>CM024763.1:113317195-113423073 GCA_014218235.1 Colocasia esculenta
TACCATTGTGGCGCCGTCTCCTCACGCGGGGCAAAATAAACGCCACAAGAACAGGAGGCGCTGTTTGACACGGGGAAAATATATGGGATATGATGGGAACATAATGGTTACGTGTATATGCAGTTATGTATATATGTGTGCGTGGAGTTACACATGGTTATCGTGACAGAGCACATATCATTTGATTTTGTTTATTCATTTCGTTTTATGTGGTTCATGTATTCTTTCCCATGCTTTTGAATTTTGCGGGGCGTGCCAGTCTGTCTAACAGACAGAAGAAAGAGTCCACACAATGCGGAGAGAGTATTTTTGGGTGTCCTTGGAACGGACAGGTATGATGTCCGTGGAACGGACGATTGGATGTCCATGAAATGGACGGGGATGCCCGTGTGACGGGCGACTAGGTGCGCCGTTTTTTTATCTGAACTCCTTGAGTCCCGTATCCATACTCATCGGTGATTGGAGTAGCATGTGCTGGACCTCTGTCTCCATCGACCGGAGTCGATGTTACATTTACATCGAGTTAAGATTCCTGGTGTTATTAACATCAGTTTTAACCCGAATACCATTCATAGCAAAGGATGAGAAAAATAGCACGCTTTTAGAAAATCCTGATCATAACATGTTTTTTCTTTCTTTCAATGCTTTTACTTTGGTATTTCATTTTTGAAATGACTGCCTTTTGGAGTCCAAGTGTGATTTTGAGAGGGGAACGGTTGCATACTCGTGGACCTGTTTGAGGTTTTTTTTTTATTTGCAAAAGGTTAATTAGAAATTTCTATTTGGGAAAACATGAGGATTGTTATTGTGAACGGGTATATACCCGTGCATTTTGATTCTGAACTTGGGGGTATTATGACCCGGAGCAACACTTCCGTATTAGAAGGATTACTGTATCAATTTTCTCATATGAAGTTCTTTTATAGTGCCATTTTGGAGCAAAGTCCGAGTTTGAGGCAATTTCTTTTCTCCTCATTTCGCACTTGTGCGGGTACAATTTCCGGAGATCATATGGATGTATCTCCATGGAAGTCCTTGTCATATTGTGATTTTTGTCTGAAGTCCATTTCCACGGGTATGGTTTTTGTGGAAGTGCATATGTGCTCCCATTCGGAGTATCTGAATACAGTTCGGGTCCCCATGGACGTTCTTGTCAATTTAAAGTTCCTTTTTGGAAACTGTCCATATGAACACAGTTCTTGTGAGTATGCATTCGTGCTGCTCTTTGGAGTATCTGAGCACAGTTCGGGTCTTGTCCCCTGTTTCTTTGGATGTGTGTATATCAACACAATTTTCATAAATTATCTTGGCAGAGTTTCTGCCTATGCGGAATGCCTTCACGGAGATATATCCATATGAACATGTACTTATATCCATGTGTCCTTAGAGAATCTTTGCCCGGAGGGATTTTGCCCTTAAGAAAGTATGTGATGAGTACAAATTTGCAGTTTACGCATATTTTCTCACCGGTATCTCTGTTTGAGTGGAGTATCCGGCAAAAGGTACCATCTGCATATGCAGGATTCCTTTTGAGAGACATACGCATTAAATTGCGAATTTATGACTATATAGACATGTCCGTGGGCGGAGACTCCATTTGAGCAGAGTTTCCCCTAGGAAATATACGCATATAAGCGAATTCGTAGTTATATGGATATGTTTTAGAGGGAGGACTTTGACATGGGCAGAGTTTCCTCTCAAGAAACACATATGTATAGGCACAAATTTGAGTTTTATAGATATGATCTTAGATGGAATCTCCATTTGGACAGAGTTTCCTCTAGGAAACATATATATAAAAGTGCAAATTTGTGAATATACGAATATGTTCTCGGGCAGAATCTCCGCTTGGACAGAACTCTCCTCTAAGAAACATATATGTATAAGCCCAGATTTGAACTTTATAGATATGTTCTTAGATGGAATCTCCACTTGGGCAGAGTTTCTTCTAGGAAACATATATATAAAAGTGCAGATCTGTGAATATACGAATATGTTCTCAGGCAGAATCTCCACTTGGGCAAGTCTCCTCTAAGACATATGCATATAGCACAAACACACCATCCCGGAGAGTTAAAACTCGATGGGGGTGGCACCAATTACAAAGGTATCTAAAATACCATATGTCCAGAATGGACGATATTTAGAACCTATAGCCCATGGGGGCCTATGCCGTTATTGCGGACTTTTAGCCGAAGAAGTTTGTCGATACCACGTACGGATCACCTCTCAATGCTTGGGGAAGGAAGTTTGGTACCCTCACACACACAAGAAGTGAGATTGAGAGAGAGAGAGAGGGAGACTTTTGGATTTTCTATTTCCTGGAATTTCAAAGAAAGGGGGACAGCAATGGGGGCCTTTTCCCGACCGACCTCCTGGAAATGGGGGGGATGGGGTGCCTTTTATAGGGGAAGGTACCCCTTACATTGCATGGGATGGGGGGCTCCCTTTAACCGATGAGACTCTCATCGGTTAGAGGGAAAATTCCCTTTAACCGATGGGGGTACCATCGGTTAGAGGGTTAAAACCCCTCAACCGATGGGACTCTCATCGGTTAGAGGGAAAATTCCCTTTAACCGATGGGGGTACCATCGGTTAGAGGTTAAACCCCTCAACCGATGGAAGTCCCATCGGTTAAGGGGAAAAATCCCCTTAACCGATGGTAGTACCATCGGTTGGGTTTTCTCTTTCTCTTTTTTTTTTAAAAGGGAATTCCCTTTAACCGATGGTGGTTCCATCGTTAGAGGGGAATTTCCCCTTAACCGATGGAACCCCCATCGGTTAAAGGGGAATCCCCTTAACCGATGGCAGTCCCATCGGTTAGGGGATTCTATAGGGAGATCCCCTTAACCGATGGACTCCCATCTAACCGATGGTAGTACCATCGGTTGTGGGAGAGAACCCCTTAACCGATGGTAGTCCCCATCGTTAGGGGAAAAATCCTCTTAACCGATGGTCTTCCATCGGTTAAGGAGGGGAATATTCTGGGAATTGGGAATTGGCACAAATTTTTTTTTTGGTGTCAAGCCGCCCGCCGCCATCTCCAGATCTGGCAAGTCCGTCATGGTCGGAAATGTGCGAGTGCGCCTTGATGGTACTCCACCTACCACTCCTCGTGATAGGTATATCCAAATATCCCACCTCGAACCGCTTCTCAGCTCTACGGTGGTTCCGAGGAAAACATGAAGATTCCATGGTGAAAGCCGATGTCAAGCAAAAGATGCGGCGTTTTACCAAGTTGAAACAAATCTGGGTTCCCAAGAAGAGAGTCCAGAACTTTAGAAAGATCAGGCAAATGCATCAAAGGTGATTCAAAGAAAAAGCAACACCGAAGATGCCTCTCTTCAATATGCTAGATCTGAACATCCCAGAGGATGGAAAAGAAAAGGCATATACAGAAAGCCAAACTACAATCCTCAAGGCCCGGAGAATACCCGGGTGGTCGAAGAAATTCCAATTCAACAATCCAGGGCTCGCGTATCGGTCTTCGACCGTATATCGTGGATCCCAGAATCCTGTAAGCCAAGAGCAATTCCTAGCACAGTACTCGTCCGGCAAAAAGGCGACGTGTTACTTGGGCAGCTCGGGGACACCCAAGCTTATAATCTTCTCATGTATACTACTGGAAGGGAAGTTGGCGAACTCGCGGAGCAAATCGCGGAAGCCACCCCCAGTATTCCCACAGAAGATGTCCATCCTAATATCAGGCAGTTCGTCAGAAGAACTCACCAACCTGGCGGGCAAATTGGCCCCTCTAATCAAGCTTCTCTTCCAACTGATACCAACATGAGGGTACTCAATTCCCTTCCTTGAAGAAACAAATATTCAACTTGAAGAAGGTGGACCCTCTACCTCTGGTAGTCATCCCGTCATCAACTTGCTGACAAAAGAAAATTTCCACGCAATGGCGGATGACGACAAATATGAAGTCATGCAACAGTGGCGGTCTGAAATGACCTCACTTGTCAATGAAATGAGACGATTGGCAACTTCAAGCCATCGACCATCCATAGAACCGGTTGCTGCTCAACATCAACAACAAAGCCAGCATCCGGATGGATTTATCTCATTACACAATCCAGCAATTTCTTCAACTGGTCTTCTTCCTCAAGCTACGGGTCCGGATATCAATGACCCATCTAATATCATGCCTCCTCAAACAGAAGCCTTGCAAATTCAAAGGCATGAAATAAAGAAGATGGTTGAAGATATGTTCGCCCAGCAGGCGAGGGTATTCAGGCTACGGTTTATATTCTGTCCCGTTCCCTATACATCATCAACTCAAGAAGCTGCCAGAATCATGTCCAAAGTCCCAAAGTTGCCTAAATATGATGGGCATGGGACACCCCGGGAGCATGTGGCACATTATATAATTGCCATGGGCGATCTTGCATCTGAGGAATATCTCCTCAGATATTTTGCAACTTCTTTAACAGGGTCGCATTCCAATGGTATGCAAAGCTCAAAGTTGGCTCAGTTCTCGACTGGGCTGATATGCAATCAAAATTCTATGATCGCTTCAAACAGCAGAAAGGAAGGTCTCTCTTGCTGAATTATGCTCCCTCAAAAAAGAAAAGGGAGTCAGCAATAGACTTCATCCAAAGGTGGAGGGAGTTTAGCATGCAATGCGACAATCCTCCCATCCAGCAAGATGCAGTAATTATTTGCCGCAGAGGCCTCATTATAACAATTAAAGAGAGACTCTTAGCTGCAAATATCAGAAGCTTTGACCAGCTGAATATTGCTGTGGCAGAAATCGAAGGCTTCTTAGCCGAGCAATCAACTCATACAGCTCAAAAGGGTAAACTCCCTAAGGAGCGCAATTTGCCTGCAAAAGAAGTCAATACTATCGACTTCTTGCCTAGTGATGAAACAAAGGGGGCAGCAATCCCCACTACCTCAAGAAAGAAACCGGAACCAAAGATACCTCCGCCAACATTGGCCGAGCGTATGAAGGCTCCTTATTCTTTCAGAAAAGAGCATACCAGAAAACTCTTCGATCTCTGCCTTGATAATCAATTAATATCACTGCCACACCAAAGAAGCCGGCAGATATCGGCAAGATCAATCAACCCAATTACTGCCCGTATCACCGTATGGTGGGGCATTCAATTGAAGATTGCTTTGTCTTCAAGAACGAAGCTCAAAAGGTAATCCAAGAAGGCCATATATCTATGCAAAATGGTCTGGTTGATCCTCCACAGCCTCATACTTCGGATTGGCCAGAACAATCTGTCAATGTTATACATACGGCGGAACCCGCCACAAGCTCAAGAATCCTGAGGTTGATCCTCATGCAACCCACCTCAAGATACTTCTGGAGCTCATTCTCCGCCGAGATCTAGGCATCACGGTACAGGAAAACAATACAAAGAGTACAAAGGCAGCTCGAACAATTACAACAAAGCCAACAGGAGCTGCGCCAAATCATGCAAAGCATGGAGAGGCGTCAGGATGTGCCTATTCAAGAATCCCACGCCTTCCAACCTGCTTATATTTATCCACCTGCATATCCGGAGCTGCCCCCTATGCCGCCATTTCAAGACCCATCGGGTGGTTCCTTGAAAATCCTCAAAATCCTGTCGAGCCGGCAAGGTCATATTCCTTCCGTCGCCAGCATACATTGCCTCTCTTCCGTTATGTCTGCGATCAGGATATATGGACTATCTAGTCCCGAAGAGTTGAGACCCAACTATTGCCCATATCATCAACTGCTGGGACACGTCATTGAAGACTGTCCAAATTTCAAGCATGAAGTGGAAGAGCTGATCCAGCAAGGACTCATCAATATGGGTAATTTTCTGGTCAATCCCCCACAACCTCATATTCAGCCACCATCAAGTGAGCCATACAATCCTGGACCTTATTCGGTCAATGTCATCAATGCATCATCCTCTGGGGTTCTTGAACCGGAGGGGCAACCGCCTATGCCGCATCCATATCTATCCAGCCGATGGTATGATGATTGGCATCCTCTACATCACGCTCATTTGATCTAAAAGATACTCAAGCCATATTCAATCAGCTTAAGATCAGAGGGTTGATAAAAGTACTTGATCCTGAGCCTTATACTTCCGAAAGAGAAAGAGAGTCACATCTCTACTGTGAATATCATGCCAGAGTCATACACTCTACCAAAGATTGCCCAGATCTCCATGATTGGATCGAAACAAAGATCCGCGAGGGAATAATTGATCAGGAGGGAAATTTCCTGACCCCCTCACCACAAATATATGATCCAAGTCCACAGTTCCAAGCACAATATCAAGATCTATGTGAATATTATCATCGCCAGTTGGGCTATGGACGGCATAGAAGCAAGGCTGATGTTGAGCAATTCAGAGTTGGCCTGTTTCAATATAGAAACGGAATATCAGAAAATGCTGCCGCGAAACCAATCTCGCAGCAAGCTGAGGAGTTTGTAGATGATTACCACCAACTCCCTCCTGAAATTGTTGAAGAAGCAATCAACTCAACTTTTCAGGCAAACACCTCGGAAGCTGAATGGGTCACTGTTGGCCCTCGAAAGTCAAGAAATTCTAGGAGATCCGGCAAATCTATCGCCAAGGGTCCCCTAGCAAAAGAAACATTCCTGAGCCATCTTCAGAGCAAGAAGTGATGAATTCACTAGAAGCTCTACAAATGAAGAATAGAGAGAAAAATAGAAAAAGAAATGAAAAAAGAAAAATGAAAAAACAAATGGAGGATGCTATGGCAGCAGAAGCTCCTCAGCAGCTGACGGCTGTCCAAAGGCTCCAGCTGCTGATTAATGAGCTGGAAGAATATGAAGTCTCCGAGCCCTCTAATAAACCAACGCTCGACCAATATCCCTTGGGAAGAAATCGAGCGAAAAAGGCGGCTCCGGAACTGGTTATTGCAAGTTCAACATGAAGCACTCCAAGAAGGTGACCTCCCTCCTTCGCCGAATCTGAGTCTCTTCAATGGAGATGAAGAAATCACCATGGAACAGTTGGACTCTATGTTCAGCTCTTTCCATTGCTATATGGTGTTCATTCCTCCTCCAAAGGATTACAAACTCCCACAAGCAATACTACTACTGCGCAAGCGGGAGATAAACCAACGACGCTTGTATACCAGCGTCGACTTCCAACCAATTCAAATCGTCATACTAAGAAAAGTCGTGGTAGGCATCAAAAGGCGGCATCTTCCACTACCAAGCAGCCAGATAAGATCATACTCTTTCATGGCGAAGAAGCAAAGCCTCTGCCCGAACCTCAAATCCGGGCGGACTCTTATATATTTGATCCTTCAGATGAAGAAGGGGACTACTGACAAGGTTCCTCAATCTGGAGATAAAAACTTAAGTCCATATGCTTCATCAAATGAGCCAGACAATGTTCCTCCTCTCCTAATGAGAAGCTATTGGCTCCTATCTCTCAAAATAAGCCCGTCAAATCAAAAGAGCCTTCTGGGTCCTCATTAAGGGAATCCTCCCACTTGGACCAGATACGCTCCGAAGCTGACGACAAAATTCTTCAGCAATTACAGTCACTTCCCGTCAACATTACTGTCTGGGAAGCAATTGCCTGGAGCAAAGACTTGAGAGAAACTCTCGTCAAAATACTCCAAGAGCCAAAACTTATGAAGCCCATATGGCAAATTTTCAAGCACAAGCATATGAAGCACTGGCAGCAAATGTCACCTTCACTGATGAAGATTTGCTATTATCTTCCCCATATCATAATCGTCCCTTATATATGAAGGGGAAGATCAACAACATGCAGTTGAATCGGATCCTGGTTGATCCAGGGCATCCATCAATCTAATGCCCTTCAAGACCTTTCAATCTCTATATCTTATGCCCTATATGCAAAGGGTCAAGGATGTGAAGATCACAGGATTCAATCAGAATTCGGAAAAAGCCATCGGAAAGGTCACCGTCAACTTGACTCTGGGGACTTTGTCACCAGGGTGACCTTCTTCATTATTGATGCCAATACATCATATAGAGTCTTGCTTGGAAGACCCTGGCTACATGAAAACTGGGTCATTCCATCAACTCTCCATCAATGCATTAAATATGCAAAAGAAGGGAAGCAACATACAGTCTTTGCTGATCAAGCCCCGTTTCGGGAAGATGAATGCAACCTGACTGATGCCCCTTTATATCTCGGAGGACCAAATCTTCAACCCTCCTCCCTCCTAAAGGGAAGGTAAGCAAATTCAATCTTCAAACTTTTGTGGTAAACAAAAGCCTTGCCAATTACCTGCAAATACCTCTCAAAGTAAAGCAACCCGCCCAGAACGGCGGAGCATCAGTTATGAAGCTGATCATGCAAGTCAAGTTATCAATGGGAGCATTCCTCTGCCATCCAACTGCATGCAGATCTGCTCTCTAAAGCAAGAACAAAGTGTCCGGCGATTAAAAACTTTCGTCGTCACTCATCAAAGAAAAGAAAGAAAGAAAGAAGCAAGAAAGGCAGCAAAGCCAATCCTCTTCTACAAAGGGGAATTAATCCTTCCAACTTATACAGGGGATGATTTTGGTTGGGAAGATAGGTCCAATAACCAACTGGAATCAATACAAGAAATGGCCGATATGCCAGAAAGAATTAAGGAGATGTGCAGAAAGCAGAAAATCCTCAGGTACAAGATGTTTCCCGGAGAAATTTCTTCAAGCAACTATGGGAACCTTCTCAAGTCCGGGGGCAACCTCCATTCTCTGGGAGAGATACCAGAGGATTAGGTTATGATACCAAATCCTCCTATACAGTCAATGTTGTCGGATCATCACCAGAGGTCTGCAGCACGGAGAATAATCAGGAGTCCTCCAACTCCAACTCTCAAAATATTACTTCAGCTCTATCAAATGAATTATCAAATGAAGAGCTACCAGAAGAATCTTACAAACAATCTTCATCCACAAATTCTGAAAACATAGATCTCCATGAAGTTCACGTTACTAATTCTGATGACGAGGAGGATTTCATAGATTTGCAACCAGCTCCCCAAGAAATGGAGGATGGTGGACAGGCCACTATTGATGAATTAATTGAACTCAACCTCGGGAGTCAACAAGATCCCCGACCAATCTTTATCAGCGCCCTTCTTGATGAACAAGAGAGGCAATCTTATCAAATTCTTCTGCTGGAATTCCAAGACTGTTTCGCTTGGAATTATAAAGAAATGCCAGGACTGGAGCCATCAGTTGCTGAGCATGAATTATCCATACTGCACACGGCCAAGCCTGTCAAACAAGCTCAAAGGCGTATGCGGCATGAACTAGAATTGAAAGTAAATACTGAAGTCGACAAGCTTTCTGAAGTGGACTTCATCGAGCCGTGCATATATCCAATATGGCTCGCCAATATTGTTCCTGTGAAGAAAAAGAATGGTCAAATCCGGATATGCATTGACTACAGGGACTTGAATAAAGCATGTCCCAAGGATTTCCCAGTTCCAATCACTGAAACAATGGTGGATATGACCACCGGCTATGAAGCCTTGTCTTTCATGGACGGGTCTTCCGGATACAATCAAGTCCGGATGGCGATCAAAGATAAAGATCATACTGCATTCAGATCACCCAAAGGTATCTTCAACTACAAGCGGATGCCCTTTGGTTTGAAAAATGCAAGGGCTACATACCAAAGAGCCATGACTAAGATATTCAATGAAATGATCCATGATGTGGTTGAATGCTATGTGGATGATTTAGTCGTCAAAACTAAAAAACGGGAGGATCATCTATACGATCTTCGCCGTGTTTTTGAAAGGCTTCGTCAATTCAAATTGAAGATGAACCCTATGAAATGTGCATTTGGGGTTTCAAGTGGCAAGTTCCTGGGCTTCATCGTCAAATACCGGGAATAGAATAGACCCCGATAAAATCAAGGCGATCCAGCAACTGCCTTCTCCTCAAATTTGACAGAGCTAAGGTCACTCCAAGGGAGATTAGCCTATATCAGGCGATTCATATCCAATCTCTCAGGAAGATGCATGCCGTTCGGCAAACTAATGAAGAAGATGCTCCCTTCATCTGGGACCAAGAATGTCAGGATGCTCTTGAACAAATCAAAGAGTATCTTCTCACTCCTCCAGTCCTAGGGGCGCCAGTTATTGGAAAGCCTCTTATACTCTATATTGCAGCTATGGATGCTTCTCTGGGAGCTCTATTGGCACAAACAAATGAAGATGATAAAGAGCAAGCTTTATATTATCTTAGCAGAAAGCTAATTGGTCCGGAACTCCGTATGCTCCAATGGAAAAAGTATGCCTAGCACTGGTATTTGCTGTAAAGAAATTGAGGCATTATCTGCTGGCTCATGAAATTAAACTCATCTCCAAGTATGATCCAATCAAGTATCTGCTAAGGCAACCCATATTGTCAGGAAGACTCGCGAAATGGGCTCTGCTCTTCATGGAATTTGATATCACATACATCCACAAAGGGCAATCAAGGGCAAGGCTTGGCCGAATTCTTAGCCGCACATCCAGTGCCGAAGATTCCCCTTTATCTATAAACCTCCCAGAAGAAGAAACTCTTTCTCCTGCAAGTGAAAATTAGTTCTCGAAGAGGTTGCCACAATTGAGCTACCCTCTTGGGAATTATTTTTGATGGAGCTTCCCGAACTCTCCATTATACTGATGGTTCTACCACCGTCTCTACTGGAGCAGGATCGTCCTAGTCACTCCATATGGAGGGATCTTATACAATTCCTGTGCTCTTATGAAGCCACTCACAAATAATGAAGCCGAGTATGAAGCTCTGATTATTGGGCTCCGGCTGGCTCTCGAAATGGGAATCAAGGGCATACAAGTTTATGGTGACTCACAGCTGGTCATCCGACAAATATTGGGCCAGTATGAAGTCCGTAAACCACAGTTGCTTCCATACTATACTGCTGTCATGAAGCTCAAAGAAAAATTCAACTTCTTCGACATATCTCATGTGCCGAGAAGTGAAAATTCTCAGGCCGATGCTTTGGCCAAATTGGCCTCTGCATAAAATTGCCTCCTGAAGGGGAATTGGACATAAGTGTCCGTCACAGAAGGCTCATGCCGAGTATTCTCGACGCTGAGTCTAATGTTACGATTGAAGAAGCACATACTATAGAGCAAGATACAACAAATGAATCTGAAGATTGGCGCGAGCCGATTATTAAATCAAGGGAGGTTGGCTGCCTTCTGATCGAGTACAAAGAATTCAGCTCTTACGTAGGGCTACATCATATCAAATAATAGCAGATCAACTATATAAGCTGGTCCATGAAAAGAAGGACCAGTCCTCCTCAGATGCTTATCCCTCAAAGAAGCCAAAATCATCATGAAAGAAGTTCACTCCGGGCTGTGTGGTGCACACCAAGCAGGAGAGAAGATGAAAATCAATATCAAGTTAAAGGCTTCTACTGGCCTACCATGTACGCGGATTGCATCCAATATGCCCGTACATGTCATCAGTGTCAAGCATTTGGCCCTATACCAAGGAAATCACCAAATGTATTACATCCCACTGCGCCAACATGGCCGTTCGCCGAATGGGGTATGGATATTGTGGGACCATTCCCACCTTCATCTCAAGGCCACAAGTTCATACTGGCTGCCACAGATTATTTCTCTCGGTGGGTTGAAGCTATCCCATTAAGGGAGGTAACCGGAGAATCAGTCGCCAAATTTGTCAAGCAAAACATAATATACAGATTTGGGACTCCTCACAGGATCATATCTGATAATGGGTCACAATTCAGAAATAAAACAATATATGCCTTGGCGGCGAAATTCCATATTGATTGGAGGACATCGTCAGTATATAATCCACAGGCAAATGGGTTGGCAGAAGCCTTCAATAAAACCCTCTGTAAATTGCTCGCCAAGATAGTCGGCAACAGAAAGCGGGAATGGGGAGAAAAGGTTCATGAAGCCTTGTGGGCTTATCGAACTGTGTATAAAACCCCTACCGGATGTTCGCCCTTCTCCTTGGTATATGGAGCTGAGGCCATGATCCCTATAGAAATTGAAATGGCATCCTATCGGGTGGCAATCCAAGGTGAACTACAAAATCAAGATCAAGACCAAATAGAAAGGAGACTTGAGGAGCTCTCCAATCTAGAAGGAAGGCGCCTTGAAGCATATAAGTCTCTCCAAATATATCAGGCTAGAATGGTTCGAGCATTCGACAAATTAGCAAGACCCAGAGCTTTTAAGCAAGGGGATCTTGTCATGGTCAAATGCAGAGAAGCAATGGCCGGAAAGTCATGTGGCAAACTTCGACCCACCTGGCTCGGTCCATATATCGTCACTCTGGCATATGAAGGAGGCGCGTACCGGTAGTTGACCATAAAGGTAATGTGTCCTTTCCCCCGCTCAATGGGAAACACCTGAAATTGTATCATGCGCCAGAACATGAATTTCCTGGCCAGCCACCAAAACAAAAAAAACCAATCACCCAAAGGGCTCGAAGCCGAAAGAAAATAAAAAATGATGATGGAAGTTTTGCCATAGATGGGGGCAAAGGAATCAAATTTCCACCTGCCCGTCATTTATCCCAAATCTTTCAGTCCTTACCAAGCATGAAGCCAAGGGCATTCCAGGTATGAACCAAAAAAAAAAGAGAAAAAAGGAAAATTCAATGAAAGATGGAGGCTTATTTTGCTTATCCCGCCAAATGAGGTTCCAAGCTACAATGCTAAACAATGTCAAAACCATACCAAATCCATAGCCAGCAAACCAAAAAGGTAGGCTATGTTAAAACCATACCAAAACCATAGCCAGCAAACCAAAAAGGTAGGCTATATCAAATCCAAATACCAAAAGCCATAGCCAGCAAACCAAAAAGGTAGGCTATGTTAAAACCATACCAAAACCATAGCCAGCAAACCAAAAAGGTAGGCTATATCAAATCCAAATACCAAAAGCCATAGCCAGCAAACCAAAAAGGTAGGCTATGTTAAAACCATACCAAAACCATAGCCAGCAAACCAAAAAGGTAGGCTATATCAAATCCAAATACCAAAAGCCATAGCCAACAAACCAAAAAGGTAGGCTATGTCCAAACCATACCAAAACCATAGCCAGCAAACCAAAAAGGTAGGCTATATCAATCCAAATAAAACCAACCATAGCCAGCAAACCAGAAAGGTAGGCTATGTCAAAACCATAAACCAAACCATAGCCGCAAACAAAAAGGTAGGCTGTCAAAACCATACCAAATCCATAGCCAGCAACCCAGAAAGGTAGCCTATGTCAAAACCATACCAACCATAGTCAACAAACCAAAAGGTAGGCTATGTCAAATCCAAAATCCCAAAACCATAGCCAGCAAACCAAAGGGTAGGCTATGTCAAACCAAATACCCAAACCATAGCCGGCAAACCAAAAAGGTAGCTATGCCAGATCCAAAAAAAAAAATACCCAAAACCATAGCCAGCAAACCAAAAGGTAGGCTATGTCCAAACCATACCAAAACCATAGCCACAAACCAAAAAGGTAGGCTATGTCAATCCAAATACCAAAACTATAGCCAACAACCAAAAGATAGGCTATTCAATCCAAATACCAAATCCATAGCCAGCAAACCAAAAAGGTAGGCTATATCAAATCCAAATACCAAAACCATAGCCAGCAAACCAAAAGTAGCTATGTCAAAACCATACTAAACCATAGCCAACAAACCAAAAGGTAGGCTATGTCAAAACCATACCAAAGCCATAGCCACAAACCAAAAAGTAGGCTATGTCAAAACCATACCCAAGCCATAGCAAAACCAAAAAGTAGGCTATGTCAAACCTACCCTAATCCATAGCCAAGACCAAAAAGGTAGGCTATATCAAATCCAAATACCAAAACCTAGCCAGCAAACAAAAAGGTAGGCTAGGTCAATTCAAAATACCCAAAACCATAGCCAACAAACCAAAAAGGTAGGCTATGCAAATCCAAAATACCAAAACTATTGCCACAACCACCAAGGTAGCTATATCAAACCCAAAACAAATCAAAAGCCATAGCCGTAAACCACAAGGTAGGCTATGTCAATCCCGATACCAAAACCATAGCCGGCAACCAAAAAGGTAGGCTATGTCAAATCCAAAACCAAAACCAAAACTGAAATAACCCAAACTCCTACCAAGCCCATAACAATACCCAAAAGTAAAAAAAAAATCTTCACGCTCATAAGCCATCACCACCCATTCCATCACCACCTCACCACCCATCCCATCCCAGTTCACCACCCGTTTCAGAACCAGACTCTCACCCTTTTGATTATCTGAGCCAGTCAATCTTCAAAAAAAAAGAAGAGAAAAGGGGGTTAAAAATAGAGATACCCCGATGGACTTAAGTATACGATTCCTTATGTGCTTAAGGGTAGAAAGATCAAAAATCCAGCTGAGGCGAAAACTCGAGAGGGCGCTTCAGGCAAAAATGGATAACCCCTCAACGTGAAAACCCGAAAGGGCGCGTTGGAAAAAGCTAAAGGGGCCCAGTCTTTGTGAAAACCGAAAGGGCGCTAAGGCTGGTAATGTGACAAATGAATGATGATGAATGATGAAAAGAAGGATTCCTCAGTCCTCCATTCATACAAGTCGCCACATTACAAACTGCAGAAGGTGACAGATACCACATAGAAAAGAGATCAAGGCAACAAGCCCAATATACAAATGTTGTGCTGTGAAACAAGGCAGGAATGCTTTTTCCTCTCCAGCCAAATCCATTGCAAACCCCTTTAGCCTGCACCAAGCCATTAAGGAGGGGTGAAATTCAATCCCAAAGTCAACAATAACCATTCCAGAGCCCATTTAAAACCAAGTCCAGGGCTAAATCATACCCAATCTCATATCCATGTCCAAACCCAAACCCAAAATACCACAAAGGTGACCCAAGTCACCCAACATATCCATATCCAAACCAATCCAAATACCACAAGGTGACCCAAGTCACCCAACATATCCATATCCAAACCCAAATCCAAAATACCATAAGGTGACCCAAGTCACCCAACATATCCATATCCAACCCAAATCCAAAATACCACAAAGGTGACCAAGTCACCACATACTCATATTCAACCCAAATCCACATCCAATCCAAATTCCAAAACCAAATCCACATCCGAATTTCCAATCATTGGCCATATTCAAATTTCAAACCACATTTGAAACCATCACTCACTCCATAACCAAACCTTTGGCCATTCAGCCATCCAAGTCAGTTGAGTCCTCGACGGCCTTGGCATAGAAAAAAAAGAAAAAAAAAAAACAAAAAGGGTTTAAAAATAGAGATACCCCGATGGACTTAAGTATACGGCCCACTGTATGCTTGAGGGTAAAAAGATCAAAAAAACAGCTGAGGTGAAAACCCGAAAGGGCGCTTCAGGCAAAAATAGATAACCCCTCAACGCGAAAACCCGAAAAGGCGCGTTGGAAAAAGCTAAAGGGGGCCAGTCTTGGTGAAAACCCGAAAGGGCGCTAAGACTGTAATGTGAAAAAAAATGTAAAAAAAAAAGAAAAAGAGAGAAAAAAAGAAAAAGAGAGACAGAAAATGAAAGAAGGAATTTCCTTGTCCTTCATATTTATATTCATAAAGTCATAAGTCACTCTGTTACATATTCATAAGGGGTGACAGATAGTCACACACTATTTACAAAAAAAAAAAAACAACAAACAAATCAGGACAACGAGCCTAATACACAAAGGCTATGTTGAGAAACAAAGCCAAGAGGGTGCCTTCTTCTGCAGCCGCTCTGCCTTCCTAGCTTTGGAAGATCCGGGCCGGCGAGAGCCGTTCCTATCTCTAGTGCGGAGGCCTTCCTCTTCGGGACCCTCAGCTTCATCTCTGGCATCTCGGCCTGACAAGATATTGCCTCGCCAAGCTCGCGTTCCAGCCGAGCCATCCGCAGCTCTCGCGTCTTCTGACGCTTGCGCACTTCAGCAGCCTGGGGATCATCAGCTTCAATATCGCTCTCCTGAGCTTCAAATCGCTGGGCCCAGGTCGTTTCAACCTGACAGGTGTACACCCTGTTCCAACATCGGTGATGAAATTCATCCAACGCTCCTGCTGGACTCCCATGCTGAAGGCGGATCCCGTATGTTGCTCCAGCGCCTCTCGAATAACTTCAATGGGCGCCGGGTCTGTGGAATCTGCCAATGCCGTTATTCGGCCAACAAGGAATTCCCAGCAGCCATCATCCAAAATGCGGGGCTGGTTGCGTCCCTTCAGGCCATCTTATACCATGCTCGGGGGAGCACCGACCTCCAAGGGCGAGAGTTCTCCTCGTCAAGATTCGGCACAATGTCTGCCCCAGAAGGGAAATCAGCAGCAAAGAAAAAAGCTGTTAGCAAGACAAAGCTGATAAAACACCAAGTCAAAAATGCAAGCCATAAAGCTCGGCTCTTCTCACCTGGGGCGGGGATTACGCCTTCCTCCTCAGCCTCAGATTCTGAAGGTTGAGCGAGATTGGATGGTCCAGGATGCGGATCTTGAAAGGAGCTGGGAAAATATGGCGAAGTGGAATAAAATTGTTCCCCGTCATATGGGAAGGTTGGAGGAACATAGGCAGCATCTGCCTGGTGAAAACCTCCGCCTCCACTTGTGGTATCGCCCACTTGAAAGGCGGATTAAGCTGGGAAGTCCAAAAACGGGCTCATTGAAATTCCCCAACTCGGGATGGAGAAGTTCGCCCCTGAGACAGAATATGAATCTGTCGTTCCCCAGCCAAACAATTGATCACAGAATTCTGCCCCTTTTAAAAGCAAATACAGCAAGGGAGGAGGATTCGTCATAAAAAGAAATATGTCATGAAAAACCATATACGAGCTTGAGAAAATCGGCTCACCAAAAGAAGTCGTCTCTACAGGAGGCTCCTCCACAGGTCTCGGGATATAGACCTCAACGGGGGCAGAAGAATACTCTCCTTCTGAAGCTCCCAGTTCAGCATATGTGAATCTTGGGCAGTCGACATCGGCTTCTACCACCCCAGAAAATGCAAAATGAGAAGGAGCACCATCAGTCCCCTCTCCGGGCAAAGGATCTGCCATAGCCTGCAGAGTGCTCCCGTTTCCCTCTCTATGAAAAATAGAGGGACTTTCGGGCGGAGAACCGCACTCATCTGGAAGGGGTGAGCCGGCGCCCGCCTCGTCAGTTTCATCATCTAGTGCAGAAAAGTATGGAAGAAATCAATATGAGAACTGGTGATAAAAAAAGGAGAGGCGGGGGAATCTCAAAAGAGTATACCGCTCGAGGAGGCATATGCAGCCTCTTTGGCCTTCTCAGCTCTTCTATTGGTAGAGGAAGAAGGAGCGCCGGGGCGAGTCTCGTTGCCCCTATCCCCGTTAATCCTCAAAACGGGAGTAGCTGGAAGACAAGGCCACATATAAAAAAAAAAAAGGGGATAAAGAAAAAAAAAAGGAAGAAGAAGGGAAAGAGGGGTGGCTTACGTGCTGACTCTGATAAAGGCTTTGGTACCAGCTGAAGGAAGGTGGTGCTACAAGCTTCCCCCACTCTCTTCATAATATCCTGAACATCTTGAAATGTCTTGGCATTTTCTAGCCGAGGGATATATTCCAGAGGCCCAATATTGCCAATTACATTAATAAGATGTCTTTCCCATCGTGTCCATCCGGGATGGCCGATACTCTCTGGAGGTAACTTTGTCAACAAAGGTACTGTAGGAGAGTGACCGCAGTCAGATAATAAATGATTCCACCAGCAATATGATGAAGAATCATCGCTGGCGACCGGGGCTTTTGTCCAGAACAGCTCTATGGATGCCAGGAGCGGTATCTCCCCCTGATAATAATACCTGTCATTTTCGGTCTTGGTACTATGTGACACACTGGCATCGTAGCGCCTCTTATATGAGGCTGCTATGCTGGAAAAGTGTCGGTTAAGATATGCCTCGTCAATGAAGACCGGGGACAAGCTGTACTGCACAAGCCGAGAGTCCTCCCTCTCCCTTATTTTGCCAGGGGAGAGTCGGAAAATACCGCTCCGGTCAAACCACCATCTGGCATAAAAGATATCCATATGTCCCGTCATTCCTGGCGCAGGAAGGGCACATGCTGAACCTGTTTCAGGACGACGGAAATAATTCCACCAACTTGCTGCCGTCATGTGAACATCATGGCCGCGTTGGAGTCGGAGTGACAATGGAAATTCCGTAGGTGGCGGGATAGACTGATCATACCCAAAATTTCTGGCAAATCGCGAAGGATAATAAGGCTCAGTGATAAGAGTCGATCCCACGCGATACACCAATACTCCGGGCCGAATACAGCATAGCCAGTTCCTGATACACAGATTGGCTGGGGCTATTGCTATTTGCTGAATAATATTGTGTCCCATCGGAAGTCTGGGTGCAAAAAGGTCTGGTTCCCCGGGATGCATTGTCAAATTGAAGTAGCCCCTGCTCATTGTTCGGCAGAAAAGATAAGCTGGATCTAGTACTCATCAGCTCTGTCAGTGGGTCTCCAGCTGGACGATTCCGGAACATTAAAATTAATGGAGCTGAGGGGCGAGGCAGATCAATTGTCTGACACAAACTAGGCAGCAACAGGCCGGCCCAAGCACTTAAGTAATGGGTGGGTAGCTGCACCTTCCGATCTCGGGGACTGGGATGTGAACTCAACGATCCCAGCCCGTGAAATATATTTGCTAGCGCTGCAGGAGCCAAAGCAAGTTGACGGCCCTCTGCCAGAAGGCAAGCAGGATAAATAAGGCCTGGCCGAATATATTCTTCCTCGCCATGGGGAACCACAAAGCTGGACAGCCAGTAAACTAAGTAAGCGGCAAATAAGTGTGGTCAGGTAGCCGCCGAGGGTTCCAACCCATATCCTTCGGGGCACAAATGAATCGTCCCCGGAAGGCTTCTTCACTTCTAGTTGCTGATATTCTTCTAAACAACGACCCTCAACTGAAAAGCCATCGAAGAAGCAAAATGGCCCGTTATAAAAATATCGAAGCCAGGCATTCTGACTGACTCTTATAGTTAAGGAAGATGAGGATGCTTTGTCTGTTTTCCCGACACGGCTAGGTCCCGCCATACTTTTGTCAGGAACAGAGGCTATATGGATAGAAATACTGGCCAAGCCATTGCTGCTGTGGTGCTGTGCAAGTCATCCAATACAATTTCTTCATAAAAAAGCCCAGATCGGCAGGCCTGAAATTTGGTGAAAACCCCATAAGTCAATGGAAGTTTCACCCTCAGCCGTCCCGAAGGTATTCCATCTGGGGCTAAATCTCTCCACCAAACCTCGGAGAACACCTGTATAACAGGGATAGTCATACATCGCTGCCTCAACGGCTCCATAGATGCCAGATTTCTTCAAGATCTCGCCATAATGGTGCAAAACACCAGTCAGCTATTCTGTGGCCCCATAGCGAAAGATATGAGAAGATATAACTGACCAGTGGCCATACCAGCTGGGAGAAGTGAAATCAATAATCCGATCCAAAAGACATCGGATGTCATGACTCCCAGCGGCATACCGGGAATCACCTAGCATCAAATAAGTGCCATTGATCTCCATCGCAGTTGTATGGCGATTCTGCAAGTTCCAGATAACAGGGGACAGCTTCCGTGACCGAGTATAACAATCAAGGTCACGATTATAAGGGCCAAGGTTATCAGCCGTCGGCATCCTCTTCAAAGGCATATATCCCAGAGGAAAACTGGGGTAGGAAAAGGCACAGGTACCCAGGAGGCTATCCCGGAACCTTAAAATGGCAAATTCCAGATACCTCCTCTCAGCTGAAATACAGGGATCATTCTCAGACATATTGGGTGGGATGAACCGCTGGATGAAGGAAAATAGTTCCCTGTCAGATGGGAAATGGCTTGGATAGCCTCCTCTCCGCGTATAATGATAAGTCCCTTTTGAAGACAAATGCGAGAGTAATCCATTGAGCCGTTTGGAGCAAGACCCTCAGGTTAAGGGTTGCTACTACATGGTAACCACTATCAGAGAGCTAAATTGGCTTCAGTAATACGGGGTCTCGCCAAGGCAGGCATCATAATTCCTTTCGGAACAACCCCGTCACGGGTCTTCTGGCTGTGGTTGTCACGGGCCAAGTAATTTTTCTTGAAAGGCATGGTGAAAGCCTGGGAAACCACAGGTAAAACAAAAAGAAATCAGAAGAAGGAAAAGACACTAAATCCAGCTAAGCAGAAATTCGGGAACAAAAGCACTACAAAAATGCTCCGGAATGCAAAGCAAGGATTTTACACGGTCGCGTGTCGTCACTTTCAGTTCCGACACATGTCCCGTGGGGGGCATTGTTGAACGGCAAAAGTGTGACACGTTTATTTCAGCGGAAATTACAAAATCCATCGGATGATGGTCCGGCGACTAGCCTAGTTGAAGCCTATTTTGGCGGACAACGGTTCGAGTCGTGGACATGATGAAAGGGGCCGTTGGGCCACGAATATTAAATGTTGGTTATCAGCAGGCCTGGTTACAATACATTATCAGCAGCCTGCTCAGAGGCCAAAAACTTGTGATTTAAAATGACCCCAAGGTTATTTAAGTTACAAACTTATTAGCGGGATCCTTCCCCAAAATTCAGCAGGGGAGTTCCGGCCCTTAAAATGGTGCTCGGAGTCCCGGTTAAAATGAAAGTACAAGGAGAACATGTCTCCGTCCAAAGTACGAAGCACGGAAAAACCGGCAGCACAAGGTCTATAGACCGAGTACGAAGGACAAGTACAAAGAACAAGCTCGAGGAAGAACTCCGAGGCTTGCAAAGGCACCCTCCGATCGGGCAGAACTCCGAGAAGTCGGCGAAACTCCAAGAAACAAGCAGGACTTCAGCAGCACCTCCGGGCTCCAACAAGTCCTCGAAATGAGGGTGTAGGGGGGGTATTTATAGACAAAATCCCCCCCTCTCCCCTCTCTCTCCATCGGTTAGGGGTCTAACCGATGGTGACCTCATGATGAGGTCACCATCGGTTGGCCCTAACCGATGGTGACCTCATCATGGGTCACCATCGGTTGGGGCACTCTCTCTCTCTCCCACGCAATGTAAAGGGGCCAAACCCCTATAAATACCCCCCCTATTCCAAAGGAAAGGGGGGTCTTCAACTTGCTCCGGCGAAGCCCTGTTGGAAAATCCCAGGAAAATAGAAAAAAGAGCATTTGCTCATTCCCTCTCTCATTCTCAAATCCCTCCCGTTCGTGTGTGAAGGTACAAATCCCCTTCTTTAGCCCGATAGGCCAGGCGCGGAAAGGAGAGCGGTCGGCGTAATCGTCATCAGCATTCCTTCTTAATCTCCATCCCCACATCGAGCAAGTCTCTGTGGGGTGATATTCCCGGCGTTTAATGCTCCATATCGAGCGAGTCTCTATGGACACATGGTATTTAAATACCCATGTTCTCCCCGCCCATCGAGCGAGTCTCTGGGATGGTGGATTTTGTGCTTATATGTATATGTTTTCTTGAGGAGACTCTGCCCAAGCGGAGGTTCTGCCCAAGGACATATTCGTATATTCACAATTTGTGTTCTTATATATATGTTTCTTAAGACGAAACTCTGCCCAAGCAGAGGTTCCGTCCATGAACACATATATAAAGATCACAAATTTGTAATTATACAATATGTTCCTTAAGGAGAATCTCACGGGCAAAAATCTCTCTCAGGGGACGTATCCATGTAAACACAAACTCGTTATATGTATATGTTTCTTAGAGGAAACTCTGCCCAAGCGGAGGTTCTGTCCGAGAACATATTCGTATATTCACAAATTTATGTTCTTATGTATATGTTTCTTAGAGGAAACTCTGCCCAAATGGAGACTCCCCTAAGAACATATCCATAAAATCACAAATTTGTGCCTATGCGTATATGTCTCTTAGGAGGAATCTTGCCCGGACAAAGTTCCCTCTAAATTCATATCCGTATAATCACAAACTTCATGTTTATATAAATGTATTTCTTAGTGGAATCTCTGCCCAAAGAGACTCTGCCCGAGAATATATCTATATAATCACAATATGCCCCATTTGTATGTTTCTAAAAAAAAAAGGCTCCGTTCATACGGGGGGCTCCTTCTTATCGATACTCTGCTCAAGTGGAGATACCGTTTGAGAATATATTTACAAAGTGCAATTTGTGTTATACACATATATCTCTTTAAGGCAAAGTCCTCCGGGTAAAGTTTCTCCCGAGAATACATGGATGTAAGCATATGCCAATATGAAAATATCTCTACAAGGACACCCTGCCTAAGTAGGGACTCACCAAGACATATTCACATACTCAAAAAATAAAAAGAGGGATTGTGATAATATACACATCCAAAGGAAAAGGGAAGTGAGACAGGAACCGTGCTCAGATACCTTAAATGGGAGCACATATGCACCTCCACGAGAATATACCCGTGGAAATGGACTTCGGACAAAAATCACAAATATGACAAGAACTTCCGTGGAGATACATCCATATGATCTCCGGAAATTGGACCCGCACAAGTACGAAATGAGGAGAAACGAAACTCTACCTCAAACTCGGACTCTGCTCAGAAACGTCATTGCAAAAAACCTCATATAAAAATTTGCATAATCACCCTTCTAATACGGAAGTGTTGCTCTGGGTTATAACACCCCCAAGTTCAGAATCAAAATCTTCAGGCATATACCCGTTCACAATAATAATCTCCATGTTTTCCCAAATGAAAACCCATAACCAACCTTTTGCAAAAAGGAGAAAAAAGACCTCAAATCGGTCCACGGGTATATACCCGCTCCCCTTTTCAAAAGAAATCAAACTTTGGACTCCCAAAAGGCAGTCATTTCAAAAATAAAACATCCAAAACAAAAAACATTCCAAACACCAAAGAAGGAAAAACATGTCATAATCAGGGTTTTCTAAGAAAAGCATGTATATTTTTCTCGTCCTTTACTATGAAATGGTATTCGGGTTTAG
This sequence comes from Colocasia esculenta, assembly GCA_014218235.1. Lineage (NCBI taxonomy): Eukaryota > Viridiplantae > Streptophyta > Magnoliopsida > Alismatales > Araceae > Colocasia > Colocasia esculenta. Next base: position 113,340,069 of record CM024763.1, read on the forward strand.
ACCGGTATCAAATAATACCAAGTGTCCTAACTCGATGTAAATGTAGCATCGATTCCGATCGATGGAGATAGAGGTCCAGCACATGCTACCCTAATCACCTGATGAGAATAGACATGGACTCAAGAAGTTCAGATAAAAAACGGCGCACCCGTCCGTTCGCGGACACACCCGTCCTTTCACGGACAAACCCGTCCTTTTCTCGGATACCAACCCGTCCGTTCCACGGACACCATACCTGTCCTTTCCCCGGACGCCAAAATTCTTCTTCCGCATTGCGCGGACTCTTTTTCTGTCTGTTAGATAGGCTGGCACGCCCATAAATATCAAAATATAAAACATTAGAAATAAATGAATACACCCACAAATAAAGAACCGAAACGAATGAACGCAATCCACCGCGATATTTTCATAGGAAAAATTTTCCCCCTGTTAACAGCCGCCCTCGTCCTATCAAATGGGGCGTCGTGTCAGAAGCGCCTCAAAGCGAAGGGGGTCACTTCTGGCCGATCACAGAAGAAGGCTTAAAATACTATGACGTCCACGTCGCTGACTCCGATGAAGAAGGATTTCATCGACCTACAGCCGGCGCCCCGTGAGCTCGAAGATGGCGGACAAGCTACGGTCGACGAACTGGTCGAGCTCGATCTCGGGGAATCAAAAGAACCCCGACCAATCTTCGTCAGCGCCCTCTTGAACGAGGAAGAAAGACGGTCATACCGGCACCTCTTGCTGGAGTTCAAAGATTGTTTTGCATGGACATACAAAGAAATGCCAGGCCTGGACCCCTCCGTGGCTGAGCATGAGTTGTCCATACTCCCTGCAGCAAAGCCGGTCAAGTAAGCCCACGGCGTATGCGCCACGAGCTGGAGCTGAAAGTAAATGCCGAGGTGGACAGACTTCTCCAAGTCGACTTCACCGACCGTGCATCTATCCAACTTGGCTGGCCAATATAGTGCCAGTCAAGAAGAACGGCGAAGTCCGGATCTGTATCGACTACAGGGACTTGAACAAAGCCTGCCCAAGGACGACTTCCCGGTCCCGATCACGGAAACAATGATCGACATGACCACAGGGCATGAAGCACTGTCCTTCATGGACGGATCGTCGGGCTATAATCAAATCTGTATGGCTCCCAAAGATAAGGGTCACACCGCCTTCAGGTCCCCCAAAGGGATCTACAACTATAAAAGAATGCCCTTCGGCCTGAAGAACGCCGGAGCCACCTACCAACGAGCCATGACCAAGATCTTCGGAGAAATGCTCCATGACTCGGTCGAGTGCTACGTTGATGATTTGGTCGTCAAGCCAAAAGGCGGGAAGACCACCTGGGCGACTTACCCAGGTCTTCGAGAGGCTCCGCCAACATCAACTGAAGATGAACCCGATGAAGTGCGCCTTCGGCGTGTCGAGCGGCAAGTTCCTCGGCTTCGTTGTCAAATACCGCGGGTTAGAAATTGATCCCGTCAAAATCAAAGCTATCAGAGAGCTGCCGCCGCCGAAGACCTTAACGGAGCTGAAATCTCTCCAAGGAAGGCTGGCCTACATACGGCAGTTCATCTCCAATCTTGCGGGCAGATGCGCCCCCTTTAGCAAATTGATGAAGAAAGGAGCCCCATTCATATGGGACCAAGAGTGCCAAGATACTTTCGAAGAAATCAAAGAGTATCTCCTTACTCCTCCCGTCTTGGGAGCCCCGTGAAAGATAAGCCGCTCATCCTCTACATCGCGGCCATGGAACGTCGCTGGGAGCGCTCTTGCGCAAACAAATGAGGAAGGCAAAGAGCAGCCGCTCTACTACCTCAGTAGGATGTTGGTCGGTCCGGAGCACCGATATTCCCCAGTGGAGAAAGTGTGCCTAGCGCTGATATTTGCCGTCAAGAAATTACGGCACTATCTGCTAGCCCATCAAGTCAGCCTCATCTCGAGGATACCCGCTAAAGGCGCTCCTCACCCAACCTGTGTTGTCAGGAGAATGGGAAAATGGGCCCTCCTCCTCATGGAGTTCGATATCACCTTCGTCCCCAGAAAAGCAATTAAAGGGCAAGGTATGGCGGATTTCCTGGCGGCGCATCCGCTCCCAGCAGGCTCTCCCCTCGAGTTCAAGCTCCCGAGGAGGAAACGCTCTCATCCCCCCACGGGGAGGGGACCCAACAAAAAGAAGTCCCCGTTCAAGAAAGTGGGAACACTCTCGCCGTGGAGTCACCACATTGGGAACTCTACTTTGATGGCGCTTCCCGGATGCTCAAGCAAACTGACGGCACCACAACTTATACCTCCGGAGCGGGCATTGTCCTAGTGACTCCACAAGGGGGAATACTGCACAACTCATGTGCACTTATGAAGCCGTTGACCAACAATCAGGCTGAATATGAGGCGCTGATCGTGGGACTTCAACTGGCTGCCGAAATGGCATCAAATGCATAAAAGTCTACGGAGACTCGCAGCTTGTCATCCGTCAAGTGCTGGGGGACTACGAAGTTCGGAAAAAGGAATTGATCCCCTATCATGCCAAAGTAATGAAGCTCCGCGAGAGGTTCTATTTGTTCGAAATCGGACATGTCCCCAGAGGGCAAAACTCTCAGCGGATGCGCTAGCCAAACTGGCGTCCGCCCTAAAGCTTCCTCCTGAAGGGGAGTTGGGCATAACTGTCCGACATAGGAGGCTGATGCCCAGCGTTCTCGAGGATGACTCCGACCCAGAAAATGCTGAAGTCAGCACCCTCGAAGAAGAAGCCAGCCAAGAAGAAGACTGGCGCCAGCCGATCATTCAAATAAAGAACGGTTGGCTGCCTTCAGACCGGGCCGAACGCGTCCGACTGCTACGGCGGGCCACATCATATCAAATGATCGGGGACCAACTATATCGGCTTGTCCATGAAAAAGACAAGTCTGTCCTCCTCCGATGTCTCTCCCCTAGGGAAGCCAAAGTCATCATGCACGAAGTCCACTCTGGACTGTGCGGAGCCCATCAAGCAGAGACAAAATGAAAATCAACATCAAGCTGAAAGGCTTCTTCTGGCCGACCATGTACACGGATTGCGTCCAATACCCCGTACGTGTCATCAATGCCAGTCTTCAGTTCGGTGCCAAGAAAGCCGCCGAACGAATTGCATCCAACTGCCCCTACATGGCCCTTTGCTGAATGGGGAATGGATGTCGTGGGACCATTCCCACCATCCTCCGGAGGCCACAAGTTTATCCTGGCAGCCACCGACTATTTCTCCCGATGGGCAGAAGCAGTCCCTCTCCGGAGGTAACCGGGGTAGCCAATGCAAAATTTGTCAAGCAACACCTGATTTACAGGTTCGGCACCCCTCATCGGATCGTATCAGATAACGGTACGCCCTTCAGTAACAAAACGATATATGCGTTGGCGGCCAAATTCCAGATAGATTGGAGGACGTCAACGGTCTACAACCCTCAAGCCAATGGTCTGGCGGAAGCCTTCAACAAGACCCTTTGCAATTGCTTGCCAAGATAGTCGGCAATCGCAAACGTGATTGGGGGGAGAAGGTGCACGAAGCGCTCTGGGCATACCGGACGGTCTACAAGACCCCTACCGGGTGCTCTCCCTTCCTCTGGTGTACGGAGCTGAAGCCATGCTCCCCATCGAAATTGAAATGTCGTCCTACAGGGTGGCCGTCTATACCGGTCTTCAGCCCGAGGAGCGACAAGAAATGGAAAGAAGGTTGGAGGAATTGTCCGACCTAGAGGGCAAAAGGTTGGAAGTATACAAACATCTCCAATCCTATCAAGCCCGCATGACTCGAGCCTACGACAAGCTAGTCAGGCCCCGTGTCTTCAAGAAAGGTGACCTCGTCATGGTCAAACAAAGAGAGTCGTGGCAGGCAAATCAAGTGGTAAACTCCAGCCAAACTGGCGCGGACCGTACGTGGTCACCGGAGTGTATGAGGCGGGGATACACGCTGGCAACACATGCCGGCGATCGCCCCTTTCCACCACTAAATGGCAAGCATTTGAAAATGTACTTTGCCCCTGATCATGAATTCCCCGGCAGCAGCCCTCCGATCCCCTTATAGCCGAATCAGGCTAGGGTTGGGCACATGCACCCACTTCAAAAAAAAAAAATAAGGGAAGGGACTGAAAGTACACAGGTCCCGGCTGACTTGGTCACTCCCCAAAAAAAAAGGGGAGTGCCCAAGGGCAAAAGAGCCTATGGAAAAAGAGGGAAGAAAAAAAAGAAAGAAGAATTTCCCCCCTTTTTATGAACTATGTTCTCCTTCTTGGTCAGCAAACAGTCCAGGTCGACCAAGTTAATCCTTTAGCCAACAAACCCCCAGAAGGTCGGCTAAAACCTCCTTCTTGGTCAGCAAACCATCCAGGTCGACCAAGTCAAACCCTATAGCCATAACCCCCAGAAGGTCGGCTAAAACTCCTTCTTGGTCAGCAAACCGTCCAGGTCGACCAAGTTAATCCTTTAGCCAACAAACCCCCAGAAGGTCGGCTAAAACTCTTCTTGGTCAGCAAACCATCCAGGTCGACCAAGTCAAACCCTTAGCCATAAACCCCCAGAAGGTCGGCTAAAACCCCTCCTTGGTCAGCAAACTGTCCAGGTCGATCAAGTCAAACCCTTAGCCAACAAACCCCCAGAAGGTCGGCTAAAACCTCCTCTTGGTCAGCGGACCATCCAGGTCGACCAAGTCAAATTCTATAGCCACAAACCCCCAGAAGGTCGGCTAAAAACCTCCCTCTTGGTCAGCAAACCATCATGGTCGACCAAGTCAAACCCTTTAGCCAATAAACCCCCAGAAGGTCGGCTAAAAACTCCTTCTTGGTCAGTAAACCGTCCAGGTCGACCAAGTCAAACCCTTAGCCATAAACCCCCAGAAGGTCGGCTAAAACCTCCTCCTTGGTCAGCAAACCGTCCAGGTCGATCAAGTCAAATTCCTTAGCCAATAAACCCCCAGAAGGTCGGCTAAAAACTCCTTCTTGGTCAGCAAACCATCCAGGTCGACCAAGTCAAATCCCTTAGCCAAGGTTCCTCAACCTCGCTTAAAAAAAAAAAAGAGAAAAGAAAGGGGACTGAGAATAGAGATGTCCCAGCGGACTTGGTCGCTCCCCAAAAGGAGTGCCCAAGGGTAAAAATGCCCAAAAAAATCCAGCTGAGGTGAAAAACCGAAAGGGCGCCTCAGACAAAAATGGATAACCCCTCAACGTGAAAGCCCGAAAGGCGCGTTGGAAAAAGCTAGAGGGGGCTGGCTTCTGTGAAAACCCGAAAGGGCGCAGGAGTCGGTAAAAAAAAAAATCCAATCAAAATCAAAATCAAATCGTTACTTATCAAGACATGTGTCCGCGCAGCCAGCAAACAAAATGCTAGGCCGTGCCTCTTCTGCTTGATAAGAGAATCAAAATGGTGGATCAAGCCATCCCTTTTGACCAACAAACCTCTGCGGGTCGGTAAAACCAAAACCTTAGCAGCAAACAAGAAGGTAGGCTATCCTTTTGACCAACAAACCTCTGCGGTCGGTCAAACCAAACCTTAGCCAGCAAACCCCAAGAAGGTAGGCTATCCCTATTGACCAATAAACCTCTGCGGTCGGTCAAACCAAAACCTTAGCCAGCAAACCCCAAGAAGTAAGCTATCCCTATGACCAATAAACCTCTGCGGTCGGTTAAACCAAAACTTAGCCAGCAAACCCCAAGAAGGTAGGCTATCCTTTTGACCAACAAACCTCTGCGGCGTCAAACCAAAACCTTAGCCAGTAAACCCCAAGAAGGTAGACTATCCCTATTGACCAATAAACCTCTGCGGTCGGTCAAACCAAAACCTTAGCCAGCAAACCCCAAGAAGGTAGGCTATCCCTATTGACCAATAAACCTCTGTGGTCGGTCAAACCCAAACCCTTAGCCAGAAAACCCCAAGAAGGTGGGCTATCCCTTTTGACCAACAAACCTCTGCGGTCGGTCAAAACCTAAACCTTAGCTAGCAAACCCCAAGAAGGTAGGCTATTCCCCCTTGACCGACAAACCTCTGCGGTCGGTCAAACCAAAACCTTAGCCAGCAAACCCCAAGAAGGTAGGCTATCTCTTTGACCAATAAACCTCCGTGGTCGGTCAAACTTAAACCTTAGCCAGCAAACCCCAAGAAGGTAGGCTATTCCTTAGCCAAAAACCCCAGAGGTCGGCTAAGCTCCTCCTTGGTCAGCAAACCATCTGGTCGACCAAGTCAAATCCCTAGCCAGAAAACCTAAGAAGGTAGGCTATCCCTCTCTGACAATAAACCTCCATGGTCGGTCAAATCCTAAACCTTAGCCAGAAAATCCCAAGAAGATAGGCTATCCCTTTGACCAGTCAAACCTCCGTGGTCGGTCAAACCAAAACCATTTAGCCAGCAAACCGGAGTGGTAGGCTAACCGAAATTTCTTTAGCCAGAAAACCCAAAGACAAGGCTAAATCCAAATGGCAGATCCCGTGATCAATTGCCCCAGGGTCCGGCCTCGGGCCTAAAAGCAAAAAAAAAAAAAAAAGAAAGAAAAAGGGGACTAAAAATAGAGATGTCCCGGCGGACTTGATCATCCTCCAAAAAGAGATGTTCAAGGGCAAAAAGGCCTCAAACCCGGCCAAGGTGAAAACCCGAAAGGGCGCCTCGGGCAAAAATGGGTAACCCCTCAGTGTGAAAACCCGAAAGGGCGCACTGGAAAAAGCTAGAGGGGGCCATCCCCGGCGAAAACTCGAAAGGGCGCTTGGGATGGTAATATGAAAAAGAAGATGAAAAAAAAAAATCATCAAATCAAAGTTGGGTTGCTGGACAAAGCCCCGAGAAGGCCAACCCCGGCACCCAAAATGTTGCATCAGATCTTGAGGAATGCCACAAATGCAAAATTCAAGCAAAAGATGCCGAGAGCAGGCCTGGGAAAAGCCAATAAGGCAAATCTCAGGAAGAAGAAATACAAAATCAAGGTCGAGGAGCAAAGCCAGAAGAGGCAAGCCTCCCCGACTAAGGATCAAACTCTGGTTGCTGGACAAAGCCCCGAGAAGGCCAGCCCCGGCACCCAAAATGTTGCGTCAGATCTGGAAGAATGCCAGAAATGCGACGTCCAAAAGACATCGCTCGAACCTACCGGTCCGAGAAAGACTAGAGCGCAGGACAAGTCAAGCCAAGAAACACGGCGTCCAAAAGGAGGAGTCCCAAATAAGACCCTCAAAAGGTTACCTGAGTGCAGACGAAGATTGCAACGATGTCAAAGAAAGGCATTGGCAGTAATCTAAAGTTTGTCATTCCTCGAATACAAGGTGCCCGAGACAAGCCCTCGGGGTAGCTGATGAAATACATACATCGGCTACAAGCAAAAAGGGAGAGGGAAGAAAAAAGAACTACACAGCCCCTCCCCTCCGAGAGTCCGCCAAACTGGCCTGGAGAGCAGAAAGTGCGGCTAAGGAATCCGCGCACTCCTGCTCTATGGCAGCCACCTCCGCATTGGCCGCTGCCACCTCCTCGGCCAGCACAAGAGACGCGGCCTCGTGCTCAGCCAGGCGTGACGAGACCTCCTCAAGTGTCCGTCGGAGGGTAGCGATGTCCGCATGGCAACTGGCATGGCGGGCACTCAAAGACTCAGCACGGCGACCGCGCCCCCTCTCCGCGAGCGAAGAGCCTCGTACCTCTGCTCCGCAAGGCAACCTCTGCCGCAAGCTCCTGGGCCCTGTGGCGAGCAGCCTCCTCGTGCCTCTGCGCCACCTCGCTCCAGAGTATGTCCACGGCGGCCATCCAAGGGTCTCGGGGACAGCCCATCAAATGGTAGGAGACTGTACTCCTCTCCAGGAAGTCTCGCACCACGTCGATGGATGGGGGGCTGCTCTCCTCCATGACAGCACGCGCGGATGATATATAGAAGTCGAGCATTCCCTCGGACCCGTGCACTCGACTCCTCTGTATGGCGTCGGGCCAAGAAATGCCATGCCCCGGAAACGAGGGGGGCCTCTCAAGAAGCGCCTCACTCGAAGACGGAGGGAGTAAGCCGCCGCCGACTGCTGCCCAAGAAGAAAAAATGGGTGAAAGGTCAGAAGGGAGGCAACATAGCCACAATAAACAAGGAAAATAAGGGCCCGGGAACATAGGAGGCTTGGGGCCCTGATCACTCACCCTGCGTGTCGGATGGCAAAGAAGTGCTATCCCCACCCTCCGGAGGATGCAGGGTACCCGCTGCAGGGGAGAGGACAGCCCCTAGAGCACTCGACTCCATCATCTCCGCAGCTATCTCGGCGCCGTCTGCAAGAGAGAAAGCGTCAAGCAATAAGCACAAAGGCACTCGTCCTCTCTCGCCTCTTCATGCGTCGGGCCAAAGAAATACAAAGGGAGGGTTCGCTATTGTGGAAGAAATACCCACTGTCAGCGTCCCCGGCTATCCCTCGGGCAACCTCGCCCTCTTCCGGCGGAGAAGCGGTGGGAAGCACAGCCGCGGAGGTGACCGCCACTGAAATGCAGAAAGGACGGAAGTCATTCGCTGCATAAATCAGTAAACCAGACGCAGCACAGAAGTGGGAAAGAAAAGTAAGGCTCACTTACTCGCGCTGTGAAGGGGTTGCATCCAACCACCCCCCTCAAGTATGCCTGGGGCAAAGTCAGAAAAGTCGGGTAGCTCCGCCTCTGACCCAGACAGTAACAGGTCATGTATGGCCTGTAACGAGGATGCCGCGTCTCCAACCGGCGCAACCCCGGCCAGGTGTTCAACACCCTCTGCGGCGGCGGCCTCCACCGGGATGTACTCTGCAAAGAATGATCAGGAAAAAAGGCATGTAAGCCGCGTGCGAACACCATGCTGGCCGAGCAAACAAAAGGGGCAGATAGCGCCGGCCCAAGGAGAGGGCGCGCGTCTTACCTGTCTTAGCGGAAGCTACCCGGGGAATATTTGCCCCCTTAGGAGACGGCGTCCCATCGAACGTGGGATTGTAGTCCACGTCGTCTTGTGGAGCCACATCCTCTCGCAGAGTACCCTCCGCCAACTCGCCAACCCCTGAGGTTGACGCGCCTGTACCAAAAGATGCAAGCGCAAATCCCTCGTCAAAAAAAGCAAAAGAAGGCAGGAAATGAGGCGAACGGGGGATGCAAAAACTCACCGGCCACTGCCAAAGAAGAAGGCTCGGGGGTCCTTCCCCGAGCCGCCGGCTGCGAAGGACCAGCCTCCTCGCTCGCGCGCCTCTTCCGGGCTGACGGGGTGTCGTGCCTCGGCAAATCCTTCTCGGGGATAAAGCACTCTGCTCGGGCCAACACAAAAAGAGAGAAGGGAGGAGAGCCCAAATCAGCACGACAAATTCAAGAAAATGTAAGCCATACTCATAACGAGGGAGGCAACATACCGCGAGGGGCCACAGAAACGTTGGCCGAAGCACTACCCGATCGAAGGGACCTTCACAGCTTTGCCTGCCTCGGCAATGGCGTCCCAGAAATGCCGCAGGGTGGTGCCGCTCTCAATCCAGCTAATAAACTCCCTCGGCCCGACGCGGATAATAGACTGCTCAAGGTGTCGCTTCCAGACCCGCGTCACACCCGGGAGGATAGGACTGGTAAGCGCCGCATCTATGGGGTAGTCGCAGTCCAATAAAAAGTGACGCCACCAAAAGTAAACAAGTGGCGGCTCCCCGCGAACCCTGGAAGCTGCCGAACTGCTCTCCGGGCGCGACAGGGGCTTCAAAGCCCCCGCGAAAGCCTCGCTGTCCGCCATGCTCGTGGCCTGTGCCACCGCACGGCGGCGACCCACAGTCGTCACCGTCTGGGCTATGTCGGCGAACTCCCTCTGCAAGAACGTCGGCGCAATCGTGGAGACAAGGGCGCCCGCCCGGGACAAATAATCCCTCTCCGCCTTCTTAATGTCGTCGCGCGCGCTCCCGGAATGCCTGGCTGTGCCGGACCACCATCGGGCATATAAAATGCCCACTCGCCCTTCGTGCCGCAGCTCGGGGACGAAGAACTCGGGAGCGGTGTCGCGCCTCAGGAAGTACCACCACCAGCTAGAGGCCACCAGATGGCGGTCCGGGCCTTGTACGCCCGGGTCGACAGTACGAAATCAGCGTTCGGAGGAACGTCTTGGTCGTACCCGAGGTTGCGAGCAAAGCGGTGCGGAAAGTACGGCTCCATGAAGAGAAGGCTCCCCTTGCGGAAGAGCAAGACGCTGGGGCGGACACAACAAAGCCAGTCCTTGCGTAGCGTAGCAACCGCCGCTGCATGATGGGGAAGGCGATAAACACGTCCCCTCTGGCCTTCTTCCACGCAAGGCCTGAAACCAAACGAGCAGCAAGCAAGGTCAAGTCCCGGCTGCCCGGCCGCCGGTACAAAAGAAAGTCGCCGGCGCGCCTCCTTCAGCTGCTTCTGCTGCTCCCGCTCCGGACGATTCCGGAACATAAAAATGAGTGGCATAGAGGGGCGCTCCAGGCTAATGTTGTGACACAGCTCCGGCAGTAGAAGACCGGCCCAGACGCCCAGATAGTGCGTCGCAAAGTGATGTTCTTATCACGAGGAGAAGGGCTCGAGGTAAGCTCGCCCAAGCCACGGAAGATGTTGGCCAGAGCCGCTGGAGCCAAAGCCAACTGCACACCATCGGCCAAGATAGGCTGGGTAAATGGCCTCCGGCCTAATATTTCCTCCTCCCTAAACGGGAGGGCAAAAGTGCACAGCCAGTAAACAAGGTAGGCTGCCAGATGGGTGCGGTCCGAGAGCCGCCTCGGGTTCCAGTTGACACCCCGGGGCGCATAAAGATACCTGGCATCGTCATCCAGGCGCACTTTCAGCTGCGCATAAGCTGCTGGGTTGTAGTTGTCGCCGGCGAACTCCTTGTAGAAGCAGAAGGGTCCGTTGTAGAAGAAACGGATCCAGGCGTCACAACTGACCCGCACTGTCCCCCTCGAAGCACTGAGACAGTCGCTCCTCCCACACCTGGCCAAGTCACGCCAGACCCGCGCCAAATATCGGAAGCTGTGGGAGAGGAAGTAGGAGCCAGCACCAGATGTCCGATCTCTGTCCAGGTCGCTCAGGCAAACCTCCTCGTAGAACTGCCCGGAGATCGGAAGACCGAAAATCCTGTGCAAAGCCCACAGGTCGAGACTGGTCTCCCCCTCCGCAGTGCCGAAGGTATTAAACCTCCGGTTAAAATTTTCTGCCAGGGCCTGCAGAAGCCCCGAGTTGCAAGGGTAGCTGTGAAGAGCGGCGACGATTGCTTCAAGAAGACCGACCCGCTCGAGCATCTTCTGATAATGGTACAAAATACCCATTAGCCACTCTGTCGCGCCGAAGCGAAACCGGTGCGACGAAACGACCGACCACCGGTCATACCAACTGGCGGCCCCGCCACCCAATATCCGGTCCAGAAAACACGACTGGTCGTAGCCGTCCTGCATGAAGTCGCGGCCCGAAGGTGGTAGGGTGTGCCCAACAAAAGCCACGCCGGTCTTAGGCAGCCCCTGCACCTCCCATAGGCCCTGAGAGAGCCGCAACTCTGTCAAGCGGTGAGCCGGCTCGGACGCAAATAACCCCAGCAAAGCCGTATCCGGAAAATGCGCCTGCGCCTCGTGATCAAGGGGAAAGCTGGGATGATGCGGGCTGCAGGTCCCCATCATACTGTCGCGGCCGGCCAAGATCGCCCGCTCCAGTTGGACCCTTTCAGTAGCAAGAAGGCCGGTAGGACCGTCCCAGTTGGCCGGCATGAAGTTCTGGATGAACGGGAGAAGATGCTCATCCAGAGGGAAATGCTTCGGTAGTCGGCTCTCCGTCGGTAGCGGTAGATCAAGCCGCTGTGGTCTATCCGACCGACGTCCACTGCGCCCTCAACGGGCGAAGGCTCCTCCAACGGACCGCGGACGCACGGCCCAATGCTTCTCTCGAGTCGGTCCAGGTCCTCCACCCTGACTGGGGACAGAATGAAGCATGGCATGGGATCGTCCGTCCGCTCAACATCGTTCTCCGTGCGACGCGGCGCCTTAGCGCCTTGGCCGCCCTTGCCGCCTTTGTCACGACCCTTACGAGGCATCGTCGACCCTGTCAAACAAATAACGCAACCGTCAGTCAAAGGAACGGTGCCACAGGACCCGAAAAGGCAAGCGCGAGGCGAAAGAAATCCATCTCAAGGCGCCACGGGATACCCGCCGTCGTCTTCGTCTCCGACGGATATCCCGTGGGGGGCATTTGTTGCACCCGAAAAATATCGGGGCTTAAACGAACCCCGGGCGATAAATACGCCCTGGGGGAACCGGGAACAAACCCCCGATCTCCCCCGCTCGGACGTCAGAAACAGACAAGTCCGAGTACTCGCGCCAAACCAGGGTGACCGGGAAGCGAGAAACCCAAAAAGTCTTCATCGGCGAAGGGCACGTACTCTGGGTGTCAGAAAACCCATGCCCGGAGCGGAGTTCGAAGTCGCGCCCGAAGCCGAAGAGTCCCGAGGAGTCGGATGCACGTGTTCCTCAAAAACGAGAGCAAACGCACGTGGAACGGCCGAGGAAGCACAGGCGGTGCACGGATGCACGTGCGCGGCACGGCCGTCAACCAACGAACCAACTACGGGAGGCCCACAGAGCTCTCTCCCAATCTTCTCCCGGACAGTGCGGAGAAAATGACGGGAGGCCCCACTTATATAGGTGGTGGGCCAAAGGAGGCTCCAAGGGGGCGCCGGTTAGCCCCCTCGCCAGTGAGGGGGGGCGCTGGTTCGGCCCCCCGCCCCCGCTCAGGGGGGGGCCGCGGTTAACCCCCCCTCGCCAGTGAGGGGGCCGCCGGTTCGCCCCCCCGCGCCTGCACAGGGGGCGCCGGTTAGCCCCCCTTGCCAGTGAGGGGGCCGCCGGTTCGCCCCCCCGCGCACCTGCAGGGGGGCCGCCGGTTCGGCCCCCTGGCGCAGGGGGGCGCCTGCTCGGCCCCGCCAGCAGGGGGCCGCCGGTTCGGCCCCCCCCGCCAGCAAGGGGGGCCGCCGGTTCGGCCCCCTGACGCAGGGGGGCCGCCGGTTCGGCCCCACCAGCAGGGGGGGCGCGCGGTTCGGCCCCTCGCCAGCAAGGGGGCGCCGGTTCGGCCCCAGCGCAGCAGGGAGGGCCGCCGGTCAGGCCCCTGATGGCGGCCCCCCTCCGCCAGTCTGCCCCGTCTCCAGCACCCTCGCCGGTTCGCGCTCAGCCTCGGCGCTCGCGCTCGCCCTCGACGCTCGTGCCCGCGACACCTCCGCCGGGGAGGGTACCCCGCCGGTATGCCCCCCATGAACCCTATAAATAGGGGGGCATACCCCCATTTGACGGGGGGATCGAACACACCCAGAAAGTCCCAGACGATTCAAGGCTGCGCCATTCGGCCAAAAAAGATCCCGAGCGACGCCTGCAACTGGTCCGTGCGTGAGCTTATATAGGCCGCACGTGTCGGGAGAAGTCTTCGACACCCGTTGGTGCTTTGTCTCCGTGGCCGGGCCCTTCTGCGCTCGCCCGTATAGAGACGCCACAGGTTGTTACAAGACCCCCGTTGGCCATGTTTAAAGTCCTCCGGTGTCATAAAAAGGCACACGTCGAGGCGCATATTAAGTCCTCCGGTGTCATAAAAAACACACGTTGAGGCGCATATTCAAGTCCTCCGGTGTCATAAAACGACACTCGTCGAGGCGAGTATTCAAGTTCTCCGGTGTCACAAAACGACATACGTAGATGCATGTTACCCTGTGGAGGCACAAACACCCCACTAGTAACAAAAAATGTACTCCTTACCATGTAAACGTCCGACGGAGGCACAAACACCCTGTCGTCGACGTCCATGTACATGACTGTTGCATACACGCCCAGTGGAGGTACAAAACCCCATTAAAGGCGTAAATGTAAATGTCATAAATATAAATGACATGAACATGCTTGAATAAATTGTGGAAATATTTGTCATCTGCCTTTTCTTCTTTAAAGTTCGGCATACGGTTTTAATAAACATTACGCATTCGAAGGTATTCGAGTCTTATACTCGATGTAAATGAAACATCGACTTCGGTCGGTGGGGAACGGTCCAGTACACGACCACTCCAATCGCCCTGAACGCGAGCGCACGCGGAAAATAAATGAAATGAAATTCGAGGGTATCAGGGTTCGCACCCAAACTCCTCGTAAAATAAATCTTTGTCTGTTTCCTGTAAACAGTTTGGCACGCCCAAAATTCGTCATTTCAAAAAAAGAGATGAGGGAAATAAAATGAGAAAGAAAAATCCGCGTTCCAACAGCCATCCATGTTCAAGTGTTTGTATCTATGCACTTATATCACCAATGGTTTGACCTGAATCAAATTACATAACCATATTGCCCAGCTCCTTCAGCCACAAGTTGTTTGCTCACATTCTTGTGGAGGAACCATTATTTGTCTTCCTCCTTTCCCTCATTCCAAGGACTTGCCTCCCATGCTCAACAAATACGTCCACCTCTACATAGTTTGTCAGTCAATTGCATGTACTCTCCACTAGATCTATCAACCGACTACAATGAAGTGCCTTTCTTTCTTCCTTCTGCACTATCAGACTCTTCACTCTTCCTAGCTTCTTTGTAGAACATGCCTAACCTTGGTGTCCAATACTGTACATGATAAAGATGAAACAACATATGCAAAAACCAATTGTCTAATGCCCCTTGCCCATACATCTTGCAGACATCATCATCTTTTTATCCATCTTTGTGATCTCCTCCTCTGTCAACCTTCATCAATTTTACCTTATCATACACGCCCTGCAGCAGGTTATTGAAGTACCGTATTGGACTACATTTGATAATCAGTTCTTACCTTTTGAACTAACCCTTATCTTTGGTGGGGGATGTCTTCATTTAGATATAGGAGGCACACTGTGAGATTCTATTCAGAAAGGATTTTATCTAGGACATTGATCTCCTTGCCATCTTTCTGATGGGGCATTTATGTTAACTGTGGTTGCATGGGTAGCCAGGCATTGCAGATCTATATTTGATATCAAGATCCACCATCATTTCCTTTTCTTCCTTTTTGCCTTTTTTTTTGGCATGATATTGACAGTTGTAGCTCAGTGAATTAATTAAACAGATCTGTTACATGCATCTCTTTTTTCTCTGTGCACGTGTTCAACTTCCATTTTTCTTGTTCATTAGTTCCTGCCTTGTACGTTTATGCTTCTTTTGTCTTTAAAATATTTTTCTTCTGTTTTCTCTTGAAGAGATACTGGGATTCCATAATTTGCAGATACTTTTTACCTGCACTAAGTTTCAGAGGCATAATCTTGTCTCTGACAGTAACTTTACTCTGTACAGGTGGTAAAAGAGTCAATACCTGTCCTTTCTTACATTATAAGCACTTGCTTATCTGCACTATACATGTACATTACTTCTGTAGGTTTTTTTTTGGGTAATAATTGTAAACCATAGGAGTGGTGAGACATCCTTTTTTCCAAAATGTCTTATAAGTCTTCTGTGGTAGGTTGCACTCCTTGCGGCATGTGTACGTAGGGGCTTGAGAGTGCTTTCTGCAACCGGCGCTGGTGCAAGAGCTGATCCAACACGAATCCGTATTGCTGACCTGAGAGAATCAACAACTGATCCACTATCTCGCTCAGTAAACATCTATATGAACAAAGACCATTCCTGATATAGATTCTATAGATGATGTTATATTTCTTTCCAGTCTGATGTATTGGAATTTAATGCCTCTCCACCTCATTCTGTAGACTTTTGCTTATATCAATTTTGTTTAGCTGGTTATAAAAGTTTGATTTGGCTAGGTCAAGTGCAGAAACTTCTGTTCTTCCTTGTATTCTTGATTGCTTTGTGCTTCATTTGTCTCATTCATGCAATTTCATCCTCTGCACTTGTATTGTCACTTCCAAATCATTATTATGCCTTCAGAAATCAGACATATATGGACATTTCTTCACCTAGATAAATATCCATCAGCTCATATTACATGTCTTTTGAGAAGAATAATTAAGTGGTGCATTTTACTTCAACATTTTTTTGTGGTATAACATGGAGATATAAAAATTGTCACACATTGTGGTAGTCCATGAGCATTGTCTTGGTTCATCCATAAATCTGTTTATGTTCTTATTTTAAGTGTCTTGAAGTTTGAACAATATTTATGGCATGTTATTTTTAGTTATTTGCAATTATATATGTGCAAGCCCAATAAAATGGCAAACCAAGAGGTGGGTGAATTTAGTTTCCCCCAAAAATCTTACTCAGATGCTTGCAGCCCTAAATTTCGCTACCAAGCTCACAAATGCAATGAATAAAATAGCTCTGGTTTCAAACAAGCAAGCCACGGTCACAAAGAAGAGCAGTAGGAGAGATGGCACAATCACATCAAGAGATGGAAATTTATAGTGGTTCACTCTCAACTATGTATGAAACTTACATCCAGTCCCTCATCATGGATGACAATTCCACTATTTGGTCCATGGATCGCGGAATTGGCCAACAGGATAGGGATTGGCCGACTTCTGTACCAGATCGACCTAGGCCAATTGATTCCTGAGTGTAGCTGATTCTGATCCACATCGGCCTAGGCCAATTTGATTCCGTGGGACAGCCCCCTAGAACATAGAAATTGGCCGGAATCGGACTGCAGTCCGGATCAGTTTGGATCGACCAATCCGGCCGATTCCACCAAACAAAAGATTTTTTCTTGTATACATTAATTAATACATGCATTAAACCATCATTTGAAATATATAAATTAGTACATATTTATATATGTACACAAATTAATTAGGTCCAGATTCCGACCGATTCGGCCAAACATTTTTTTGTATACATTAATTAATACATGCATTAAATCATCATTTCACATATATAATTAATATATATGTATATATATACACAAATTAATGTCTAATATGATTGTGTACATTAATTTTTATATTTATGTATAAAAGAGTACACAAACACTTAAAAAAAAAAGTACACAAACACATAAAGACATATGTATGACATGATATATAGTAAATTAGTAATATGTATTATATATCATATTTGACACATATTCATATATATATATATTACATATATGTTTACATTTGTTGTCATATATATATACATTAACTATATATGTGCATATTATTACTATATTTACATTAATATATGATTTTATGTATCTAACACACACACATATACATATATATATGTATATATATATGTATAAAGAGTTCATTACTATGTGTGGAACACACGAGATTTCTCCTGAATGAGTAAATTTGGTGAGGTGTTTTTTATGAGCGTGGGCGTGCCAATCTGTTTAAAAGACATTTAAAACTTGATGCGGGAATTTACATGTCCATTTACCAGACAACTGTCGCTATGTTTGGACTATTTGTTCTATGCATTCATTTAATCAGGTGATTTGGGTTATCGTATACTGGACCCTTCCCCCCCCCGACCATAGTTGGTGTTCATTTACGTTCAAGGGGCCTCGAAGACCTTCGATATTGTGTTTTTTTTACTTTTTTAGACCTTTTCCGACTATGAGATTATCGTGGCTAAAAGAGCTAAACGATGGCACGGACGGCCCTGGCGTTGTCCCCTCTGGATGGGGCAGAACCATATTTTCCCTCATGATGAGGGGCTTAGCCATAATTCCATTTAACTTGAATCGGCCAGTCATCCGTTTCGGAAGAAGACTAGCCCGGCTCGCAACTCGATGTGCAACTCAGATCCATAATTGCCTTAACATTGCTGGACCCAACGTTTCTCCAAGGACTCCTGTATAATTACGCAGTACATCTAGAGAAATTGTAACATTTTTGCATTTGCACCTTCATTTACAAACATTTACCCCCACCATTTTAGGGGTAAATCATTTGTACACTTTTTCTTTCCCGTGGGCATTACAAGAAGATACACATGACTTGCCCGTGTATATTCATTTTACAAAATAACAAACTTCAGGGGTTCATTTGAAAAAAAACCCAGTCTTTTTAAAGAGACCTGCACAGTGGAGAAAGCCTCCTCTTGCTCAACTTGGATAGTAAAGACTTCAGGAGCTCTCAAGCCTCAAGTAAGAGTCTGGACTTCAGATCCTCTTCGTTCTCTTTCAAGTGACCTATGGCCTCCTATTTATAGGAGTTGGAGGGCCAGCAAAGAGGGCCATTGGTTGGGTTTTCGCGGCCCCTTTAATGAGCATTTCTTTTCATCATTTTTTATTTGGGTGAGAAAGTGGAATGGGCTGGGGGGTGCCGCGGCGGCCAAGCCCCACCGAGGGGGTGTCCCCACTGTGGGGTTGGCCCGCCTTTTGGCAAGAAACCCCCTGAGGGGGGGGCGCATGGCCACCCCACCAAGGGTGGGAGTCCAGCGATGAAACCCCACCAAATGGGGTGCAACTGGACCCCGCCAATGGCGGGGTCCCTTAGTGGGGGTTTGGCAAGCGGTTAAACCCCACCAAGGGTGGGGTCCCTCGATGGGTTCCACCCACCCAGTGGGAAACCACCCCCCCTCGAAATGGGCCATTTTGGCCCCCCCCTATAAAGGTGGGTGTTGAACCCCATAAAATTACAATCGGCATCCAAATGGGAATGCTGGAAAATATTCATAATTGGTCCAAAATTTACATAAGCGATATTGGGTCTTGGTCTTTTATTAAGTCGAGAAAAAGCTTATTACAAAGGCTGGCTTCCAATTCTTTGACGGAGTACAAACGCTTCAAAGAAGATAATTTCGAGAACGCGGAAAGATTTCATATCGCCTCACTTCCGAGGGGGAGGGTAGATTTTTTTCTTTCTTTTAAAGATTTCGATGTAATGCGGATGCATGTACATCTTGTGCATGGGCGTGCCAGATTGTTTACAATAAACAGACAAAGATTTAGCATTTTGTGAGGTACATTAGGTGTAAACCTCAAGCCCTCGAATATTTTATATTTTTTTCCGCGCGCATCCGTTTATCAGGCGATTAGGGTGGTCGTGTACTGGACCGTTCCCCACCGACCGGAGTCGGTGTTTCATTTACATCGGGTAAAAACCCGAACACCTTCGATACGATACGTTTGTTAAAAGACCTTTTGCCGAAATTTAAGGAATGTGGACGACAATTAAAATTCCACAAATATCCTCAAATATTTTACATTCATGACATTTACATATATGTCCTCAATGGAGTATATATGCCTCCATTGGGCGTTTACACAAATATGCCTTCACATACGTGTTATTTTAAAACACGAAAGGACTTATTTACAAAACTTCAAGTCTTTATATATAGACCTGCAGCGTCTTCTCTTCCCCACGTCAGGGAACACGGACGGAGCACGGGGGCCCAGCGCGCGTGGGGACGACGGACGGTCGGAGCTCGGAGAGAGGTATTTCTCTTCCCTGAGCACAAACTTAAGTCTTCAAAGTGTCTAGCCAAAGGTGGTGAGAGTCAAGTGTCAAGTCCTTTTTTTTCAAGGCCCCTACCCCCCTATTTATAGGGGTTTGGAGGGGTGTTTGTTTCATTATTTCTTTCGAACCCGTTTATCTCAAGTGTTCGAAGTTAGTAAACTCCGAGGCTATTCACGGGGCTTTTCAGTCATTTCTCGACCTCCCGGGGATTTTCGGTCGTATCTTGACCTCCCGGGGCTTCCGGCCATATCTCGACATGTACAAGGGTTCCTGTCGTTATTTGACAGTCCCAAGACTTGAAGTGGCCTGCCGTAAGTCGGGCCCAGGAGAGCGCATGTCGTTTCATAGAAAAGGCGTGGGTCCTGCTCCATCGGGCCGTGCAAACGGCATGAGCCAGGCCTCTCGGTCATTTCTTGACTTTTCCGAGTGGTTCCGGGTATTTCCGTCATTGATTGACTTTTCCGGATATTCCTGCCATTTATCAGCTTGCTTGGACTTCTCCGTCATTTGTTGACATTTTTCGAGCGGTTCCGGATATTTCCGTCATTGATTGACTTTTTCGGATACTCCTGCCATTTATCGGCTTGCTTGGACTTCTCCGCCATTTGTTGACGTTTTCCGAGAACTCCCCCATGCGTTCGACCTTAAGTCACATCTAGGAGAATGCACGTCGCTTCATAGAAGTGACATGGGTCCCACTCCACCGGGTCGGACGAAAGGTACGAACCGTCGGACTATCTTGGCCATTTTCCGCCACAGGGACGTATCTGCAATTTTCCAGCCAGCAGGGTATTTTTGCAATTTTTCGAGCAGCAGGGTATTTCTGCAATTTTTCAGACAGCAGGGTATTTCTGCAATTTTCCGGACAGCAGGGTATTTCTGCAATTTTTCGGACAGCAGGGGTATATGTGTACCTTTAATACACACATACACAAACTTTATTTCCCCAGGAGGCATTGTGTAATTTTACACAAAGTTGGGCCCACATGGGGGGGGGGGGTCTTCATATGAAGAACAAACATCTCCCCCCAAAGGTGGGGGGAGGGGGCTTCATCTCCCAGCCCAAAGGGCCTCTACCAGCCCAAAAAACCAGCTGGAAAAAGTCTTCAGAAAAAGCCTCCTTCATGGCCTTGGCCGTCTATTTATAGGGGTACCAAGGGGGCTAAGGGGGCAGAACACCCGTTGGGGGTGTCCTGGCATAGAAACACCCCCGCAGAGGGTGTCCCGCGCAGGAACACCCTCGCTGGGGGTGGCTCTGCGCAGGAACACCCCCGCTGGATGTGTCCTAGCGGCAGAACCACCCCGCAGGGGGTGGCCCTGCGCAGGAACAGCCCCGTTGGGGGTGGCCTGGCGGCAGAACACTCCCGCTGAGGGTGGCCTTGTGCAGGAACACCCCCGCTGGGGGTGTCCTGGCTGCACGCGGGGGGTGTTTTGCACAGGAACTTCTGGGAGGTATTTTTCTAGGGGACTTTTCTTTGTTAAGTAATTTTTTTTTTTTCTGTCAACAGGAACTAAGTCAACAAGACCGAGGTTTCGAAGAAGAATACAACTTCAAATCCACTTGCAAGGGGAAGTGTCGAGCACTTGCAAGACAAAATACAAACAACTCTTCGTCAGAAGGACACCAAGGAATGAAACTCAAGTCCTCTCGTCACAAGAAGCACGAAGAGCACCAAAACAACCCTGGTGAAACTTAGGGGTTACATTTATAGGGAAGCTAAGGAGGGGAAGCCCTTCCAGGTAGTCTACTCGGAGAGACTCCCTCTCCGGGTAGATCTCTCTCCTCCCTCTCTCTCAAATGGGGATAAACTCTTATAAATACCCCGATCAACGGAGGCCTAAGGTCGGAGAATTGGAAAAAAAAGGAAAAAAGACAGAAAGAAAGATCGAAGCTTTGCTCGTGCTCGGCAAGCCAAGGTTGTCTTCGATTGAGTAAATCCGTATATACTGTATATCCCCCCCCCCCATGTTGAGCTTTGTATCTCCATGTTGAGTTGGACTCTCTATATATTAAGTGTTTATATCTTCATGTTGAGCTGGACTCCATGAGAATAAAAATGTTCGTATGCTCATATGTATGTGCCTCTATGAGGGGACTTTGCCCATGTGGAGATTCTGTCCAAGGCATGGTCATATGTTTATTATATGTTTATATATGTCGTCTCTACTTAGAAATTCCGTCTATGCGGAAGCTCTGCTCGAAGCATGACTTGTTCAAATCATGGTTTACTGGAGCGCCGATTTGGGCCGAATTGGATTCACCTGATTCGATTCAATTTGGTCCGATTTGCATGTGTGTGTGTATATATATATATATAATATACATTATATATGCATATAATGAGTATATATTACATATATATGTATATGCAAGACATATATGCATGGATATATGTAACAAATGTATGGCAGATATGAGAATGAGCTGAATGATTCACATGGGATGACATGGAACTCATACCTTATTTACATTTCATATCATTTAAGTAAATGTTCATTGTTGAACCAAAAAATATCGGGGTTTAAAGCCCTGGGCGACAAACTTGCCCGGAAAGGACTGGAATAAACCCCAGTCTTCCCACTCGAACGCCCGAGATAAACGGGTTCGAGTCCACGCCTCCGTCCGAGCGACCCTGGTGTACGTCCGAGATGCGGCATTCGAACCTTGTTAGGGCAGAACAAATACCCGGGATGAGTGAAACTCGATGTTCGGGCTTGCGTTCGAGGTCACGCACGACTCCGATAGATCCGGGAAGGCCAAATGCACGTGCCCTCAGAAAACCGGGGCAAACGCACGTGGAACGAGCGAAAACGCACGTCAGATGCGTGTGTGCACGTGCGTGGCACGACCGTCAACCAACAAACAAAGCCCCGGAGCTCCCCAACAGCAAGTGGCCAAAGCATGGGAGGCCCACCCCCTTTTATAGGGGGGCCCAAGCGGTGGGCGTGAGGCCACCCCCCCCCCCCCCCGGTTCGGGAGGGGAGCGCACCCCCGCCGGTCCGTAGGGAGTGCACCCCCGCCGGTCGCGCGGGGCGCACCCCAGCCGGTTCGGGGGTGCGCACCCTCGCCGGTTGCGCGGGGCGCACCCCCGCCGGTTCGGGGGCGCGCACCCCCGCCGGTCGCACGGGGCGCACCCCCGCCGGTTCGGGGAGCACGCACCCCCGCCGGTTCGGGGGCGCGCACCCCCGCCGGTTTGGGGGGCTGTTGGACCCCAAAAAGTTACAGACAACATCCGGGTACTTCCCTTCAAGGATAAACCAACACTCTTCAGGCCGCGTTAAATCTCCGAACAATTCGGAAGAAATTAACGCCTTGTACTAAACATTGAAGTACGAGTATGGCATGAAAGAAAAATCCAGCAGCATGAGGTCCATAAAGACCAAGTGACAAATACAAATACAAATACAACACGGAACAAATCCGGCAGCACAAGGTCCATGAAGACCAACTGTGAGATACAAATACACGGACGAGGTCCATAAAGACCAAGCACAAGTACAAGAACAAGTCGGCGACAGAAGCTCCAAGGGTGCAAATGCAACTCTTCGCCAAGCAAAACTCCGAGCAAAGAAACAGGATTTCGGTGAATTGGGTACCCCCCAAATGAGGCCCTTATGGCCTATTTATAGGCAATCCTTCCCCCCATTTCAAGACACCCCCTTAGGTCTAAGGGGAATGGGAGAAGAGAGGGCGGTTGGAGGCCCCCCCTCCAACCGGTTTTATATAAATCAGGTTGGAGGGGAGGCCCCCTCCAACCTTTTTAATATAAAACCGGTTGGGGGGTGCTCCCCCTCCAACCGGTTTTGTATAAAACAGGTTGGAGGGGAACCCCCCCCCCCCCCCCAACCTGTCTAATGTTAAACAGGTTGGGGGGTGCTCACACCCCCAACCTGTTTTATATAAAACAGGTTGGAGGGGAACCCCCCCAACCTGTTTAATGTTAAACAGGTTGGGGGGTTGTTCCCCTCCAACCGAAGAGGGAGCCTCTCCCCCTCATTCTCCTGCGCATCAGCAGGGAGGGGGGAGAGGAGGTCCTCCCCTATAAAAGGGGAGGCACCCCCTCCTTATGAAATGAGCAGAAAGCCTCATAAGCCGCATGCTGGGGCACCCCATGCTGGGGCACCCCATCGAGGACTGCTACGTCTTCAAAAATGAAGTACAGAAGCTGATCCAGAGTCGCCTCATTATGATGCATGACCATTTGGTCGACCCTCCACAGCCCCATGCTTGGGATCAGTCAAATCAATCGGCCAATGTCATTCATGTCAACACGCCGGCTCCCGAGCCAGAGGATCCCGAGGCAAATCCTTGGGACGCTCAGTCCACAAATAGACGGGAAAGTGATCATCCCTCCGCCTCGGAGCACAGGACATGGTCGGAGACAGTGCAAAACCTGGAAAGACAGGTTCAATCGCTGCGGCACGGTCAGCGCCAAACGCTGACGCACCTAAGGACCATGCAAGAAAGCCTGGCTGCCCTCCAGCAAGGACTCCAAGTACCTGTAAGCGTATCCGCGCCCCGGACGCGCCCTCCCTGTGGGGGATGGATCTCGGAGGAGTCTTCAAACCCGTTCGATGATGAAGTCGCCGGAAGATTATACTCCTTCCCGCGCCATCGAATGCTGACACTCTATCGCACCTGCCTGCGGGCAGGATTATTAGGCTGCTAACCTCGACAAGCATCCAGCAAAACTACTGCATATATCACCAAAATACGAGACATGATCTAGAGGACTGCTATGTCTTTAAAGACAAGGTTGAAGCATGGGTCAACCAAGGGATCATCGACTTGGGCAGCGCCCGTGTCGACCCGCCGCAGCCTCACATCCGCGAATGGACAGACCATTCAGCCGACGTTGTCACGCATACCGTCAACGTCATCGACCTGCGGAATCTATACACCGGTGGCTTTCACCTTCCCGGACCTGGATATGACAGAAGCCGGTTCCTCTGGCGAAGCCCCTACCTGGTGGTGCCCAGGAGGGCGAATTCCCCACAGAGTCGCTTAGCGACTGGAAATATTGGGGAGATCTTCGAAAGCTCCTGTAGCAAGGTGTCGTGATGGCCCACACACCGCCACCGACGTACATTGAAAGGAAGTTAAATCACCCCATGTACTGTCGATATCACGCCTGTTGACACGGGGGAAAAAAAAAAATACATATAAATATGTCGGTCGGACGGACACAAAGAATGTGGTGTCCTTTTGGTTCATTTTGCTCATTTCATATGCTTTGGATTTTTTTTTGTTATTGGGGTTTGCGGGGCGTGCCAGCCTGTCTAGCAGACAGAAAAAGAGTCCGCACGATGCGGAAGAAGAATTTTGGTGTCCGAAGAACGGACGGCTATAGTGTCCGTGAAACGGAGGGGGTATGGTGTCCGTGAAACGGACGGGTTGTGTCCGCGAACGGACGGGTGCGCCGTTTTTTAATCTGAACCTCTTGAGTCCCATGTCTTTCTCATCAGACGATTAGGGTAGCATGTGCTGGACCTCCATCTCCATCGACCGGAATCGATTTACATTACATCGAGTTAAAACTCTTGGTATTATTTAATATCAATTTCTAACCCGATGTTGGAACGCGGATTTTATTTTTCTTTCTCATTTTTATTTCTTATTTCCCTCATCTCTTTTCTGAAATGAAGAATTTTGGGCGTGCCAGACTGTTTACGGGAAACTGACAAAGATTTTTTTACGAGGAGTATTGGGTGCGACCCTGATACCCTTGAATTTCATTTCATTTATTTTCCGCGTGCGCTCGCGTTCAGGGCGATTGGAGTGGTCGTGTACTGGACCGTTCCTCACCGACCGAAGTCGATGTTTCATTTACATCGAGTATAACACTCGAATACCTTCGAATGCGTAATGTTTATTAAAAGACCGTATGCCGAACTTTAAAGAAGAAAAGACAGATGACAGATAAATTTCCACAATTTTATTCAAGCAGGCTCATGTCATTTATGTTTATGACATTTACATTTACGCCTTTAATGGGGTTTTGTACCTCCACTGGGTGTGTATACAACAAGTCATGTACATGGACGTCGACGACAGGGTGTTTGTGCCTCCGTCGGACGTTTACATGGTAAGGAGTACATTTTTGTTACTAGTGGGGTGTTTGTGCCTCCCAGGGTAACATGCCTCTACGTGTCTTTTGTGACACCGGAGGACTTAAACAGGAGCCTCGACATATGTTGTTTTATGACATCGGAGGACTTAGAACATGTGCCTCGACGTATGTCGTTTTACGACATCGGAGGACTTAGAACATGTGCCTCGACGTATGTCGTTTTATGACATCGGAGGACTTAGAACATGAGCCTCGGGGGTCTTGTAACAACCTGTGGTGTCTCTATGAGGCGAGCGCAGGAGGGCCCGACCACGGAGACATAGCACCAACGGGTGTCGAAGACCTTCCCCGACTCGTGCGGCTATATAAGCTCACGCACGGACCAGTTGAAGCGGTTTGAAGGCGCGATGTGTGGGCGCGGTGTTTTCCTGGCCGAGAGTCGCCTTTTTTCTTGGCTGAATCGCGTGTGTTGTGAATGGGGTATGCCCCTGGCGGGGTGTTTGTGCCTTCACCGAGCAGCATTGCCTCTACGTACTTCGTTTGATGACAACGGAGGACTCAAACATGTACCTCAACGAGTGTCGTTTTATGACACCGGAGGACTTAAACATGGCCTCGACGTGTGTCGTTTTATGACACCGGAAGACTTAAACATGGCCTCTACGTGTGTCGTTTTATGACACCGGAGGACTTAAATGAAAACGCTGGGGTCATATGACAACCTGTGGTGTCTTCTCGCGGACGAGCACAGGAGGGCCCGAACGCAGAGGACAGAACACCGACAGACGTCAAGGACTTTCTCCCCAGCCCGTGCGGCCTATTTAAGCTCGCGCACGGAAGACTCTCGGCGAGACCTTGAGGGGCATGCGATTTGTTCGCTCTGGTGCCCCGGCCTCGTTCTTGGCTGGCCTGGTGGTGCCGTTGCAATGGGGGTATGCCCCCCTATTTATAGGCTTTGTGGGGGGCATACCGGCGGGGGTACCCTCCCCGGCGGAGGTGTCGCGGGCGGGCGCGTGCGTCGAGGCAGACTGGCGGAGGGGGGGCCGCCAGTCAGGGGGCCTGACCGGCGGAAGGGGCGCTGTTGACACGGGGGATTTTCATCATCATTTTTTGACATATAATGTTGATTTTTGTTTGATCATTTCATTTTATCTGGTTCGTGTATTCGTTTCACATGCTTTATATTTTAATATTTGCGGGGCGTGCCAGCCTGTCTAACAGACAGAAGAAAGAATCCGCGCAATGCGGAAGAGAATTTAGGTGTCCGTGAGGCGGACGGGTATGGTGGTCCGTGGAACGGACGGGTATGGTGTCCGCGAACGGACGGGGGTGTCCGCGAACGGACGGGGGTGTCCGCGAACGGACGGGGTGCGCCGTTTTTTATCTGAACTTCTTGAGTCCCATGTCTATTCTCATCAGGCAATTAGGGTAGCATGTGCTGGACCTCCATCTCCATCGACCGGAATCGATGTTACATTTACATCGAGTTAAAATTCTGGCATTATTTATACCAATTTCTAACCCGAATACCATTTCATATTAAAAAGGACGAGAGAAATATGCATGCTTTAGAAAATCCTGATTATGACATATTTTTCCTTTCTTTTGATTACTTTGAAATGCTTTTTGCTTTGGATATTCCTTTTTTTTGAAACGACTGCCTTTGTGGAAGCCCAAAGTTTGATTTCTTTTGAAAAGGGGAGCGGGTATATACCCGAGGACCGATTTGAGGTCTTTTTCTCTTTTTTACAAAAGGTTGGTTATGGTTTTCATTTGGGAAAACATGGAGATTATTATTATAAACGGGTATATGCCCGTGGATTTACGATCTGAACTTGGGGGTATTATAACCCGAGCAACACTTCCGTATTAGAAGGGTTATTGTGCGGATTTATATGAGGTTCTCTGGTAATGCCGTTCCTAGGCAGAGTCCGAATTTGAGGTAGAGTTTATTTTCTCCTCATTTCGTGTTTGTGCGGGTCCAATTTCCGGAGATCATATGGATGTATCTCTACGGAAGTTCTTGTCATATTGTGATTTTCTGTCCGAAGTCCATTTCCACGGGTATATTCCTCGTGGAGGTGCATATGTGCTCCCATTTGGGGTATCCGAGCACGGTTCTTGTCTGTGCGGGTGCAATTTCCGGAGAACATATGGATGTACCTCCATGGAAGTTCTTGTCCCATTGTGATTTCTGTCCAAAGTTCATTTCCACGGGTATATTCCTCGTGGAGGTGCATATGTGCTCCCTTTTGGGGTATCCGAGCACGGTTCCTGTCTTGTCCTTCTTTTTCTTTGGATGTGTGTATATTGTCACAATCCCCTTTTTATTATTATTATTTTTTTGAACATGTGAATAGTCTTGGTGAGTCATACTTAGACAGGGTGTCCTTGTGGAGATATTCTCATATTTGCATAT
This sequence comes from Colocasia esculenta, assembly GCA_014218235.1. Classification (NCBI taxonomy): domain Eukaryota; kingdom Viridiplantae; phylum Streptophyta; class Magnoliopsida; order Alismatales; family Araceae; genus Colocasia; species Colocasia esculenta. The sequence continues at coordinate 113,367,838 of CM024763.1, forward strand.
GCTTGTATCCATGTATTCTCGGGAGAAACTTTACCCGGAGGGACTTTGCCTTAAGAGAATATATGTGTATAAACACAAATTTGCACTTTGTAAATATATTCTCAAACGGTATCTCCATTTGAGCAGAGTATCCGATGGGAAAGAGGCTCCCGTATGAACGGAGTCCCTTTCTTTTTTGAGAAACATATACAAACGGGGCATATTTGTGATTATATAGATATATTCTCGGGCAGAGTCTCTATTTGGGCAGAGATTCCACTAAGAAATACATTTATATAAACATGAAGTTTGTGATTATACGAATATGAACTCGGAGGGAACTTTGTCCAAGCAAGATTCCAGCTAAGAGACATATACGTATATTGGCAGATTTATGATTTTATGGATAGGTTCTTAAGGAAATCTCCATTTGGGCAGAGTTTCCTCTAAGAAACATATACATAAGAACATAAATTTGTGAATATACGAATATGTTCTTGGACAGAACCTCCGCTTGGGCAGAGTTTCCTCTAAGAAACATATACATATAACACGAGTTTGTGTTTACATGGATACGTCCCCTGAAGAGATTTTTGCCTGGGCGGGATTCTCCCTAAGAACATATTTGTATAGTTACAAATTCGTAATCTTTTATATATGTGTTCTTGGACGGAATCTCCACTTGGGCAGAGTTTCGTCTTAAGAAACATATATATAAGACACAAATTTGCGAATATACGAATATGTCCTTGGGCAGAACCTCCGCTTGGGCAGAGTCTCCTCAAGAAAACATATACATATAAGTACAAAATCCACCATCCCAGAGTCTCTCGCTCGATGGGCGGGGAGAACATGGGTATTTAAATGCCATGTGTCCATAGAGTCTTGCTCGATATGGACGACATTTTAAACCCCGAGAATATCACCCCACAGAGTCTTGCTCGATGTGGGAGATGGGGATTAAGAAGGAGTGTTGATGACGATTACGCCGACCGCTCCTCTCTCCGCGCCAGGCCTATCGGGCTAAAGAAGGGGATTTGTACCTTCGAACACCAAGCAAGGGATTGGAGAATGAAAGAGGGAATGAGCAAAAGCTCTTTTCTATTTTCCTGGGATTTTCCCAACAGGGCTTCGCCAGAGCACCATTCAAGACCCCCTTTCCTAAGGAATAGGGGGGGTATTTATAGGGGATGAACCCCTTACATGCGGGAGAGGGAGAGCCCCACCGATGGTGACCTCATCATGAGGTCACCATCGGTTAGGGCCAACCGATGGTGACCTCATCATGAGGTCACCATCGGTTAGACCCCTAACCGATGGTGACCTCATGATGAGGTCACCATCGGTTAGGGGAGAGTCCCCCCTAACGACCTCATCACATGAGGTCACCATCGGTTAGGGGCAACCGATGGTGACCTCATGCTTAGGTCACCATCGGTTAGCCCCTTAACCGATGGTGACCTCATGTTGAGGTCACCATCGGTTAGGGGGAGACCCCCCTTAACCGATGGTGACCTCATTGTGAGGTCACCATCGGTTAGGGGGACCTAACCGATGGAAAGAGAGGGGAGAGGGGGGGGATTTTGCCTATAATACCCCCCCTACACCCTCAATTACAGGGGTATCATGCCCAGGTGCTGGAGTTTTTTTCTGTCCCGGAGTTCTGCCCGACTTCTCGGAGTTCTGCCCGATCAGAGGGGTGCCTTTGCAAGCCTCGGAGTTCTTCCTCGAGCTTGTTCTTTGTGCTTGTCTTCGTATTTGGTCTATAGACCTTGTGCTGCCGGAGGTGCTGCTGGAGTCCGGCTCCGTTTCCTTGGCGCTTCGCCCCAACTTCTCGGAGTTCTGCCCGATCAGAGGGTGCCTTTGCAAGCCTCGGAGTTCTTCCTCGAGCTTGTTCTTTGTACTTGTCCTTCGTACTCGGTCTATAGACTTGTGCTGCCGGATTTTTCCGTGCTTCGTACTTTGGACGGAGACATGTCTCCTTGTACTTTTATTTTAACGGGACTCTCGGGCACCATTTTAAGGGCCGGAACTCCCCTGCTGAATTTGAGGAAGTATCCCACTGAATAATTTGTAACTTAAATAACCTTGGGGTTAATTTAATCACAACTTTGGCCTCTGAGCAGGTGCTGATACTGTATGTAACCAGGCCTGCTGATAACCAACATTTAATTTTCGTGGCCCAACGGCCCCTCATCATGTCCGCGACTCGAACGTCGTCCGCCAAAATAGGCTTTAACTAGGCTAGTCATCGGACCATCATCTGATGGATTTCGTAATTTCTGCTGAAATAAACGTGTCACACTTTTGCCTGCAACAGCCGCCAGTCAGGTACCTGACGGCGCCCCTCCTGGCTGGCTGAGGGGGCCGCCAGTCAGGGGCCTGACTGGCGCCCCTCTGCGGCTGAGGGGGCCGCCAGTCAGGGGCCTGACTGGCGCCCCTCCTGCTGGTTGAGGGGGCCGCCAGTCAGGGCCTGACTGGCGCCCCTCTTGGCTGGCGGAGGGGGTCCGCCGGTCAGGCGCCCTGACCGGCGCCCCTCCTTGCTGGCGGAGGGGGCGCCGGTCAGGGGGTCTGACCGGCGCCCCTCCTTGCTGGCGGAGGGGGCCAACCGGCGCCCTCCTGACTGGCGGAGGGGCCTACCGGCGCCCCTCCTGACTGGCGGAGGGGGCCACGGCGCCCCTCTTCTTCCTTGACCATTTCCGGAGGATTTGTGGGAGTTTTGCTGGTTTATCATGGAATGTGAGGCACATGTGCACACACATGCCCGCATGTATTTGACGTGCATTTGACGTGCGTTCTTGCCCGTCTCACGTGCGTTTGACCTCATTTTTGGAGGGCCGTGCATTTAACCTTTTCGGAATATCCGAGTCGTACGACCTTAGCGTGAGCGGACATCAATTTTCGGCTATCCGGGGTGTGGTATTTCCGTTGTCGGCGGGACTTTCGAACGCCATATTCCGGGTTGACACACGGACTCGGATCCGTTTATCCTCGGTGTTCGAGTGGGAGGCGGGGTTTATTCCCAGACTTTTGTGGATTTCCGGACGAGTTTGCCACCCGGGACTTGTTTAAATTCCGATATTTTTCGGGTTCAACAAATGCCCCCACGGGGACATCCGTCAGAGACGAAGACGAAGGCGGGTGTCCCGTGGCGATTATCAAACTCTACCCCTGATCTTAATGACTTTGGGGGGGGGGAATCCACAGCAATGCGCTTTGGCACCTGGACAACGTTGCCAATAACTAGGACAACATTTGTTGTTGCCGTTTGAGCCGGCGATGCAACCTGCTATGCTTCTCGCGCTGAGCCATCAGCTCTTCTCGCTCGCATATTTTTCAGATTTGTTTCAACTCAGAGTTCCCGTGAGAGGACCAGGAGAGCGCACATCACTTCAGGGAAGTAACATGGACCCGCTCCACCAGGTCAACTCTAGGGGTGAGTTTCATCGAAGAGCTGCTCCTTGACTTTGCTTGGAGCTGACCTTGGCTGTCTTCTTCCGAGTATTGCCTTTTCCCGCCCTCTACTCGGTTTCTTGGACCGGTAAGTTCGAGCGATATCTTTTGGACGTTGCATTTCTGGCATTCTTCCAGATCTGACGCAACATTTTGGGTGCTGGGGCTGGCCTTCTCGGGGCTTTGTCCAGCAACCTGATTTTGATCTTCAGTCGAGAAGGCTTGCCTCTTCTGGCTTTGCTCATTGACCTTGATTTTGTATTTCTTCTTCCTGAGATTTGCCTTATTGGCTTTTCCCAGGCCTGCTCTCGGCATCTTTTGCTTGAATTTTGCATTTGTGGCATTCCTCAAGATCTGATGCAACATTTTGGGTGCCGGGGTTGGCCTTCTCAGGGCTTTGTCCAGTAATTTTTTTTTTCATATTACCATCCCAAGCGCCTTTCGGGGTTTTCGCCGAGGATGGCCCCTCTAGCTTTTTCCAGTGCGCCCTTTCGGGTTTTCACACTGAGGGTTACCCATTTTTGCCCGAGGCGCCCTTTCGGGTTTTCACCTCGGCTGGTGTGAGGCCTTCTTGCCTTGAATCCCTTTTTTTCTTTTTTTGAGGATGATCAAGTCTCCCGGGACATCTCTATTTTTAGACCTTTTTCTTTTCTTTTTCTTCTTTTTTTGCTAGGGCCGGGGCCGGACTTGGGGCAATTGATCATGGGGTCTCCCATTTGTGCCTCGCTTACCATTGCGGCTTTCTGGCTAAGGGAATTTCGGTTAGCCTACCATTGTGGTTTGCTGGCTAAAGAGTTTGGCTTGACCGACCACAGAGGTTTATTGGTCAAACAGGGGATAGCCTACCTTCTTGGGGTTTTCTGGCTAAGGATTTTAGGTTTTGACCGACCACGGGGGTTTGTTGGTCAAAGAGGGATAGCCTACCTTCTTGGGGTTTGCTGGCTAAGGGTTGGGTTTGACCGACCACGGAGGTTTGTTGGTCAAAGGAAGATAGCCTACCTTCTTGGGGTTTTCTGGCTAAGGGTTTTAGGTTTTGACCGACCATGGAGGTTTATTGGTCAAAGAGGGGTAGCCTACCTTCTTGGGGTTTGCTGGCTAAGGGTTTGGGTTTGACCGACCACGGAGGTTTGTTGGTCATGTTTTCTGGCTAAGGGTTTTAGGTTTTGACCGACCATGGAGGTTTATTGGTCAAAGAGGGGTAGCCTACTTCTTGGGGTTTGCTGGGAAGGGTTTGGGTTTGACCGACCACGGAGGTTTGTTGGTCAAAGAGGGATAGCCTACTTCTTGGGGTTTGCTGGCTAAGGGTTTGGGTTGACCGACCATGGAGGTTTATTGGTCAAAAAGGGATGGCTTGATTCGCCTTGATTCTCTTATCAGCAGAATAGAGGCACGGCCTAGCATTTGTTTGCTGGCTGCGGGCATATGTCTTGATAAGTAAATATTTGATTTTGATTTTGATTTGATTTGATTTTTTTTTTTTTTTACCGACTCCTGCGCCCTTTCGGGTTTTCACAGAAGCCAGCCCCTTCTAGCTTTTTCCACGCGCCCTTTCGGGTTTCACGTTGAGGGGTTATCCATTTTTGCCTGAGCACCCTTTCGGTTTCACCTCAGCTGGATTTCAGGCATTTACCCTTGGGCATTCCTTTTGGGGAGTGACAAAGTCCGCAGGGACATCTCTATTTTTAGTCCCCTTTCTTTTCCCTTTTTTTTTTGGAATCGAAGCGAGGTTGAGGAACCTTGGCTAGGGGATTTGACTTGGTCGACCTGGATGGTTTGCTGACCAAGAGGGAGGTTTTAGCCGACTTCTGGGGGTTTGTTGGCTAAAGGATTAACTTGGTTGACCTGGACGGTTTGCTGACCAAGGAGGGGGTTTTAGCCGACCTTCTGGGGGGTTTATGGCTAAGGGTTTGACTTGGTCGACCACGATGGTTTTGTGACCAAGAAGGAGGTTTTAGCCGACCTTCTGGGGTTTATGGCTAAGGGTTTGACTTGGTCGACCGGGATGGTTTGTGACCAAGGAGGAGTTCTAGCCGACCTTCTGGGGTTTATTGGCTAGAGGGTTGACTTGGTCGACCTGGACGGTTTGTTGACCAAGAAGGAGTTTTAGCCGACTTCTGGGGGTTTATGGCTAAGGGTTGGACTTGGTCGACCTGAACGGTTTGTTGACCAAGAAGGAGTTTTAGGCGACCTTCTGGGGGTTTATGGGCTGAGAATTTGACTTGGTCGACCAGGATGGTTTGCTGACCAAGGAGGAGTTTAGCCGACCTTCTGGGGGTTTATGGCTAGAGAATTTGACTTGGTCGACCAGGATGGTTTGCTGACCAAGGAGGAGTTTAGCTGACCTTCTGGGGGTTTATGGCTAAGGGTTTGACTTGGTCGACCTGGACGGTTTGTTGACCAAGAAGAGAACACACTTCATAGAGGGAGAAATTTTTTCTCTTTTTTTTTTTCTTTCCTCTTTTTCATAGGCTCTTTTACCCTTGGGCACTCCCCCTTTTTTTTTTGGGGAGTGACCAAAGTCAGCGGGACTGTGTATTTTCAGTCCCTTCCCTTGTTTTTTTTTTGAAGTGGGTGCATGTGCCCAACCCTAGCCTGATTCGGCTATAAGGGGATCGGAGGGCTGCGCCCGGGGAATTCATGATCAGGGGCAAAGTACATTTTCAAATGCTTGCCATTAGTGGTGGAAAGGGGCGATCGCCGGCATTTGTTGCCATCGTGTTCCCCGCCTTCATACACTCCGGTGACCACTGTTGAACCCGAAATAAATCGGAAATTAAACAAACCCCAGGTGACAATACACCTGGGGGAACTCGAGCGACCGAGGTTGCGAGTTCAGAATGCAGCGCGCGCCCGAAGCACCGCGGGGACGGAACAAAGCGTACCTCGGGCAGCGGAAATCCAGTGACCAGGCCTTCGTTTAAAGCCGCGCACAATCCCAATGCGTCGAGGACGATGAAATGCACGTGCCCCTCGAAAACGGGGACAACGCACGAGAAACGGTCGAAAACGCATACACGACAAAAGGCCAAGGCGCACCCCCGCCGGTCTGCGCAGGGGCACCCCCGTGGTCTGCGCGCAGAGGCGCACCCCCGCCGGTCTGCGCAGGGGCACCCCCGTTGGTCTGCGCGCAGAGGCGCACCCCGCCGGTCCGCGCAGGGGACGCACCCCCGCCGGTCCGCGCGGGGGGCGCACCCCCGCCGGTCTGGGCGGGGCCCACCCCGGCGGGTCTGGCTGGGCACCCCCGCCAGTCCAGGCGGGTGCCACCCCCCGCCGGTCTGTGCGAGGTGCCACCCCCCGCTGGTCTGTGTGGGGTGGCCCCCCCGCGGTCCGCGCGGGGTGCCACCCCCGCCGGTCTGTGCGGGGTGCCACCCCGCCAGTCCGCGGGGGTGGCACCCCCGCCGGTCTGTGCGGGGTGCCACCGCCGGTTTGCGTACCCCGCCAGTCGTGCACCCCGCCGGTCAGTGCCTCGCCCCGCTGCCTCGGCGCTCCGCCCGTCCTCGACGCTCGAGGCACGAACACCCCCGCCGGGCCGTGTACCTCCGCCGGTACGCCCCCTCAAAATTCTATAAATAGGGTGCATACCCCCATGCAAAGAGGGAGCTTCCGAGGGTGAGGCTCTCGCGCGGGGACCCCCGCGTGAGAGATTTTTCCTCCCCCACGCTGGTGAGATGCTTCTGCGTCCCAGCGAACTTGAGGCCGCCTGGCGCTCGAGACTTCTCTCGCGCAGGCCCTCAGGGGATGTCCCTCCTTTGGAAGGGAGAGGACCCGTTTGTTCTCCGTATGAAGACCCCAGTGCGGGACCCTGTTTGTGTAAAATTACACAAAGGTCCCCTTGGGGGGAGAAGACTGTGCATGTGTGTGAAATTGCACATATGCCCCGTACACGGGCCCAAGCTTCTGTGAAATTGAGCAAAGCGCCAGGGGATATAAAATGTGTATGTGTACATCAAAAAGTACACATATACCCCCGTCAGCCAGAAATTTGCAGGAATACCCCTGTCTGAGAAAATTGCAGAAATATCCCCATGAAGGAATAAAAGCAGACGTACCTCTGTGCCCAGAAAATTGCAGATACGTCTGCGGCGGCGGGGAAAATGACAAAGACAGCCTGATGGTTCGCGCCTCTTGTCCAACCCGGTGGAGGCGGGACCCACGCACTTCCCTGAAGCGGCCGTGCGCTCTCTTGGGTGTGACTTGAAGCCGACTCGAGGGGGTTCCGAGAAAGTCAACAAATGACCGGGACGTCCGGGACAGCCAGAATCGGCGGGACGCCCGGAAAAGCCAGAAATTGGCCGGGACGTCCGGACAGCAGGGAAATCGGCCAGGACGCCCGGAAAAGCCAGAAATGGCCGGGACGTCCGGGAAAGCCAGCAAGAAACCGACCGGGACCTCGGAAAAGCCAGAAATTTTCGCCGAATGCCCGGGACAGTCAAAAATCGACAGAGATTCCCGGAAATCCGGAGGAAAAACAGCCGGGATGTCCGAGAAAGCCAGAAAACGGCAGCAATGTCCCAGAAGGCCAGAAAACGGCGGATGTCAAGCATACCAAGATGCGCACAGGGCTCCGTACATGCCACCTTCGGCCCAAAAATTACGCAAAGCTTCCTCTTTGAGCGGGCACCTGCAAACCACTTCGGGTTGGCACGGGTGTGGTCCGTGCGGAGCTTATATAGGCCGCACGAGTCGGGGGAGGTCTTCGACACCCGTTGGTGCTGTCTCCTGGCCGGGCCCTCTGCGCTCGCCTCAGAGACGCCACAGGTTGTACAAGACCCCCGAGGCCATGTTAAGTCCTTCGATGTCATAAAACGACATACGTCGAGGCAATGTTCTAAGTCCTCCGATGTCATAAAACGACATACGTCGAGGCACATGTTTAAGTCCTCCGGTGTCATAAACGACATACGTCGAGGCGCATATACTAAGTCCTCCGGTGTCATAAAAGACACACGTCGAGGTCCTGTTTAAGTCCTCCGGTGTCACGAAAGACATACGTAGAGGCATGTTACCGTGGAGGCACAAACACCCACTAGTAAAAAAAAAATGTCCTCTTTCATGTAACGTCCGACGGAGGCACAAACACCCTGTCGTCGACGCCCTGTAAATGACTTGTTGTATTCACGCCCAGTGGAGGTACAAAACCCCACTAAAGGCGTAAATGTAAATGTCATAAATATAAATGACATGAGCATGCTTGAATAAATTGTGGAAATTTGCTTGTCATCTGCCCTTTCTTCTTTAAATTTCGGCATACGGTCTTTTAATAAACATTACGCATTCGAAGGTATTCGAGTGTTATACTCGATGTAAATGAAACATCGACTTCGGTCGGTGGGGAACGGTCCAGTACACGACCACTCCAATCGCCTGAACGCGAGCGCACGCGGAAAATAAATGAAATGAAATTCGAGGGTATCAGGGTTCGCACCCAATACTCCTCGTAAAACAAATCTTTGTCTGTTTCCCGTAAACAGTCTGGCACGCCCAAAATCGTCATTTCAGAAAAGAGTGAAGAAAAAATAAATAAAAGAGAAGAAAAAATCCGCGTTCCAACAATCTGGCACGCCCGGTGGGACTGTTCCTGCCTTCCATGCATATGTAAAAAGACCGTATGCCGATATAGAAATAAAGATGACTAATTTCCACACCACAGGTACAAGGAGCGAAAGCCGAGAAGAAGCCCGTTTCCACCTGCAAGTTCAAGCTTGCTCGATGGCCGCCGTCACCTACGGTCCGCAAGTCATGCATGCCACGCCAAGTGTGCTACTCGACCGTCGCCGATCGTGTTCGGCGATTTCCTGCAGTGGTGGGATCCCCTACTTCCTAGGGGTGGTCCCCGCCGTCCAAGCTACTCCAAAGGCGGCACCCAAAGCTACTGCAACTAGGGGCACCAAAACCCGTTCAAGCCAAGGCCGAGTTTTCTCGGTTAACACAATCTCCTGCATCGCAGTCCCTAGAAAACGGGGCAGCGCCAGGGACGCAGGGGCAGCAAGCCCCACGCGGTCGTCTCCAACTCCGGCGAAAACCGTGCTCGTGGGAGACATCCGTGTCAGGCTCGATGGAGGCGAGCCGATACTGCCCCGGGACAGAAGCGTCCCCACGGTGGCAACCTCCAACAAATTCGCTCCCCTCCAAGGGATGCGGCAAGAAGATCGGGACTCCCCAAAAGGAGCCCGACAGGGGCAGGCATCAAGCTCGCGCCCCAGCCGCCTCGCAAAATGAGGCAAATGTGGGTGACCAAGCAGGAAGCCCGCCAGATCAAACAGGCTAGAGCGGATCAACCCGCCGAAAGCCCCAAGAAGGCGACGGTACCTGGGCGAGAAAAAGCTCAAGAAACCGAACCTCCTCGTCCCCGCGGACACAAACGCAGGGGCATTTATAGGAAGCCCAACTTCGTCCCCGCCCAAGCGGAAACTGCTGAAGGGGGAGACGCGAGTCAAGCCGGAGCTTCCGCACCTCGAGTCTCGGTCTTTGAAAGGCTGAGCGCCTCAGTCTTCACCAGGCTGGGAGCTGCAATCCGTCCAAGCACTCAGAAGCCCAAGAAGCGGAGAGTGCAACAGACGTCTGAAGAAGGTGGAGGCATGAAATCTTCACCTGCTATGCTTCTGGAAGGGAAGCACCTGGGCCATCCGGCATCCCTGCTGGAGCGCTCAGGATAAACGAACCCGGACAGGACGACGAAACCGTCCTCCGGTACACCAGAAACGCTGCCAGAAGACTTCTCCAAGGGCAGCAAGGCAGTCAGGCCGGACCCTCGAATCTGGGGCAGGTCCTCGAGCCTCCACTCGAGCATGATCAAAGACCCCTCCGGGGCAGGTCCAGCTGGACCTCGAAGGAGGGGAGCAAGACGAAGTCGCCAGCCTCCACCTCGGAGATCAACAACTGCCGGCCGACGGGGACCAAGCCGAAGTGTTCCTCATGCCGCCAACCAGGGCCGCCTTCCAAGCAATGACGGACGACGCCAAGTATGATTTCATACAGCGTTGGCAGGCTGAAATGGCCAACCTCCTGACGGAGCGAGGGCAGCAGGCAGGGGCAAATGCGCCACGCCGCCAAGTGCCGACGGCAAACCAAAATGCTCGACAAGACATCAACAAGGCGACTTGCCCGATGTCAACCCACGCATAGCCGCGGTCAACGACTATACCGTCGATCCGGTCCAACAGCCGCGCAGGGGCATAAACTCCCAAGCCTCCGCGGCTGAAGATATTGTCGCCCAGCGACGAATGATTGAAAAGATCGTGGACGACCGCTTCGCTCAGCGAGGCGAGGGAACTGCCACTGTAGATCTCTACAGCGTGCCATATCCCGTCCACCATCAATTCAAGAAGCTGCCACCGGACTTCCCAAGGCGCCAAAGTTGCAGAAGTTCGATGGGCAGGGCTCGCCAAACGAGCACCTGGCCTACTATATAACGGCCATGGGAGAGTTGGCATTCGATGAATCCTACCTCCTCCGTACTTCGCAACGTCCCTGACAGGCACCGCCTTCCAGTGGTACTCCAGGCTGAGGCCCAACTCCATTGTCGATTGGGCCGACCTCCAAAGAAGTTCATCGACCGTTTCCAAACGGCCGAGAGAAAGGTGTCGCTTGCAGAGCTGTGCTCCCTCAGGCAAAGAAAAGGAGAAACGGCACTCGACTTCATCAAGCGGTGGCGTGACTTCAGCATGAGGTGCGACAACCCCCCGACGCAAGAAGATGCCATAACCATCTGTCGGGGGGCCTGGCAGCGCAGATAAGTGAAAAGCTGCTGGGAACAAACATCAAGGTTTTGACCAGCTCAATGCGGTCGTGGCAGAGATCGAAATGTTCTTCGCCGACAACCCGATGCAAGCTCCTCCGCGAATCAAGCCAGGCAAGGAGCGGGCCGTGGGCAAAGAAGCCAATGCTGTGGACTTCGCCCCGCAAAGCAAGGGGAAGAAGATCATGGCCTCCGGCGCTCCAAGCAAGAAGGTGGAAGAAAGCCGCCTCCAACTTCATTGCCACAGCGTATGAGCACGCCGTATTCCTTCAAAAGGGACCATACGAAGATGCTCTTCAAGCTGTGCATGAAGAATGACCTGCTCAAGCTTCCGGCATTGAGAAGACCGAGCGAAGCGGATAGGGTGGATGAGCCGAATTATTGTCTCTACCACCGCATGCTGGGGCACTCTATTGAAGACTGCTACGTCTTCAAGAATGAAGTACAGAAGCTGATCCAGAGTCGCCTCATCACCATGCATGAACATCTGGTCGATCCTCCACACCCCATGCCTGGGACCAATCGAGGCAGTCGGCCAATGTCATCCATGTCAATGCGCCGGCTCCCGAGCCAGAAGACCCCGAGGCAAATCCTTGGGACGCTCATTCCACCACGGATGGGAGGGGGATCATCCCTCAGCCTCAGAGCACAGGACATGGTCCGAGACAGTGCAAAACCTGGAAAGACAGGTTCAGTCGCTGCGGCACGGTCAGCGCCAAACGCTGATGTACCTGAGGACCATGCAAGAAAGTCTGACGACCCTCCAGCAAGGACTCCAGGGGCCGTGGGCACACCTGCGCCCCGGACGCGCCCCCCTGCGGGGGATGGATCTCAGAGGAGTCTTCAAATCCGTCTGATGACGAAATCGCCGGAAGATTATATTCCTTCCCGCGCCATCGGACACTGGCACTCTACCGTACCTGCCTGCGCGAGGGATTACTGGGCTGCCAGCCGCCAACAAGCGTCCCGCCAAACTACTGCATATACCATCAAGATGCAGGGCACGCGTTAGAGGACTGCCACGTCTTTAAAGACAAGGTTGAAGCATGGATCAACCAAGGGATTATCGACTTGGGCAACGCCCGTGTCAACCCACCGCAGCCTCACATTCGCGAATGGACAGACCATTCAGCTGACGTTGTCACGCATACAGTCAACGTCATCGACCCACCGGAAATTTATACACCGGTGGCCTTCACTTTCCGGACCCGGATATGATAGAAGGCGGCTCATCAGGCGAAGCCCCTACTTGGTGGTGCCCGGGAGGGAGAATCCCCCACCGCAGTCACTTGGCGACCGGAAATGTTGGGGAAATCTTCGAGAAGCTCCTGCAACGAGGTGTCGTGATGGCCCACGCACCGCCACCGACGTACACTGAAAGGGAGCTGAATCACCCCATGTACTGTCGGTACCACGCCATGCTGCTGCACCCTACAGACAGGTGCCCTGATGTCCGGGATTGGGTCGAGTCCCTTATCCAAAAGGGGAAAATCGACCCGGAAGGCAATTCCATGGTCCTGATGAGAGCCAGGAAAGCAGCCCAGCGGGAATTTGAAGAAAGCGATATATGCGCTTCAAGAACCTCCAAGCCCCGAAGCTGATGAACGAGGATGGCGTACGCCGATGTCGTCCATAGCTGACACTGAAGGCGCAAGCTTGGGCAGCAATTCAGGAATATATCCCTGAAAGAGCAGCCCATCTCAAGATATAATCAAGAGGACCCGGATATGACAGAAGGCGGCTCATCTGACGAGGCCCCTGCCTTATGGTATCCCGGGTGGCGGTCTCCCCGAACCCCTTGCGACCGCAAAGACGGGGAGATCTTCGAAAGACTCTTGCAGCAAGGCTGTGTAAAGGCGCACAGGCCGCCACCAACATACACGGAGAGGGAAACAAAACCACCCCATGTATTGCAAATACCATGCCATGTTGCTGCATCCTACGGATATGTGTCCGATTGTCCGAGACTGGGTCAAATCCCTCATCCAAGAGGGAAAGATCGACCCAGAAGGCAACCCGACAACCCGGGCCGAGGCCAGGCAAGAAGCCCAGCAACAACCTCCTCGGCGAAAGAAGGGGTCTCGACGACATCAAGTCTCCCCTCCCGTGAACAAACTCCGGAAACAGGAGTAAGGGGCAGTGCTTTGAGAACTCGCCTCCGCGAATACTCAGCGGCAAGAAAAAGACCGCAGGGGCAAGCAGCCGTGATGGAGCCGGCCACCCAAGAGCCAAGCCCCTATTGGGCCGAATTCCAACAACTGCCGCCCGAGGTGAATCGAGCAGGCAATTGACTCCACTTTCCAGCATCAACAAGACGAAGCTGGCTGGACGACGGTGGCGTCCAGAATGCACACTCTGTCAGCGTTCCCTAAGAGGGGAAGGTCGCACGGTCGCCTCGGCCGAGAAACCACCCTCAAGCGACAGACAAGCCAAGCCGCTGACGCCGCTCGAAATGGCGCGCGCAGTGCAGCAAGAAAAGAACCGGCGCAAGAACATGAAAAGGCCTAAAGAAGCAAGCTGAGCAAGAGGAGGCCGCGGCAGCCCCGGCAGAGCTTACTCCACTCCAGAAGCTGCAAAAGCTCATCGATGACTTGGAGGAGTATATTCCTCTAAACCCACTTGGGGAGTCCCTCTGGACATATACATCCCGTGGGAAGAAATGGAGCGCAAAACAAGGCTCAAAAGCTGGCTCCACCAAATGCTACAAAGGGCTCAAGAAGGCGAGAAGCTGCCTCTGCCCGAGAAACTGTCCATCTTCTATAAGGAAGATGAAATCACTATCGAGAAGCTAGAAGAAATGCTGAAAGACTTCTCGTGCAACATGGTGTCAATCCCGCCGCCAGCGAGCTTGCAATCACCGGCTGCTACCCCCTGTGGCAACATATCGGCGCCGCAACCGAGCAGCAAAGAAAAGGGCCGCGGACGAGGGAAGAAATCAACCCCGTCCCCGGCGAGAGAAAGCAACTCGCCCGACCTGGACAAGACTATCGTCTTCCGAGGAGAAAAGCCTCAGCCTGCCCCGGAAATAGAGGTGCGGGCGAACTCCTTCATCTTCGACCCATCTGACGAGGAAGAAGAAGAGGGCAGCAGGATATCGCTAGTGGGCTCTCCGACCGGAGGGCCACCCAGCCAGTCCCCTTCGTCCTGTCTGACGAAGAAGAGTATGGGGGATGGGCGATCCCAACAGGCCTTTCAACCGGAAAATTCCTGAATCGGCCGCCCGGCCCGCTCCGTCCGGGAGCGGCAAAGAAGAAACTGTCGCCCCGGAGGAAGATTGCCTGGGCTCGTTATTCGAAGAAAAGTCGGACGAGCAACCAGCGGCAAGACGGGTCAACCAATTCGGGCAACCGATAAAGGCCCTGGAGGATACTGTCCCACCATTGGATCAAACCCGTGCCCGTGCTGACCGCAAAATCATACAAATATGAAGCGGTTCCCGACCAACATCACATATGGGACGCCATTGCCTGGAGCAAAGATTTGAGAACGGCGCTCGTCAAAATCTTGCAAGAGCCCGAGGTCTACGAAGCTGACGTGACCGAACTCCAGGCACAAGCCCTAGAAGCACTGGTGGCGGAGGTGACCTTCTCGACAAAGATATGCTGTTACCAACGCTATACCACAACCGTCCGTTGTACATGCAAGGAAAAGTCAATGGGCACGAGCTCAACCGGATCCTGGTTGACCCGGGGCGTCGATCAATATCATGCCCCTGAAGACTTTCAAGGCTTTGTATCTTACGCCCTACTTGCAAAGGGTAAATGATATCAGAATCGCTGGATTCAACCAGAATTCTGAAAACGCCTTGGGAAAGGTGGAGGTGCAGCTGGCCATGGACGGCCTCACTACTAAGGTCGTTTTTACATCATTAATGCAAACACGTCTTACAAAGCCCTCCTGGGAAGACCCTGGCTCCATGAAAACCGGGTCGTCCCCTCGACTCTCCATCAATGTATAAAATACATCAAAGAAGGAGAGCAGCACACGGTCTTTGCAGACCGAGCCCCGTTCCGCCCAAATGAATGCAACTTGGCGGACGCCCAGCTATACCTCGGCGAACCTCTCAGGGAGCCAGCAACTGCGTCAAAAGGCAAGGAAAAGCAAAATGCCGACGCAAATCAAGCAAGCCAGGGTCAAGAGGAAGAGGAGCTCTTCACGGTCAACAAAGACCTCCTTGAAGCTCACCGGCTCAGCCGCCTCGCCGAATCCACCACGCCCGGGCCAAGTTGCCCAGAAAGGCGTGAGATCAACTACGAAGCAAACGCCATCGGCGAGATCATCAACCGAAGCATCTCCTTGCCGCCGGCGTACATGCAAATACTCTTCCACAGGGAGGAGCAATGGGTGGAACGACTGAAGACATTCATTGTCACCCATTACAGAAATGATAGTCTCGAGAAGGGCGAGACGCCGAAGCCCATCATCTTCTACAAAGGAGACCCGCTGCCACATGGGCCCCTCGAAGACGACTTCGGCTGGAGTCGAACGACTCAAATCGCCCCCGAGCCCGTCCAAGAAATGGACGACATGCCCAAGCACATCAGGAAATTGTGCCGAAGGCAAAAGATTGCACAAATGCAAGACCCCTCGCGACGGGAGTACTTCCACCAGCTGTGGTACCCGAAGCAACTCCGAGGGCAACCCCCTATTGTGCAAAAGACACTCGGGGGTTGGGCTATGGTCAGGAGGCAGAATGCGAGGCCTACTATGCGGTCAACACCGTTGGGCTCGCGCCCTTACCTGATCATTGCCCTTCCGATGGGCAATCTCCTACCCCCGCTACAAAACCACAGCAGGGGGAGGCCGCCCTCGTCCTATCAAATGGGGCGTCGTGTCAAGAAGCGCCTCAAAGCGAAGGGGGTCACTTCTGGCCGATCACAGAAGAAGGCTTCAAATACTATGACGTCCACGTTGCTGACTCCGATGAAGAAAAGGATTTCATCGACCTACAGCCGGCCCCCGTGACTCGAAGACGGCGGACAAGCTACGGTCGACGAACTGGTCGAGCTCGACCTCGGGGAACCAAAAGAACCCCGACCAATCTTCGTCAGCGCCCTCTGGAACGAGGAAGAAAGACAGTCATACCGGCAACTCTTGCTGGAATCAAAGACTGTTTCGCATGGACATACAAAGAAATGCCAGGCCTGGACCCCTCCGTGGCTGAGCATGAGTTGTCCATACTCCCGCTGCAAAGCCGGTCAAGCAAGCCCAACGGCGTATGCGCCACGAGCTGGAGCTGAAAGTAAATGCCGAGGTGGACAGACTTCTCCAAGTCGACTTCACCGAGCCGTGCATCTATCCAACTTGGCTGGCCAATATAGTGCCAGTCAAGAAGAAGAACGGCGAAGTCCGGATCTGTATCGACTACAGGGACTTGAACAAAGCCTGCCCAAAGGACGACTTCCCGGTCCCGATCACGGAAACAATGATCGATATGACCACAGGCCATGAAGCGTTATCCTTCATGGACGGATCGTCGGGCTATAATCAAATCCGTATGGCTCCCAAAGATAAGGGTCATACGCCTTCAGGTCCCCCAAAGGGATCTACAACTATAAAAGAATGCCCTTCGGCTTGAAGAACGCCGGAGCCACCTACCAACGAGCCATGACCAAGATCTTCGGAGAAATGCTCCATGACTCGGTCGAGTGCTACGTTGATGATCTAGTCGTCAAGACCAAAAGGCGGGAAGACCACCTAGGCGACTTACGCCAGGTCTTCGAAAGGCTCCGCCAACATCAACTGAAGATGAACCCGATGAAGTGCGCCTTCGGCGTGTCGAGCGGCAAGTTCCTCGGCTTCGTTGTCAAATACCGCGGGATAGAAATTGATCCCGTCAAAATCAAAGCTATCAGAGAGCTGCCGCCGCCGAAAACCTTAACGGAGCTGAAATCTCTCAAGGAAGGCTGGCCTACATAAGGCGGTTCATCTCCAACCTTGCGGGCAGATGCGCCCCCTTCAGCAAATTGATGAAGAAAGGAGCCCCATTCATATGGGACCAAGAGTGCCAAGATACTTTCGAAGAAATCAAAGAGTATCTCCTTACTCCTCCCGTCTTGGGAGCCCCAGTGAAAGATAAGCCGCTCATCCTCTACATCGCGGCCATGGAAACGTCGCTGGGAGCGCTTTGGCGCAAACAAATGAGGAAGGCAAAGAGCAACCGCTCTACTACCTCAGCAGGATGCTCGTGGGTCCGGAGCACCGATATTCCCAGTGGAGAAAGTGTGCCTAGCGCTGATATTTGCCGTCAAGAAGAAATTACGGCACTATCTGCTAGCCCATCAAGTCAGCCTCATCTCGAGGATAGACCCGCTAAAGGCGCTCCTCACCCAAACTGTGTTGTCAGGAAGAATGGGAAAATGGGCCCTCTCCTCATGGAGTTCGATATCACCTTCGTCCCCAGAAAGCAATCAAGGGCAAGGTATGGCGGATTTCCTGGCGGCGCATCCGCTCCCAGCAGGCTCTCCCCTCGAGTTCAAGCTCCCGGAGGAGGAAACGCTCTCATCCCCCCAGGGAGGGGACCCAACACAAAAAGAAGTCCCGTTCAAGAAAGTGGGAACACTCTCGCCGTGGAGTCACATTGGGAACTCTACTTTGATGGCGCTTCCCGGGTGCTCAAGCAAACTGACGGCACCACAACTTATACCTCCGGAGCGGGCATTGTCCTAGTGACTCCACAAGGGGGAATACTGCACAACTCATGTGCACTTATGAAGCCGTTGACCAACAATCAGGCTGAATATGAGGCGCTGATCGTGGGACTTCAACTGGCTGCCGAAATGGGCATCAAATGCATAAAAGTCTACGGAGACTCGCAGCTGGTCATCCGTCAAGTGCTGGGGGACTATGAAGTTCGGAAAAAGGAATTGATCCCCTATCATGCCAAAGTAATGAAGCTCCGCGAGAGGTTCTATTTGTTCGAAATCGGACATGTCCCAGAGGGCAAAACTCTCAAGCGGATGCGCTAGCCAAACTGGCATCCGCCCTAAAGCTTCCCCTGAAGGGGAGTTGGGCATAACTGTCCGACATAGGAGGCTGATGCCCAGCGTTCTCGAGGATGACTCCGACCCAGAAAATGCTGAAGTCAGCACCCTCGAAGAAGAAGCCAGCCAAGAAGAAGACTGGCGCCAGCCGATCATTCAAATAAAGAACGGTTGGCTGCCTTCAGACCGGGCCGAAACGAGTCCGACTGCTGCGGCGGGCCACGTCATATCAAATGATCGGGGACCAACTATATCGGCTTGTCCATGAAAAAGACAAGTCTGTCCTCCTCCGATGTCTCTCCCCTAGGGAAGCCAAAGTCATCATGCACGAAGTCCACTCTGGACTGTGCGGAGCCCATCAAGCGGGAGACAAAATGAAAATCAACATCAAGCTGAAAGGCTTCTTCTGGCCGACCATGTACACGGATTGCGTCCAATACGCCGTACGTGTCATCAATGCCAGGTCTTCAGTTCGGTGCCAAGAAAGCCGCCGAACGAATTGCATCCAACTGCCCCTACATGGCTTTGCCGAATGGGGAATGGACGTTGTGGGACCATCCCACCATCCTCCGGCGGCCACAAGTTTATCCTGGCAGCCACCGACTATTTCTCCCGATGGGCAGAAGCAGTCCCTCTCCGGGAGGTAACCGGGTAGCCGTTGCCAAATTTGTCAAGCAACACCTGATTTACAGGTTCGGCACCCCTCATCGGATCGTATCAGATAACGGTACGCCCTTCAGAAACAAAACGATATATGCGTTGGCGGCCAAATTCCAGATAGATTGGAGGACGTCAACGGTTTACAACCCTCAAGCCAATGGTCTGGCGGAAGCCTTCAACAAGACCCTTTGCAAACTGCTTGCCAAGATAGTCGGCAATCGCAAACGTGATTGGGGGGAGAAGGTGCACGAAGCCTCTGGGCATACCGGACGGTCTACAAGACCCCTACCGGGTGTTCTCCTTTCTCTCTGGTGTACGGGGCTGAAGCCATGCTCCTATCGAAATTGAAATGTCGTCCTATAGGGTAGCCGTCTATACGGTCTTCAGCCCGAGGAGCGACAAGAAATAGAAAGAAGGTTGGAGGAATTGTCCGACCTAGAAGGCAAAAGGTTGGAAGCATACAAACATCTCCAATCCTATCAAGCCCGCATGACTCGAGCCTACGACAAGCTGGTCAGGCCCCGTGTCTTCAAGAAAGGTGACCTCGTCATGGTCAAAAAAGAGAAGTCATGGCAGGCAAATCAAGTGGTAAACTCCAGCCAAACTGGCGCGGACCGTACGTGGTCACCGGAGTGTATGAAGGCGGGGGATACACGCTGGCAACACATGCCGGCGATCGCCCCTTTCCACCACTAAATGGCAAGCATCTCAAAATGTACTTTGCCCTGAGCATGAATTCCCCGGGCAGCAGCCCTCCGATCCCCTTATAGCCGAATCAGGCTAGGGTTGGGCACATGCACCCATTTCAAAAAAAAAAAAAACAAGGGAAGGGACTGAAAATAGAAAGGTCCCGGCTGACTTGGTCACTCCCCAAAAAAAGAAAAAAAAAAGGGGAGTGCCCAAGGGCAAAAGAGCCTATGAAAAAGAGGGAAGAAAAAAAAGAAAGAAAATTTTTTTTTCCCCCCTCTATGAATTATGTCCTCCTTCTTGGTCAGCAAACCGTCCAGGTCGACCAAGTCAATCCTTTAGCCAATAAACCCCAGAAGGTCGGCTAAACTCCTTCTTGGTCAGCAAACCGTCCAGGTCGACCAAGTCAATCCCTAGGCAATAAACCCCAGAAGGTCGGCTAAAACTCCTTCTTGGTCAGCAAACCGTCCAGGTCGACCAAGTCAATCCTTAGCCAATAAACCCCAGAGGTCGGCTAAAACTCCTTCTTGGTCAGAACGTCCAGGTCGACCAAGTCAAACCCTTAGCCAATAAACCCCCAGAAGGTCGGCTAAAACTCCTTCTTGGTCAGCAAACCGTCCAGGTCGACCAGTCAATCCTTAGCCAATAAACCCCAGAAGGTCGGCTAAAACCCCTCTTGGTCAGCAAACCGTCCAGGTCGACCAAGTCAATCCTTTAGCCAACAAACCCCCGAAGGTCGGCTAAAACCTCCTTCTTGGTCAGCAAACCGTCCAGGTCGACCAAGTCAAACCATAGCCATAACCCCCAGAAGGTCGGCTAAAACCCCTCTTGGTCAGCAAACCGTCCAGGTCGACCAAGTCAATCCTTTAGCCAATAACCCCCAGAAGGTCGGCTAAAACCCCCTCCTTGGTCAGCAAACCGTCCAGGTCGACCAAGTTAATCTTTAGCCAACAAAACCCCCAGAAGGTCGGCTAAAACCTCCTCTTGGTCAGCAAACCATCCAGGTCGACCAAGTCAAATCCCCTAGCCAAGGTTCCTCAACCCCGCTTCGGATTCCAAAAAAAAAAAAGAAAAGAAAGGGGACTAAAAATAGAGATGTCCCAGCGGACTTGGTCGCTCCCCAAAAGGGGTGCCCGAGGGTAAAAATGCCAAAATCCAGCTGAGGTGAAACCCGAAAGGGCGCCTCAGGCAAAAATGGATCACCCTCAACGTGAAAACCCGAAAGGCGCGTTGGAAAAGCTAGAGGGGGCTGGCTTCTGTGAAAACCGAAAGGGCGCAGGAGTCAGTAATGTGAAAAAAAAATCAATCAAAATCAAAATCAAATCATCACTTATCAAGGCAGGTTTCGCGCGGCCAGTAAACAAAATGCTAGGCCGGGCCCTATTCTGCTTGGTAGGTAAACCGAAATGGTAGATCAAGCGTTCCCTTAGCCAGAAAACCCCAAGAAGGTAGGCTATCCTTTTGACCACAACCTCTGCGGTCGGTCAAACCAAAACCTTAGCCAGCAAACCCAAGAAGGTAGGCTATCCCCTTTGACAACAAACCTCCATGGTCGGTCAAAACCTAAAACCTTAACCAGCAAACCCCAAGAAGGTAGGCTACCCCCTTTGACCAACAACCTCATGGTCGGTCAAACCTAAAACCTTAGCCAGAAAACCCCAAGAAGGTAGGCTATCCCTTTGACCAAAAAACTCTGCGGTCGGTCAAACCAAAACCTTAGCCAGCAAACCCCAAGAAGGTAGGCTATCCCCCTTTGACCAACAAACCTCCATGGTCGGTCAAACCCTAAACCTTAGCCAGCAAATCCCAAGAAGATAGGCTATCCCTTTGACCAGTCAAACCTCCGTGGTCGGTCAAACCAAAACCCTTTAGCCAGTAAACCGGAGTGGTAGGCTAACCGAAATTTCTTTAGCCAGCAAACCGCAATGGGGGGCTAAATCCGAATGGGAAATCCCGCGACCAACCCCAGGGTCCGGCCCCGGGCCCTAGAAAAAAAAAAAAGAAGAAAAAAGAAAAAGAAAAAAGAAAAAAGGGACTAAAAATAGAGATGTCCCGGCAGACTTGATCATCCTCCAAAAAAGGGATGTTCACGGGAAGAAGGCCTCACACCCAGCCGAGGTGAAAACCCGAAAGGGCGCCTCGGGCAAAAATGGGTAACCCCTCAGTGTGAAAACCCGAAAGGGCGCACTGGAAAAAGCTAGAGGGGGTCCATCCCCGGCGAAAACCCGAAAGGGCGCTTGGATGGTAATATGAAAAAAAATCATCATCAAATCAAAGTTGGGTTGCTGGACAAAGCCCCGAGAAGGCCGACCCCGGCACCGAAATGTTGCATCAGATCTTGAGGAATGCCACAAATGCAAAATTCAAGCGAAAGATGCCGAGAGCAAGCCTGGGAAAAGCCAATAAAGCAAATCTCAGGAAGCAGAAATACAAAATCAAGGTCGAGGAGCAAAGCCAGAAAAGGCAAGCCTCCCCGACTAAGAATCAAACTCAGGTTGCTGGACAAAGCCCGAGAAGGCCAGCCCCAGCACCCGAAATGTTGCATCAGATCTGGAAGAATGCCAGAAATGCAACATCCAAAAGACGTCCCTCGAACCTACCGGTCCGAGAAACCGAGTGGAGCGCAGGACAAGTTAAGCCAAGAAACACGGCGTCCAAAAGGAGGAGTCCCAAATAAGGCCCTCAAAAGGTTACTTAAATGCAGACGAAGGTTGCAACAGTGTCAAAAGAAAGGCATGGCATTAGTAACCTAAAGTTTGTCATTCCTTGAATACAAGGTGCCCGAGACAAGCCCTCGGGGGTAGCTGATGAAATATATACATCGGCTGAAAGCAAAAAGGGACGAGAGGAACTATGGAGCCCCCTCCCTCTCACGAAGAGGCATGGGGTCCTCCCCGAAGATCCGCCAGACTCGCCTGAAGAGCCAATAGCCTGGTCTGGGAATCCGCAAACTCCTGTCCAAGGCGGTCGCCGCTGCCTCGGCCTCCGCCGCCCCCTCGGTCAGCGCCTGGTATGCGGCTGACGATCGGCAAGACACTTCGAGGCCTCCTCAATCGTCCGCTGGAAGCCAATGATATCAGCATGGCATTGAGCGCAACCTGCCCAAGGTCTCGACGCGGCTGAGCACGTCCCCTCTCTGTGAGCGAAGAGCCTCGAATCTTTGCTCTTCTAGAGTAACCTCTGCCGAGAGCTCCTGGATCTTGAGGCGGGTCGCCTCTGGCATCGCTGCTGCACCTCGTCCCAAACAGCGTCAACGGCCGCCATCCAAGGGTCTCGTGGGAAGCCCATCAAGTGATAGGCGCGGGTATTCCGGTAAAGGAACCCCCGCACCCTTTCAAGGCATGGGGGGCTACTCTCCTCCATGGCAGACCGCACAAGCCCCATCAAGGTCTCCAGTACGCCGCCCTTGTCCACCATCTGGATGCTTTGAGGCTCACTCGGCCAAAGAACGCCGTGGCTCGGGAACGGAGCAGGCCTCACAGGTGATGCTGCGGCGAAAGGTGGCAGGGGCACATCGCCGCCAGCGGCTGTCAAAGGTAGATGAATGTCAGCACGGCGCAGGAGCAACGGGGCTACGACCAAAGAAAAGATAAGGGGAGCAGAAATACCTGTCAAAGACTCGCCGGCCACTGAAAGAAGTGGAGCCGTCACGGCACCATGAGGGGCCCCCTCTACCCCGGCCTGAGTCGCAGCCGAAGAAAAGACGGCCACTGAAGGACCCATCTCCATCATTTCCGCCACAATCTCGGCGCCGCCTGCAAAAAGGATGACGCGCGCGTCAAGTGGGATACTCCCCTTCGCCCCGGCGAAACCCTAGGGTGAGCAATAAAAAGAAGTCCGCCCTTGGGCAAAAGCCCGTACCATCGTCTTCCCCAACTGTCCTCTCTAGAACTTCACCCTCCTCCCGCGGGGACCTGACGGGGAGCGCAGCGGGGAGGTGATCGTCACTGCAAGAGGAAAATGAAGTCATCTATCGCTTCCTCAAAAAAAAAGAGAGGAGGAAGAGGTGCAAAGGCGGTGTGGCGACTAAATGAAAGAACCAGGAGGTACTTACTCGCGCAATGCAAAGCCCGCGGCAAAGTTCCTCCCTCGAGCAGCCCCGGGCAAAGTCCGAGAAATCAGGTAGCTCACCCCCGAGGCCGGAGACCAATAGACTATGAATCCTGAAGCGAAGGTGTCGACACTGCCCGATGCGAGGTGCCTTCGCCAGCGGACACCTCCCCGGCACGTACCCTGAGGAAGGAAATGAAGCGGTCAGATGTTCAAGCTCATAGCTATAACAGTGCGCCCAGGGCAAAGGAGGCAAAGGCACATATATATATGTATGTGTATTGTACATGTGTGCGCTTGCCGCTCGCTCACTGGTTCAGGTGGAGACGCCTGTGGGAGCCCCGTCGTGTCTGGGGACGGCGTCCCATCAAACGTGGGATTGTAATTGTCCTCGGCAGGAGGGGTAGGGCCCTCGCGCGGCGTCGCCCCGGCCACCTCCTCGCTCCCCGGAGTTTGCAAAGCTGCAGGAAGAGCGACAGCAAAATGAGAATCCCGATCAAAGAGGAAAGGAAAGAGGGGAAAAAAAAAACTCCCCCGTCTGGCGAAACAAAAGGCTAGGCCCACCTCCTCCAACCGAAGCGGAAGGCTCGGGGGTCCCTCCTGAGCGCCCGGCGGCGAGGAGCCGGCTTCCCTGCTCGCACGTCGCTTCCGACTGCGTGGAGTGTTGGGCTTCGGCAGCGCCGCCAAAGGAATAAAACTCTCTGCTCAATCCAGAAGCAAGGGAAGCCCAGTCAAAAAAAAAGAGGGGGGGGGAAGAAATGAGGAGAGAGAAAAGAAGAAAAGCACAAACAGGCAACAACTACAATGGACAACGTACCGGTTGGCGCCTGGGAAAAGGGTGGCGGAAGCACCACCCGATCGAAAGGGACCTTTACAGCCTTTCCTGCCTCGACAATGGCATCCCAGAAATGCTGCAAGGTGGTCCCGTTCTCGATCCAGCTAATAAACTCCCTTGGGCCGACGCGAGCAATTGAATGGCAGAGATGTCGCTCCCAGGCTCCCGACACATCATGAGGAATAAAAGCAGAAAGCGCCGTGTCTACTTGGTACCCACAGTCCAGCAAGAAGTGGCGCCACCAAAAGTAGACGAGGGGCGGCCCTCCGCTACCCCGAGAAGTCGTCGAACTGCCCTCGGGACGCGCCAGGGGCTCTAAAGCTCGACGCGAGCTTTGCGTTCCGCTGGATCGGTGACCTGTGCCTTCGCTCGACGGCGGCCCACAGTCGAGACTTTCCCAACAAGCGCCGGGAACTCCTGCCGGAGAAACTTCGACGTGATCGAAGAGATGGAGGCGCCCGCTCGGGACAAGTAAGCGCCCTCCGCCGCCTTCACCGCATCGGCATGTTCCCGGAACGCCTATTATGTCGGGTCCACCACGGCATATAATATATCCACGCGACCATCCCGCCGCTGCTCGGGGATGAAGAACTCCTGAGATGGGTCGCGTCTGATAAAAAAGCACCACCAGCTGGAAGCCACAAGATGCCGATCCAGGCCCCTATATGTTCTGTCAGGGAGCGCAAAATCGGCATTGGGAGGTACAGCCTGATCGTACCCAAAGTTGCGTGCGAAGCGGTGTGGAAAGTATGGCTCCATAAACAAAGACCCCCCTTTACGGAAGAGCAAAATGCCGGGGCGAATGCACCAGAGCCACTCCCTGCGGAAAGATGCGCTCGGCGCCGGATTGTGAGGGAGGCGGTAAATTCGCCCTCCCGGCTCTCCTCGACGTAAGGGCGGAAATCGCGCGAGCAGCAAGCGTGGTCAAGTCCCGACTGCCCCACCGATGGCACAAAGGAAAGCCGTCGGCGCGCCTCTTCTAATTGTCGTTGGTGTGCCTGCCCGGGCGATTCCGGAACATAAAGAGGAGCGGCATGGAAGGATTCTCCAGGCTGACATTGTGGCATAGCTCGGGCAAAAGAAGACCAGCCCAGGCACTCAAGTAGTGCGTCGGTAAGACGATGCTTTTGTCGCGAGGGGAAGGGCTCGCCGTCAAATCCCCCAAGCCGTGAAAGATGTTAGCCAGCGTCGCCGGGGCCAGAGCAAGCTGCACACCGCTAGCCAAAGACAAGCGGATAAATGACCTCCGCCCTGATATTCCCTCCTCCCCAAAGGGACGACGAAGGTACTTAGCCAGTACACCAGGTACGCCGCCAAATAAGTCCGGTCGGAAAGCTGCCTGGGATTCCAGCCACGACCCTGAGGCGCGTAGAGATACTTCACGTTGCTCTCCAAGGTGACTGACAACTGCAAATAATCTGTGGGGTCGTAGCTCTCGCTGGCAAACTCCTTGTGAAAGCAGAAAGGGCCGTTGTAGAAAAAGCGGAGCCAAGCATCACAGCTCACCCTCACAGTCCCTTTGGAAGCGCTGGGGCATTCATCTCTACCACACCGGGCCAGATCCCGCCAGATTTCATTAAATAACGGAAGCTGTGGGAAAAATGTAAGAGCCGGTGCCGGTGGACTGGTCCCGAAGGAGGTCATTCAAAAACACCTCCTCATAAAACTGGCCAAAGATCGGGAGACCAGAGATTCTGTGCAAAGCCCAAAGATCGAGGCATGTCTCCCGTCCGCTACGCAGAAGTGTTGAATCTCCGGTTGAACCGCTCCGCCAGGGCCTGCAGCAGCCAGGATGGCACGGATAGCTGTAAAGAGCAGCAACAACAGCATGAAGAATGCCAACCTGAGACAGCAGTGGATGGTAATGAAAGAATGCCCATCAACCACTTGTTGCGCCGAAGCGGAAGCGGTGAGACGAAATGACGGACCACCGGTCATACAGCCAGCGGCCTCCTTACTCATAATCCGGTCCAAGAAACATGACCGGTCATAGCCCTCCGATACAAACTCGGGGCCGGAAGGTAGCGGGATATGCCCAGTGAAGGTAGGACCGGTCTTGGGCAGCCCGTGTACTTCCCACAAACCCTGTGCAAGCATGAGCTCCCTGACCCGGTTAACGGGTTCCGCGCCAAAAAGCCCCAGTTGGCTCGTTTCTGGAAAATGCGCCTGGGCAGTGTAGTCGATGGGAAAGCTGGGGTAGTGAAAGCCAAGTCCCCATCATGCTGTCGCGGCCGACCAGAATAGCTCGCTCCAGCTGAACTCGCTCGGATAGAAGGAGTCCGTCGGGGCCCTCCCAGTTGACCGGAACAAAACTCTGGATGAAGGGGAACAAATGCTCGTCCAGCGGAAAATGCCCGGGATAATCACCGCCTCTCCGGTAGCGGTACCCCCGCTCGGTCCGGTCCACCGGCGCATGTCCACGACGCCCTCAAGCGGCGACGACTCCTCCAAAGGCCCGAGAGCGCATACCTTGACACCCTTGTCGAGTCGCTCCGGGTCGTCTCCCTCACCGGGGAAAGGGGTGAATGAAATACGGCATCCCCCGTTCGTTCCACATCATCCTCTGAGCGACGCGATGCCCGGCTACTCTCCCCACGATGCTTGGTGGAACGAGGCATCGTCAATCCTGCCAAACGAATTGTCCGAGCGTCAGGTGAAAGAACGTCGCAACAAGGCAGAAGGAGACAACTGCGAAAGAAAAGATGTATCTCGAAGGCACCACGGGATACCCGCCGTCGTCTTCGTCTCCGACGGATATCCCGCGGGGGCATTTGTTGAACCCAAAATATCGGGGCTTAAACAAACCCCGGGCGAAAATACGCCCTAGGGGAACCGGGAACAAACTCCCGATACTCCCCCACGCGGACATCGGGAACAAATGAGCCCGAGTGCTCGCGTCAATCCGGAGTGGCCCGGAAGCGGGGTGCCGAGAAGTTCGTCGACGGCGAAGAATACGTACTCCGGATGCCAAAAATTCGTGTCCGGATCAACGTTCGAAGCCGCGCCCGAAGCCGAAGGGTTCGGAGAAGTCAAATGCACGCGCCTCCAGAAAACGGAGACAAACGCACGGGAGACGGCCGGAGAAGCACAAGCAGCGCACGTGTGCACGTGCGCGGCACGGCCGTCAACCAACGAACCACGCACGGGAGGCCCACAGAGCTCTCCCGGGAAGAACGGAGGAAATGGCCAGTAAGGGTGGAGAGGAATAGGGGGGCCAGGCGGTGGCACCCCACGCCGGTTAGGCGGGGTGCGCACCCCCGCCGGTTCGGCAGGGGGCGCACCCCCGCCGGGCCGGGCGGGGGCCGCACCCCCGCCGGTTAGGCGGGGTGCGCACCCCCGCCGGTTCGGCAGGGGGCGCACCCCCGCCGGTTCGGCGGGGGGCCGCACCCCGCCGGTTCGGCGGGGGGGCCGCACCCCCGCCGGTTCAGCGGGGGCCGCACCCCCGCCGGTCCAGCGGGGGGCCGCACCCCCGCCAGTTCAGGCGGGGGCCGCACCCCCGCCGGTCCAGCGGGGGGCGCTCCCCGCCAGGCCGGGCGGGGGCCGCACCCCCGCCGGTTCAGGCAGGGGCCGCCCCCGCCAGTCCAGCGGGGTGTGCACCCTCCGCCGGTCCGAGGGGAGCACCCCCGCCGGGCAGGCCCCAGACTGGCGGCCCCCTCCGCCGTCAGCAGCACCTCCGCGGTTCGCGCCGGCCTCGACGCCCGTGCACGCGAACCCCCGCCGGTATGTCCCCCGCAAACCCTGTAAATAGGGGGGCATACCCCCATTTGAAGACCCGGCTTCCACCAGAACGTCCGACACGCCGATTCGGCCTAAACGCGCCATCTCCGGCCAAGCTTCGAGTCTGCACCGTGCCCAGAGCGTGATCCGTGCGTGAGCTTAAATAGGCCGCACGTGCTGAAGAGCAATCTTTGGCGCCCGTGGTGTTCCGTTCTCAGCGTTCGGGCTGCATTGCGCCACGTCCGCAGGAGGACGCCACAGGTTGTCACACGCTCTCAGTGTTTGCACTTAAGTCCTCCGGTGTCATGAAACGACACACGTCGAGGCATGTGTTTAAGCCCTCCGGTGTAAAAACGACACACGTTGAGGCACATGTGTTTAAGTCCTCCGGGTGTCATGAAACGAACACGTCGAGGCACATGTGTTTAAGTCCTCGGTGTCATAAAACGACACACGTCGAGGCACATGTGTTTAAGTCCTCCGGTGTCATAAAACGGCACACGTCGAGGCATGTTACCGAGCGGAGGCACAAACACCCTGTCACGGACATTGATGTACTCCCATAAGTGTAACGTCCGACGGAGGAACAAAAACCCTGTCGTCGACGCTCATGTACACGAAATACTTGTAATCGCCCAGTGGAGGTACAAAACCCCACTAAAAGCACCAATGTAAATGTCATAAATATAAATGACATGAGCATGCTTGAATAAAATTGTGGAAATTTATTTGTCATCTGCCTTTTCTTCTTTAAAGTTCGGCATACGGTCTTTTAATAAACATTACGCATTCGAAGGTATTCGAGTGTTATACTCGATGTAAATGAAACATCGACTTCGGTCGGTGGGGAACGGTCCAGTACACGACCACTCCAATCGCCCTGAACGCGAGCGCACGCGGAAAATAAATGAAATGAAATTCGAGGGTATCAGGGTTCACACCCAATATCCTCGCAAAATAAATCTTTGTCTGTTCCCGTAAACAGTCTGGCACGCCCAAAATCGTCATTTCAGAGAAGAAGTGAGGAACAAATAAATATAAAATGAGAAAGAAAAATCCGCGTTCCAACAGGGACAACTCGAGACGCTGTAGCCAGGAGAACTCCCTCACCAGGCTCCCGAGGATGGGGGTCCCAGGAAACAGAGACAACCTTGAACGGGACAAGCCCTCAAGTGCAAAGCACGGGCGAAGACAAGAGAACAGGCGGGGCACACCAAACAGAAAACGGCACAGCTGGATTGTAACCAAGACAAGCCCAGCAGGCACAGGCACGCACGACACCCCTTCCAGAAACCCCCAGAAGGGCCGTCGGCCAATGCCGGCACGCACGGCACGGCCCGAGAACCTGAAACACCACCAAGCAGAACAGAAACCATCTCTCTGTTAATAATCAATTGGCAGTCAGACAATTGATTATTAGGCAGACGTGAGCCTCCTAGCACCGCAGCTAGGACACGGCCACGAAGGTGTCATCTTCGGTCACTGAACGAAGGGAAGCAACCTGCTGCGTTCCCTATCAGAAGGTCCTAAGGGCAACCCTGCCCTGGGGTACACGCCGACACGCCAACCGAGGCCACGGAACCACCCAAGGCAAGCCAGGTGTTGTCGTGCCCTCCTAGCCCGTCGCGATACCATCGCGACAGGAAGGGCAACCGCGACAAGCGCCCTGTTGCGACAGGGAAGCACGTCGCAACAAGAACCCTGTCGCGACAGGAAACAGGGTCGCGACACAATTCTTTTCGCGACGGCCAACCGCGCCGCGATAAGGTCGCGCCCGACCAAGGCGATGCCTCCTCTGATGTCGCGACACGCATGACGGTCGCGACATCAGACGGGAGGCAGACCGCCGGGATACTACATCCTGAGGTCACCACAAACACTACAACTACACAATCACGGGGAGGGGAGCATTGGGAAAGCTGAAAAACATGCAATCCACTAAGAGGACTCTCACTCCACCCGGATTGGAAAGGGCACAAGAGATCCCTACTGATTTTGGAAGAACCGAACCCCAAAGGGCCTTTACGACACCACGGCCGCCACCTCCTCGCTCCACGACGCCACTCCAGCTCCGCCACGAGCCGCCGCCGCTCCGCCAAGCTCCAACCGCCGGAGAAAGAGAGGGGGAAAGGCATCCCCTCCTCGGAGAGGAGGAGGGATAGGAGAAAGAGCCAAAGGAGGGGAAAGGGGGCACCGACCAAGGCTTTAAGCCTTCGGCCCCCAAGACGCGACGGGGCGGGGCGTCGCGTCAACAACCTTAACGCGACGGCCGTCCACATCGCGACCAGAACGCGTCCCTCTGGGACGCCGCGACAACCCGATAGGTCGCTCTGCCACGCCTGCCACTCTGACAGGCGTCAGATGACCGAAAAGCGGAAAGTTGTCGTGACCCGTTGACCGGGCGCGACAAGAACGCGACGCACAAAGGGGTCGCAACATGGATGACTGTCGCGTCGGGCACTTCCGACGCGACACTAACGCGTCGCCCAGGCCGGACGTGTTAGTGGCCAGTCATCCAACACACGAACGGAGGAAACCGGAAAACCCGAGATGTTACAAGGATAAATCAACTCCGGCCGAATCAATTCTTCCTCTCCACGAGGCATCACAAAGGTGCCTCAGCAATAAACCAGATACGTAACAAGATAAGTGTGATCTGGTAAATTGCGTGGGTTCCATCCCTCATTCTCAGGGGAACATAAATATCGGCTGCGTTGCCGGGACTTCAGCTTCAGTTGATTATATTGTTCCAAGGGAATATCTCCCTTGGTAAAATCTTCGAAGAAACAAAATGACCAGTTATAGAAGAAACGGAGCCAAGCATTTTGGCTAACTCTGATGGTGCTTGAAGAACATGATCGGGAATCCCTTCTTCCGGCACGAGCCAAGTCCCTCCATACCTTCATCAAATATCAGAGACTGAAAGGGAGAATATACTGCCCTAAGCCAGTACTCCTGTTGTGATGCAGGTCATTGAGAACAACTTCTTCATAAGGAAACTCAGATATTGGTAGGTCAGAAATTCTGTGGAAACTCCACAGATCAATGGTGGTTTCACCCTTGGCCGTCCCAAAAGTATTCCAACGAGCATTAAATCGCTCTGCAAATGCTTGAAGCAATCCTATGTGATAAGGGTAGTCATACAGATCAGCAGCTATGACAATTGTATTGAAAGAAAAAAACTTTCATGTAACATGATAATGTTTATTTAAGAATTTAGTTTTTGCAAAGTACAAATGCATTTTGTCATATGCATGTATTTCAACTCTATCAGATTCAATTAAATATACTCTTATGAGTTGGTTTCTTGATGATTTTCAATTTTGCATGACAATTTATTTGCTAAATTTGCAAAATGCATAATAATATTGATGGACCCTACATTAACTTGTTCTTATAACCTTGTCCTCTAGGTAAGACATCGATTGAGAAAAGACCATGGAATTGATGGTGGAATACCTGTGGTTTTTTCTTTGGAGAAACCAAAAGCAAAGCTTCTACCATTTAAGGGTCCAACTGGAGAAGAAGAAAATCCATCAGATTATCAGGTTAAGATGATTATCTGAATTCAATGTTTACTTCCTATATCATTTTCTTAGTTACATTGTTCTGAAGTTATAATTACCACAGGTTTCCATTAGGAAGCTAATAGTACAAGCCTGTATGGTTAAACCGTTAAAGTTCAAGTTTGTATAATTAAAGACTGCACTTATGAACTAAGGCAACTGCAAGACTGGCCTACCCATAATATCTTCTACCCATGCCAATGTGACTATGATAACCAGCATTGGTTTGGGAGAATTGCAGGGTTATGGTAAATGTGACATAACATCAATAGTTGAATAATTAATACAGAGGTCCACTCCAAATTAGTATATAGCAATTTGGTACAGAAGTTCAACTTAATAGCTAATTGAAATATCTGCATATCTGAGAGTCTGAGAGATAAGTTTTAAGTACCTTTAATTCAAGCTGAGGTCACTCTAGGGAGAGAGTTTGACTGCCAACATACAGAGCTGTCCTTAAAGTTCTGATCAACGGTGCTCTAAGCTTGCCACTGAAACAAAAACCAAACAGCAGCAATTAGTTTACTTGTTAGCCATAGAGGATCATCCATAATGCGGGAGTGGGGGACAGTGAACGGTAAATTTTGGATGAGTACCAATTGAAAGAAGAGCTAAAATATTAACTAGGTGAATATGAGCGAGTGACTAAATTCATCACATAGTTTTGCTGTCACTATGTTCCATAGTGTATTAAACTATAGGGTCATTGTATGCGCAAGAAATCTAACATTATCTGTTCAATGTTATCATAGTCTAGCCACTAAGACTAGCATGCTTCAAAGAAAAGTTTGGAGCAGCAGCTCCTTCACCATCAACCAAAAGAAAAACTCTAATCTTCAAAAATGCCAAAACCCAAAAGTGATGCTGGATGGCGTAGGATAGATATCAGAAACAAACAGCAAAGAATCTGACTAGGATGCCACAAATGGACACAACACGATGCTCGGATGGCATGCCTAAAACAGAGCTACTCAAAGGATCCATCCCCTTGCAGTGGGAAATGGCGAACTGGTGGGGTTTGTGGAACTACCACAGTCAAGGGTTGGAGTCCACCGACAGGCTCGTTGAACCGTCTGGAAATGGGTCTTGCACTCACAGACGGGCAGTGATACGTGTCACGAGCTAGGAAATCCTACCTCACAACTGGTGGGAAATCAAACCAAATACTAGATAGTAAACGAGAAGGGTTGGAGCATTGTTGCACCCGAAAAATATCGGGGCTTAAACGAACCCCGGGCGATAAATACGCCCTGAGGGAACCGGGAACAAACCCCCGATCTCCCCCGCTCGGACATCAGAAACAGACAAGTCCGAGTACTCGCGCCAAACCAGGGTGACCCGGAAGCGAGAAACCCGAAAAGTCTTCGTCGGCGAAGAGCACGTACTCCGGGTGACACAAAATCCACGTTCGGAGCGGAGTTCGAAGTCGCGCCTGAAGCCGAAGGGTTCCGGGAGACCAAATACACGTGCCTCCAGAAAACGGGGACAAACGCACGTGGGACGGCCGAGGAAGCACAGGCGGTGCACGGATGCACGTGCACGGCACGGCCGTCAACCAACGAACCAACCACGAGAGGCCCACAGAGCTCTCTCCCAAATCTTCTCCCGGACAGTGCGGAGAAAATGACGGGAGGCCCCACTTATATAGGTGGTGGGCCAAAGGAGGCCCCAAGGGGGGCGCCGGTTAGCCCCCTTGCGTCAATCCGGAGTGACCCGGAAGCGGGGCGCCCGGAAACGGTCCCTGACAGGCACCGCCTTCCAGTGGTACTCCAGGTTGAGGCCCAATTCCATTGTCGACTGGGCTGACCTCCAAAAGAAGTTCATCGACCGTTTCCAAACGGCCGAGAGAAAGGTGTCGCTTGCAGAGCTGTGCTCCCTCAGGCAAAGAAAAGGAGAAACGGCACTCGACTTCATCAAGCGGTGGCGTGACTTCAGCATGAGGTGCGACAACCCCCCGACGCAAGAAGATGCCATAACCATCTGTCGACGGGGCCTAGCAGCGCAGATAAGTGAAAAGCTGCTGGGAACAAACATCAAGGGTTTTGACCAGCTCAATGCGGTCGTGGCAGAGATCGAAATGTTCTTCGCCGACAACCCGATGCAAGCTCCTCCGCGAACCAAGCCGGGCAAGGAGCGGGCCGTGGGCAAAGAAGCCAATGCTGTGGACTTCGCCCCGCAAAGTAAAGGGAAGAAGATCATGACCTCCGGCGCTCCAAGCAAGAAGGTGGAAGAAAAGCCGCCTCCAACTTCATTGCCACAGCGTATGAGCACGCCGTATTCCTTTAAAAGGGACCATACGAAGATGCTCTTCAAGCTATGCATGAAGAATGACCTGCTCAAGCTTCCGGCATTGAGAAGACCGAGCGAAGCGGATAGAGTGGATGAGCCAAATTATTGTCTCTACCACCGCATGCTGGGGCACTCTATTGAAGACTGCTACGTCTTCAAAAATGAATACAGAGCTGATCCAGAGTCGCCTCATCACCATGCATGAACATCTGGTCGATCCTCCACAGCCCCATGCCTGGGACCAATCGAGGCAGTCGGCCAATGTCATCCATGTCAATGTGCCGGCTCCTGAACCAGAAGACCCCGAGGCAAATCCTTGGGACGCTCATTCCACAAACGGATGGGAGGCGAATCATCCCTCAGCCTCGGAGCACAGGACATGGTCGGAGACAGTGCAAAACCTGGAAAGGCAGGTTCAATCTCTGCGGCACGGACAGCGCCAAACGCTGATGTACCTGAGGACCATGCAAGAAAGCCTGACGACCCTCCAGCAAGGACTCCAGGGGCCGGTAGGCACACTTGCGCCCCGGACGCGCCCCCCCTGCGGGGGATGGATCTCAGAGGAGTCTTCAAACCCGTCTGATGATGAAATCGCCGGAAGACTATACTCCTTCCCGCGCCATCGGACACTGGCACTCTACCGTACCTGCCTGCGAGCGGGACTATTAGGCTGCCAGCCGCCAACAAGCGTCCCGCCAAACTACTGCATATACCATCAAGATGCAGGGCACGCGTTAGAGGACTGCCACGTCTTTAAAGACAAGGTTGAAGCATGGATCAACCAAGGGATTATCGACTTGGGCAACGCCCGTGTCAACCCACCGCAGCCTCACATTTGCGAATGGACAGACCATTCAGCTGACGTGGTCACACATACAGTCAACGTCATCGACCCACCGGAAATTTATACACCGGTGGCCTTCACATTCCCGGACCCGGATATGATAGAAGGCGGCTCATCAGGCGCAGCCCCTACTTGGTGGTCCCCGGGAGGGCAAATTCCCCATCGCAGTCACTTGGCGATCGGAAATGTTGGGGAGATCTTCGAAAAGCTTTTGCAACGGGGTGTCGTGATGGCTCACACACCGCCGCCGACGTACACTGAAAGGGAGCTGAATCACCCCATGTACTGTCGGTATCACGCCATGCTGCTGCACCCTACAGACAGTTGCCCTGATGTCCGGGATTGGGTCGAGTCCCTTATCCAAAAGGGGAAAATCGACCCGGAAGGCAATTCCATGGTCCTGATGAGAGCCAGGGAAGCAGCCCAACGAGAATTCGAAGAAAGCGACTATATGCGCTTCAAGAACCTCCAAGCCACCGAAGCTGATGAACGAGGATGGCTCGTACCGCCGATGTCGTCCATAGCTGACACTGAAGGCGCAAGCTTGGGGCAGCAATTCAGGAATATATCCCTGAAAGAGCTGCCCATCTTGAGATACAATCAAGAGGACCCGGATATGACAGAAGGCGGCTCATCTGACGAGGCCCCTACCTTATGGTATCCCGGGTGGCGAGTCTCCCCGAACCCCTTGCGACCGCAAAGACGGGGAGATCTTCGAAAGACTCTGCAGCAAGGCTGTGTAAAGGCGCACAGGCCGCCACCAACATACACAGAGAGGGAAACAAACCACCCCATGTATTGCAAATACCATGCCATGTTGCTGCATCCTACGGATATGTGTCCGATTGTCCGAGACTGAGTCAAATCCCTCATCCAAGAGGGAAAGATCGACCCAGAAGGCAACCCGACAACCCGGGCCGAGGCCAGGCAAGAAGCCCAGCAACAACCTCCTCGGCGAAAAAAGGGGTCTCGACGACATCAAGTCTCCCCTCCCCGTGAACAAACTCCGGAAAATAGGAGTAAGGGGCAGTGCTTCGAGAATTCGCCTCCGCGAATACTCAAGCGGCAAGATAAAGACCGCAGGGGCAAGCAGCCAATGATGGAGCCGGCCACCCCAGAGCCAGGTCCCTATTGGGCCGAATTTCAACAACTGCCGCCCGAGATAATCGAGCGGGCAATTGACTCCACTTTCCAGCATCAGCAAGATGAAGCTGGCTGGACGACGGTGGCGTCCAGAATGCACACTCTGTCAGCGTTCCCCAAGAGGGGAAGGTCGCACGGTCGCCTTGGTCGCGAGGCTACCCCTCAAGCGACAGAATAAGCCAAGCCGCTGACGCCGCTTGAAATGGCGCGCGCAGTGCAGCAAGAAAAGAACCGGCGCAAGAACATGAAAAGGCGCCTAAAGAAGCAAGCTGAGCAAGAGGAGGCCGCGGCAGCCCCAGCAGAGCTTACTCCGCTCCAGAAGCTGCAAAAGCTCATTGATGATTTGGAGGAGTATTCCCTCTAAACCACTTGGGGAGTCCCTCTGGACATATACATCCCGTGGGAAGAAATGGAGCGCAAAACAAGGCTCAAAAGCTGGCTCCACCAAATGCTACAAAGGGCTCAAGAAGGCGAGAAGCTGCCTCTGCCCGAAGAACTGGCCATCTTCTATAAGGAAGATGAAATCACCATCGTGAAGTTGGAAGAAATGCTGAAAGACTTCTCGTGCAACATGGTGTCGATACCGCCGCCTGCGAGCTTGCAATCACCGGCTGCTACGCCCCCTGTGGCAACATATCGGTGCCGCAACCGAGGCAGAGGAAAGGCCGTGGACGAGGAAAGAAATCCTCCCCGTCCCCCAGCGAGAAAACCAGCTTGCCCGACCTGGGCAAGACTATTGTCTTCCGAGGAGAAAAGCCTCAGCCTGCCCCGGAAATAGAGGTGGGCGAACTCCTTCATCTTCGACCCATCTGACGAGGAAGAAGAAGAGCAGCAGGATATCGCTAGTGGGCTCTCCGACCGGAGGGCCACCCAGCCAGTCCCCTTCGTCCTGTCTGACGAAGAAGAGTATGGGGGATGGGCAATCCCCACAGGCCTTTCAACCGGAAAATTCCTGAATCGGCCGCCCGGCCCGCTCCGTCCAGAAGCGGCAAAGAAGAAACTGTCGCCCCGGAGGAAGATTGCCTGGGCTCGTTATTCGAAGAAAAGCCGGACGAGCAACCAGCGGCAAGACGGGTCAACAATTCGGGCAACCGATAAAGGCCCTGGAGGATACTGTCCACCATTGGATCAAACCCGTGCCCGGGCTGACCGCAAAATCATACAGCATATGAAGCGGTTCCCAACCAACATTACATATGGGACGCCATTGCCTGGAGCAAAGATTTGAGAACGGCGCTCGTCAAAATCTTACAAGAGCCCGAGGTCTACGAAGCTGACGTGACCGAACTCCAGGCACAAGCCCTAGAAGCACTGGTGGCGGAGGTGACCTTCTCTGACAAAGACATGTTGTTGCCAACGCATACCAAACCGCCGTTGTACATGCAAGGAAAAGTCAAGGGCACGAGCTCAACCGGATCCTGGTTGATCCCGGGGCGTCGATCAATATCATGCCCCTGAAGACTTTCAAGGCTTTGTATCTTACGCCCTACTTGCAAAGGGTAAATGATATCAGAATCGTGGATTCAACCAGAATTCTGAAAACGCCTTGGGAAAGGTGGAGGTGCAGCTGGCCATGGACGGCCACTACTAAGGTCGTGTTTTACATTATTAATGCAAAAACGTCTTACAAAGCCCTCCTGGGAAGACCCTGGCTCCATGAAAACGGGTCGTCCCCTCGACTCTCCACCAATGTATAAAATACATCAAAGGAGAGCAGCACACGGTCTTTGCAGACCGAGCCCCGTTCCGCCCAAATGAATGCAACTTGGCGGACGCCCAACTATACCTCGGCGAACCTCTCAGGGAGCCGGCAACTGCGTCAAAAGGCAAGGAAAAGCAAAATGCCGACGCAAATCAAGCAAGCAGGGTCAAGAGGAAGAGGAGCTCTTCACGGTCAACAAAGACCTCCTTGAAGCTCACCGGCTCAGCCGCCTCGCCGAATCCACCATGCCCGGGCCAAGTTGCCCAGAAAGGCGTGAGATCAACTACGAAGCAAACGCCATCGGCGAGATCATCAACCGAAGCATCTCCTTGCCGCCGGCGTACATGCAATACTCTTCCACAGGGAGGAACAAGGGTGGAACGACTGAAGACATTCATTGTCACCCAATACAGAAATGATAGTCTCAAGAAGGGCGAGACGCCGAAGCCGATCATCTTCTACAAAGGAGACCCGCTTCCATATGGGTGTTGAAAGGTGAAAATGTGACACGTTTGCTTTAGCAGGAATTATAAAATCATCAGATAATGGTCCGGCAACTTGGCCAGTTGAAGCCTATTTTTGGCGGACGATGGTTCGAGTCATGGACATGATGAAAGGGGTCGTTGAGCCGTGAAAATTAAATGCTGATTATCGACGGACCTTCTTACAATATGCTACCAAGCAGCCTGCTCAGAGGCCAAATGAGTTGTGATTTAGAATGACCCACGAGGTTATTTAAGTTACAAACTCATTTAGTGGGATCCTTCCCTAAATTTCAGCAGGGGAGTTCCGGCCCTTAAATGGTGCCCGGAGTCCCGGTTAAAATGAAAGTACAAGGAGAACATGTCTCCGTCCAAAGTACGAAGCACGGAAAAATCCGGCAGCACAAGGTCTATAGACCGAGTACGAAGGACAAGTACAAAGAACAAGCTCCGGCAACGCTCTCCGATCGGGCAGAACTCCGAGAAGTCAGGGCGAGGCGCGAAGAAACGGAGCAGGATTCCAGCAGCAACTCCGGCAGCACAAGGTCTATAGACCAAATACGAAGAACAAGCTCCGGCAACGCTCTCCGATCGGGCAGAACTCCGAGAAGTCAGGGCGAGGCGCCGAAGAAACGGAGCAGGATTCCAGCAGCAACTCCGGCAGCACAAGGTCTATAGACCAAATACGAAGAACAAGCTCCGGCAACGCTCTCCGATCGGGCAGAACTCCGAGAAGTCAGGCGCGAGGCGCCGAAGAAACGGAGCAGGATTCCAGCAGCAACTCCGGCAGCACAAGGTCTATAGACCAAATACGAAGAACAAGCACAAAGAACAAGCTCGAGGAAGAACTCCGAGGCTTGCAAAGGCACCCTCGATCGGGCAGAACTCCGAGAAGTCGGGCAGAACTCGGGACAGAAGAAAAAACTCCAGCACCTGGGCATATACCTTGTAAATGAGGGGGTGTAAGGGGGGTATTTATAGGCAAAATCCCCCCCTCTCCTCTCTCTCTCCATCGGTTAGGACCCCCTAACCGATGGTGACCTCACAATGAGGTCACCATCGGTTAAGGGGGGGTCTCCCCCTAACCGATGGTGACCTCAACATGAGGTCACCATCGGTTAAGGGGCTAACCGATGGTGACCTAAGCATGAGGTCACCATCGGTTGCCCCTAACCGATGGTGACCTCATGATGAGGTCACCATCGGTTGGCCCTAACCGATGGTGACCTCATCATGAGGTCACCATCGGTTAGGGGCACTCTCTCTCCTCTCTCCCACGCATGTAAGGGGCCGAAACCCCTATAAATACCCCCCCTATTCCATAAGGAAAGGGGGTCTTTGGCTGGCCTCGGCGAAGCCCTGTTGGGAAAATCCCAGGAAAATAGAAAAGAGCCTCTGCTCATTCCCTCTCCCATTCTCAAATCCCCCCTGTCCGTGCAAGGTACAAATCCCCTTCTTTAGCCCGATAGGCCAGGCGCGGAGAGGAGAGCGGTCGGCGTAATCGTCATCAACATTCCTCTTAATCCCCATCTCCCACATCGAGCAAGACTCTGTGGGGTGATATTCTCGGGGTTTAAATGCCGTCCATATTGAGTAAGACTCTATGGACACATGGTATTTAAATACCCATGTTCTCCCCGCCCATCGAGCGAGACTCTGGGATGGTGGATTTTGTGCTATATGTATATGTTCTTGAGGAGACTCTGTCCAAGCGGAGGTTCTGCCCAAGGACATATTCGTATATTCGCAAATTTGTGTTCTTATATATATGTTTCTTAAGACGAAACTCTGCCCAAGTGGAGATTCCGTCCGAGAACACATATATAAGATTACGAATTTGTAATTATACAAATATGTTCCTTAGGGAGAATCCCGCCCAGGCAAAAATCTCTTTCAGGGGACGTATCCATGTAAACACAAACTCGTGTTATATGTATATGTTTCTTAGAGGAAACTCTGCCCAAGCGGAGGTTCTGTCCAAGAACATATTCGTATATTCACAAATTTATGTTCTTATGTATATGTTTCTTAGAGGAAACTCTGCCCAAATGGAGATTTCCCTAAGAACATATCCATAAAATCATGAATCTGCCAATATACGCATATGTCTCTTAGCTGGAATCTTGCCGGACAAAGCTCCTTCCGAGTTCATATTCGTATAATCACGAACTTATGTTTATGTAAATTTGTTTCTTAGGGGAATCTCTGCCCAATAGAGACTCTGCCCGAGAACATATCTATAAATCACAATATGCCTTATTGTGTATATGTTTCTTAAAAAGGACTTCGTTCATACGAGGGTTCCTTCCTATCGGACACTCCGTTTAAATGGAGATACCGTTTAAGAATATATCTACAATGCGCAGATTTGTGTTTATATACACATATCTCGTCGAGGTAAAATCTCTCCGGGCAAAGCTTCTCCCGAGAACATACGGACATAAGCACACGTCCATATAAGGACACCCTGCCTAAGCAGTGACTTGTCAAGACATACTCATATATTCAAAAATAAAGAAAAAAAAAGAAGATTGTGATAATATACACACATCCAAAGAAAAAGGAGGACAAGACAAGAACCGTGCTCGGATACTCCAAATGGGAGCAATATGCACCTCCACGAGAATTACATCCGTGGAAATGGACTTCGGACAGAGAAACAAATATGACAAGAACTTCCGTAGAGATACATCCATATGATCTCCGGAAAATTGCACCCGCACAAGCATGAAATGAGAAGAAAAGAAACTCTACCTCAAATTCGGACTCTGCCTAGAAACGGCATTACAAAAGAACCTCATAATAAAAATCCGTACAATCACCCTTCTAATACGGAAGTGTTGCTCCGGGTCATAATACCCCCAAGTTTAGAATCATAAATCCACGGGCATGCACCCGTTCATGATAATAATCCCCATGTTTTCCCAAATAAAAATCCATAATCAACCTTTTGCAAAAAGGAGAAAAGACCTCAAATCGGTCCATGGGTATATACCCGCTCCCCTTTTCAAAAGAAATCAAACTTTGGGCTCCCACAAAGGCAGTCGTTTTAAAAATGGAATAACCAAAGCAAAAAGCATTTCAAAGTAATCAAAAGAAAGGAAAAACATGTCATAATCAGGATTTTCTAAAAAAGAGCATGTATATTTCTCTCGTCCTTTTTACTATGAAATGGTATTCGGGTTAGAAATTGGTATCAAATAATACCAAGAGTTTTAACTCGATGTAAATGTAACATCGATTCCGGTCGATGGAGATGGAGGTCCAGCACATGCTACCCTAATTGCCTGATGAGAATAGACATGGGACTCAAGAAGTTCAGATAAAAAACGGCGCACCCGTCCGTTCGCGGACACACCCGTCCGTTCGCGGACACACCCGTCCTTTCCACGGACACCATACCCGTCCGTTTCACGGACACCATACCCGTCCGTTTCACGGACACCATACCCGTCCGTTTCACGGACACCATACCCGTCCGTTCCACGGACACCACACCCGTCCGCTCCACGGACACCACACCCGTCCGCTCCACGGACACCACACTCGTCCGCTCCACGGACACCATACCCGTCCGTCTCACGGACACCCAAATTCTCTTCCGCATTGCGCGGATTCTTTCTTCTGTCTGTTAGACAGGCTGGCACGCCCCGCGATATAAAAATCAAAGCATGCGAAACAAATGAATACCTCTCAATGGAATGAAACGAATAAAAATGCGATGATCCATAACGATACAGTTTCCACGCATCTCATTCTCCGATCCCTTTCTCCCCCGTGTCAACAATGGGCCCCTCGAAGACGACTTTGGCTGGAGTCAAACGACTCAAGTCGCCCCAGAGCCCGTCCAAGAAATGGACGACATGCTCGAGCACATCAAGAAATTGTGCCAAAGGCAAAAGATTGCACAAATGCAAGATCCCTTGCGACGGGAGTACTTCCACCAGCTGTGGTACCCGAAGCAACTCCGAGGACAACCCCCCTATTGTGCAAAAGACACTCGGGGGTTGGGCTATGGTCAGGCGGCGGAATGCGAGGCCTACTATGCGGTCAACACCGTTGGGCTCGCGCCCTTACCTGATCATTGCCCCTCCGACGGGCAATCTGCTACCCCCGCTACAAAACCACAGCAAGGGGAGGCCGCCCTCGTCCTATCAAATGGGGCGTCGTGTCAAGAAGCGCCTCAATGCGAAGGGGGTCACTTCTGGCCGATCACAGAAGAAGGCTTCAAATACTATGACGTCCACGTCGCTGACTCCGATGAAGAAAAGGATTTCATCGACCTACAGCCGGCACCCCGTGAGCTCGAAGACGGCGGACAAGCTACGGTCAACGAACTGGTCG
Organism: Colocasia esculenta; assembly: GCA_014218235.1. Classification (NCBI taxonomy): domain Eukaryota; kingdom Viridiplantae; phylum Streptophyta; class Magnoliopsida; order Alismatales; family Araceae; genus Colocasia; species Colocasia esculenta. The sequence goes on from CM024763.1 coordinate 113,410,310, forward strand.
AGCTCGACCTCGGGGAACCAAAAGAACCCCGACCAATCTTCGTCAGCGCCCTCTTGAACGAGGAAGAAAGACGGTCATACCGGCACCTCTTGCTGGAGTTCAAAGACTGTTTTGCATGGACATACAAAGAAATGCCAGGCCTGGACCCCTCCGTGGCTGAGCATGAGTTGTCCATACTCCCTGCAGCAAAGCCGGTCAAGCAAGCCCAACGGCGTATGCGCCACGAGCTGGAGCTGAAAGTAAATGCCGAGGTGGACAGACTTCTCCAAGTCGACTTCACCGAGCCGTGCATCTATCCAACTTGGCTGGCCAATATAGTGCCAGTCAGAAGAAGAACGGCGAAGTCCGGATCTGTATCGACTACAGAGACTTGAACAAAGCCTGCCCAAAGGACGACTTCCCGGTCCCGATCACGGAAACAATGATCGATATGACCACAGGCCATGAAGCGTTATCCTTTATGGACGGATCGTCGGGCTATAATCAGATCCGTATGGCTCCCAAAGATAAGGGTCATACCGCCTTCAGGTCCCCCAAAGGGATCTACAACTATAAAAGAATGCCCTTTGGCCTGAAGAACGCCGGAGCCACCTACCAACGAGCCATGACCAAGATCTTCGGAGAAATGCTCCATGACTCGGTCGAGTGCTACGTTGATGATCTGGTCGTCAAGACCAAAAGGCGGGAAGACCACCTAGGCGACCTATGCCAAGTCTTTAAAAGACTCTGCCAGCATCAGCTGAAGATGAACCCGATGAAGTGGCAAACTCAGATAGATTGGAGGACGTCAACGGTCTACAACCTCAAGCCAATGGTCTTGCGGAAGCCTTCAACAAGACCCTTTGAAAACTGCTTACCAAGATAGTCGGCAATCGCAAACGTGATTGGGGGGAGAAGGTGCACGAAGCGCTCTGGGCATACCGGACGGTGTACAAGACCCTACCGGGTGTTCTCCCTTCTCTCTGGTGTACGGAGCGGAAGCCATGCTCCCCATCGAAATTGAAATGTCGTCCTACAGGGTAGCCGTCTATACCGGTCTTCAGCCCGAAGAGCGACAAGAAATGGAAAGAAGGTTGGAGGAATTGTCCGACCTAGAAGGCGAAAGGTTGGAAGCATACAAACATCTCCAATCCTATCAAGCCCGCATGACTCGAGCCTACGACAAGCTAGTCAGGCCCCGTGTCTTCAAGAAAGGTGACCTTGTCATGGTCAAGCAAAGAGAAGTTATGGCGGGCAAATCAAGTGGCAAACTCCAGCCGAACTGGCGCGGACGTACGTGGTCACCGGAGTGTATGAAGGCGGGGGATTGTTGAACCCCAAAAAGTTGCAGACAACATCCTGGGTACTTCCCTTCAAGGATAAACCAACAACTCTTCAGGCCACGTTAAGTCTCCGAACAAGTCGGAAGAAATTAACGCCTTGTACTAAACATTGAAGTACAAATATGGCATGGAAGAAAAATCCAGTAACATGAGGTCTATAAAGACCAAGTGACAAATACAAATACAAATACAGCCGGAACAAATCCGGTAGCACAAGGTTCATGAAGACCAACTGTGAGATACAAATACACAGACGAGGTCCATAAAGACCGAGTACAAGTACAAGTACAAGCACAAGAACAAGCGGCGACAGAAGCTCGAGGATGCAAACACTCTTCACCGGGCAAAACTCCAAGCAAGGGGAGCGGGATTTCAGCAAACCAGTCCCCCTAAATGAGCCCCTTATAGCCTATTATAGGCCACTCCCCCCCCCCCCCCCATTTCAAAACAACCTTAAGGGGAATGGGGGGAAGAGAGGGCGGTTGGAGGGGAGGCCCCCTCCAATTTCTGAAACATGAAACCGGTTGGGGGGTGCCCCCCCCCCAACCGGTTTTATGTAAATCAGGTTGGAAGGGAGGCCCCCTCCAACTTCTAATATAAAACGGTTGGGGGGACTCCCCCCTCCAACCGGTTTTATATAAAACAGGTTGGAGGGGACCCCCTCCAACTGTTTTATGTAAAACCGGTTGGGGGGTGATCCCCCTCCAACCAGTTTTATTTAAAAAAAAAAAACCAAAACAGGTTGGAGGGGAACCCCCCAACCTGTTTTATGTAAATCAGGTTGGGGGGGGCCACACCCCCAACCTGTTTTATATAAAACAGGTTGGGGGTGCTTCCCCCCAACCGAAATGGGGGGTCTCCCCCCTCCTTTCCTGTTTATGCAGGGAGGGGAGGAGAAGCCAGCCCCTAAAAGGGGAGGCACCCCCTCTTCTGAAGTGGTTCATGAAGCCCCCAGAAACCCCCCCTTATGCTGAAGAAATGGTCCCCATATTGGCAAGGCCAGCCAAGGCACCAAGCCCCCAAGTGCTGTCCCTAAACCCTGCTGATTGCAACCCCAAAGCCTTGTAAACAGTCCCAAAACCCTTGTAAACCAGTCCCTCAAGCCTTGTAAGGCCCGGGTTCTGAAATTTCAGAAATATTGCAAATCTTCTTGTTCTCCCGATCTCTTTCCATCCGTTCTTCCAATTCTTTGGTTTGGCGAGAAGGTATTGGTTCGTTCCTTGTTCAATATGGAGTGAGGAGTGCCCGATAACGTGGAAAGAGCGGGAGATCGCCATCGTATACGGCTCCGACATCTCCCTCGCGCCACGTCCCACATCGAGCAAGTCTCTGTGGGGATCCAGGGGTTTAAATACCGTCCATATCGAGCAAGTCTCTATGGACATATGGTATTTAAACACCCTTATTCTCTCTCTCTCTCGGTATATTTATACCCCACATCGAGCAAGTCTCTGTGGGGGATTCAGGGTTTAAATACTGTTCATATCGAGCAAGTCTCTATGGACATATGGTATTTAAACACCCTTTGTTCTCTCTCTCTCGGTATATTTATACCCCACATCGAGCAAGTCTCTGTGGGGGATTCAGGGGTTTAAATACTGTCCATATCGAGCAAGTCTCTATGGACATATGGTATTTAAACACCTTTGTTCTCTCTCTCTCGGTATATTTATACCCCACATCGAGCAAGTCTCTGTGGGGGATTCAGGGGTTTAAATACTGTCCATATCGAGCAAGTCTCTATGGACATATGGTGTTTAAACACCTTTGTTCTCTCTCTCTCGGTATATTTATACCCCACATCGAGCAAGTCTCTGTGGGGGGGATCCAGGGGTTTAAATACTGTCCATATCGAGCAAGTCTCTATGGACATATGGTGTTTAAACGCCCTTTGTCTCTCTCTCTTGGTATATTTATACCTCACTCGAGCAAGTCTCCGTGGGGGATCCAGGGTGTTTATATGCATACGTTTCAACTAAAGTTTGTTTCTGAAAATGAGTATATGCTCGGAAGATAATTCGCTAACACGGGCATGTTCCTGCCCATGATAAGCTACATACTCTTTTCAAAAAGACAACCCTATTCGTTTTTTTAAAATTTGGACTCATTCCGTTCAAAAAAAACAAAGCAAAAAATGTTGTTTTGAAATTTCTTACAGATGCATATATTCTCGCCCATGCTATGAAATGGTATTCGGGTTGAAACAGGTGTTTAATACGACATCTAAAGCTTTTAACTCGATGTAAATGTAACATCGGTTTCGATCGATGGAGACAGGGGTCCAGCACACGCCACCCCAATCGCCTGATGATTAAAAGGCACGGAATCAAAGAAGTTCAGATCAAAACACGGCGCACCCATCCGTTTCACGGATATATTCAAAAAATTCTTTCTCTGCATTGCGCAGACCCTTACTTCTGCCTGGCAGGCAGGCTGGCACGCCCCGCAATACAAAGTCAAAAGATAAATGAATAAACATCCTTCAAATGAAGAAGGAAAAGAGAGGAAAATTTTTCCGTGTCCACAGCTGGCACGCCCGGTGGGACCCTTCTCACCATTCATAGCAAAAGGGCGAGATATATGCATCCATCTTCATAAAATCCTAATACTGATAATTCCTATGAAGGTACTCTCTGAAGGTACTCTCTGAGGTATCCGTGAAGATACTCGTGGAGGCACCTCAAAGTACCTGGGCGAAAGAAAAGCAAATCCCAAATTGTTGGAGATGGCCGTCACTATGGACCGCTCGTCGTCAACAACCATGCCAGGTTTGGCTACCTGGCAACTCCATCGTATTCGGAGATTTCCCAGCAGTCGTTGGATCCCCTTTCTTCCTAGGGGTGGTTCCGGCTCGTCAAGAGGAGGATGCTGCTCAAAAGCCCCCCTCCAACAAATCAACAAAGAAGACCAGCAGGATCCATGTTAATACTCAAGCTCGTCCTGCTGCCATCACAAGGGCACCCAAATGCTCTCAAAAAACAATGCTGCCAAAGGGACCAAATCCCACCCAGCTCAAATTCGGACTTTCTTGGTCCAAACAATTTCCTCCCAAATCATAGCTCCTGTCTCCTCACAACAGGGGCAAAATAAAAATCATAAAAGCAAAAGGCCGCCTGCTGCTACCTCAAGATCCGGCAAGTCCATCATGATCGGAGGTCTGCGGGTGCGGATTGATGGAAGCCAACCTGTCATCCCACGTGATAGGTATGTTCCAACAATTCCGACCTCGAATCGCTTCTCAGCTCTGCGATGGTGCCGAGAAGACCAAGAAGTTTTCAAGAAGAAAGTCGGTGTTAAACAAAGCACCCGACATTCACCCAAGCTCAAACAAATCTGGGTTCCCAAAAAGGAGGCTCAGAAGCTCAGAAAGATGCAAGCAAATACATCAACAACGTTCAGCAGGAGAAGCAATATCAAACAGGTTCTCGTCAATATGCTGAACCCAAGTACCATCAAGGACAAAAAAGAAAAGGAATATACAAGAATCAAGTTATACTCCCAAGGCCCGGACAATATCCGGGTGGTCAAAGAAAATCCAACTCAACGACCCAAATACCGCGCATCGGTCTCTCACCGTATACCGCGGATCTCAGTATTTGATAGGCTGGGGGCAATTCCTATGCCAGTACCGTCCGTCAAAAAGACGACGTGTTACTTGGGCAGCTGAGGAAAAACCAAGCTTATAATCTCATGCTATGCTACTGGGAATGACTCTGGCGAACCAGCTGAACAAATCGCTGAAGCCACTCAAATAATCCTGCTGAAGCTATCAGGCAATTTGCCAGAAGAAGCCGCCAGCCCGGCGGACAAGCTGAAGCACCTGGCCAAGTTCTCCCTCGTATTGATATTCAACATGAGGGAATTCAAATCCCCTTCTTCGAACAAACAATGTTCAAATCGAAGAAGGTGGGCCTTCAACTTCAAATATCAACCCCGTCATCGACCTGCCGACAAAGGAAAATTTCCAGGCGATGTCAGATGACGACAAATATCAAGTGATGCAGCAATGCCAATCTCAAATGGCTGTGCTTCTAAATGAAATGAGGCAACTGGTAACTACAAGCCTCCGCCATTCTGTGGAGCCAGTCTCCGCTCAAAATCAACAAAATCAACATCCAGATGGGGCTGCCCCAGCAAATCATCCGGCAGCTTCTAAATGGTCTCCTTCCTCAAACTACGGGTCAGGATATCATTGATCCGTCCAATATTATGCTCCCTCAAGGTGTTGCCATACAAAGGCATGAGATACTGAAGATTATTCAAGATATGTTCGCTCAGCAGAGCGAAGGTATTCAGGTGGCAGATTTATATTCTGTCCCATATCCAGTACATCATCAATTCAAGAAGCTACCAGAAACATGCCCAAAGTCCCAAAACTACCAAAGTTCAACGGACATGGGTCACCACAAGAACATCTGGCGCATTATATCATTGCCTTGGGCGAGCTCGCCACCGAAGAATCATATCTTCTCAGATATTTTGCAACTTCCTTGACTGGAGTCGCATTTCAATGGTATTCAAAGCTCAAGTCCAACTCAGTTGCTGATTGGGCAGATATGCAAAAACAATTCCTTGACCGTTTCCAAACAGTTGAAAGGAAGGTCTCTCTCGCCGAGCTATGTTCCCTCAAACAAGATAAGGGGAGTCAGCAATTGACTTCATCAAAAGATGGAGAGAGTTTAGCATGAAATGCAACAACCCTCCCACTCAAGAAGATGCAATTCCTATTTGCCGGAAAGGCCTCATACTAACAATCAATGAGAAACTCCTGGGAAGAAATATCAAGAGTTTCGACCAATTAAATTCTGCAGTAGCAGAAATTGAGATGTTCCTAGCCGAGCAAATGCTCATACACCTTATAAAGGCAAGCTCCCCAAAGAGCGCAAGCAGCCAGCAAAGGAGGTCAATGTTGTTGACTTCTCACCTGATAATGAAGCAAAGGGGGCAGTAATCTCTCCTGTCCCAAAGAAGAAATCAGAAGCTAAAGCTCCAGCGCCATCATTGGCGGAGCGCATGAAGACTCCCTATTCCTTCAAAAAGGAGCATACTAGGAAGCTCTTCGATCTCTGCCTCGACAACCAATTGATATCACTGCCAGAACCAAAGAGGCCGGCAGATGTCAGCAAGTCAATCAACCTAATTATTGCCCGTATCACCGTATGGTGGGGCATCCAGTTGAAGATTGCTATGTCTTCAAAAATGAGGTTCAGAAAATGATCCAAGGAGGCCTCATATCTATGCAAACTGGTCTAATTGATCCTCCTCAGCCTCACGCTTGGGATCGACCAGGGCAATCTGTCAATGTCATACATATGACAGAACGTGCAACAAATTCAAATCATAATGAGGTAAATCCCCCATGTGATCCTCCTCAAGATAATTCAGGAGCTCATTCTCCACCAAGATCAAGACATGATCCACATAGAATAATGAGGAGAGTCAAAGGCAAATCCTACGACTCCAACAAAGCCAGCAAGAATTGCGCCAAATTGTGCAAAGCGTGGAAAGCGTCAGGATACTCCTGCTCAGGTGCCCGTGCTCCACAAATCATCCTGTGCGCACAAATACATCCAGAGCCGCCTCCTATGTCGCCATATGCAGACTCAATTGGGTGGCTATCTGAAGGACCTTCAACTCGGTCGAGTCGGCGCAAGATTATATTCTTTCCTCGACACCAAACTTTTCCACTCTTCCGGTTATGCCTTCAATCCGGATTAATGAACTATTCAGCTCCTGCAGAAATATTGGCCAACTATTGCCCATATCATCAAGTGATGGGTCATAGCATTGAAAACTGCACAAGATTAAAGATGATGTCCAAAGACTAATCGGACAAGGGTTAATTGACCTGGGCGTCCATCAGGTCGATCCTCCACAACCTCATACTCAACAACCACCAAATGGACCAGCTAATCCTGGATCCTACTCGGTGAACGTCATCAATGCATCGTCATCTCCTGGTCTTCCTCAGTCAACATCAGAGGAATGGCCACATCCATATCTATCCAGTCAATGGTATACAAATGCGCGTCCTCTACAACGACGCTCATTTGATGAAAGGAATACCAAGCTCATCTTCGACAATCTCAGAAGACAAGAGCTGGTCCAGGTATTTCCACCAACACCTTATACTTTCACAAGTGAAGAGAGAGATGCAGCAATACTGTGAATCATTCCATGGTCATGCATCCCACCAAAGATTGCCCGGAGCTCCATGATCTGATCGAAACTCATATCCGAGAAGGAGAGATTGATCAATATGGGAACTCCTTGGCACCGACAAATGGGATGTCACAACAAACATATGATCCAGTCCAGAATTCAAGCTCTATATCCAGAAATATGTGAATATTATCATCATCAACTGGGCTATGGACAATATAGAAGCAAAGCTGAAGAAGACCAATTCAAAATGGGTCTTTTCAATATAGAAATGGGATATCAGAAGAAGCTGCCGCGGAACCAATCTCGGAGCAAGCTGAGGAGTTCGTGAATGATTACCACCAGCTCCACCTTCAATTATTGAGGAATCAATCAATGCCACCTTCGAGTCACAAGCCCAAGAAGGTGGTTGGATCACTGTGGCTCCTCGAAGATCGAGCAACCACAAGAACCCAAGACCTATAAAGGGAGCTCTAGTAAAAAGAGTGTCCTTAAGCCATGCTCAGAGCAGGAAGTTATAAGTCACTTGAAGCTCTGCAGATAAAAAATAAAGAGAAAATAGAAGGAAAAATGAAAGAAAAGAGTGAGAAAACAAATGGAGCGTGATGCTGCTGCAGAGGTTCCACAAATACTAACACTCTTCAACACTCCAAAAGTGATCGATGACCTGGAAGAATACATACCTCCCAGGCCCTCTGGTAAAGTTACCCTAGATCAATTCATCCCGTGGAAGATCTGGAGCGAAAAATCCGGCTTCGGGATCTGCTTTATCGACTACAGGTAGAGGCCATGGAAGAAGGGGAACATCATCTCTCAGCACGATTGATGTCTATATATGAAGATCGTGAAATACTATAAAGAGCTGGATTCTATGCTCAACTCCCACATCTGCAATATGGTATCCATACCTCCACCAAAGGAGCTGCAAATCTCTTCAAATGATGATGCCAAACAAGCTGAGGATGAACCAACAATGCTGACATATCAACGTCGGCCGACAAATAATTCAAACCGCCGTCGCAAGAAAGGGCAGGATAAAGAGAAAAGCTGCATCCACTACTCCTAAGAAGCCCGATGTCACAAAGTCAAGCAAAGTTATACTCTTTCATGGGGGGAACCAAAGCCTCTGCCCGAAGCTGAAATACGGGCAGATTCTATATCTTCGACCCTTCAGATGAAGAAGAGTTGCTCAATATACCTTCTCATATGAAAGAGAAGAGCCAAAGTCCTATGCCTCATCAAATGAGCGGACAACGCTCCTCCCTTTCCAAATGAAAGGCTATTAAACCGCTCTCTCAGGAGAAATCTTGCAAGTCAAAACAGCCGTCTGAATCCTTGATTGAGGAGTCTCCTCCTTCAATCGGACCCGCATCAAGGCTGATGACAGAATCCTTCAGCAACTCCAATCGCTCCCCGTCAACATCACTGTCTGGGAGGCGATTGCTTGGAGCAAAGACTTGAGAGAAACTCTCATCAAAATACTCCAAGAACCAGAAATATATGAAGCTCATATAGCTGATTTCCAAGCTCAAATATATGAAGCACTCGCAGCAAATGTCACATTCAGATAAAGACATGTTGTTGTCTTCTCCATGCCATAATCGCCCTTATATATGAAAGGGCAAGTCAATGGCATCAATTTGAACCGGATTATGGTCGATCCAGGGGGTCCATCAACATAATGCCTACAAAACCTTTCAGCTCTACATCTTATGCCTTATGTGCAGCAGGTAAAAGATGTGAAAATCACTGGCTTCAACTTAAAATCGGAAGAAGCCGTCGGAAGAGTTACCGTCAACCTATCTCTTGGAGATTTTGCCACAAGGTAACCTCTACATTATCAATGCTGATACAACATACAGAGTATTGCTCGGGAGACCTTGGTTACATGAAAATTGGGTCGTCCCGTCAACACTCCATCAGTGCATCAAATATGCCAGAGAAGGGAAACAATATACAGTCTTTGCTGATCAAGCCCCATTCCGGGAAGATGAATGCAACCTCACTGATGCCCCCTTATATTTGGAGGACCAGCCCTTCAAACCCCTACCCAATCCAAAGGGAAGGGTAAACAAGTCGGATCCCCTGATAAAGATAGTGAGACTGGCGAGCTTTTTGTAATAAACAAGAATCTTGCCGAGCTCCATGCAAAGAATTTCCGGAATAAAGCAATCTGCAGAAAAGCAAAACATCAACCATGAGGCTGATTATGTGAGCCAAGGCATCAACGGGAGCATTCCTCTACCTCCCAATTGTTTGCAGATCAGCTTCCCAAAGCAGCATCAAAGTGTTCAACGACTGAAAACATTCGTCGTCACTTATCAAAGAAAAGAAGAGGAGGAAAAAGCCAGAAAGACATCAAAGCCAATCCACTTTTATAAAGGGGAACTGGTACCTCACACATCCCAAACGATGATTTTGATTGGGAAAATGAAACCAAAATCATCTTGAGCCAATAGAAGAAATGGCAGATATGCCAGAAAGCATCAAAGAAATGTGCAAGAAGCAAAGTATTCCCAGACACAATATCTCTCAGCGGAACTTCTTCAAGCAATTATGGGAGCCTTCACAAGTGCGAGGACAACCTCCATTTCCCAGAAAAGATACAAGAGGACTAGGTTATGAAGCCAAGGTCTTCTTCTCAGCCAATGTTGTCGGGCTACTACCAGATACCGGCAGTGCAAAAAACAGCCAAGCATCTTCCAATTCCAACTCTCAAGAAGATATTTTCTGTCCCACCAAGGGATCATTAGACGAAGAATCGTCGGAAGAATCTGACGAGCAATCTTCGTCAATAAATCTGAAGATACAAATCTCTACGAAGTTCTAGTCGCCTACCCTGACGACGAAGAAGACTTCGTAGATCTTCAACCAGCTCCTCAAGAAATTGAAGATGGAGGACAAGCCACAGTTGATGAATTGATTGAGCTCAATCTCGGGGATCAAGAAAACCCCCGGCCAGTCTTCATCAGTGCCCTTCTTGATGAACAAGAAAGGGAATCTTACAAAATCTTCCTTGTGGAATCCAAGATTGTTTTGCTTGGAATTATAAAGAAATGCCCGGGCTGGAGCCATCAGTTGCTGAGCATGAGTTATCTATACTTCATACAGCCAAGCCTGTCAAACAAGCTCAAAGGCGCATGCGATATGAGCTGGAGCTGAAAGTAAATGCTGAAGTCGACAAACTCTCTGAAGTAGACTTCATTGAGCCATGCATATATCCAATATGGCTCGCCAATATTGTTCCAGTAAAGAAAAAGAATGGTCAAGTCCGCATATGCATCGATTATAGGGACTTAAACAAAGCATGTCCCAAGGATGATTTCCCGGTTCCAATCACACAGAAACAATGGTGGATATGACCACCGGCCATGAAGCTCTATCTTTATGGACGGGTCTTCGGGCTATAATCAAATCCGGATGGCAATCAAAGATAAAGATCATACTGCCTTCAGGTCACCCAAAGGTATTTTCAACTATAAAAGAATGCCTTTGGCCTGAAAAATGCAGGGGCTACATATCAAGAGCCATGACAAAGATATTGACGAAATGATTCATGATATAGTTGAATGCTATGTGGATGACTTAGTCGTCAAAACCAAAAAACGGGAAGACCATTTATCTGATCTTCGCCGTATTTTGAAAGACTTCGTCAATTTAAATTGAAAATGAACCCCATGAAATGTGCTTTTGGGGTTTCGAGCGGCAAGTTTCTGGGCTTCATCGTCAAATATCGGGGAATAGAAATAGACCCCGACAAGATCAAGGCAATACAGCAACTGCCATCTCCTCAAAATCTGACCGAGCTAAGGTCGTTTCAAGGAAAATTAGCCTATATCAGGCGATTTATCTCTAATCTCTCAGGAAGGTCCATGCCCTTCGGCAAGCTCATGAAAAAGATGCCCCTTTCATATGGGATCAAGAATGCCAAGCAGCTTTGAGCAAATAAAAGAATATCTTCTCACTCCACCGGTATTGGGAGCCCCAATCGCCTGGTAAACCTCTTTACTTTATATTGCAGCTATGGATGCTTCATTGGGGGCTCTATTAGCACACATAAATGAAGAAGGCGAGGAGCAACCTCTATATTATCTCAGCAGAAAGCTAATGGTCCGGAACTTCGATATGCTCCAATGGAAAAAGTTTGCCTAGCACTGGTGTTCGCCGCCAAGAAATTGAGGCATTATCTGCTGGCTCATGAAGTCAAACTCATCTCCAAGTATGATCCACTCAAATATCTGCTGAGGAACCCATATTGTCAGGAAGGCTCGCAAAATGGGCTTTGCTCCTCATGGAGTTTGATATCACATACGTCCCACAAAGGGCAATCAAAGGGCAAGGTCTAGCTGAATTCTTGGCTGCACACCCAGTGCCGGAAGATTCTCCCTTATTTATAGACCTTCCAGAAGAAGAAACTCTTTCCCCTTCAAATGAAAGAGATAATCAAGTCCAAGAAAATCCAAACTTCCAAGAAGTCATCACAATTGAATTACCCTCTTGGGAATTATATTCGATGGAGCTTCTCGGACTCTCCACTATACAGATGGTTCTGCCAACCTCTCTACTGGGGCAGGTATTGTCTTGGTCACTCCCCAAGGAGGAAATTATATAATTCTTGTGCTCTCATGAAGCCACTCACAAATAATGAAGCTGAATATGAAGCTCTATTATCGGGCTCCGGCTGGCTCTCGAAATGGGAGTCAAAAGTATACAAGTTTATGGTGACTCACAGCTGGTCATCCGACAAGTGTTGGGCCAGTATGAAGTTCGAAAAGAACAACTGCTTCCATACTATATCACGGTCATGAAACTCAAAGAACAATTCGACTTCTTCGACATATCTCATGTGCCAAGAAGTGAAAATTCTCAAGCAGATGCTCTTGCTAAATTGGCTGCCATAAAATTGCCTCCCGAAGGAGAATTGGACATAATTGTCCGTCATAGAAGACTCATGCCAAGTGTCCTCGACGACGAGTCTACTATTGCAATTGAAGAAGTATATATACAAGAAGAAGATACAGAAAATGGATTTGAAGATTGGCGTGAGCCAATTATCAAAAAAAAGAAAGGTTGGCTACCTCCTAACCGAGCTCAGAAAGTTCAGCTTTTACGAAGAGTGCATCATATCAATTGATAGGAGAACAACTATATAGATTGATCCATGAAAAGAAAAGGACCAGTCCTCCTCCGATGTTTATCTCTCAAAGAAGCCAAAATCATGATGAAAGAAGTTCACTCCGGAATGTGGTGCACACCAAGCAGGAGACAAAATGAAAATCA
>CM024763.1:113423173-113460730 GCA_014218235.1 Colocasia esculenta
TATCTATGTTGATGATATTCTATTTAGATCAACAAAAAACTCTCTATGTAAAGAATTTTCATTCATGAACAATGAGTTTGAGATGAACTTAATGGGAGAACTGAAATTCCTCCTTGGTTTATAGGTCAATCAAACTTCATAAGAGATTTTCATGAATCATTGAAGTACACATTGGAGCAGCTAAAGAATTACACGCTGGAGAATTCGAAGGCAATGGCAACTCCAATGAGCACCATAGTGAGTCTTGATTCAAATCTGAAAAGTAAAATGGTAGATGCAAAAATCTACAAAGGTATGATTGGATCTTTACCATACCTTACTGTATGTAGACCTGATATTCAATTTGCAGTGTGTATGTGTGCTACATTTCAAGCTAGTCATAAAGAATCTTACATGTGTGCTATGAAAAGAATCTTTAGATATCTTGTAGGAACTCATGACTTGGGATTATGGTATCCTACATCCTATGAATATAAGTTTATTTCTTATACAGATGCAAACTATTCTGGATGTAAATTGGATAGAATTAGTACTAGTGGTTATTGCCAATTCATGGGAGGGTGTCCAATCTCTTAGGCCTCAAAGAAACAACATTCAATTACACTCTCCACTGTAGAGGCAAAGTATGATGCTACAGGGAGTTGTGGAACTCATGTGTTGTAGATTAAACACCAAGTTCAAGACTACCAAGTAGATCTTGGATGTGTCATAATAGTGCTATCAATTTAGCAAAAAATCCTATTCAACACTGTAGAAGAAAGCATATTGAAGTAAGGCACCATTTCTTAAGAGATGAAATCAGCAAAAAATATTTTGAACTGCATTTCATTGAAACTGCTAAACAAGTTGCTGACATTTTAACAAACCTATATGTGCTGAAAGATTTTCATATTTAAGAAGAGAACTAGGTCAAGCAAGTTTGAGTGATTGCTTGATGCCTGAAGTAAATTGTTTGAGTGAAATTATGATGCTTTACATGCTTGAGTTCTTGGTATATCATATGGTGACATGTGGAAAGACAAGTTACGCTTGTCTGGAAGCTATCATTATGCGTGAGTCAAATACTCAGCCAAATATCAAAAGTTATATTTTGCATAAAGCTAATTATGTGCATAATCATGTTTAGAGTGCTTGAAAATTGTTTCATACCTTGCACATGCTAAGGGATAGTAAATTTGAAAAGGGCAAAAATATTATAGTAAAAGCTGCTCATTAAATTCAAAACTTGTTAGAACTTGAAAACCTCAGAAAATTTTGACTTTGATCATAATTTGGTCGATCCACAATTGCTCATGTGTCGACATCAATGGTCTGTTGCTGCCTTCTATTTAGGAACTCATGCTCACGTGTCGACACACCACCATCTAATTTTTGAAAAAGTTCCCACATTCAAGGGAAGTTGATCCCTTCATAAATCATCTTGTTAACCCCACTCAAATTCATATTTGAAAATAAGTTTCAATACCTTTCCTGATTCAATCTATTTTACTACAATACCCATTATTCAAATCTTGTACCAAGATAAATGAGTATATGAGAGACCTCAAACATAAAGTCTAAAATTAATTTGTACTCAGTTTAGTCTTAAATATACAATAGAAGGACATGTTTATGCTAATTTTTAATACTGAACACTTTTAAACTGAGTTGCAAAACACTTGTAGGCACATGAGTTGCATTAGTGTTTAACATGTGTGAGTTTTGAGGCTTCATCTTTAACACAGGTTAAAAAAAAAATTCTATACTCATGATCATGTCTATTCTAACCAATTTACATCTGTTCATGAAAAACTTCAAAAATAAATCTATTCAGAAAAATAGAGAGATACAGACAAAGCAATGAAAATTCCATTTTATCACTGAGTAACTGGCTTCATTTCACATAATCAAGTGTTTTGGCTCTCGTCAAAAGGTGATAATATATATTTTTAACCTTGTAAAAGATGATGAAGGTTAAACCACTGAGTAATCAGTGGGTCTTGTATTGGTTAAATATGACCTCTTGCACTGAAAGGTGTGATTTGACCAATTTATTCTTATATTCTCTCTTAGAAAATGAAAGAAAAATTCAAATTATAAAGAGAACAACATGTGAATTAACCTAGGTGAAGTTCATGACCACAGGGCTTAGAGTCATTACTCTACATTTTGTTAAATGTTTAGCTTCTAAACTCACATGATAAACTCTCTTGCTAACTCATATAGGTCACCTTCAAACACTTTTGCTTCATCTTTTTAAATGCATTCATGTTATTCAGATTTGACATATGTTGTTATTGAGTGTTTCTTTATTATTAAACTCTATTACACAATTTCAAGACACTACAATTTTTCTCTCTCATATACTTATATCTTAATGTCTCATAGATTCTGATCCTTCTTCAAGCTCCCATTCTCCACTTCTACTCCTTGCTAACACATCCCTCATACTTCAGTTTTTACCAATTCATATCCAACTGCATCACATAATTGTGTTATCTTTTTTAATACTTAATTGGCATCCATATCAGGGGGAGAGAAGTGATTTACAAAGGGGGACTCTACTATTCATCATGCTTAAGGGGGAGAGATTGACTTTTTGATGTTGTCAAAAAGGGGGAGTGAGTTTAGTTGTTTTGTCATCATCAAAAAGGGGGAGAATGTTGTGTTATGGTTATGTGAATGACCATAATCATTGTTTTGATGATGACATAATCTTGTTCATCATGTTGTTAACATAACTTCATTGTTTTATTCATGAACATAAGTGCTTTCATGTTACATATCCTTTAAATAATGGTTGCATAGCATAGACTGACTGTCCATAGTAGAAACTTGCATACATGACCAATCGATTGTTGCTGAGTTGGTTGCAGTCATCAAAGACAAACCAATCTAATTTTTTATGTTGGTTATTGCCAGTTGAAGTAAGACCAATCAACTTCTCAAGTCTGGTCTCAGCCATCTGAAGACAGACCAATTGATTATTCTTGCCTGAGTTGCAGTCAGCCGAAGAATGAACAATTGGATGTCCAAATTTGGTCGTAGTCAGTTGAAGCAAGACTTCATATATGACGAAGCTAGACTTCGTATATGACAAAGCTAGACTTTGAATATGATGAAGCCACTTCGTATATGATGATGCTAGACTTCGTATATAATGAAGCAAAACTTTGTATATGACGAATTAACTTCGTATATGATGAAATTAGGCTTCGGATATGACAAAGTAACTTCGTATATGATGAAGATATACTTTGTATATGACAAATTCAACTTTGGCTGATCACGACAATATAAGCACTGTGACTTTAGATGTCACTGCTACAAAACAGAGCATGGACAACCTGGTTAATTTGAACCATCGGTAGTTGAACAGATTAGTAGTCGGTTTGGACCGTCGCAATTTTAGGCCCCCAAAACTCCAATAAAAGTCATCGGTTCCAGCCCTAAACCCACCATCAAAGTGAAACTCCCGCGTAACCCTCATCCCCGCAACTTCTTTCGTGCCACGAAATCTTCCGTGCACCCCTAAATTTCCATATTTCCCTTCTCAAAATCGCCTCCTGCAGGGACAACCCTAGATCAAAGCAGCAACAGTGCTCCTTTGGGAGATGTAGTTCGCCAACAGCTGAGCAGAGACAGTAAGTTTGTCCTTATCGGCGATTGTCGTATTCGTATTCCCTCATCCGACAAGCACATTGGGTCGATTGCAACAAGGAGGACTCTGCGTGCTTGTTAGTGGAGGAGGTGTCTCAACAATGCATGTTCTATTGGGTTGATTGCAAAAGGTTTTTGACTTCACCTCGTCGAACGTTCCCTTGCTCGTCATGGCCTCAAAATTTTTTTTTTTTGACTTTTGATGGTCTTCTACATGTGACCAACCATCGGCGCTACTTCCTTTGTTCATTTGTGTTGACCGATCTTGGACCTTGTTCACGGACATTCATAAGTTGGCAATGGTGAGTGTATGAACAATAAGGGTGACTCCCTTTGACAGGTTAGATCACTCCTCTTTCCCTTGCCTTCGACATCCTTCATATTATCTATATAAATATAACTTCTCTCTTATAAGGAGATGAAGATATATCCAATATATTGATGCAGGTTGCTACGTGTGTACATACTTTAGAGCCCTAATTCTAGGAACTTCATACATCTAAGACAAGCACATCACAATGATATATATTAAGTTCTTTATATATGCAGGTTTTATGTTTACATAGTCATCAAATTTTATGTCGACATCTATGCCTTATTTAAGTGTGTGTTAGATTTATTACTTTGTTATAAGGATCACTTTTTTAAAAAATAAAATAGGCCATACATATGAAGTGTCACTACATACATCCTTTCTAGCAATAATTATATGAACTTCATATTTAGAACGTTCAATTTTAATTTTTTTTCTGGGTGATGACATTCTGTAGATGCATCCATGCATGCCATAATATTGACTTCTTTTGCATGTCCCCAATTGAAAAATATTCCTTGTTTAGTTTATGAAAACATTAGAATATCACAAAAACAAAATGTGGGTGTCTTCTGGGGCAGAATCTATTAATCTCAAATTCTCGTTAACATCGTAAACCCTCAATGAGCATACATATACAGGAAAAAAAAATGCATCCAATTCCTTTCAACACAGAATATGTGAACTAGATTGGAAATAGTGAGGAATAATCCAAACATGTCTATTTCAGCATTGATAAGGCAGGTTTTCTAATTATAGTAAAAATAATTTATTATTCCATTAATTAATCTAATCTAGCCTTGAAATGGACATGTTCTGTCTCTGTTAAGTTGAGGTACAAAACTCCTCCATTTTCTCTTCTTTGATTAATTAAATTTTCTTGCCTCTGAGTTTTATGATTTTTAGCTGTGCGAGGGTGCTTAAAAACTATGTTTGTTCTCGCTAACCTCTTGTGCTTGGTTGTATAAGGGATGGGGTACATCTGTTGAGGGTTTTAGAGTGACTTTTGTATCTCTTATACTTGTATATTCTCTCTCTATTAGTATACATGTGGTACTACCCACCTTCAAAAAAAGGAAAAAGTAATAGATGTGCTCTGATGTGGAACAAAATCATTTTTTTTTAAACAGTGATAAATATATCTTGAAATTGTATATTCTATAAAGTCATTTTTCCCATTCATTTACTCCTTATATATATTTTATGTTAATCACTTTCTTTTGTTTAAAATATTTTTTTCTCTTTTTGTATTTTGAAGAATGGAACAAAATTATATGATTAATAGGAGTTGGATGTACAAGTACAAAACCAAGCATGAATGAATCAACCAGGATTTTTTAAGTGGAGTCCAATGCTTCATGAATTTTGCGATAAAAAGTATTAACAGTGAAGGGACTATGAAATGCCCATGTGCAAAGTGTGGAAATAAGTTTAATGAAGAGAAAGACATTGTTCATTTTCATATTGTTAGAGAAGAATTCACTCCAAGATATGTTACATGGCATTTTCATGGAGAAGCTTGTAGTAGGTCTCCAGAAGAAATCAATGTACCTATTGATTCAAGGGATGACATGGCAGGAATGTTGAATGATGCCTTTATGTGGTAATCCACTAGTGATCATGTGGAAGGCGGTGAATGGAACAAGGAAACTGAAAAGTTTGAAATGTTTTTGGAGGAAGCTAAAATGCCACTTTATACATGTTGCAATAAGTACTCGACGCTTTCCTTTATAGTGCATTTATTCCAACTCAAATGTTTACATAAATGGAGCAACAAATCATTCTCTACTATGCTTGCACTCTTTAAGGATGCATTGCCTATTGAGAATACCCTTCCAAGTAGTTGGTACCAATGTCGGAAGATGATGTCTGATTTAGGGTTAGAATGCAAGATGATTCATGCATGTCCAAATGATTGTGTGTTGTTTCAGAATGAATTTATGAATCTAAATAATTGTCCAAAGTGCAATGCTTCATGATGGAAGGAGAAAGAAGGTACTGTCAAAAGAAGAAAGAATACTCCTATAAAAGTTCTTCGTCGTTTTCCTTTATTACCAAGGTTTTAAAGATTATTTATGTCAAGTAAAACAACAAGTTTTATGAAATGACATCATAATGCTCTAAGAAATGAAGATGGAAGATTGTCTCACCATAGAGATTCACTAGCTTGGAAGGATTTTGATAATAGACATCTGTCATTTATTCAAGAGCCTCATAATGTTAGGCTTGGACTTGCATCCGATGGTTTCAGTCCATTTAAAATATCAACAAGTAGCAATCGAAGCACATTGCCAATAATCATAATTGTTTATAACCTACCACCTTGGTTGGTAATGAAACAATCATTCTTTATGTTGTCTTTTCTCATTGATGGGCCTAAATCTCTTGGCAATGATATAGATGTTTATCTTCAGCCATTAATTGATGAGTTAAAAATATTGTGGAAACATGGTATAGAGACATATGCTGGTTATAAAAAAGAAAATTTTCAAATACGTGCTGCTATTTTGTGAACAATAAATTATTTTCCTACATATGGTATGCTATCAGGTTGGAGCACAAAAAGGTACAAGGCATGTCCCACTTGTCATATTCACCGTGGATCTATTTATCTTCCTTTCAGCCACAAATGTGTGTATATGGGGCATCGTCGTTTTCTGCCACTTAATCATCCATGGAGAAATGACGGGAAGAGATTTAATGGGAAAAGTGAGAATGAGGAGGCACCTATCCCACTATCTGGTGAGGACGTGCTAAATATATGGGAATGTTACAATAATGTCATATTCGGTAAGCTTCCTAAAAATGTTGCTCAAATTAGGAACATTCAAGTGCAGAAGCTACCAGAGGGTTAGAAGAAGAGGTGCATATCTTTTGAATTACCATATTGGAAGGCATTATTAGTGCGACACAATCTTGATGTCATGCATAAAGAACAAAATGTATGTGATAACATTTTGAATACCATTTTACAGAAAGATGGAAAAGTAAAGATAATATCAAAGCACGTCTTGACTTACAAAAATTGGAAATAAGAAAATCTTTGCATCCAAGGATCTCAAAGAATGCAAGGAAATTTATCTTACCTCATGCATCTTACAATATGGCTAGTGATGAAAAGGACATATTTCTTAAAGTGTTGAAGGATTTGAAATTACCAGATAGTTTTTCCTCAAATATCTCTCAACAAGTACAAGTTCAAGAGGGAAAAATTATTGGAATGAAGAGCCATGATTGTCATATTTTAATGCAATAGCTTTTACCATTATCTATGAGAACTACACTTCCAAAGTCTGGTGGTCTTGTCTTGAATGATTATTGCACATTCTTGAGAGAATTGTGTGGAAAAGTGATTGATATTAAAAAATTGGAGAAACTTGAGCAATCAATTTCAATAATCTTATGTCAATTGGAGATGATCTTTCCCCCTGCTTTTTTTTATGTCATGATTCATTTAACTATCCACCTTGCAATAGAAGCTAAACTTGCTAGACCTGTACAATATCGATAGATGTATTCAGTTGAGAAATATTTATTAACACATAAGAATTACATACAGAATAGAAGCAAACCATAAGGCTCCATTGCCGAAGGATTTCTTATTCAAGAAGTCACAACCTTTTGTGCCCGTTATTTAGATGATGTAGAGACAAAGTTGAATAGGCCAGTACGATTTGAGGAAGGTCCAATTGGAGGAGGGTCTATAAGTTCAATGGCTACTGAGGATCAATATGAGGCACATCGATTTATCTTGTTTAATACACCATCTGTCGAACCTTATAAATTGTAAGATTATTTTATATTTCACATATTATATTGCCTCTTATATTTGATATAACTGGATTAATATGATTCTCTAATTTGATTGTAGGATGCATAAAGAGTTAGTAAAGGGCCAACATCCTGATTGGAACGATGATCGGATTCAACTAGAACAACATAACAATTTTGTTGGTTTAGAGATTATGTAAGTCTTTTATTTATTTAGATATGACATTAAAATGAAGGAAATTGTAGTCTTAATTTGTATGTTTTTTTTTTAGATTGACCATTTAAGGGGGGAAATGGATGTACCTGAGGAATCATGTGTCTCGCTGGAGGTCCAATGTATGGAATTATATCATATTAAGGGTTTTTCATCAATAGATACAAATTCAAAACTCATAGTACATATAGAACATGTGTTACTCAAAATAGTGGCATTGCGACGATTGGTGATTATGATAATATCTTTTATGGTGTTTTGAAAAAAATTATAGAAGTCCACTTTGGGACTTTACATCCTATATATCTCTTCAAGTGTATTTGGCACAAAACCCCCAAGTCTTGCTTCATCTTCCAGCCATAGAAAGGTTCCATTGAGTAACCTTTCACGTACATGCTTATTTATGTTTGCATAGATATTTACATGGAAATGCATCAAAAGGCATGGATATTACAATTTTAAGTCAAAGAGAACCATTTTTATTCTTCTTTTTATCTTCTATCTGATTTTCCCTTTTTTCAAGCATTGATGGTGTAGGAAATGTCTTCAAAGATGAGTTGTTAAATGTCTTCAAAGAAGTAAGTTGCTTTTTAGGAACATATTTGTTGAGTTATTTTTTAATATTTTTCTGGAAATTAGGTTTTGGGTCATGTTTTTAGGTGTAGACATTAGAGAAAAATGTATGTGTCTTTCTTTTATCTATTTATATAACAGTTCAGTTAGGAATTTATTATCTAAAGAACACAAGTACTCACAATCTTCTCACATGAAATTTTTTTATGTATGTGTATTTCTTTTCAAATGTTCTACTAAACGAAATGTGTTGTCCAACACCCACTCCAACAGATCATAATTATAGGGAGGCTAACTGCCAAGTTCTTATGTCAAATGAGGTGTTAGGTGCTATTACTAGAGCTGAGGCAGAACTAGAGTACACTCTAGCAAATCGTACTAGAGAAGTTGACAGACAAGTTCATTTATCTCATGAGGTGTTAGAGGCACATTATGAAGAGATGAATAACAATAACTTTAACACTACAACGACAACCTTCCCTACTAATTATACTTTAAGGAAGACTAGAGGCCCAACCTAGGAGACAACATTTACTCCTCCCAAAGGAAAGAAGTGGAAGTGCTTAATCATTGATGGTCAGCCAGTTGGACAGGCAGCCTCCAAACTTACGATAGTTCTTGGATTATGCACGGATGGAGGGATAATTCCCTCCTCATAAATAGTGGAAGGAACAATCTCCTCAAAGCTTCAAAGATGTTACGAAAAATATAATGGTAACAAGTTAATTTTTCTAAATTTGTATTGTTATAAGATTTCTTTTATACTAATAGTAACTATTGTTTTTTTGTCCAACGGGATTATGACTTTGTTGACCTTGAATGCATACAAGCAAATATGATAATTATCACCCACTTTTGCTATGAATCCTTTGAAAAAGAAAGTAAGAGATTGACACTTTTGGTTAAAGACACACTATTACGTTGATGGGGTTCCAGATGAAATAGTCATGAAGGCTCCAGATAAAAGAATAACTCAAAAAAATTGGGAGTTACTTTTGAAGTATTGGAAAAGGATGACAAGATTTTAGAGGTAAAAAGAAATAAGAGGAATCGTGGAGAAGATCGGGTAACACATACTCTTGGAGCGAAGTCCATAGCTCGTCATAATCATCATGATGAGGTAAGCTATAGTGATATCATTAGCAAATATTTACATGCCTCGTTGATTGCTGACTGTGTTTTAACTTCAGCGAGAAAAAATGGGAGTTGATTATACAACACTTGGGTCATATCTCAAGGCTCATCAAACAAAAAATGGAGATTATCCAGATAAATACACTTGTGCTATGTGTGTAAGTTTACTATTAACTCATATTTATACTCCCTTACATCACTTTTGCTAACTCATTTCTTCATTATCCAGGAGAATGTTATATTGACATGTGCTGAAAGAGATGTTACAAATAGTTTAGATCCACACATATCATATTCCATCTTAGACATAGTTTACAAAGGGCATCATGCGGGATATGAGAGAGGCCGTGGACTCGGATGGTCCAGAGCTGTACCTTGGAGTAAATTGGAAGCTGCTAGTTCAAATGAAAGTGTTCAACATCTTACACTTGAACTTCAAAATGCAGGGGAAGAGATAGAAGCCATGCAAGCAAGAGAGAAAGAAATGGAAGCACGGAAAATGGAAGAATTGGAGGATATGAAAGCAAGAGAGAGAGAGATGCAAGAAAGCAACAAAGAGATGCGAGAAAGCAACAAACAGATGCAAGCATGTTTGGAGATCTAGAATGGAAGCACTATTGTCCATGCATTTTTCTGATGGCTCAGTATGTTAATGCACATATTGTTCTTAAAATGTTTTCTCATAAATTTGAAAACTCTTTATGTATGTATTTCTATTTCTTAGTCTATTTCTTGGTCTAACAATGGTAAACATCATAGTTTTCACTTGATGCTTTTCAAACTATATGCTATTTCTCATAGAAAAGTGGAAGGAAATAGTCTGTTGGCGGAGACACGGGCTCTTCATGATGGCCTTAGGTTGGTGTTGGAGTGGAAGATCAATGTCTCCATTGTATGCTCGGATTCGGCTATGTTGGTTAGGGCGATCTCTATGGGCGGCTACCTCACTGGGTTGTCTTCCCTTAGTGGCGTGGGATATGTTCCATGTTGCAAATCCTTAAGCCTCAACTGGTTCACATTTTTCGGGAAGGTAATCAAGTGGCGGACGTACTTGCCTCACATGCTTGGGCGAATATGTGCAACTCTGTGTTTCTTTCTCTTTCAGATCTGCCTGATCTGGCCAGGGGCGCTTTGGTTTTGGACAAAGTTGGGCTCCCAAACTTCAGGTCGTGAGTTGTTGGGGTCTTGTTTCCTTCGAGCTTTGGAGATCAGGTGTATTTTGTTTTTCTCTGGAGGCTGTTTAGTACTGGCGTCGGGTGTCATTCTATTATCATATTTTTGAAAAAAAATTCTATCCATTGGTTGATCGCCTGGTGGAGTGAGATCTCTTCATCCCATTGGGGTGAGGTGCACTCTCCTGGTCGTTGACCCTTTGGATTTTTGGAGAAAAAAAATAGAAAAAAAAGTGGAATGGAGGGAGGGGGTGGAGAAAAGAACATAATGAACTCCCTTGGTAGAATAAAAAAAAAGAAAGAGTCCATATATGAGAGGGCTGTTTCTAGATATAATACTGAGTAGTGACATATTTTTAATAAGCAAAGTATGAGGGTGTTTTGTACTATTATTCACTTTAATTATATAAATGTTGCCCAAGAACATTATGAATATATTATTTTAAAAAAGAAATTAAAATATTTGAACCATTGTGTTAATCTACTAAGTATAAGCTATTTAGTATGACAATTGGAGATAAAACTCAAGTTGTCTTTAAATCTAGCCAAATATTTCATGTCATGCATAATTAATGAGCAAGGAATCAAGAGATAGATGTGTAATGTATCTGAACAAAACCGCATAAAATGGAATTTTAATGGACCTCTTTTAGTTCTAAATATTTTTTCATATTTCGGCTCTATTTTGTATTTAGGTTCCTTAATTCAATCTCTGAAAAATAGATCTTATCTTTTGTCTGGCCATTTATTTTTCTGTGCTTGAGTTCATTTTGTTTAAAAATCTTCTATGTATTTGTTCTTGTAGGTTGGACTTGGAGGCATTACATCATATGAGGGATCATCTCGTTCCCAGCTCCCACGTTGACCATAGATGCAATTGACTTGAAATTATTTCAACTAAGGCTCATTTTATTTTATTTTTTCAGAAGAAACAATGAAACTTATTTCTGGAGATGTTCAATTGCTTGTGTTTTTAGGGACTTGAACATGGAACTTTTCATTGATTAGTCTTAAATCTGTTTTTGCTGAGAAGTTGGATTTCTTTCCATTTGTGGAATGCACATATGAAAGAATGGGCAGGTTGAAAAAATTTAGGTTAACTGGTATTGTACGCATTATGGTTTAAAGAAATTTGTGGATCTATTATATAAGTGATGTGGAATGTGTAATGAGGTCCAGATTTAAAAATTTCTGTGGAATGTGTCATGATATTAGGGTTTAAAATTTTCCATGAAATATGTGTTGATGGGCAGGTTAAAAAATTTATGTGGAAGTATTTTTTTTTTGTAAGGAATGGACAGGTTACATATTTGTTTAGCTGCATTTTCTGGCAGCTATAAAGTAGAATCCAAATTTCATGGATCTTAAATTTTTAATGTCTTTCGCTGATTCTTTGTTGTCTTGTGATGATTGTAAAGTGCCCTTTGTTATTACTCATAGAAGCAACAATTATGACATAGAACTTTAAAAAGTGGAAAAAAAAAAAACTGAGGCAGCATGGATTGATAAATGGTGGTTCCTCACCGTCACCTTTTTTTTTAAGCATCAGCGGCGGCCCTGGGTGTCGGGGTAGATGTGGTTGAATAAAAAAACAAAAAACAACAATTGCTCGACGGTTTAATATGAATGGCGATTCTAAATGTGTCTGCGGTTTGATGGGTGATGTAGAAAATAGCTACAGCATGTTGATGGTGGTCAAACCGTCAGAAGAATCACCATCGATGGTTCCACCGTCAAGACAAAAGGAACCGCTGTTGCTCAAAACTGTCGGCTATGTGCTTTTTCATAGCAGTGTGTCCTGTTTTAGTCTTTGTCAGTTGAAGCATTCACTTCGACCGTTCATGTGTTTTGCTCATCAATCGATTGCAGGTTCTATTCACATCGATTGATGACTAATTCTCATCAATTAGTCAATCATCTGCTAAGGAATCAATTTCCTTTAAGTCTCATATTGATTGTTGTGAGCTTTACATCGATTACTATGTTCATATCGATTGGCTACTTAGTCAACAATCGATTGCCATTATGAGTTTTATATCGATTGCATTTAAGTCTCAAATCGATTATTGTGAGCTTCACATCGATTGCTATTATCAATTGAACTATATAATTACTTTTTCTTCTAAATACTTAAAGATGCTATTTGTACATGATATCATGTGACTGACACAAGTCTCATTTATGGTGCTTCGGCTACACGAAACCCTAGGTATGAGGTTGGTTATGCGGGCTATAAATATACCCTTTTGTTTCTCCGAAAAGGGGGCACTAAGAAAAAAGGAGTGGAGAATATTCCTAGCACCGCCAAGGGAGAAACGTGAGAGAGCAGAAGAAATCCACAGAGAGTGGGGATACTCTTGAGAGGTTTCTGACAGAAGAAGAGGAAGGCCACATGGATGTTGCGCCAGGTGAAGCCTTGCCATTGTAAGATCTGTTGTAGCTAAAAATAGAGCATCGCTAGTCAAGCCTGATTTTGAAGGAGATCAAGTCAAAATGTTCTAGTAACACATCAATATGATGAACACATGCAAAATCATCTGAAGCATGATCCAGGCCATCATGACTTTAGGAATTTGAGGTCAAATTGATCAATACGCAGAAGATGAAGCAAGATCGAAGGACTATTGTTTGAGGATTTGCTTCCCTGAACTCAAATTCTTTTGAGCAACTTATGTTTCCTTTAATTCACTTCAAAACTCATTGGGTGCTCCTACTGGTGATGGGTTTGTTGATCCTACATTATGTTTGCCTGTGGATTGAGGAGGTATGTCTAACCTTGAAGCTGTGAATCAGTAGATAAGCTGTGTAATCAGCAATTGTCAAGCTGTGAGTCAGCGGTTGTAGAAGCTGTGAATCAGCACTTGTGAGGGACTCTCACAGTATTGGATTGTTCCCAGTGGAGCCTCACTTTGTTTAAGTAAGGGGTGGATGTAGGTCTCCTCTTTAGAGCCGAACCACCTTAAATTTATGTGTGTCGTGTGGTTTGCTTGGTGTGCTTCTTGTCATTTGCATCTTTATTGCCTTTACTTCTGCACTTTTAATTTTTAAAGGGGTATATCTATTCGACCCCCTTTCTAGATTTCCATTTCCTCCACCAACATCTATCTAGTGTGTGCCCCTTGTGGTGATTTCAAGCTTGCTTTCATGTGGCCCCTTCCCAATTCGTTAGAGTTTGTCATAGGGAAAAATCGGCCAAGCACCAGATGTGAGGGAGAGCATCTAAGTTTGCATAAGTAACTAAGCTTTATGGACTCATTAGTGTCGAGGTGCCAAGCCATATGTTGTAGCTGGTCCGACCTTATGTGTGTGACTTGTGCTTATGTCGTGCCTATCCTTAGTTTTGTGTATTTGTACTTAGAGGTACTAGCATGGTTGTTTCTTCCTATTTAGAGGTAGTATTGTACCGTTGTTTTCTATGTAGTTGTTGAGTTGTGGTACTTGCTCTTTCATGATGTGCATAACTATCAACATAATCAAACATACATCGCACAATGTGGACTCCAAATCAATAATCAAAGGGCTGCATGTGCCATATATTATAGGTTTTCATATGAAAGGAGACATGCTTCTAAAATTTTGAGATCACCTGGCCACGCTGCACTGAAAAGATATGGCCACACCCACACTACACTTGGCCATATTGCGTACAGAAGAAATAAGGAGCTTGCATAGGTGGATATGTAAAATATGAGAAAAATAATGCAGACAAACCTAACACTTTTTCTTCTCTTTGCTGGAGTTCACAGTTTCCTAATAGAATATATAACACAAACATATATGAAGAAATGAATCCGTATGATGTATAATGTGTATATATATATATGTCTATTTAGGATATTATATATGCATAGACCTAGATAATATTCCACTTGCCTTTAAAAAGCAAAGGATGGGAGAGTCGACAACCTCTGCATGTATCTTGCTCCTTCATTAGCCTCTCACACCCATCATCCCCGCACTTGATGTTCCTCTGCCCCCTCAGGAAGGAAAACCTTTTAGGAAGGTGCATCGCATCACTCGCACTCATCTTCTGCCCATTTCACCTCCTCCACTGTTCTTCCGATGGCACTGGTTCTCTTTAACACAGAGAAGAGAAAAATACTCAATTGACAGGGAAAAATAAAAGAAAATAGAGAAATAACAACCTCACCTCCTCCCCAAGTCCTCTGAGCAACCATTACTCTGTATTTGATTCTGCACCAATCCTCAACATTGCGGCTCTGTGTCCACCCTCAAGCAAACCCCCAAAAGATTCCCAACACAGATAGAAATCTTTCGCCCTGGCTCATCTAAGTCCTACATACACGATCTGCTACTCCCTATCGTGGGGAGGTGGAGGAGTTAAGGACTCTTGGCGTCCACCCGCACGGAGCGAAAGAAGGGGGAATAGCACCGCAGAATAGAAAAGAAGTGGGAAAAGGGAAGGTGGTGGGGGCGACGGTTATTTGACCATTACCTATTGTTATGGTAAACAGTAGGTAAGTTTTTTTATACTACCTACGATTTTTAGAAGATAAAAAATTCTAGTTTATTTTATTTTATTTTAAACGTAGGTAATTTTACGAAATACCAACATTATACGCAACTGTAGGTAGGGGTCGTAGGTATAGTCACTTTTTCTTGTAGTGAAATTTCCATGCATGACATATCACACATGGGTCTTATTGCTTGCTTCTCCACAGATATAGGACATGGTCTAAATTTATTTCATAACTCATAAGAACTGAGAAAAGGAGGTGGTACATGACATCAGCTGGCCTTTAATTAACGTCGTCCAGGTGACGAGCTAGTTAAGTGCATGTTGCAGATCTACCGGGTCCTCCAAAGTAGAAGTGGTATCCCCACTGCAAATCTTGCGCGTTGCCAGGATGCAGGTTATAACAATTGGGGTGTGTGATGACCGGGATACCATGATCAGGTGATATGTATCTGGTACGATCATGAGCTTCCAGAATCTCGACATTTCTTATGTAGGCAGCTTTCTTGTAGCCTTCTACAGCAAAATGACCGGAGCCCATCTGTGTGCTTGTGTGATGTCCTGACAATTTTTTGTTTAAGATCTCTCCTCCGAAGTTATGAATTTGCGCACCATCTTCAAGCTTTGGCACAAGACTCTTCGGCCAATACCCCAAGGGTTGCCGTTCTATCATTACCCACCAGTTTTTGCTGTTGATATCCTGCATATTTAATTAGATGAATCTAAATAGTGGGGAAAAAAAAAGGAAATACAAATAGTTATCATTGATGAAGTACTCAACGAACGAACACAATACGTACATGTGAACAGCTATCTAGTTTCTTTAACTGAGAAGAGATAACCAAGTTCCAATTAATGGCGTGTGGAACACATTATATAAGGAAGTCCATCAAGAAATAAATCACCAAGTGGATTGTCACATGCATGAAAAACGAAAGTAATTTAATTTTCCGTCTCAATTTGTTTGTCATAAAGGAAAATGTCTAGGCACCATCATTTCATGTCTGAGCATATCTCTGCTTTGAGGAGAAGTGGGGATCTTACCATATATCATCCTGAATGAGAACCAGAGATGGGTAGTTAATCCAAATTCTTACTTTTAGAAGAAATAGAGATTGCTAATGCATAGTGTAGAGAGTGGCGGGACAGGCCGGCAGCGGGTGTTAGAGCGTTTATGCACACACTCATTTGTTGCACTCAAATTTTGTAACGACGTTTTCTTCTTTCCGTTAAACAAGTTAACAACATTTTTAATTCCCTGGAGGCAGTTGGTTATCTACGGAAGGCAGAGACATATATATGAATCTGATGATGATTTGCTTGGTCCTCGTTACTAGTATGTTTTGGTTCATGTTCCGACACATTCTGCAATTTGATTGGGTGGTGGAATATGCATGAACCTGCACCAGCTTGGGAATGCGGCGGCAAATAAAAAAGATCAAACAGGGGACGGATTGTGCTAGGTATTTGGCTACAAGGAGACAACTGACAGGTAATTGATCTTATAAAAAAATCATTCAAAGGAGCCATCGACACAGGAAACCAGGCTATTCATACAAGACATAAGGAACTGTAGTCAAAGAGTCACATACAAAAGGACTGCAAATGGAGCTGCGGATTGGCCGACGACACAAGATCGGAAGGCGAAATTTTCTATCCATTTGGGACCTCAGATTCTGTTTGAATTTACATCATTTGCAAGAATGATGCGAGAACACTACAGGGTGGGGATCCGCCGTAAGGGTTGTAGCCACCTGTTGCATTTGGGGGTTTCTTTATTTTTGAGGCTGTTTTTGTCTGTGTTCGTTCTGCTCTCTGTATTACGTGTAGTTTCTTTACTGTCTCTGTCGGATGTAGCATTCTGTGTACTATTTTTTTGTTGCTTATTGATATTGGTCCGGGGCTCCTGAGCCCAGCTCAATTGCTAAAAAACTAATAATGCATCAGGCTGCACGTTGTGTCGATGATTAAGATCGAGATGTAACTAATTGAGCAAATGCTGATGAAACCTAACCAATAGCAAGATTTAACACGACTGGATCTTCTATCAGTCCAATGACATTGTGCCTTCCCAACTGCAACATCAGCAGCCAGTTCACTTTACATCGGTTGCTGTCCAAATGATGAAAGCCTATTTCCTGATCAGTTTAAAGACTCTTTAGTATTGTACAATGTCACACTTCCATTTAATTTTTCCAAGGGAAACGGTTTTGTGGCACCATTTCCAGACACACTAAAGTGGCATTAACAATAAAAATGTATCACATCAGCAATTGTCAGGAGAGAGTCAAAACACCTCGTAAATGAAAGGATCGTAGTTTATTTTGATTGATGTATTAAAAGATGTGTTGTATTACTAAACTTATTTTAGAAGAAGAATACATTGCATTAAAATTAACGCCCAACAGAAGAGATGAGGTAATGAAATAAAGAGAACTTGAGTATTGTGTGTATCGCAAGGTGAATCGCTAGGAAGATTGTAGCAGACAGAACTATATATAATAATGACATGGGTAACTCCCACGTCTTGGTCTAGAGTATCAGGCTCTGCCAATGCTTGAACGTCACTTTGACTGACAAGGTCCATCTCGACTAAGGACGGGACCTACTCACCTCGGCCTACTCTGATGTGAAGTGCATGGCATAGCCGTGGAATTTCCATGCATTGTGGCTCACGTAACAGCCCATTATCCCACCATTGGGTCAATGGACACAGATCGGGGACCTCATAACAGCGACCATTAAGGTCATGATCTGCTGATGTGGCATGACAGAGCACGACAATTACGGCATCATGCCATGACTTTCACAAGAACGATCGATGGTTCAAGGGTACTCAACCCACTATATATGCAGGTACACTCGACACTCATAGGTACACAATCCATTTGCTCTAAACTCTGTCATGCTTCTTAGCCTCTCACAAACTTGACCATTGGAGTGTCTTCCCACCGAGGCTCATTGGTGGCCTTGTAGGTCTCGAGCTCGAGAATCAGTTCCCCACATCGCCTACACCTAGATTTCTCAATTTCGGTCACCTCGGCTCAGCCTCATGACCTCTTAGCAACTGTAGCATGTTTGGCACCATTTGTGGGAGGTGACTATTAAGCTACCATGGTTCCCAAAGGAAAGTTTGTCATCAGTCGTACTGTCGAGCAGGAAATCATCCCCATCGATGCGACATAGGAGGTTATAGCTAGAGGGTCTGCTTCTGGCGACCAAAACTCCGCAACCTCTTTACACCTCGACCTCATGGAGCAATCTATTGAATGGAAGTGGTGGATGATGACTCAGTTAATGGACATAATCAGTATCTTAACCAACTCCTGGTGGCACAGGCAACGCATAGGCCTCGGCTGTAGGGCCAAGTCTCCCAACACCACCAGCCGCGCAGGCTCCTCCTCTTCCCCCATCTACTATATCGGAAGACCACAATGGAAACCCAATTGCGGCTTTCATGTTTTATGCTTTGCCACCCCCATGGGTCGATCTGGTGTCACCTCCTTCCACCTAGACGATAGTGGGAAATCCATTGGTGCCAAGGACCCCTTAGATCGATCACTTTTTGGCAGAGTCAATGCCGAGCAGGCGGCCTACTGCCATTGGAGAGCCTTGGTGGAAGGAGGACCTCCTTGACATGAATAAGAAGATTGAGGCCCTCTAGCATGACACTCAACCCCCCTAGTCCAAACTCTGGTTTCTTCCTAACCATCCATCGAAGGTCTAGCTCCCCAAATTTTGGTGGTACAATGGGACGACCAACCCCGTTCACCATGTCGATAACTTCCAATGACAAATTGAGATGGTGAAGAGTTGGGCATTGATTGATTCTAAACAATGTGGCACTATAGTGGTTGAAGGCATTGCCCATGCAGTTGGTCATGAGTTTCACCGACCACATCTAGAGGTTCTTGAACTACTTCAACAACATGGTGCAACACAGTCTCTACACTGAAGATCTATGTCTAGTCTTACAGAGAGAATTATGAGCTCTTCCAGGAATATGCCAAAAGGTTTCAGGTCAAGGTGATGAAGGTTATTGACCTTGACCTCCGCATAGCTGTCAACATTCTCACCCGATTCTACAATAATGCACCCTTAGTCACGCCGATTGTGAAGAAGCCCCAAGTAACGTTGGTCGACCTACACTCCTTCATGTAGAAGTATGCGCAGCTCGAGTCGACTTTGGAGGTCATCAGCAAGCTGCGCCAACCTTGAGTAACCATCAGACCTAAAGAAGCTGAAGCTGGAGAAGGAGGCACCTAGGCAAGACACTTCGCATCGACCCGACACATCTCGCCAGCCCGACGTGCCATGTCGGATCAAAGACCTCCTCAGCTTCACAAGCTTCCCTCCGAGGTTCTACCCGTGATCAAAAAGTTGTCATGGTTTCAGAGGCTTGAGCCCATTGAAGCAAGGCTCTGACAAGTACTACAATTACCACAAAGACATTGGATATATGACTTTCTAGTGCTGTAGTATGAAGGCAAGATCGTGGATTTGCTAAAGCATGCGATGTTATTGACAAAAAACCTAAACCAACCGACTCTGATGACGAATAAACTACCCCTTCTACTAATGGGGAGGGGCTGGTGCTCGAGGGCAGATCGACAGAAGGTGGAGATGATAGGTGGAAGAGGAAGGTGTATGTATTGGTGTCCAGGCTGAGCTTCAAGAAGCAGCCATAAGGGAATAGTTGTGTTATTTCCTTTTTGAACAAGGACCTTGTCGACCTCAACGTCCCCCACAATGATGCACAAGTAGTGCAAACTGACATTGATAGGTATGATGTACACTATATTCTAATTGGTAATGGAGCTACACACGACGTGTTATTTTATGATTGCTTCACACAGATTATTGAGCTGAGCGCTGAGCTCAAGCCCATTGCCACTCCTCTCTTGGATTTAATGGGTCTCCCATGTGGGCCGAGGGGTCGATAAAGATGAAAGTTACACTCGGAACCCAACCACATCATGTAATAGTTGGGTGACTTCCTGGTTGTAATGGTCAGGTCGACCTACAACGCAATCTTTCATCGCAGTATGCTTAGTAACTTGGGAGGAGTCCCATCTACCTACCACCAGAAACTTAAGTTCTCGATGCCTAACGGGATCAGTGATTTTGTGTGGAACCAAGCTGGGGCCCAAAATTTTTATGTAAAATCCAATAAGTCAAAGGAACTAGTAGTTTATGTACCTGAAGAGAGCTCAAAAGGAGGACAGTTTGCTGAGTAGACCAAACTAGGACACTTCCTAGAGAAAGAAGATAGAGTCATCGTCATCTAGGCTGAACTCCAAGAGTCAGAGGGTTTATTAATGGAATTTCTCAAGATCAATGTCGATGTCATCGACTGGTTAGAAGCTGAGTTGCCATAGATTGATCAAGAGGTCATCCAACATTGCCTCAACGTCAACCCCAACGCAAGCCCGCAGAAATAGTCATCATTGTCGGCCAATTGTCAAGAAGATGTTGATGAGGGTCTTAGGAAGTAATTGCACACAATCACTATCCAAGATGTCCTCTTTCTAGAATGGCTGATCCTCATGAGGAATGCAAAGAGGAAGTGGCAGATGTGCATCGACTTCATTGATCTCAACATGGCCTACCCAAAGGATATATACCCCTTAACGTGATGACCAGCTTGTTGACTCCATGGCTGATCACTAGCTCTAGAGCTTCCTTGATGCCTACATGTGGTGCCACAAGATCCAGATGTCACCAGAGAAGGAGGAGAAGACTGCCTTCATAACTTAGAAGGGTTTCTATTGTTGTACCTAGATGCCTTTTGATGTAGCAACATACCAGTGTCTCATCAACAAGATGTTCGAGTCTCAACTTGGGAAGATGATGGAGATCTACATCAACAACATGCTAGCCAAGAGCCGATGTGTGAAGGACCATGTCTGGGACATGGTTGAGACCTTTGAGATTATGTAGTAGTAGGGAATGAGGCTCAACCTCAAGAAGTGCCTCTTCGGCACTCGAGCTAGCAAGTTCTTATGCTACCATGTCTCTAGTCGAGGAATCGACGTCAAACCCAACAAGGGGCATGCCATTCTTGAGATGTCACCACCAAGGACCATCAATGAGGTGCAAAGGCTCAATGGTTGGGTCATGGCCTTGAGTAGGTTAATGTCAAGATCGAGGGAGAGATGCATGACTTTTTTTAATGCACTGCGGAAGAAAGGGTAGTTCGAGTTGGATGACGTGCATAGGCATTTGATGACTTGGAGGTGTATATGGCGATTGTGCGCACTCTCAGTAAGCCTAAAGCTTGAAAATAGTTGTTGTTGTACCTATCATCCACCAACCACTCATTCAGCTCGGTCATGGTTCGAGAGGGCGAACAATAACACGTTCCCATTTACTACATTAGAAGAGCCTTTCGAGGTTTTGAGTTGTGCTACTCCGACTAGGAGAAGTCCAGTTTTTCCTTTGTGATGGTTGTTCATTAGATCCGTCCATACTTCCATACTCATAAGATCGTTGTCCTAACCAACATCCCCATCAAGCAAGTATTCGGGCTACCCGAGGCCTCAAACAGCTTGGCCAAGTTGGAGATTTAGCTTGGAAAGTTTGACATCACCTACAATGCTCGGGTGGCCATCAAAGCTGAATCCCTTGCAGATTTCATCTCGGAGGCAACAGCAAGGATGAGTAGGAGTAAACTAAGGAATTGAAGGTGTTTATTGATGGAGCTTCAAGTTCTCAAGCCATTAGAGCTGGTGTCGTTTTGCACACCCTGAAGGGCCTCATCCCGAACTGCATAGGTTTTCCGACTTCCAATAGTGTCGTGGAATATGAGGCCGTCATCTCAAAACTTCGCATGGAAACGTTGTTAGGGACCTCTTGGGTAAGGTTCTACAGTGACTTCTAATTGGTTGTTAGCCAGATCGCTAATGATTTTAAGGCCCATGAAGAGAAGCTCGCACAATAGATGAACGAGGTACTCAAGTTCATTGATGAGTTCGAGTTGGTCTAGCTGTAGATGATTATGAGGACTGACAGTGCATAGGCTGATGCACTCTCAAAGTACATGCTAGCATTTGAGTAGTCGCTCAGGCCTTGTGTACTTGTTAAGGAGTTACACGAGTCGTTGGATAGCGTACTGGTAGAAGTCTTCTATGACAGTGCTGAGCCGATGTGAATGACATCGATTGTGGAGTACCTTTAGTATGGGCAGCTACCTGAGGACAATGACGAAGCCTTAAAGACCTGGTGATGAGCTCCAAGTTTTTTTCTACTCGATGACGTCCTTTACCCCAAGGGATTCATATACCCATATCTTCACAGCGTCGGTCCCATCAAGCCAAGGAGGTCATATGTGAAGACCATGAGGGTAGATACAGGAGTCACATTGGAGCTTGGTCACTGGTTTGGCGAGTAACTGACAAGGTTACTAGTAGCGGCAATGCTAAAAGATGTCGAGGACTACGTCAAGTGGTGCCATCAGTATCAACTCTTCGGCAAGGTAGGCCGATAGCCACTAGTGAACCTTACCACTTTCTCGGCTCTGTGGTTTTTACACAGTGCAGAATGGAGATGCTGGCCCATTCCCACCTACTTCAATACAAATTAAATTCCTCATCATTGCCATCAACTACTTCACTAAGTGGGACCTGGCCAAGCCGTTTACGAAGATCACAGACGCCAAGGCTTGGGATTGTTTGGAAGAGCATCATCTATCCATTCGGGTTACCAAGGATGCTCATCACAGAATATGGGAAGCAGTTCGACAATGCAAGGTTTTGTCAGAACTGCTCCTAGCTCGGCATCCATATCCAAACCAAGTTGGATCTAATCGAGGAGCGACGGGCCCGAGCTGCTACAGGGATGGAGATCTAGCATCGGAGGATGAAGTGGACCTTCACCACTATGGTCAAGTCAAGATGCTTTGGGATCATTGAACACATCTTATGCAAGTTGGCCATCTTGGACCCGAGAGCGGCAGTTGGTAAGAACTCCATGAATTGGGAAGGTTCATAACATGTCGTCAAGGACATCAATAATGGGGCCTATTAGTTGTTGGATTTGGCTGGGTCGGCCATTCCAAGAACATGTAATGTCAAACATCTTCAATGTATTATCCTTAATGTTATTATCTTCAATGTACAACCCTTCGACAAGCTCATTGACCACCTCATCTTCGATGTGTTGGCCTTTACTTTGGTAGAAGGACCTGAATCACCACTCCTTTGTCAAAAAATATTGTTGCTGCCATCAAGGTTGTCACTATTGCATGGATTGGTTCGATTTTGAAGCCTCGACCACACAGACATGATGTGCAAACACCACGGCTGCTTGTAGCTCGACTGCCTACTACTCAAATGCCAGTAGTGGCTCTATTGGAGCTCAGGTATAGAAGGCTGGAAAGACAATATCTCGCCTCTAGGCACTATAGGCCAGAGTGCGAAGTGTTGTCTCAACTGCATGATGGTGTTTTGAAGATGAAAAAATGACTTGTGAGTATAGCACACTATTGAGATGTCATTTCACTATTTGTGTTGTTTTTAGTGAACTTTGAAATTTGAGGCTTTCCGATGGACTAATCTTATATTAACAAGTGTTTCACGATGAAGTGAAGTTGAGAAATTGGGCTATGTCCAAAAAGTATGGCTTACTTTGTTTTTTTAGAATTGGGACTACGAGGCCAATTATGGTTTTGGTAGGAAATTTATCGACAAATTATGTGTTTAGTCAATTGAATGTCCCAGAGAAACCCTGCCTGGAGTTCAAGATCCAATCGATCGATTGAACTTTACTGTTTGGTCAACCGAATTTCCTATGAGCTGTGGTATGAGGTGAATCCATAGTCAATCGACCAAACTCTGCAGTTCAGTCAATTGAACACTCTAGAGGACTTGGCTGTGGGATCAAGTCCAAAATAGGTAGACCGAACTCTATGTTTCGATTAACCAATCTTTCCAGTGAACCAAGTCCAGCTTGATCGTGAGAACGATTGACCAAACTTATGAAGCTTTCAACCTCAACTCTGAAGAGATGCGGAATTCCCTAAATGGTAATCTAGAAGGGGGGTTGAATAGATTACAGACAATTAAAAGCTTAACGCCCTCTTTTGCAATAGCACAGACAATTAAGGTGTTAGCAATGATCAGACTATGTGTGGATGTGTGTAAGTGATTGATAGATGGATAAGCAAGTACTCAAACGTGTATTAATGTGTCGTGCCTACCAAACATCTAACGCAAATTCGTGCAAACCACGAGACACGTAGATTTTACGTGGTTCGGAGTACACAACTTGTGTATCCTACATCCACGGGCCACACACACACGCAGAATCACCTGCTTATGAGCTAGTTCACGAACTACAACTCACACACGTGTTTATCTGATGTGAACCCACGATTAGATTAACACACACACACGTGTATCAAGCACAACAATCGCTTGAAACACCACACACACACACAAGTATGGAATAAAAAGAACAGGGAAGAGTTTGACAGTTGAAGAACAAATCCAATAAGCAAACTCTTCCTCTGAACGTCCTCCTGGAGTCCAAGCTTCGATTTTGAGATCAGATATTGATGTAGATGATTGAATCCTAAGACGTCCGGACTTCACCTTCCGCTGCAAAAGTCTTCCGTTCTTGGTTTTGGGCGGTAGGTGAAGCAAAGTAGCAGAACAGAGGTTTTCTGGAGAACTCTTTAGGGTTCTTTGAAGGAGGCTGCTTGTGTACGTGATTTGCTTCAAAAGGTTGCTTATATAGTGGTGTTTACATATGGAGAGTCATGGTAGAAGGAAACACCAACTTAGGCAACGTTCAAACTTTCCGAATCTGAAGCTTCTGTACGTCTGTCGACAGGTAATATTCCTGCTGTCGACAGGAATCAACAGGGTATCCAGTACCAGAAGTCTGGCTGTTCTGGAAAAGCTTTTACTGTATGAATCGTCGACAGGTGACCTGTTGCTGTCGACAGGTACATGTCTTCCAGAACACTGGTTTTCTGACTGTGTGCTTCTGTCGACAGGGGACTTGCTGCTGTCGACAGGTCTTGTTTTCCAGAACTGGTGTGTTGCTGATTGTTGACATTTGTCGACAGGGGCTTTATTGCTGTCGACAGGTACTATGTCTTCTGACTTTTCTTGATCTTTTCAACTTGTTTTTGGCACATGTCTTGCATGGTATATGTCCTACAAAAGTAAACATAATTAGTGGATATTATGAGCATAAAATCAAGCATTGTACCAAGTTGTTATGACAAGTTATTGTTTGAAGATCTCATGCATTTAAAACTCAATTCACATTGTTTATGACTTGTTTGCATTGTACATCATTGCACATCAATGTTCATCATCAAAAACATGTTGTATTGATTAATTAGAATGTGAGCTCAATCTTCTCAACATGAAAACCCAACATTCTCCCCCTTTTTGATGATGACAAAATTAATCAATTAATGCACAATTGAGTTTTTCTCCCCTTTTGACAACATCCAAAAGCACACCATAGACATAGGTAGAATGCACAGAACAAAGATTTTCATTGATTTTCATGAGTGCATACACATTACATTGGGTGCTAATGAAAGGAAATAACAAGTAAAGGGAAAGACATCCATTGATCAAGATAACATGACTTGACACTAGCCTAGACATCTAAGCTAACTACGCATCATCATCAGCTGGAGGTGTAGAAGCCGATGCGCAGTAGCAATGCTTTCCAAGCGGGTGTCTAGTGTGTCCATTCTTGCATTAAGTCATTCAAATCCTGTTGCCATTTGAATCTGGAGCTGAGCAAGTAATTCCCTAATTGAGGGCTCAGCAACAGGAGCAGCAGCATCATCTCTTGGAGCAACTAGTGTCTCATCTTGAGAATCGTCATTATGAGCATCTTCTGAATATTGATCTTCTGCAGCATGATCTTCTTCATCTTCACCATCATCGTCATCTGCAACTGCCCCTTTACCCTTGAGATCTCTGGTTACAGTGCCATCTACCATCTTGTAGCCCATCCTATGTACAGCTGTGAGATCATAGGAGCTACAGGATTTGAGAACTGTCATCTCCCCATTTGGAATTTGAATGCCAAGGAATAGGAAGAGAGAAGTGAGTTGGCATGAATATGGCATAGATCTCTTGGCACTTCGAACACATATGCGAAAGATAGAGACCATAAGAGCAGGTAAGTTGATAGGCTCAGCATTGAGGAATTGGTGAAGCAGAGACTTGTGAAGGGAGGTCACAAGTTCTCGGCTACCATCCTTGGGAACTATGAGAGTGGTGAAGATGTGATGGATGAGACGATGAAGAGGAGGAAGGAGTTGGCATTTAGTTGCCTACGATCAGTAGGATTGTAAGGCTGCAAAGTAATGAGCATGTGATACTCCTCTGGAGTTGGATGATGGGTCATGATGTCCACTCCAGTGTTTGGGATTTGCAAGCGGTGGATAGGAGATTAGGAGTGATAAAAAAGGGAGTGTCCTTCACCTTGGTATACAACTGTCCAGTGCTTGATAGTCGGAGGTTGGTGTAGAAATCGGTCACGGCGGTTGTAGAGTACCGCATGTGATCGTAGCAGAAGGGTGCCAACCCTGGACATCAAAGAAAGTTTGGAGTTCTGGAAACATGTCTTCCAGGGAAAGGAAGTCGATGTAGCGAGGCTGCACGACCTTGGTGAAGGTACCATGGACATCAAGAAGACGCAGAGATGGTGGAATGATGAGCTCCGGCAAACGATCCTCTTGGTGCTTCGTCCGACGCTCGGTGGTGACTCTGGAGCCTTGGCCGGCTTCGGGAGATCGTGGACGACGACGGGATGCTAGCTTCTTGGCCTTTGGATCCATCAGAGGGGAGGCTTGATGTGGTTGGAGAGGATATAGAAGAAAGAGAGACAGAAGGAGGAAGAGGAAAGGAGAGGAGAGCTCTTCCGGTGCCCTGGAGAAAGAGTTTTGAAGAGAGTGAGGGAAAGAAGGGTTTTTGGAAGTGGAAAAAGATGGAAAGGGGTGTGGGGTCCTCTTATAGAAGGCTTGAGGGTATGTGAAGGGTCAGATCCCACCAAATCCGTTTTCGGATTTAGCCCGTTGGACTTCCAAAAATAGGTCTGCCGCCGGCTGTCGACAGGGCCCTGGTGCCTGTCGACAGGCGCATTCAGAAAATGCCAATTTGTTTTTTTTGGTTTTTGTGAATTGAAGCTCTGAGCAATGTCTTCCAGGTGTTGATGAAGGTGTATAAGAGGTGAATCATGTATGTTAACCTACCATATGCAAGGATATAATAAACCATATCATTTTCCTCAATGGTTTTAACATAATACCCAAGGATTTAAGGTAAAGCATTAAGAAAACACTCACGTAAATAAAGAACAATGCACACTCACCCTCGTTGTATAAATGCAATGTAAGACAACACAATCCCCATTTTGTTGATAGGCAAATGATGCATGAAATGATATCTATATGTCAAGACAATCACAAGACCAATGACCTTGGAAATTATGACTCAGTGGAGGCTTCACACTATTTCCCTTTTTTTTGTTAATTTAGAAAAACAATGGGAAGAAATGGTACTTAAGAAGACGTCACACCTTTTGACGTGAGGATAGGATTACAAGTGCCCATACCCCCAGTTACTCAGTGGAAGTTTCTATCATACCGTTGTACAGGATGATGAGTAGCCTTTGACGCGAGGGCAGACATTTGTGATCCCATCACCCCGGTTACTCAGCATAACCCAACATTGCTCTATATTCATTCCAATTTAAAGTTGATTTTCATATTATAACTTTTTTTTTTGTTAAAGAATTTTCAGAAATAGGTAGCTTTTCTCCAAGTATTGTTGTAAAAGCCAATATCAAGTAGGTGATATGATTACCTATCAATATTAGACATGCACTTTCATGACCAAAATGCTTATCAAGTAAATTGAGACTATGTTTGCCCACAAAGAATTGATTTAGAGGAGTGAGGTGGATATCCTTTAGAGTTATGAAAGTTTCCAAAATGATAGAACCTAAATCCAAACATGAATAGTAGTGAAAATCATAGTGGTATAAAGAATAGCTTAAATATCATTTGTATATAGTGTGGTCAAACATGCATTAACACCTTATAGACACCTTATATGTTAATCATGAAGTTGCTCACTGAATGGGTGAAGAAATAAGCATGAAGTTCCAAATTCAGTGTGTCTGTCGACAGGGAGAAAGGCCTGTCGACAGGAGCACACAGACAGAAGTTGGAGATTTCGGGGAGGCAAAAACTGTGTGCATCTATTGACAGCAGGTAGAGGGCCTTCAACAGATGTACACAGACAGAAGATTGAGAGTTCTGTCTGGGCTGAGCTGTCGACAGGGCCCATGTAGCCTGTCGACAGGGACATGTTCAAAGCAGTTTTAAGGGTAGAATGAAGGTCTGAAATGATTAATGGTTGTGAGGGAGTTGAGATGGACAAAAGTTGAATAATTTCCTTCACATTTGCATTCATCTAACCCTAACTTGCTCCCCCATAATGTGTGCCATTTGATACAAAAGGACTCAAGTTCATGAAGACAAATATGCACACAAAGACCAAGCAATTAAGAACACCAAGCATGTAGAAAGACAAACCAACAAGTGTTTTCAAAATTTTAAAGAGAGTTTTGAATAGGCAAAATTATAAAGAAACTAATTCCAAATGTAAAGTACATGTCCCTTTTATGTCACATGACTATGGATACTTGGCGGAGAATATTTCTCACGCATAATGAGAGTTTCCAAACAAGCATGACTTGTTCTTCCACACATCACCATTTGATATACCTCACAGTTAGTGCACACAAGGGACATATGCTTAACATTTGTGTTAAGTTCATTGCAATTTGCACAACCCCAACTCTCTTCGCAATGTGATGAATCTATCTTCAGCTAGAGGTTGGTAAAGATATCAGCCAACTGTTTCTCTGTGGGTATGAAACTGATTTCCAATGATCTATTGGCTACCTCATCTCTCAAGAAATGATGACGAATTTCAATGTGTTTCGTCCTGGAATGTTGAATGGGATTCTTTGATAGATGATTGCACTAGTGTTGTCACATAGGATAGGTGTGCATCCAATATCGATGTTATAGTCACATATCCACAACACTTGTGTTGCACAACTCCCTGCAGCAACATATTCTGCCTCTGCAGTAGAGAGTGTAACTGAGTGTTGCTTCTTGGATGCCCACGAAACCATGCAACCACCAAGCGTTTGGCAATAGCCACTAGTGCTTTTCCTGTCAATTTTACAACCAGCGTAGTCTGCATCAGAATAAGAAATCAATTCAAAACTACTACCAGCTGGATACCAAAGACCCAAGTCATGCGTACCTAAGAGATATCTGAAGATTCTCTTGACTGCAATTAAATGGCTTTCCTTTGGACTAGATTGGTATCTAGCACAAAGGTAAACTGAATTGTATGTCCGGTCTACTTGCAGTAAGATAAAGAGTGAGCCAATCATACCTCGAAATTGTTTGGCATCTACCGGTTACCTTTCTCATCACTTTCTAGCTTAATGCTTGTGCTCATTGGTGTTGAAGTGGGCTTGGCTTGTTCGAACTGAAACCTTTTGAGCAGTTCTTTTACATATTTCTCTTGGTTTATAAAGAATCCATCTTCAAGCTGCTTGACCTGCAAACCAAGAAAAAATTGAAGCTCCCCCATTAAGCTCATCTCAAATTCACTGTGCATATGTTGTGAAAATTCTTCACACAGTGTTGGATTAGTGGAACCAAAGATAATGTCGTCCACA
This sequence comes from Colocasia esculenta, assembly GCA_014218235.1. NCBI lineage: Eukaryota > Viridiplantae > Streptophyta > Magnoliopsida > Alismatales > Araceae > Colocasia > Colocasia esculenta. Next base: position 113,453,206 of record CM024763.1, read on the forward strand.
TAAACTTGAACAACAATTATGTGATTGCGAACTTCTTTGTAAAGAGAGTTTGGTCCTCTTACCTCTTGAGTAGTTTTTGCTTACCAGATAGGTGCTCAGCCTGTCGTACCAAGCTCGGGGTGCCTGTTTCAAACCATAGAGAGTTTGTGCAATTTAAATACATGGTTTGGTTTATCATGGTCCTCAAAGCCAGGTGGTTGAGAGACATAGACTTCCTCTTTTATGTAGCCATTCAAGAAAGCAGTTTTGACATCCATTTGAAATAATTTGAACTTGTTTGAACATGCATATGCTAACAAGATCCTAACTACTTCTAGTCTAGCTACAGGTGCAAAGGATTCTTCAAAGTCTATACCAAATTCTGATTGTATCCTTTTGCAACTAGTCTAGCCTTGTTTCTCACCACCTTACCCTCTTCATTTAGTTTTATTCCTAAAGACCCATCTTGTCCCTATGACAGAAATTTCAGGGGTTCTAGGAACTAAACTCCAGACATTATTTCTTTGAAACTGCCAAGCTCCTCATGCATGGCATCAATCCAAGAGTTTTCTTTTAGTGCTTCTTCAACAGTTTTGGGTTCCACTTGAGATACAAAGGCTAAATGATCCTGTTCAACTATTTGATTTACCTGAGACCTAGTTTGAACTGAATCATTTATGTTACCTATGACATTCTCAAGCGGATGAGCTTTAGAGTACCTCACATTAGTGATTGTTGAAGGCCCGGGTTGATCTTACAATTGAGGAGGATGTTCTGGAGGAGGGGTAGCTGGAGGACTTTCATCTTGAGGTTGTTCTTCTTGTTGTGGATCTTCAGTAGGAACTTCATCATTATTTCTGATCAAACAACCGTCATCTTCATCATCGTACCTGCGAAGAAATCCACTCTTTCCTTTTGAAACTTCTTGAGTTTTTCCTTTTTCTTTTCTTTGAAGTTCCTCAAGTGTTGTCCCTTCTATGTCATCAAAGCTGTAGGAATTTACAATGTTAGACTTGATTTGAGATTCATCAAAAATGACATGTGGAGTTTCTTCCACGGTTCCAGTTTTCAGATTGAACACTCTATATGCTCTAGAATGTTTAGAGTATCCAAGAAAAAATACCTTGATCGCTTTTGGCTTCAAACTTGTCCAAGTCATTTTTATCATTGTTATGTATAAACACCTTTGAACCAAAAACTTTAAAGTACCCAATGGTGGGTTTCTTACCTTTCAGAAGTTCGTAAGGAGTTTTCTTGAATACGGGTCTTACCATGGCTCGGTTAAGGATGTAGCAAGATGTGTTTACCGCTTTACCAAAAGGTTCGTGCTAATTGATTCTCGACCAGAAGCGTACGAGCCATCTCCACCAAGGTTCTATTCTTCCTCTCCACAACTCCATTTGCTCGGGAGTTCTCGGGGAGGAAAATAGGTGGTCTATACCTTGGTTCCTGCAAAATTCGGAGAAGGAATATTGTTAAATTCTCCCCCGTGATCAGTGCGGATGGAGCAGATTTTATTGACATTCCCATGCTCAATTTTGTTGAAGAATTCTTCAAAAACACTTAATGCTTCATTCTTGTGAGCAAGGAATTTTACCCAAGTGAACCTAGAGAAGTCATCCACAATGACAAAACCATAACGCTTGCCATTGAGACTGAGTGTTCTCGTAGGTCCAAATAGGTCCATATGCAAGAGTTCATAAGTTTTGGAAGTACTTAACGGTGCCTTTGATTTGAAGGATTTCTGGGTTTGTTTTCCCTGTGCACATGCATCACAAAAAATTTTCATTCTTGTTAAAGGAGATTTCAGGAAGACCACTTACCAACTTAAGCATCATGATCTTGTGCAATACATTGTAACTAGCATGATCGAGCCTACGATGCCACAATGTAAGCTCGTCTTGTTTGTTTGCTACAAGATACAAATTGTTATTTTCTGGATCATCTAAGTCAACCATGTAGATGTTATTCATTCTTTTTCCAGAAAATTTTAGGCTTCTTGTTTCCTTATCAAGAATTTGACATGAATTGGATTCAAAGACAATTTTATGACCTTTATCACACAATTGACTTATGCTAAGCAAATGTGATGAAGGCCATCAACTAGTAGCACATTGTCTATAGAGTTAGAGGCAAACTTACCAACTTTACCTGAGCCGATGATCTGGCCATTGTTGTTACCTCCAAAGATCACTTGACCTCCGTCTTTTTCCACGAGCAAACTGAATTTAGCTTTGTCGCCCCGAGCAGCCACTGTCCAGGTACCATTTGTTTTGATTGTGGGCTGCTAGGCATTTTACACATGTGGATCAGACGAGAGGTTTTGGTACCCAAATTACTTTGGGTGCCATTGTATCATTCATGCCAAATAACAAATGCTTAGGAATCCAAACTTGTTTGATTTTCATTTGATTTGGGCTATTCCAACATTGTTTTTCAGTGTGCCCAACCTTTTTACATATGTTGCATGATGGTGGTTTTTGAACAACAATGAGCTTTACCTTTGTGGGAGCATGCATTGGCATTTTTCCTTTTTGTTGCCTTGTAAATTTATCCTTAAGAGATTGTTGTTTGTCCTGGCTTGCTTGGCTTGTTGCAAATTCCATAGATTGGCCAGGAACAAACTTGACCATTTTAGATTCTTGTTTCTTTCCCTTGGAAGGATTTTTCCTATTCTTTGAAGGGGTTCGTTTGCTTGAACTTGGCTGGTATCAATGAAGTTTGTTAACAGATTTTTGCCAATTTCCTTTGGCTTTGCTTTTTGAAACCCGATCCCATGTCTAGCAACATAAACATTGAACCTAAAATAGCATCCAGATTTTGCTTACTTTTGACAAAACTAGATAAATCTTTTGACTTACCTTTTAAGTCATTTTCAGCTTTTTCCAATTTCTCCTTTAGCTTTTCATTCTCACTATTAAGGCTTTCAAGAGAGTTCATTAAATCATCTCTTTCCTTTTGAACTTCCTGAAATTTAAGTTTCATGCTGTCCAATTCATTACTGTGTGTTTGTTCATCAAGTTTCATCATTTCAATTACCTTATTCAAGGATTCAATTTCATCATGGTTGTTTGACTCATGAACAAGGGAATTGAATTTTTTCTTGAGTGCTTTATTTTCAGACTTGAATTCACAGTATTTTTCAAATAGAATAGTGTAAGCTTCTTCCCATTGAATAATAGAGTATGTTTCAAAGGAAGAATTTACCTCATTCGAGTCATCACTTCTCGCCATGAGACAGTGGACTTCATCATCTCCGGAGGTAGCTTGGCTGTTCTGATCGTCATCATCATCACTCCAAGTGGCCACCATTGCCTTGGCCTTCTTGAAGGTGAAATTTGTCCTTCTTAAGCTTCTTTTTTAGCTCGGGGCATTCTCCTCTCATATGCCCTTGCTTCTTGCACTCATAGCAAACAATTTCAGACTTTTTGTTAGAATCAACTTGTTAGAAAAGTCTTTCTTTTGAAAGGTTTAGAGGTACCTGTACCTCTCCTCTTGAACTTCAGAAATTTCTTGAATTGTCTAGTGAGCATAGCCATTTCATCATTGTCACTTCACTAGACGATTCACTGACTTCACTTTCCTGAATTAATTCATTTTTGGAAACTGAAGAAGTCCTCCTGGAAGCCTTCAAGGCAAGTGGCTTCCTAGGATTTTCTTCAATTTCTTTTCTTTTAACATTCACTCATAAGTCATCAAGGAGCCAATTAATTCATCCACTTTCATTTTTGAGAGGTCTTTGGAATCTTCAATGACAGTGGCTTGGTGTTCCAAGAGGATGGAAAGACCGAAATCTTCCTCACCAAGTCCTCTCCGAGTATTCCTTTTTGAGACCTTTCAATCCATTTATGATTATCATGTTCTAGCAAACATGCTGAAATGGTTTCATCATTATTCATTTTGAACATTTCATATCTGAACCAGCATGCTTACCTTTGATTCTCTTACCTCGGACTATACCTTCATAGATGAGATCAAGCTTGTCCCACATCTCCTTAGCTGAGGTGCTGTGGAGACTCTTGAGTATTCCTTCGGATGGACCGCACACTGCATCATATTGAGGGCGCTCCATTGAGTGTCCCCTTGGCGATCTGGTCTTGGTCCAGGTATCTTCGTCCTGAGGCAATTCATATGCTCCTTTTCTGACTATTTTCCAAAGTTCGAAATTTTGTGCTCGTAGAAACACCTGCATTGATTTTTTCCAATACGGATAGTCAGTGCCATCAAAGAAGGTGGCCTGGTCACTGAGTGTCCCTCGGCCATATACCCCTTGTAGATTCCATTGACCGTGAATCTCCTGATCGTAAGATCAACCAGATAAAGCAGTAAATCGGAGAAACTCAGCTCTGATACCAATTGAAGAGATGCGGAATTCCCTAAATGGTAATCTAGAAGGGGGTTGAAATTTACTGAAAATTTAAAAGCTTAACGCCCTCTTTTTGTAATAGCACAGACAATTAAGGTTTAGCATGATCAGACTATGTGGGATGTGTGTGAGTGATTGATAGAATGGATAAGCCAAGTACTCAAACGTGTATTAATGTGTCGTGCCTGCCAAACATCTAACGCAAATTCGTGCAAACCACGAGACACGTAGATTTTACGTGGTTCGGAGTACACAACTCGTGTATCCTACATCCACGGGCCACACACACGCAGAATCACCTGCTATGAGCTAGTTCCACGAACTACAACTCACACATGTGTTATCTGATGTGAACCCACGATCAGATTAACACACACACACGTGTATCAAGCACAACAACCGCTTGAAACACCACACACACACCAAGTATGGAATAAAAAGAACAGGGAAGAGTTTGAGAGTGAAGATAATCCAATAAGCAACCTCTTCCTCTGAACGTCCTCCTGGAGTCCAAGCTTCAACTTTGAGATCAGATATTGATGTAGATGCTTGAATCCTAAGACGTCCGGACTTCACCTTCCGCTGCAAAAGTCTTCCATTATTGGTTCTGGGCAGTAGGTTGAGCAAAGCAGCAGAACAGAGGTTTTCTGGAGAGCTCTTTAGGGTTCTTTGAAGGAGGCTGCTTGTGTACGTGATTTTGTTCAAAGGTTTGCTTATATAGTGGTGTTTACATATGAGAGTCGTGGTAGAAGGAAACATCACTTAGGCAACGTTCAAACTTTCCGAATCTGAAGCTTCTGTACGTCTGTCGACAGGTAATATTCTGCTGTCGACGGAATCAACAGGGTATCCAGTACCAGAAGTCTGGCTGTTCTGGAAAGCTTTTACTGTATGAATCTATCGACAGGTGACCTGTTGCTGTCGACAGGTACATGTCTTTCCAGAACACTGGTTTTCTGACTGTGTGCTTCTGTCGACAGGGGACTTTGCTGCTGTCGACAGGTCTTGTTTTCCAGAACTGGTGTGCTGCTGACTATTGACATCTGTCGACAGGGGCTTTATTGCTGTCGACAGGTACTCTGTCTTCTGACTTTTCTTGATCTTTTCAACTTGTTTTTGGCACATGTCTTGCATGGTATATGTCCTACAAAAGTAAACATAATTAGTGAGATATTATGAGCATAAAATCAAGTATTGTACCAAGTTGTTATGACAAGTTATGTTTGAAGATCTCATGCATTTAAAACTCAATTCACATTATTTATCACTTGTTTGCATTGTACATCATTGCACATCAATGTTCATCATCAAAAACATGTTGTATTGATTAATTAGAATGTGAGCTCAATCTTCTCAACATGAAAACCCAACAGTATTTTTTTTATTCCTAATTTATATATACCAAAAGTATGATATTGTGATGAGCAAATATTGGTTCAAAAGATCAAGCACAAGATGTAGAAAGGAATACCCCTCAGTTAACAGAGCAGCAAAGAATGATAAGTTACAAGACTAATATCCTATGGTCTACTGGGTAGATGAAGGGAGTTAGTATGGGAAGCATTGATGTTGTGTTTATTATGCTAATTAGGAAGAATTCCATATTGCCTTGCCCTATCATTTTTTGCCTGGCTGGGGACCTAGATGACCAGATATGAGATTTTGAACTTAACAATAAACCATTTTCCTATACAGTGATTGACTACTAAACATCCAAATCAATATGCAGCAAACATGAACTTGACTATCATGCCCTTTGTTTCTCCAACATCCCTCCTACTGAGAAAACTGTAGAAGAACTCACCACATCCTCATTCTTCAAAATATGCTTCCAAATAGGTGAAAGGGTTTCACAATTGTTGTGTGTGAAATCATGCTTACCTCTTCCTTTGAAATATTCTAGCCTAAACAGCACCACTGCCCTCACTCAGTTTCTTGGATATTTGGCTAACATAGATTGATTAAAAACTTATGATTGTCATTAGATTTTTTTTTTTTTTGGGGGGGGGGGGGGGGGGGGTTGGGGAGGGTGATCACTGATGGTGTAGGCCAAGTCTTTCTGTATATATTATGTCATTTCTTTTGCTTTAACAAGCTTCTGTCCACTTACTCACTGTCACATATTATATTAACTGTTGTTTCTTTTCCTATATATGTATCTATTTTTCTCAATTCAGCCTTTTTTTTTCTTTGAGGCAAGTGGTCTGGAGCGCAGACAATTCTTCTTTCTTGAGCCATTGTACTATAAGCAAATCCAATCACTGCCAGTAGGTTCCAATTTATGTTCGTCTCCAATTTATGTTACATCCAAGTTCTATTATATATATATTTGAAACTATTTCTGTAAATATTCAATTTTGTTCTTAAAATTTGTGTTCATGAGCATTGTTTCTTTATTGAACTGATGAGCCCTGCATAATGCCAATCATATAAAGATTACCTTATAAAACTCCATGTCTTTCAAGGATCCCTTATGAGGCTTGAAGCCATCTTTTATAAATGCAGACTGTAGTGCTTTCTCTTCACTTTGAATAAATTTTTTCGTCGCTTTTCCACTAAATTTCATGACTGCAATAATGCCTCCTTCCACTTTTCATATAGTGACTGATTCCACATTAGGATTAGGTAATCTGTTAAACTGAAACAACAATAAGCAAAAGCACAAGAGACTTCCTATCAGAAGTGTTGGGTTCTCATGTGGGAGAATGTTGGGTTACAACAAGTGCTTAAATGTTTTTGATGATGAGCAATACTATTGATGTTTGTGAAATGTTCACAAAGGTATGTTGTTTTTGATGATGAACATTTCATGAACAAGATAAAATTGATGTGTTATGAATGTGTGAAACATGATGAGAATGACAATTGGATGCAAATGAAACACATGTTTTATATGTTCATTATATCTCACTAATTATGTCTTTTAATGTAGGTGTGAATGTACACAAGACAAAGCCCAAAATCCAAGTGCAAAAGAACAAGACAAGTTGCTGAAATAGTGCACCTGTCAACAGATGAATAGTGCATCTGTCACAGATGAATAGTCATCTGTCGACAGATGATTTTCGTCTATCGACAGATCCACTCAGAAATCTATTTCCAGAAAGCCCAATCTTCCGGTTTCTTGCAAACCTGCAGCATCTGTCGACAGCAGCAAGTCGGCTGTCGACAGACGGAGTT
>CM024763.1:113460830-113512544 GCA_014218235.1 Colocasia esculenta
CTCTACTTCCTCTCAACCTTTGGGACGTCCAAGGAGGCTTCTCTGGAGCTGAAGGAGCCTCTGTAACGAGCTAGCATCACCAACAACGAGGATCACCTCCCCCACTCTTCCTCTCTTCTTCTTCCTTTCTCTCTAGATTTTGCATGTCACACACACTTTCCCACATACTCTAGGCACGTAGGGCACCTTCCTACACACCTAGAAAGGGTTTCCCACCAAAACGGAGGGAAGAAGGGTGGTCATAACACTTGGCCACCCCTCTTCTCATTCGCAACCGTACGGGGCTCTCCTTTTGGGCCTTCCATCTTTCATTTCGAATATTTGCTACACTATTTAGGGTCTAATAGAGTCTTGTTCTGTGGCAGACGATCTGAAGAAGACCGCGGAGCTCTCTTCCTTTGGCCGGCTGAAGGAGAGAAGTTGGAGCTTCACCATCACACCGCAACGCGAGGCCACTGCATCGACGTGATCAGAACAACCCCTTTGGGCACAGGTAAGGCCCTGGCGATCGCAATCATCTCCCTTATATCACCGGTTTCCTTTTTTTTCCCTCAGTCACCTCAGTCACTTGGGGTCAACGGGTCCAACCGGCACATCCTCCATCGCCAACGAAGGAGCGGCACGTCCGTGAACCACCGTCGGAGAAGGTCACCCAGTCGCAATCGAAGACGGAGGCGAAACGAAACGTCCACCCTATAACCTGCACCATTCTCAGGTTGGCGTCAACCCCTATGCCGCCAACAAGAACCTCCACCCTTACGTCCACATCTACTGCCGCCAAGTTCATGCAGTAAACGTCCACTAAGCTGGACGCCACAGGTCACGACCACCCCTGGCCGCCAACTTCAACTGAACAGCAGCAGGTCCTGTTTCATTTCAGGACCAACCTGCTCTTCACCTGCTCAAACCACACATCCACACCAAGCATTCCACACAACCGACTCACACTGGCCTCACAACGGCCGCCACAACCACAATACACACAATCCGCATGGATCCGAAAGCACGCGACGTTACATTACTATCATCTAAAAAGAAATTTTCGACCTCGAAATTCATAGCACAATTCAAAGTTAAATAACTCATACCAACACACTTTTACAAGTACTATCATCTAAAAAGAAAAACCACAAGCTTACTCAACAGATAGGGATACCCTTTAGCCATTTCTGCGACCAACTCCCAGGTATCCTCACCACCTAATCTATTTTCCCATCTCACTTTACTAGCTCAATTTCTTTATTTCTCAGCTTCTTCATCTTTCGATCTGTGATCTGCACCGGATACTCTGGCATAGTCATGTCCGGCCTCAGGTCACCACCTTGATATCTAATTATTTGAGCTGGATCTTCAATACACTTTCTTACATGGACATGGAAATATCATGCACATCTGCAAAATCGGCTGGCAAATCCAGCCTATAAGCTTTTCCCCAATCTTTCTAACACCTGGAAAGGTCCTACATATCTTGGACTCAACTTTCCAGACTTGCCAAACCTCATAATACCTTTACTTGGGGAAACTCTCAGAAAACAAAATCTCCCACCTCAAACTGAAGTGGTCTCCTCCGCACATCTGCATAACTTTTCTGCCTACTTTGAGCTGCCTGCAATTTTTCTTTAATAAGCTTTACCACTTCTGTGGTTTGCTGAATCAATTCAGGACCCACTACTGCCTTTCTCCCACTTCATGCCAGTCAATGGGGTTCTACATGGCCTTCCATAAAAGCTTCATACGGTGCCATCCAAGACTGGTATGATAACTATTATTGTAGGCAAACTCAACCATTCCCAACGATGCTCCCAACTGCCTCCCCCCAAACTAACAACAAGCCCGCAACATATCTTCAATTGTCTAATAGTCCTCTCTGTTTGACCATCTGTCTGGGGATGATAAGCGGAGCTATATCTCAACTCAGAACCAATCACTTTCTGCAGACTCCTCCAAAAACCAGAAGTAAATCTTGGATCTCTATCTGATACAATAGTCTTCGGAATACCATGCAGTGGAACAATTCTTTCAACATAAATATTGTCCAATCTGTCCACTGTCCAAGACATACTTACTGCCACTACTGCATACCTTAGTCAATCTGTCAACAACACCCATATTCCTTATTATGCCCTAACTCGACTTGGTAAACCTGCCACAAAGTCCATCGCAATATCATCCCACTTCCACTGTGGAATAGGCAACGGTTGCAATAGACCTCCAGGCTTCTGATGCTCTGCTTTAATCTGTTGACAGATAGCACATCTTGCCACAAATTCTGCTATTTCTTTCTTCATATGAGGCCACCAAAAATGCTTTCTTAAATCATGGTACATTTTAGTACTACCCTGATGAATAGTGTACCTAGATTTATGAGCCTCTTCCAGAACTCGCTGCTTCACCTCTCTCTCTGCAGGAACAAAACAACTGCCTCGAAGCCTGACCACACAATTATCATCAATAGAAACTCCTTCCATTTTCACAATTTCAGGTAAACTGCATCTGCTCTCTGAGCTTCAATGATCTGCCAATATAAGACGGCTCTACTGCACTAGCAGCTAAATTGCCCGTCGCTGACTGCTGGAACATACAAGATTCTCTGCTACCTCTTCATACAACTTCCATTCTTTAATCATCATCAAATCATATATGCCTTTCTACTCAAGGCATCTGCTACAACATTGGCCTTACCCGGATGGTAAGCCAAACTGAATCATAATCCTTCAAATATTCAACCCATCTGCGCTGGCGAAGATTCAAATCTTTCTGCGAGAAGATATACTTCAAGCTTTTATGATCTGTAAAATCTCAAATCTCTCGCCATACAGATAATGCCTCCACATTTTTAAAGCAAAACAACTGCAGCCAATTCTAAATCATGAGTGGGGTAATTCTCCTCTGCTGGCTTCAATTGCCTGGATGCATAGGCTATCACTTTACCATGCTGCATAAGCACTGCACCAAGACCTCTTCTTGAAGCATCAGTATATAATACAAAACCACCACTCCTGCCGGTAATGTCAATATAGGTGCTGATGTGAGTCTTTTCTTCAATTCCATGAAACTTCTTGACATTCACCAGACCACACAAAAGGCACTCCTTTCCTGGTCATCTAGTCATAGGTGCTGCAATCTTAGAAAATCTTGAATAAAGCGCCTATAATAACCTGCCAACCCCAAAAACTTCTAATCTCGGTTATTGTCTTAGGCACTCCCCACCTAGACACAGCTTCCACTTTACTCGGGTCTACTGCTACTCCTTTAGCTGAGATAACATGACCCAAAACTGAATTTCCTCAACCAGAATTCACACTTACTGAATTTAGCAAACAGCTGGTTATCCTTAACAACTGCAGAGTAAACCTCAAATGAGCTGCATGCTCCTCTTCAGATGCTGAATAAATTAGAATATCATCAATAAAGACCACAATGATTGATCTAAATATGGATGAAAATTCTATTCATCAGATCCATAAAACCTGCAGGAGCATTAGTCAACCCAAAGGCATTACCACAACTCATAGTGACCATATCTGGTTCTGAACGCTGTCTTATCTATATCCTCCTCTTTTTCTCAATGATGGTACCCGGACCTCAAATCAATCTTAGAAAACACTTTTCTGATTGCAACTGATCAAATAAATCATCTATCCTCGGCAACGGGTACTTATTCTTGATGGTCACATCATTCATTTTCTATAATCAATGCACATCCGAAAACTTCCATCTTTCTTTTTCACAAATAAAACCGGCGCTCCCCACGGGGAATGACTCGGTCTAATAAAACCCTTCTGCAACAACTCTTCTAATTGCTTCTTCTCTAAGTTTCTCTGGTGTCATCCGATATGGGGCTTTAGAAATCGGCATGGGTACCTGGCAGCAACTCAATAGAAAGTCCACCTCTCTGTGTGGAGCTAAACAGGCAAATCCTCCGGAAAACATCAGCAAATTCCCTAACCACGGGAACTGCTTCTATTGGCTGACTGGCCTCTACCAACTTACCGAGGCTAAAACCACACACCACACATCTTCATTTCTAGCTTTATTGCAGAAATTAGAAACTGGAGGATAGAAAATAATTATACCTTGATATCAAACACTGCACCATTAGGATGACAAATCTGATCCTTTTCTTTCTGCAATCTAACATTGCTCCATACATCTCAAGCCAATCCATACCCAGAATGATATCATAATCTGACAACTGCAGGGCATACAACCGACCTGGCATCTGGTTCCCTTCAATCATACAGGAGCTTCATCTATATAGCTCGAAGTGAGTAAGAACTCACCTGAAGGAACCTCCACCACTAACTCACAAGACTTCTCTTCTAAAGGATGAGCTATGCAATCCAGAAATTCTTCGGAATAAAAATGAGAGGCACCCGAATCAAATAACTCTTGCTGAATATTCATAAAGAGGTAAAGTACCTTCTATCATATTTGACGCCTCTGCCTGGGCTCGGGTGATAGCCATAACCCGCCTCTCTCCCTCGCTGCTGCGGTCTCCTCTGCCACGACCTGCCTGTGGCTGCTGGAACTGCTGAGGCTGCTGCTGCTGCACACCTCTGCCATACCCATATTCTCTTGCATACGGACAATTGCGGATCAAATGTCCGGCTGATGCAATTATAACATCTATACCCTGGAGGAACCATAGGCTGCCTGGCAGTGCTCTGCTGCGACTCCTCCACCTCAGGCCTACCTCAGCCCTGCTGCAACTGCTGACGACCTCCCCATCCTCTTCCTTTGCCTTTAATGCTTGCTTTAATTTCTGGCCCCATTTCCAAACCAGATGAAGAAGGTCCTGCTGGTGCCTTGCCCTTGCTTGCACCTACTGTCTGCTGCGGTAGCCGAAAACTACCTGAACCTGACTCACCTGCCTGGCGAGTCCGAATAGACCTCTCCAAAGTAGCTGCCCTCTGCGTTGCCTCTTCCACTGTCTTGCACATAAGAGGTACTATCGCATCCTGCAATTCCACTCTCAAACCTCTGATAAAATACTCACCATCATATTATTATCTGAAACCACATATGGCGCATAACGGCTAAGTGCCATAAATCTCATCTGGTACTCTAAGACTGAAGAGTTACCTTGCTGGAGAGTTCGGAATTGCTCTCTTTTTACTTGCTGCACTTGGATCGGAAAGAATGTATCGTTAAATACATCAAGAAACTCCGCCAAGTGATAGCTTCTTCCGTCCTGCCTGCAAAAGTGGTTTGCATCTTCAATCGCCACCATTCCAAGGCAAAACCTCTCAACTGGTAAGCAGCTAACACCACTTTATCCGCTGCCGGACACCTCATAGTCGCAAAGACTCTTTCTATTTCTCATGAACCCAGTGCTCAGCTGTATCTGGATTCGGCCCTCCTGAATAAGTAGGCGGCTGCAATCTCAGAAATTTTCCACCTGCATCACTGGTTCTTCTGCTAACAACACTGGTGGTGGTGGTGGCACAGGTGCTACAAAAGGCACCTCCACTCTCGGTGAGCTGGATTACAGGTACAGCACAGTACCCTCTCCATCCCCAGGTGGCACTGCAACCGGTGGTACTGGCGCCTGTTGATCCATTCTCGCCCGAATATCCGTGAGGCTTTCCCAAATTCTTTCTATCATACGCTGGGTGCTTTCCTCCGGATCATCTCCTCCACCACCCCAATCTCTCCTATCAGCCATTTCAGAATTTCTACATACACAAACACCAGACAAAATCAAAACCACAAATGATCAAAACCAGGGTCCCTACCAGCAGTGTATAATGACCGAAATAAGGCTATGTATCATTTTAATTCCCTTATATTAACACGGACCTTGCTCTGATACCAACTGTGACGGATCGCCTCGGCCAAGTCCGTTAAACCGATAACGTACTTGATCCGAGTTTCGCCTCCCGCGAACGGCCGAAGCCTCGCAAGGGATACCAAACCACAGTCCTGTGTAAACATAAAGGAACACACCATTTTATATATATATCACAAGTTTACATAGCCATATTTCATTAAAAACTGTAAAGAAGTACAAGAGCCTGGGGCATACCCCGAGGTACAACTGAAGAAGTAAACAACTACAAAACTACACTGCTAGAGCTACTCTACTGGAGGTGCTGACCCTGCACCGCTACGGCGTGGCCCGGAACTGGACGTCGAACGAGAACGTCCTCCTCGCTCTCACCTGTGGGGGTAGGGGTGAGCCTCTCTAGTCACTGGCTTAGTAGGGAACTCCCCCAAAACCGAGCAAACCAAACACCACAGGTACAAAGCAGTAAACAATACCAACAATTTATAGAACAGCTAAGCAGGTATAAAGCTGTAAAAGTACTCACCGTCTACCGACCACGAGAAACAACAGTAATAATTAAACAGCAAACCATTACAGGTGTACAAGCTAAAGTAGAGACAGTCACACGAGCAACGTGAACTGGTTCGCGACACCAGCAACTGACTCGGACAACTAATACAGTCTACCTCTCAGTCTCGTAGCCACGGACAAAGGTCCAGCTGCCGCTCCACGTGAAAAGGTCAAGCAACTGTGAGACCAACTAAACACCACCACCTGCAGACCACACGTCACAGCCCATGCCTGACACCTCAGGAGACCCTGGCCTGGGCTCTCTAGAGTGAGGCATTGAAAAAGGACTAGCTGGGGTCCAGTACGTCTACTGGTGTCCGTACCCCCAACTACGAGCGCGCTACAAGTGACTAAAACAAACTCAAGTGTCACTGTCCCACTGTCGTTTTCCCTCAGCCGGACGTACAACTCAAACACAGAGTGAGGGTGTCCAGGTCAGATGACACAGACCTCGACGGTACAACACAAGTACCGGGACAAAGCCCCGAGCTAACAGCCTGGCTCACAAAGAACCTGGGGCACCCAACTGAGAGGTAACCACGGTAGGCGTCGTACTACTCGCCACGTACACAGAACCACGTGCACGTCACACACAAACCACATAAAACCTCACGTAAACCACAAGTAACCATGGTCCCTCCACGTGAACCCAACTGACTCACGTAAACAACACGCAGTCACTAAAGTAGGTAGCTAACTGTATACTTGCATGCTAAACACGAGAACCATGTGCACTCAGTGCACCTCATGTGTCAACACACATGCAATAACGATAAATACTGTACTTAGTCGTTTCTACTCATATAAAAGTAGGCGGCCACATCGACTGCCGCTTACAGGGAGTCAACGGCAGGGGTACTGGCCGTTAACCTCCTGGCTGAGGATCTTGGCGACAAGCGATCTTGACGCCAAGTTCTCCGGCCATAAACCCTGCAGAAACCCTAATCCGGCTCTGCGGTTTTCCCAAACATTAAAGCTACTCAAAAACATATAGAATTGGTTCATTTAACATGCTGGAACCCAATAAACCCATTTCAACATGCTTTAAACATTAAACTACTCAAACCACCCATTATCCCGTATGGTGCAACTTGACCCAAACATGCATTATCATGTTAGTTCAGGTGGTTAAGATGTGTTTTAATGTTCCTACGGAGCTAAACGGGTTCGTCCCCTACCTCAGAACGCGTTAGAATCTTCCGCAATCACCCGTTCACGCCAAGCCCTCCGCGAGCTCCCACGCGAATTGCACCACGCCGCGATGTTTCCTTGCATAATTCAGCGATGCCGCGCATTCTATACGTCATCCAACTACTCCTCGTACCTGTTAGAAGCTTCAGAAATCCAGGACACGAAGTTGGGGCAAGAGGAAGAGAGTGAGCTGAGAGAGCTGCCCTCGGTGAGCCTATAACCTGCACCATTCTCAAGTTGGCATCAACCCCTATGCCGCCAACAAGAACCGCCACCCTTAACGTCCACATCTACTGCCGCCAAGTTCATGCAGTAAACGTCCACTAAGCTGGACGCCAACAGTCAACGACCACCCCTGGCCGCCAACTTCAACTGAACAGCAGCAGGTCCTGTTTCATTTCAGGACCAACCCTGCTCTTCACCTGCTCAAACCACACATCCACACCAAGCATTCCACACAACCGACTCACACTGGCCTCACAACGGCCGCCACAACCACATATACACACAATCCGCATGGATCCGAAAGGCACGCGACGTTACAGTTTACACCAACATATGACAGTTTTAACACCAACATATGACAATTTGCACCAACATATGCAAGTTTGCACCAACATATGTTGTTTTACACAACACATATTATGACAGTTTTACACTAACATGTGTCAGTTTGCACCAACTTATGTTATTTTACACCAACATATGACAATTTTACACTAACATATGACAGTTTGCACCAACATATGCAAGTTTGCACCAACTTATGCTAGTTTGCACTAACATATGTCAATTTCACACCCCAACTTATGCTAGTTTGCACTAACATATGTCAATTTTTCACCAACTTATGACAATTTGCAACAACATATGGCAGTTTACACCAACATATGACAGTTTTACACCAACATATGTCAGGTTGCACCAATATATGCCAGTTTGCACCAACATTGTTGGATAGAGATGACACAAATGATGTCCTAGAGGGAGGTGAATAGGACTTCCTGCACTTTTAAAAAATTATCTAAAAATAGATATTACTAAATAAAGTTGTTAGTATTTAGTGTAGTGTGTGTGAAATAAGTGAAAACTTGGTGGAAACAATCACACAAATGCACAAGAGATTTTATCCTTGTTCGGCCCTTCTCACATGGAAGTCCTACGTACAGTCCCCAAGCAACCTCTTCGGATTTCACTAAACTACCAAGAACACTTGGCCTTCTCTCAACCTGAGAGGTATTACAAACCCACTTACTCCCAAGCAAGTCTTCCCTTTACTAAGGGGTACAAAGACTACCTACACTAATAGGTCTTCCCTTCACAAGAGGGGCACTGCAGGAAACAACTTCCTGCGAAATATCTAATATAGAAATAAAGAACACTTGTGTGTCTGTTCAAATGGATGAGCAGACACAGAATCAGAAGAGATACAAAAGAGAATTTGAAGCTCTAACTCTTTCTGAATCTAAATGGGTGGACTGAGAAAGATCTAAAGTTACAAAAATGCCACCCAACATAAAAGGACTTCTAAAGAACTAGAGAGCTTGGAAGTCGTGAACTAAAGAAGTAGCTCTCTCTTTTCTTTTCAGTAGAAGGCTTGTGAAGACTCTTGCTTGCAAATTCAGATGGGAGTTGTGTATGTTGCTGGTTGGTACATGTACAACTTGTTCAAACTCCAGGTTCTATATATGAGCTTCAAATATCTTAACATTTGAAACTAACTGTTAGAAGCTAGCCGTTAAAAGATATCAGTTTGAGATGAGACAATGAGTTTTCTAGGTTGTCCATCAGATCTTCATCTCTTAGGGTCCCAATGCCTTCAGGCTATGTTGGTAGCTTCATGGCTTGATAGACAGCTACATTAATGTTCTGTAAACTCCATGCTTAAGACTGAAAGCTAAGTCATGCTTCATAAATGTTCTGCAGACTTGGAAGGACAAGACAGACAAAGATACATCCATTCTTTCGGAGGTAGGTGGGATAGAATATATAAGTAAGAATGAGTTTTGACAGACAGAAGTTCAGAGCATTTAAGGATCAGACAGGCAGTTGTATCCTGAAGGTAAGGGGGGGGGGGGTTCTGACAGTGGTAGGTGAGCTCTGACAGATAGCGTATGTTGCTTATACCTACCATCGCATTTACCACATAGAAACTGTTAAATGGAGAAGAACTGAACTTCTGACAGAAATCAAGAGACCAATTTGTATAATTATTTTAGATCTTATCAAAGATAATTTATGTGGTCATTTGAATATAATTTTTTCTACCTATCAAAATATTTAATGGTGATGGCAAAAAGAATATTATTCTGTAAGACATATAAGTGTTATTCATTCTATAAAGGATCCCATAGGGATAACAAACATATTGAAATACACAAGATTAAGATTTCATGGATTCTGTGAAATGACAAATTCATACAAAAATTATTAAGTATCAAGTACACAGAAGTTGATATAATATACTTCGACTTTTCTGAAGTCGGAGTCAGGACAAGAGATGCATGAAGAACTTCGACTATACAGAAGTCGTAGTGAGACATTGATCACAGACTTCGACTTTTGGAGAGTCGGAGTGAGAAAAGTTTGTTCATCAATCGATGTCATGCTTCGACTTCTGGGGAGTTGGAGTACAAACAATAATAGACTTCAACTTTCAAGGAGTTGGAGTAAGATACAAAGACTTCGACTTCCAAGGAGTCGGAGTAATCATACTTCGACTTTTACATAGTTGGAGTGAGAGGACTTTAACTTTTCAGAAGTTAGAGTAAAAGATCATTTGATAGCAAGTCAAACTTCGACTTCTAAGGAGTCGGAGTCTAGATAGACTTCAACTTTTCAGAAGTCAGAGTCCAGCTAGACTTCAACTTTTCAGGAATCGGAGTCTTGTCAGACTTCGACTTTTTCAAAGTCGGAGTACTACCTGTTGGTTCATCAAATGGTATAACATTTCGACTTTTCTAAAGTCGGGAGTCCGAAGTCGGAGTTAGTATGGTACATAGTATACGCTGTGGACTTAGAGAAATTTTTGTCAGTGTTGATATACTGTAACATACATGTCATGTTTATTGTGGTATATTCCAATAGATTTGTTTGTAGAAAGTCTTAAAAGGTTTTGTCATAGCAAAAACACAATGGTTAAAAAGTTTAACAATATTTTAAAGAGATAGTTGTTCAACAAACATATGTTGTTTTACACCAACATATGTTGTTTTACACCAACATATGTCAGTTTTACACTACATATGACAGTTTTACACCAACATATGTTGTTTTACACCAACATATGGTAGTTTTACACTAACATATGCCAATTTGCACCAACATATACAAGTTTACAACAATATATGTCAGTTTGCACCAACATATGCGAGTTTTACATCAACATATGATAGTTTGCAACAACATATGACAGTTTACACCAACATATGTCAATTTTACACTAACATATGCCAGTTTGCAACAACATATTCCAGTTTGCACCAACATATGCTGTTTTACACCAACATACACCAACATATGTTGTTTTACACCAACATATGGTAGTTTTACACTAACATATGCCAGTTCGCACCAACATATGTGTTTTACACCAACATATGACAGTTTTACACTAACATATACCAATTTGCACCAACATATGTAAGTTTACACCAACATATGCTAGTTTGCACCAACATATGGCAATTTTACACCAACATATGATAGTTTTACACCAAATATGCCAGTTTGCAACAACATATGTCAGTTTACACCAACATATGACAGTTTTACACCAACATATGCCAGTTTGCACCAACATATGCCAGTTTACACACCACATATGATAGTTTTACACCAACATATGCCAATTTACACCAACATATGTCAGTTTACACCAACATATGGCAGTTTGCACCATCATATTCAATCTTACACCACTATATGTCAGTTTACACCAACATATGGCAGATTTTCACCAACATATGCCAGTTTGCACCAACATATTCTAGGTTACACCAACATATGCCAGTTTACACCAACATATGTCAGTTTGCACCAACATATACAATTTTCACCAACATATGACAGTTTACACTACATATGACAGTTTTACATCAACATATGCCAGTTTACACCAACATATGTGTTTTACACCAACATATGACAGTTTACACCAACATATGCCAGTTTGCACCAAGATAAGTGTCATCGATATGCAAACGTACGTACGATTGTCGAAGTCCTTGGTGGACAAGTTGTAGTTGGTGACTAGATATACCTTTTTTTAGTTGGAATTTCAGAACTTCGGGAAAAAAAATGGAACAAAACAATTTGTTTATGCACACAATTTATTTATGCATATAAAAAATATATAGAACAAAACAATTTCAACTTCTCCCTTCTATAATTCATTTACATCAAAATGGTATATGTTGATTCAACCATACCATATGTAGTTTTCACTAACATATGTTTGTACAAATGTCACCTCCCCATTTACATCAAAATGGTATATGTTGGTTCAACCATACCATATGTTGTTACTTACTAACATATGTTTGTACAAATTTCACCTTCCTCCTATAATTCATTTACATTAAAATGGTATATGTTGGTGAAACCATACATATCCTCATTTGTAAGCTGTCAAAAAAGGAACCACATTGGCTGCATTGGCACTAGCATTGGTGCTTGTATTGCTGCCTACATTGGTGTCTGTATTGTTATCTATATTGGTGTCTGCATTACGGTCTGCATTGCTGCCTGCACTGTTGTTGGCTGAAACATTAGGTACATTTGTTGCTGCAAGGGTGGGTGCATTGCTGGCTGCAAGGGTGGCTGCATACTTTCTTTTATAGTTCAGTTCTTCTTTCTTCTCTTCTCAACAGAACTTTGAATTCTCTTCTCCCTTGGTCGTCCTTTCCTCGACGCTCGAGGAGGATCACAAAATCGAATCTCCTCACTAAGTTGCTCAACTATATTTGCATCAGCAACTTCCGACATCCTTTTAAGTAGCATAGGTATTACCTCCCTTGCCACATTAAATGCAACATTTGAAAATGCATCAATCTCAGTAATTTTCACTGTTTGATGAACTAGGTAGTAGTAATGAGAACTTTCATCAAGAAGACTGTTGTCATCCATGTTGTATTTATCAAGACTATGTCTGTACCGCATCTCTTTTGTCCATCGCTTTAAAATATACCTCTGTGGAATGCTACTTATACCAACAAGTTGAAAAGCAATTAATGCATGTCTACATAGATATCCTCTAAATTCAAAACATTGGCAACCACATATAACCACCCCAGTTTTATCACATGTCACTGTAAATTCTTTCTCAAACATCCTTTCGACTCCTTTCACTTGAATCTTATCAATAGATTTCACTCTTAGGCTCAAACTATTTTCATTAGCATCTAATATTGTAGGTTGACATGAAGTCATCTCGAGAACCTCTTTCTAAAATTTTTGAAAGATGCCCCTTGTGTAAATTTCAGCTGCTTGCCTCTCAAATATACTTGAAGTTTTCAAGAATGCTAGTCTCTAATGTCTTAACATCAGCCTCTTCTTCGGCATCCCATCTTTTCTCAAGTGCGGTTCTATATTGAAGTATGAACTATTCAAGTGTTGTCTTAGATTGAACAAATTCATCAAAGAAATGGTTAATGCTCTCACTTTTTTGTGATAATGACATACTTACACGTAAAAAATATATTGTGAGAACAAGAATTGGTCCAAACTTATGTCAATCACATATGGCAAAAAATATTCATAATTTTCAGATGGAACTTACTAGAAAAAAAGTGATCATTTACATACACAGGAACCCATTTTTGATGGCACTGGTATATATTCTGTAGCCACTCATTTTCTCTGCATTCCACATATTATCCATTATCTCATCCCATTTTTCTACAAATTCATGAGTTGTTACACAATCATAGATGCATTTATCAAATTCTCCCATAAATTCAGGATACTTTTTATAAATATGCACAATCTTTTCAGGTATCTTCTTCAATATATGCCACAAGCAAAATCGATGCCTAGCATTAGAAAACACTTCACCTATAGCCATTTCTATAGCCTTATCTTGATCTGTAATAATTCTCTTTGGTAAAACTCCACAATTTGCTTCTAACCAACTCTGAAATATTCATGTAAATATTTCAGTCTTCTCATTACATAGCAGTGCACACCCAAGTAAGATATAAACTGTCCACGGTGATTCACCCCAACAAAAGGAGCAAATGGCATTTCATATCTGTTGGTTAGATAAGTGGTATCAAATGTACCACATCAAAGAAATAGCTACATGCTGTGCGTGATCTACCATTTCGGTTCGGTTCAAACCGAAATCTAGCAAATCTGGCAAAATCTGACAAAAAGAGGCATTTTACCAGTGGTCGCAAGATTCGATTTCGCGACCTCTGCGCGCGGAGGGTGCGTAGCGCGCGCCCAGACTCCCTTCCACTGCGTTACGGGCTCTTTTGTGTATATAATTAAATATATATTGGTTCATTTCGGTTTCCCAGTCTGAAACCGAACTGAACAGTGAGACCCGTGAAACCGAACCGAACCAGTCGATTTGGTGCGGTTTTCTGGTTTGGACCATATAGTGAACACCCCTATCTACCATCAATCAAAAAATATTTGACAAATGGTCATGCTCATTCAAGTCAAATGAATAAAAGAAAGTTGGATCCTTGCATTTCATTTCGATAAAATGACGAAGCATTCTTTGTGCATCACCCTCTCTCAATTTAGATTGTCGTTTTCTATTCAAAAATTTTTGACAATCTTTCTCTGTAAATGTTAACCTCTGTATGCT
Organism: Colocasia esculenta; assembly: GCA_014218235.1. Taxonomy (NCBI): domain Eukaryota; kingdom Viridiplantae; phylum Streptophyta; class Magnoliopsida; order Alismatales; family Araceae; genus Colocasia; species Colocasia esculenta. The sequence continues at coordinate 113,475,179 of CM024763.1, forward strand.
ACCCTTCCTTTTTGCCATGTAACACAATACTTTTGTAGTGGATATGTCTACACTACGCATGTTCAAGATTTAGCCTTCTTCGAGATAGTTATCCGTCGATGCGATCTTAAGTAAGCAACTACAACTCTTTTCAGCTCATGATTATGTTCAAATAAAATATCGGAGAATGCAAATTCTCCACTATCTTTGTCTAATTCACTTTTATTGATGTTGTGCAACCAATTTTTACAGAGTCTTTATGATTTTGTGAATCGGCCTTCCTCCTTGCTTTTCCATTTCTCCAACAAACAAAATGAACAAAAACACAAACTTTTCCACTAAATTTGCTGCTAAATGTACTAATGTCAAATCCCATGTGCCTCGTATATGTGTTGTAATATTTTTTGGCATCATTTATGGAGTCAAATTTCATGTCATTACATGGTGCTAAAGCCCTCCCAATCACATAATTCTTTGTAATCTATGATGGAGTCTTCAATGCATCTATTTCAGTTTTATCTTGTTCACCTGTAACATAAGACAAGTGATGTCAGACATACATATGCCTATTCAGACAAACAAATATCACTAGATAAACATATCTCACTGGACAAACATATCTCAATTTCCACAAAAAATATCAGTTTGCACCAACATATGTTATTATGAACCAACATATATATATTTACATTTACATATGCTATGTGAAGCAGCATATGTCACTTTAAACCATCATTTAATACTTGACAAGCATATATCAGTTTGGTCTAATATGTTACATGGACCAACATATCTAAATTAAAACCAACATATGTCTATAGGAACCAATTTGTTCACTTTAAACTATCATATATCACTGGACAAACATATTTCACTCTCCTCCAATTTATATCAGTTTTGTACTAACATATGCTATAATAGACCAGCATATACAGTTACACCAACATATGGCTATATTAACCAACATATGTCAATTCTATGGACCAATATATACTACTTTAGACAGACATATGTCAGATGTTGGCGTATTACATACATACCTTGTTCCACAAACTTTAAAGGGGACACAAAATCCAATCCACTCATCAGTGCTCTTACTTCCTCGCACGTTGGAAAGAAGAAGGTGAACAAGTGAGAATGTCAGTGTTGGCTGCTGAGGGACACGACTATGGTGGGTGGGTGGGGGGGGGGGAGGGGGGGTGATGTTGCCTTCCGATCGAAGAGAAAGGGACACTGCCAGAGGGAGTGCGCGATGGAGCCTTGAACACCGTCGGAGGGAGCGCGCGTTGCACACTGCCGGAGGGAACTCCCATTGGGCGTTGAAGCAGAGCCTTGGAGGGAAGTCGAAGTGTAGGGAGACTGCCGGAGGAAGAGAACGTATCGCGCTAAGTCCTTCTCATGGGAGATGACGCGCGCGGGAAAAGAAAGACAAAGTTGTCATATTAATATCACTTGCATCGATATGTGGGGTAGACCCACAAGTGCTTCACGTAGAGATAAGGGAATGGATTTACATATTGACATGTCATGGTTTACACAGACTTAATTTGCACCAAGTCCGAGAAGACATCAGTTACATGTGGAATCATCAATGGATGAAGACACCTTAGATGTCCTCACGAGCATCATATAATCAGTTCAAGTTTACTTTTTTTAAAAAGAGAAATATTTAGGATTCTTGCCTGGCGAAACCAATAAAAACGTGCCACGTTACGGAGCCTGGCGCAGTACTCCACCGCGCAGAGACTTTTACACTCTCCGCCAAAACACCAATCTGAAATCCCGGACGGCGGGGTATTCCTGCCCTAACCAGTAACTGCCCCGAACAACGCCCACCTCCGCCACCGCAGAACAGCACGCCGGCCGCCTTCTCCCTCCTTCTCGGAGACGCCGAGAGAGGCTCCACCGAGGTAGCACTGTAGCTAGCAGAAGAAATGAAGCGGCTCGTAGCCGTGGGCTTCGAGGGTTCCGCCAACAAGATTGGCGTCGGCGTAGTCACACTCGACGGCACCATCCTCTCCAACCCCCGCCATACCTACATCACCCCGCCGGGCCAGGGCTTCCTCCCCCGGGAAACAGCCCACCACCACCTCCGCCACGTCCTCCCCCTCTTCAGCTCCGCCTTGGAGGAGGCCGGCGTCACTCCCGCTGACGTTGACTGCCTCTGCTACACCCGGGGGCCCGGCATGGGTGCCCCGCTCCAGGTCTCCGCCGTGGTGGTCCGCGTGTTGTCCCAGCTTTGGAAGAAGCCCATCGTGGCCGTCAACCACTGCGTCGCCCACATCGAGATGGGGAGGGTCGTGACGGGGGCGGAGGACCCGGTGGTGCTGTATGTGAGCGGCGGGAACACGCAGGTGATCGCGTACAGCGAGGGGAGGTACAGGATCTTTGGGGAGACCATTGACATTGCTGTCGGGAACTGCCTGGATCGGTTTGCTAGGGTTCTCACTCTCTCTAATGACCCCAGCCCTGGATACAATATCGAGCAGGTAAGAGAGTTCCTTGAAATCCGTGTAAAATATAATGATCGATAACTTGTTACTGGAGAATTGCAATTCTTAGGCAGTCGGGGAACGTAAAAGCCTGTATCTTTGGCTCGTTCTCGTTTATCAGCATAGCCATATATCCGTTTTATGTGTTCTGCCAATTCATTGTATTGGTTTCGAGTGGTAAGTCTTAAGACACTCGCAGTGGCCTTTGCTCTTTGGTTTACTTTTGTCTATTTCATTGTCTTTCCCTTTATGACTTATAGTAGTTACATCCAAGGTTGGATCTACCGTCGTATCGGACCGAACCAGAATTCTATGGTATGGTATGGTATGGTATGGTACCAGCATACCGTACCATACTGCACTGGTTTGAGCCCAATACTGTGATACAAATTTTTAAAAAACAAACCCTTTAACCGGCGCAACTTGAATCTGTCCGCGCCTAAGTTTCGGGTTCTCCTAGACACAGTATGGTATGGGCATACCGCACCGGTTCAGTACGGTATGCCCAACCTTGGAACTTGCATCACTTGCTGAAGAGAATTCTGTTTTCTCATTCAAATTTTTCGAGGGGCTCTTGCACGGTGGCAGAACCTGTTCACATATAGAAAATCCCTGCAACTCTAGGTTAGAACCTGGGCGAACCGCACCCCCCCACCTACCCCGAAAGGAAAAATAAAAAAAGGAAAGAACTCCTACCCAGTGCCAACTTGGGCAGAGCCCATTGGCAGCTTTGCTTCAATCTTAAAACCCAAATACAGCCCTAATGGCAAAAACTGTTACACACAAGGAAGCCAGGTTATTTCAGAAGGCAACTCTAGTAGAGCTAGGAAGATGAGAGTTTATTACTTTTGTGAGACAATTGCATGGGATATTGGTATAGCCATAAAAAATTTGTTAGCATAAAGCAGTCCATCTAGAGTCAAAGTTTGGACCCTTCTTTTCAATGGAAACATGGAGCAATGATGGAGTGGAGGGTGTGCTTTCTCGCACTTCTGAACCATATTCTGTCTCTATGCTTGCATGTGCAACCAAGACTGACCCTTCAGATTCAGAGGTGGACGTCCAGGGAACTTGAAGAACAGGCAAAAAAACAGAGCAGGGGTTCTGGTACAATGTTTTGAGAGGTGGATGTCTAGGGCCCTAGGTATCAGAAAGGAAATCTTAGTTACATGTGTGGACCATCAGGAATAACAACTTGTTGAGTTTTATCATTTTCGTCTTGACTGCAAGTGTGTTATGTTTCTTCCCCAAGAGAGCATTCAAAGCACAAAGTATTACTCAATGCACTTCATGTCAGGTTCCTCCAGCTAAAGATAGTGGTGCACCCAGCTTTGTCTGCCCACAAAATGCCGCCAAGCCATGCTCATGATCAAATAAAATAAATATAAAAAACTAATTGCAATAATCCTCTCAAATATTATTTACCAAGTGCTTATTGTCTCATCTCAGTCCTAAAATTGAAGTACCTCACACCATTTATGGTCCGGACAGACATTTATACAGCCAAAATAGAGATGCATTGAGTCGAATGTGCTACAAATTGTAAAAAATGCAAAGATTTTAAGGAAACTTGCTCCCTTTGCACCTAGGCTGGATTCTTTTTCAGTCCAACTCTACTTAGGAATCAGCTGTCCCTCTTACAGTCAATGGTCCTTTGGAATAGAGCAAGAACTGATCCCCTGGTCAGGATGCTAGGCTGTTTACCTTTGTACCCTTGAGACAATGGATAAAAAGGAAAAAGAAAAAGAACTATACCTAGGATTTTTTTAAACACTGGTTCTGAATGCTTGTTTGCATGCGCAACTTTGAAGCTAATGTAGGAAAGTCGGCAAGAGGATAAGATGTGAATAGGCTAAGTGTTGACTACTCCTATTAGGGAAGAGTGAGTAATGTCAGATAGCATGCCACGTGTAATCATAAAAATGTCAAATTTAAAAGGAAGTTTCTTGTAGTGTGGCCATCATTGATGAACATTTCAGTGTTCATCAACTTGAACTAGAGGTATATTCTAGGATACTAGAAGAGGAACCTGCCTAAAAATTAGAAGAGTGGATAATTGATGGGGATCGAAGAGCTGAGAAAACGAAGCCAAACGTCTATTATTTATTTTATTTGGCCTAATAGAGACCCGATTGATGTATTTTATGTATTTGAGTAGTCTTAGTGAGATTGTAGGCCCAATAAGAGCCCAATAGGGTCTTTTCTATTTTTCTGTAATTTTTGGTACGAATTTCGTACTATTTTAGGTCTGAGGGTTATTTTAGTCAATATTGAGTCATTTGGAGTCTTTAGGGTTTATTGCTTATAAAAACTCCTGTAAGTCTCCAACAAGGGGATTGATGTTAATGAGAAAAGAAACCCTTTGTGCCGCCACCTCCTTTCCTCTCTTTCTCTCTCTCTGCGCCTCTCTCCCTGTGTTTCTCTCTCCTCTCTCTGCTTCTCTCTCTTCCCCAGCGAGATCCCCAGCTTCTTCCCTCTTCTTTCTTCTTGCTCTTCTATGTTGTCCCGCATCAATTGGTATCAGAGACCCAAGATCCCGATATCCATCTGCAACCGCCCCTACGCACCGGAGAGTCCCGGAACCACCTTCGCGGGACCATCGCTAGGTCCTCCTACGCACGAAGCCCTCCTCGGTCCCGCTGTCGTCGCGGCCTTGCGACCGCACCCTCGCGCGAGCGGACAGCCCGCGGTCGCCGCGCCCCTGCTACCCTCGCGCTGCGTCCGCCCCCGCCTCCGCGAACCCTCCGCAGCCCCTCCTTGCTCGCACCGCGAGCCTTTCGCGGGTGCCGCGACCCCGCCCCGCGCCCGCCTCTGCCTGGCCACGCGAGCGCCCCGCCACCGGCCTCCCGAGCCCGCCTGCGCCTACATCATGCCCCTGGCCAGCCGCCTCCACCCTCCCGAGACCGTCGCGCCAACAGCCACCACACGCGTCCACCACGCCCGCAGCACCTCGCCGCCCGCAGCCGTCCCCGCGCGTCCGAGCAGAGCCCTGCGCGACCCGCCACACCCACTGGACGAGCCGCGCGAGACCGCTGCGCCTCCCTGCGGGCCCCACGGCCTCCCCCGCATGCCCGGAACCACGTCGCGTCGCCTCCAGCGACCCGTCGGGCACGCCCCCGTGCTCCCCGAGAACTCCGCAGACACCCTCGCGCCCTGTCGTGTGACCCCAGGCATCCTGCCGTCGCCGCCCCAGTCGGCCACCTCGACCACGCACGCGTGCCCGACCGCACCAGCGTGCGCGGCTCCCCGGCGCGAGCCGCACCCCACGACGACCGCCCTCCAGCGACCAAGCTCACCAGCTCCGCGCCCCGCCGGTGACCCAGCGCATTTCCCCAGGTGGCCGTCTTGTCCGCTTCGCCCGCAGCAGCACGCCGATCATCGTCATCCAGTTGTCGCCGTCCTCCTGCTGCTCCCCGGGCTGCGTCGCCTTGCTGCCTGCGCCCAGCCGGCACGCGTCGCCGTCCTCTTGTTGCCCCGAGCCACGTCGCCCTGCTGCTGTTTCACCGCCAACGCCGTAAGCTGCAACTGCAATTCTGCCCCTGCTGTTGTTTCGCTGCCGTTGTTGCCATGCTTCGGTTTGCTCGTCTCTCCATATCTGAGTAATTTGGGGCACCATGATTTCTTCTGCATTTCAGACGTTAGTCCGATTATCAAATAGAAAGGTTATTTTGCTAATAATCGATCCGCTCCAATCAAGCAATTATGTATCTCAAGCCGTCGTGGATTCCCTTTCTCAAAGTGGACAGATTATTGAATCTGACAATGGACACATCTCCATGTCATTCTCTCTAGAATTCAGCGCAGATTTGGAACACAAGGATCTTGTCTATCATTCTGGAGTTTGGGCTACAATTCTTTCACAGCACTCATCTATCTTGCCCACCTACAAGTTTTACCTCATTGTGGGTCGGGAGTGGTTACAAAGGAAACATGTGGCGGTATTTAATGAAAGAAGTTATTGTATCCTCCGAGATTTTGATTATCCTGGGTGTCAATTCAAGTTTCATGCCTTTGCACTTAAAGTGGCACGACAACAAAAGTTAGAGTCCACAGCCTTGTCAACTGTGGAAAATGCTCAGGTAGGGGTGCACTGCACACCTACACCTACTATGGCAGCGTCCGAGGAGACAAATGAGAATGTGGCTGTGATTGACTCCTTCGAAGTACGCGAGACAGCTTCTATAATGGAGTCATGGGATCACTCTTTGATGATTGAGGCCGGTTTTGATGCACTCTCTGATCATTTGTTCGAGATCTCGACACTATCTTGTAGTCATCCTTCCCTGACAGATGTGCCTATTAGCATTGATTCCAGTGACTTTGATGTTGTATGGCACGGGTTCGAGTCACATTGCCGACCCCAACCCCAGTAGTCCAGTTTGATTAGATGTGTGGATATGGCAGTGCTCTATTGGCTAGTTGCTCCCTTCTCTATCTTGCGAATTCTCCAATATTTCAAAACTCGAGGACGAGTTTTCTTGAACCAGGGAGAATGATGGGGATCGAAGAGCTGAGAAAACGAAGCCAAACGTCTATTATTTATTTTATTTGGCCTAATAGAGATCCGATTGATGTAATTTTATGTATTTGAGTAGTCTTAGTGAGATTGTAGGCCCAATAAGAGCCCAATAGGGTCTTTTCTATTTTTCTGTAATTTTTGGTACGAATTTCGTACTATTTTAGGTCTGAGGGTTATTTTAGTCAATATTGAGTCATTTGGAGTCTTTAGGGTTTATTGCTTATAAAAACTCCTGTAAGTCTCCAACAAGGGGATTGATGTTAATGAGAAAAGAAACCCTTTGAGCTGCCACCTCCTTTCCCTCTCTTTCTCTCTCTCTCTGCGCCTCTCTCCCTGCGTTTCTCTCTCCCTCTCTCTGCTTCTCCCTCTTCCCCAGCGAGATCCCCAGCTTCTTCCCTCTTCTTTCTTCTTGCTCTTCTATGTTGTCCCGCATCAATAATTCACTAAGGATGTGTATAGTCTTCTAAACTCATGTCAGCACATCCTCCTTTTTATAGATTATATGAATCACACTCATTACTGATCCTAGGACCCCAATATGCAATCATACAGTTTGTAAGTCCTGATGAGTAAAAAGGGGAAATGAGGGACAGAGTGATTTGGTGGCACAGCGGCAGCATGGATGCAGTGGTGACAATGGCATGTGAAAGTGGCAGTGGACAACATTTTTCACAGCCCACTGTTGTCTCTCCTCCCCCCAGCCAGGCTAGGCCTCTGTTGATGTTAAGGAGACCTGATTATCTATTCGAAAATAAGCAAAACTTATATATTGTGGTGATCTTGATGGAGTTTCTACATTTTTTCATATCCCTTTGTGTGAATAGTTCTCTGAAGCTGGGAGGATGTTAGGTGAATATTCCCTTGTCCGATGCAGGATAGTTTCAGGAGATAAGTTTTCACTTATAATATGGTCTTATGGACTGCTGACTTTTTGGTTGTTGGCTAGGCATTATTATGTAGCTGGTTCCATCTGGTTGAGGTCCTCATGCAGTTTCAACATTTTCATGTCCGTTTCTGTGAATAATTTTGTTTGGATATGCATTTTGACGGTATGGTGAATGGTGATGATTAGCTGAATGGTTCACTGCCCTATGCAAGATAGGTTAGAAAGACAGCTATATAGTAGGCTACTTTGTATGCGAACTCTGGTGCTGTTGGCATGACACTATATATCATTGTGTGATAATCTCCTGATTGAATTCTACATTTTCGTACTCATTTCTATGAATGTCATGGTAATGGTTCTCCATTCAAAATGTTGTGTTAATAATGCCCTAAAACCAGAGGTGGGAGGTCTGGGCATTTTTTTTTTCTCTCTCTTAACTCCAGTGCCTTGTTCCTAAACCATGTTGAAGATTGTTTGGATTCTTTCTGAATTGTTAGATATTGGTCTGACTTCTTGGTCGGTTGCCATACCCTATCTATTTATACTCTTAAAAACATCATTTCGGGTGTTCCCAGTTTCTACTTAAAGAGAGGAAGGAAATTCCAGCCCAATCGTTTTTCTCATTGATTGATGCTGATGTGATCGGAGAAATTAAAACCTAAACAGACAGCTAGGCCCAAGTCAGACCTACCAGACAGGGAGCTGATTGTCCTGCGAATTCCCATTCCTTGTATCATGAATACCAAACAGCCAAATTTCTCCTCTTTTGGGTAGGTGGGCGAGGACGCAATGCAGTACCTTCTTGGTGGCTCCCATTGTGTTTCTTGTGTAGAGGACCGTTTTTGCCGGCGGTGAACAACAATCCTATGCCTTTCTATTCTTCTGTTTTTTTGGGTTTTCTTTAGTTTTTAGTCCATGTAATGTTTTGCAATTAGCTTCTAATCCTTCTAACTTGATTAATCGTCCCTGAACCTAAAAACTCAACTTGCTTGAGAAGCTACTCCTTTTGAGGGACAGAATATGCAACGTCCTCTTCTTTTTTTACTTTTGACAGATAATGTTCGCATTTGACAACTTTGCTATCTTTTCCCGTGTAGGACCTTAACCATTTCCGTTTTCATGTCTAACGGCCTTAGTTTTTCTATGCAGTTAGCCAAGAAGGGTGAAAATTTCATAGATCTACCCTATACCGTGAAAGGAATGGATGTTTCCTTCAGTGGGATACTAAGTTATATCGAAGCTACTGCGGTGGAGAAGCTGAAGAAGAAAGAGTGCAGTCCAGCAGATTTGTGTTATTCCTTGCAAGTATGTACACCAAGTCCCATTCAGAGTTTCTTTTTGGAGGCCTAATGCTTCGGAAAAAGAAGCCACAAATCATTACTTTCTTTTTATGCATGCTGTGTACAGGAGACTGTGTTTGCGATGCTTGTGGAGATCACAGAGCGTGCCATGGCGCACTGTGACAAGAAGGATGTTCTTATTGTTGGTGGCGTGGGCTGCAACGAGCGATTGCAAGAGATGATGAGAATAATGTGCTCCGAAAGAGGTGGGAGATTATTCGCAACCGATGATCGTTATTGTATCGACAACGGAGCAATGATAGCATATACTGGCCTCCTCGCATATGCACATGGGATTACCACACCACTGGAGGAATCAACATTTACTCAGAGATTCCGAACGGATGAGGTACAAGCTGTCTGGAGAGAGAGAGAGACCTGCCCAAAGCAGATGTCGTAGATGGGAAAGAAAGTTGCAGCTAGTCACTAGGATTACCACTGCTGCAAGAGAGTAGATATTTTTTTCAGGGGTATTACCGGTGTAACTTTCTTGTAATTTAAACTAGAATAGCAGGCGGCAAGTGTTCTTCCTCTATATATATACTTGGCAGTTGATTGATGGTCCAATATTTCTGAGAGATTCTTGATCTTTCATAAATATACCAAAGTCGACATAGAATCTGAAACTCCATGAGCACAATTACAGCGGTCCACTCTTGTCCTTTCAATAAAGGGATAATACAATCCACAAAAATAGGCCGTCCAGTAGACTATGATAATTTGAACCAAAAATTAGAAATCCTTGAAGAAAGCAGAAGAGAAATGGAAATGCATGCAAAAAAGGGTTGCATATCTAGCATTTTCTTGCATGTCATCGTATATCCTGCTCTTTGATATACTAAAAGAAAAAAAAATATGTCGACCCCCCAGCAGAATATGACGCAATTAACTACGACTAACAGATGGATGAAAGTGAAAACATGAAATTTGGTTCCCTCCGACCACGTCTCCCAGAGAGAGTGGCCGTTGACAGCAGCACCCATTGAAGACTTGGTCATCGAATCCATGCATTTTCAACCGCAGTTTAAGCATTCTCACGGACCACTTTGTCAAACTTATCGCGGGAATTTTTCTTGGCGCCCTTCAAGATTGTTTTATCAGCGGTGATGAAAAAGGCAGCAATAGAAGCTGTCAGACGAAAGCGAAACAAAAATGATCAGAGCCTTAAGTTGATTATATGTGCAATACAAGTGCAGTGTTCCAAAATTTTAAATTATCCAGTGTGTTTATTATATGTATAACATTACAAATATTATACACAACCAAAATGAGGGGATGGGCCATGTTAACAGATTAAAAAACTACAGCAGGAGTAATACTTGCTGCACTGGAGCAGGGCCCACCAGCCATGGCTGCACCCTAGTATTGTTCCTACAGCAATGCGCCGAACGGTTGCATGGAGATAACAGTTTTGAAAGAGCCAATTAAGTTTTCTCTACAAGATGAACTATCTGTAAGCTATGCAATGCTGACCAAGTCAAACAACCCCCACACTCCATTGCTGTCCACAAAGATCACAAGATTAAGACTCCACAGCGCTTTGCTGCAGTGTTTCCAGGTTAAACTTTTGCCCGAATCGGAGTGGCTTAGCGCCTCTTTGGATAGAGTTAAATGTGAGTTAACTCTGAGTTAACTCAGAGTTACTAGAGTTAACTCAAAAAGTGCTTTGGTAGTGGGTTAGAGTTAACTTTTGTGGGTTGGGGTAAAAGTGTGTTAAAAGTGAGTTAACACACCTTTTTGTAACCCACATCTAGAGGGGGGACAAAGTTAACTCAAGTGAGTTAACAACTTTTTCCTCTCACATCACAAGCATTAAATGCACCTTTTCCCATTCCCAAGGTAGGTTAACTCACTTGTTCTTACCAAAGTGTGTTTTACAAAAGTAGGTTAACTCACCATATAATCAAAGTTAACTCTATTACTACCAAAGCAAATAATGAGTTACACATGTGTAACTTTGTACATGGGTTGGAGTTATCTTAACTCCAACCCATTACCAAAGAGGCGCTTAAAGTCCAGAGGTTTCGTAAAACCCACTCTTGCGGAAGCCATAGGCCTTGGTGAGGCACACTTGCAGCCCATGCTTACTTGGTTAGGTGTTACTGTCCTCATGCAAGGTTCTGGAGTGGGGTGAGACCCCCTGGTTTCAAGAAAAAAGGACAAAGGAAAAAAAATACGAAAATAGATATCAACAGAGAAAGGAAAAAAAAATGTAAACACATCCAATCCTTCAGAGCCTGACAACATCAGGAAGGACTGAAATAGGAAGATTTCTGTGCAGATAGTCAATATGCTAGCAAAAGCATCTATTGCTATGGCCATTTAAACTTTGTTGCCTATAGATGCCCTGTCCCACGGGAGTTAGGGCAAGTTTGTGTGCCATTTCTCCTTCAATGGGCTAGCATATTGTCAGAAGTTTTCTTGGCAAGTAAGAATCTATAACTATAACTATATATTAGAAGAGACACTTGAGTTTTTTTCGTCCGGTTCATTAGCCCAGTTCATCCTTCCCTTCCCTCTGATTCGCTTTAATTTGCATGGTCAATAATACCTACAATTGAAATACCTGATAAGAAATGTAGTGGGATATATGCAGTGCCATTAGCCCGCTTCATCCTTTCCTTCCCCCTAATTCGCTTTAATTTGCATGGTCAATTAATACCTACAATTTGAAACGCCTGAACAGAAATGTAGTGGGATATATATAGTGCTAACGCACTGTTTAGAATAAAAATGCCTGAACGGAAATGTACTGACATATATGCGGTGTTAATGCACTGTTTTAAATACATAGAATCGCATATATGCAGTGTTCACGCACTGTTTTGAATACAGAGAATTTGAAACGAAACCCACTATTTTGAATACATAAAATTTGAAACGGAAAGTATAATTTGAAATGTTGAGTAACCGAAGGAAACGTAAAAAAAAGGTTGGATTGGTGATCACCACTCCATAGCTCTCTTGCAGTTCAATCTAATACAAAATTGCAGAGCACTGGAAGCATAGCACTGGAAGCAGAGCACAGGAAACACTGCAGAGCACTCACTGCTTCCAAGGTAATCCCCTAATTAACACAGATGTGAAACATAGTTTCCTGAAGTTTATTCTACCACATATTTGCAGACAACAGGGAGCACAAGGATAATTGCTCAACAAAACTATACAGAACGTGAAGAATTGTTGATGAAATATTACTCACTCTCTAAGGTAATCCGATGGAACACATTCTCCATTATTTGTTAATTACTTTAGCATAAGTATGAAACATTGTAGAGAGAAGAACAGAGCAATGGCGATGAACATAATGATATCCCACATCTTTAGTGTCCACTACCGCCTACCTGCCGGATGCACGGAGAAGTCGGTACCCTTTCATCCAACAGCTACTTCTTCTCGTCACTGATTGGGATCTTATAGTTTGTCTGCGCCCCGGGCACCAGTAGAGGAGGCGGCGGGCCGGGCACTGACGGATGTTATCTGATCTCACAGGATCACCACATCACCTTTAAACATGAGTGCGAGTTTCTTTGTGGTGCAGCACCAATAATAGAGCCAGCCTACGTCTTCAGCAGTGCCCCAACAATGGCGCCACCACCTATTCTGACCCGACGACAATGTATGTTGAATAGGAGACCTTGCAGCTAGAGAATCGCCTCATACGAAGTCAGAAAATTGGCGATGGGCGGGAGTAGGGGCCCCAGGCTGGTTTAGGGGGGTGGAGGGAGCCTGCGGAGGTGGGGAAGGGGGATCCGTCGGGTTTGGAGGGGGACCGGCAGGTGGCATGGGGCCGGCGGGGTTGGGGCCCGACGGGCTTCGGAGAGCGGCACGATGGGAAGAGACACGGGAGTGGGTGGGCTTGACGGCGGTGGAGGACGCGATGGCGGCAAGGCTTGGCGGTGGAGGAGTCGACGGCAGCTCGGGTGGCAGCGACGACAACTCTTGGCGGTGGAGGAGGCAGCGGCGAACTGGAGCGAGGCAGGGAGTGCGAGGGGGGCGCAGAACAGGAAGGAAGCAGCTTGGCGGGGGCCGACGGGGTGAGCAGAGGCAGGGACCGACGGGGTGAGCAGAGGCGGGGAGGAGGGGCGACGGGGTCCCTGCTAGGAGGCACCCATCGAGGGCCTCGGGCTGCACGGGCTCGCCCGGCTGCACTCAGCCACCGGGGATCTGAGGCGCGCGATGTCGGCCAGGAGGGTGCCGGCCAGAGGGCCGCGCAGGAGGCGATGGCTCTTCTGTCAACCTGAGCCTGCGGCTGTACTGGCTGCAGCCTTCTCCGGTTCTGAGGGCCGCCGTCGTCGCCGTCGCAGCGGAGCTTCCCGGCCGACAGGAGGAGCTGGCTGTACTCCCCGTCGTCTTGCCATGGCTGTCTCCTCACAGGTCTGAGTCGTTCTCTTGGCGAAGACAGGGGTAGGCACTGAGAGACATGTGGGAAAGATGCCAAAGATGTTGTTCTGGGTTTTGGTTGCTTTCGTAACGACGAAGAAGACAAGCTGAGAAGAGAGTTGGAGGTGGAGAGAGATATGTCAGAATTCATGAGTGCTGAGAAGAGAGTTGGAGGTGGAGAGAGATATGTCAAAATTCATGAGTGCTGAGAAGAGAGTTGGAGGGGAGAGAGAGATGTCAGAGACTCAGAATTTACGAAAAGACAACTCAAGCTTTGGGACACGAGAGAGAGTGGGATGGACCATTGCTGGCACTGTTTCGGGTCTTGAAATTTATATAATAAATAAATATAATATTTAAAAAGTTTCATAAAAAATTAAATTTTAGATATTTTGAAATTCTATATAATTTTATTTTAAAATTTACTTTAAAATATAAATATTATATTAACTCTAAAATTATTATCATTTGAAAAAATTTCTTTACAATTTATATTTATTAACTTTATTTTTTTGTAAATAATAGATGAATATTAATATATATAATATATATTTTAAATATCATACTTACAAATATATTACATACGCGTAGCACATTTTTTTAACTAGTACAGTCAGAAATGCAAACCATAGAATAATTCAGAAAGTTCATCAAATTTATAGGTTCAAACTGACACTATAATAGGCCAAGAAAAGCAAAGGGAAAGTTTGTAGAGGCTCAAAAGTTTTTTTTTTTTTTATGTGAGGACAACTGAATTTAAAAAAAAAAGGATCAAGAGTAAAGTTGGCAGTCAATATTGCAAGTTCAACAAACATAGAGCAGGTTGCAGTCCATGCATGTGAAAGGATTGCAGACTTTCCCTGCATAAATTTATAATTTTGCAAAATAATACAATATCATAAAATGTTAAGAAACATAGAAAATGGATACAACTATTCAATGGAGGCTGATCACGGCTTCCTCATCAAAGTGTAGTCCAGATATCTCCTAGCAAGGTCTAGGATAACTTCTATCAATCTCACACAAACACCACACACCAATAGAAGGGCCTAATAGATCTCCACCCCTCAACAAACAACCACCACCTCCTCCAACCAAACCTTTCCCCCTCGCAGACAATCACCTACAAATTTATCCCATATCCTTCTCAAGCAACCCCAACATCCTTCCCCATCATTCTCATCCACATGGTTTCAAGTCTATATTTATTGGCTTCAGTGGCGGATCCTGAACATTAGTTTAGTGAGGTCACTTAATTTTAGGGAGATCACCCTTAATTCAGTAGGGTCACCTTACATAAAATTTTAACATATGCAAACAAAATTTTTTTTTTTTTTAAGACTCCCTTAAGACTCTCCTTCCAAGTCAGTGGGGTCACGTGACCCCACTGATTTGTAAGAGGATCCGCCACTGATTGGCTTGCCAAATTGTAGATTCAAGAGCCACCGGCAGCTTATCAAGGTAGGACGTGTGACCACATGGTCCTATTTTTCAGCCTCCAGATTGATAACCCTTCTCCTGCTCGTTCAAATTTTCCTATCAAAAACCAGTACTTCTAGTCCCAAAAAGTGTTCTCTGATCAAGTTAAAATATGTTTACACAAAGCAAGTCGACGAGTAGACTCTCCTTTCCAGAAAAGCACATCCCAAAACAGTTATTGATAGTCTCTAAACATAAACCTTTTGCAAGGACCACATCTCAAAATAAAGATCAATGTAGACATAAATTGCAAAATCATGAGTCAACAAAATAGGCAGTCTTGGTACATGAATTTCCAAGGAATCCATTTTTTTGAAACTTTTAAAATTTACCTTTGAAATAAAGCAAAAAAAGGGGGGGGGGGAATGCAAAGCAAGATGCATATTAGAGAAAAGTAGAATACCTGCTGATATGATCAGTGCTTGTGCAGTGTAGTTGAGGTTAGCTTTGCCCAGGGAATCACACGGCAACCAACCAACTGCAAATACAATAATCAGGGGGAAGAATAGAAGAAACTGTTGTCAGAAAACAGATTTAGTTGTATATTGGGGACCTTCTCAGTCTATGAGAAAAACTAAGGTCAAGTCACTTAAAGCAAACCAATCTCTAAGACAGAATACCAAAAAAAAAAAAAGTTGCAAACAAACGAGGAGAGAGAGTACCATTAAATGAAGCAGAGGAAACCTAAACTAGCGGAATAACAACAGAAAGAGGGAAATTTTACCGTCGGTACTGCCGCAACAGCACCTGCAATGGAAGCTCTTCATCCCTTCTGTAACGGCATCTGTCACAGAAAGGAACGCGGGAATTAGTGAGATAAGCAAGGCATAGGATCCACCAGACAGCGAGATAAAAAGTAGATGCAATGACGAAGCAAGACGCGGGTACTCGGATCCAGGTCGGGAGTATGAAGGTTGCTCAGTATCTTATAAGAGGAAAATCATAAAGAAGAACATCCTAATTTCCAAATTGAGCTTTCCAGAAACAAATTACCACAGGAAGTTGAAAGAAAATGGTTACAACCTAGCAACTTCAGGATTAGTTATCCATACAACACGAAAGAAAAAGAAGAAATTCGACGCGGACGAGCTTTTGCAGCCAAATTTCAGCAGCAAACTAGAGGGCAAAGACGGCGACGGAGCAGATGAACGACGGGTTCCGATCAACACAACTTCCTTTTTATTTCCTCTCGGAAGAGCCGATCAAAAACTTGTGAGAAAATGAGCCACGGAGAAGACCCAACACCCACGCACGACACCCAACCAGAAATTTGCCGGCTCACCTCTTACGGTGCTCTCAGAAGCGGAGACTCGGGGCTCGCTGGGGGATGAGATCCAGGGGCTCTGCTTCGAGCCCCTCCTACTGGCCCATGTGTCCCTCAGCTCCGAAGGAATCCCCATCTCCCAGAACAGGGGTTGCAGTTGCAGGTGCCCTTGCTTACCTCCTCCCTCCCGCTTGGCTTCTTCACCTTGCAACACTATCGCGCAGCAGGTTCTTCGAATCCAAGAGCCAGCAGCAGAAGAAATCCCCAACGAGGCAAACTGCGACCCGGCGTTCTTGTGCCCGCACTCCACAGTGGATCCACCGACCGCGGCCGCCTCCTAACAAAAACAGTTTTGTAACACTATTGGTAACATCATCTAGTAATAATATTATTAAAATTATATCACATCAATAACAGAAATAAAAAAATTAAATACATTTTGTAAATAATGAAGTTGTGGTATACTTTAATTAGTGTGTTACTTTAATATGTTATCAAATAATGTTACTAAATTATTTTCCGCCTCCAAAAACAAGTGAGGGTCCCATTTCACAGTCACCGGATTAGATGACGCGGTTGACCTCTGCGCGCTTCATCTCACACCGTGTCATTGCGTACCGCGATGGTATAAATGTACCCCATACTAGCGTTCCAATGAACTCTGGCACTATTGGGTCGCCTCTACAGCCCTGTAGCTCTCGGAGCTCAAACCCAATGATGAGAGTTCTATCTTTCTCACCCTAGAAGTGTATCGTCTTGGTCTGCTTGGCAAATCTCCCTCTCTCTCTCTAAACTCTCTTCAAGGGCAGTGTCATACTTAGAAATTGTGGGTTTTTTTTATTTTAATAGAGTTTACATAACAAGGTCGGGTCTCAATTTTATTCCCCACAATTTTGCCGATCCTGTTAGACATTGAGAACTTGCGTTTCTAATGATAAATTTGTAACACCCTAATTAGTTTTTCAGAAAAATCAAAAACTCTTTATATGCCATACATGAAAAACTTAGATGTTGAATCCTAGGAAAAAAAAATGTATGTGACTACTTTGGTCACATGAATGGTAGTACTTCTAGTCATGTGTACCCCGATAAAACGACATCGAATTTTGGAAACAAAATTCTAATTGAAACCACTATAATTATTAGAAAAATATGTTGATTCTAAAAATATAAATATTAGAGATTATTGGTGACTAAATATTGAGATTAACTGAATTTATTAATTTTTTAGACAATTTTTAGCCAACAAAATTTAAAATTTTAAACTAAAACCATCATAATTTGTAAAATCTTTCGACTAGCTTATGTTTGAAATTTCATCCTAACTAGGCATCGTTTGGATACAAAAATAGAGGACCAAAGGATCTGGACGAATCAAATCCTAATTATGTAACCAATTTACGTAACATTTTTACTTACGTAATCTTAGCTATGTAAAATACTTCACCCCCACGAAAACTTGTTACATGTACTTCAATACGTGTTGAGGGTTGGTATATACTTAATAAAACATGGCCAAGCAATAAAGAAAGAGATTTTACAACGTCCATGTGTGATACTCTGTGTTGTGCATGCATGTAACTTTGCAACTTATATATAACCTCCTTTGCTCATTCCTGAGAGCATTTTGGTTGTATGTTTATCACCTCGTGTGTTGCTATTGCTATTCTTACTATTCCGAGTGTTCATTGAGAAAAGAAGGATTTCGGTTTCCTTTGATATGTAGGATTTGTTGGCCCTTTATTTATGGCAACAAGCGACCTAGAAGGGGGGGGGGGGGTGAATAGGTTGAAAATGATAATCTGAAAGCAAAACAACAACTTGAAACTTTGGTTAGTGATTAAGATCATGTGCAATGAAATTTAAATGGGCGGAAGCAATCACACATAAGAACACAGAGATATCCTAGTTCGGCACCTCCAGGTGGAAGTCATACATCCAGTCCCCAAGTAAATCTTAAGATTTCACTAACTAAGGTACAATCCCCTCAAGGATCTACAACACTCAGCCCATGCTGGTCTTCTTCTCCTTTCGGGTAAGAAGACAACCCACTTCTTTTATTGGTCAAGAAGCCAACCTCCTAGTACAAACCTCAATGTGGTTCTACTGGAACAAACTCCAGTGGATTCTTTCCTTGACACAGGGGACACTGGTATAGACCCCAGATGGTCACAACCCACCAGCACTTCAGCCAGTCCTCTATTCACTTTGGAAGAGGAAAACCCTTGCTCTTCTTAAGGAAATGCGCAGGCTATCGAGATCAAGTTCTAAAGAAAAGAACTTGTATGCTTGATCTCGGACAGTAATATGAGAGCTAAAATAAACTATAGAGAGAATACAAAACTCTCAGGCTAGAATCTCTCTCAAGATTACACAGACACACAAAAGCATAGAGAGAGAGATGAAGGAAAGAAGGGCTTGAAAGCTTCAGAAGATTTCCACTGCTTCTTTGCTTTAGACAGGCTCGAGCTCTTTCTCTCCTTTTTTTGAGTGTAAATGGCGTTTAGACTCCTCACTTTTTTTTTTAATGATACAAAAGCAAGGGGGCATACCCCCATCAAACCAGTCTAACATCATAAGACCAGATCTGTCAATGACCATGGCCCCTTACAAGAATGAGGAACTATGAACACCCCAAAAAACTTCATTACACAGATGCAATAGCGTGGTTAGCAAGCTGGTCCGCCACCTATTTGTCTCCCGGAAAACATGAGAAATAATATTGAAATCTTCATGCAGCAAGTCCCTCACTACTCGCCACCACCTGTATGTATGCCAAGAAATACACCTGCTCTGTCGGAGAGAATTGACTAGAGATAAAGAGTCAGAAAGCAAAATCCTAAAAAGCTTGCCTGGCGAAGGCCATCGCATAGTGCACGGGTTTCAGCAATGAGGCTATTACCCTAAGAAATTAACAAAAGCAACCAGACATTGCCATGAACATCCCAGATACACCCTCCTCCACCACAACTCCCTGGATTACCTTTAGAAGCCCCATCAACATTCAAGCAGAATTCACAATCGGAGGAATCCAGTGGACCAGCTTCAGTTGCTTAGGAGAAAAATGGGGAACAAAACCATAATTCTGGAGGATTTGCTGTTCTACCCCGGCGTAGGGGCAATATTGAAGGTGGACATATTGAGAGAAAAACAGATGTTAAGCTTGATGCTTCTGATGATATCACCTGCCCGAATTTTTTTAGTGTCATACCTTGCTAAACATCTGCATTTCCATAGCCCATAACATAAGCAGCAAACAATAGAGAGATATGAAACCAAAAGGAGAGCGAACATTAGAGTGCTAAATAAAGCTCCAAATCCTGGCAGTGATGTGATTATGTAGATGAACTTTGTTGTTGATCAAAGGCAGGAACTATCTCCACAGCGTCACAGTAATATCACTATTGATAAAAACATGATTGAGGTCCTCAACCTGGGGTGATATACAACAGTGGCATCTAGAAACCATAGGGATTCCACATTCCGAAATTCTGCTGTCAATAGGCACCGCTCTATTAAGGATCTTCCAACAGAACAAGGAAGCTCTAGGGTAGAAGGAGTGTTGCCAGATCTTCATAATAGCAGGTCGGCGGATCCCAACATCTCTGACCAAGTTATAAGTGGAACTTGTAGAAAAATCGCCACTAAAGCAGTAGGCCAAATACACTTATCCTCTTCATCTGTCAGCTGCAAACCATGCATGACCCCAGTGGGTATAACCGCCCTCATAGGATGGGATGCATCACGTACCACCTCCAGCAAAGAAATTCCCTCACCCTCAAAAGAGCCCTGAAGCATAGAAGACAGCGGCTGATCCCCCATCCAAATATCATTTAAAATGTCAATCTTGTCACCTTACCATTTATCCATCTCGTATTGCTTTGGATTATGGAGTTCGCTGCCATGCAGACGCGCTTAGGCATACCAGGAATGTGAGTATAGTTGTTAGCTTGAAACCGCCTTCTAGCATACCCAGCCCATAAGGAGCTTCCATTACGGATATTCCAAAGTTGCTTCACTGCCAGGGACATTTGAACATGTTGGATATTTCAAACTCCTAAACCACCCTCAACTTTTGGACGTTGGATTGTATGCCATGCAACCCAATGACGACAACGAGAACCATCAATGCCATTCCAGAAAAATGCTGTTGAAGACTTCTCAATGTAAGAAATAATTGATTTTGGAAGAAAAGAAGCAGCGGCCAGGTAAACCGGGATAGAGGAAAGCACTGAATTGATCAAGGTGACCCGACCAGCTTGGGAAATAAGCTTGGATTTCCAACTACCCAACTTAGCATTAACTTTATCAATCAGAGACTTATAATCAGAGGTAAGAACCTTCCTTGATCTCAGCAGAACACCCAAGTAAGAAGCTGGCCGGTCTGTCTCATGTAACCAGTAGCCTCCTTGATTCTATGAATGGACATAGGAGAGGCTTACCAGAGACCATGAAGGAACTTTTGCTAGAATTAATGATTTGACCTGAGGACTGAGCATACCTTTTAAGAAACTGCATGAGGCGCTTTAACATTGTGAATGCTTCCATTGAGAAAGATTAGGGTGTCGTCTGCATATAGAAGATGGGAAGGGGGCGGACAACCTCTGGGACCAGCATAAGGAATAATAATACCAGTGGAAACCATGTTCTTCAGTCCTCTACTTAGAGCTTCTTCCATAATGATGAAGAGCGTAGGAGCAATGGGATCCCCCTGCCTTAGACCTCTTGTGGATTTAAAGTAACCACAGACGAGCCATTAACCAAGACCGAAAATCAGCAATTGGAAAGCATCATGCCAATATAGGAAACAAACCTGGAGGCCAAGCCAAACTTCTTAGAACAGCAATAAAAAAATCCCATTCACACTGTCATAGGCCTTCTGATATCCAACTTGAAAATAGCATTCCCCCCTCTAACCTTCCTGCCAATATCTCACCAAGTTGTCTGGATAGAGACACATTGTCCAGGATAAACCTCCCTTTCACAAAAGCGCCTTGCTCTTCAGAGATAATACCGGGAAGAATGGTAACCAACCTGTCACATAAAATTCTAGAAACAATTTTATAACAAAAATTGCATAAACTAACTGGGCGGAAATCATTGAAGGAAGCGGGGTGAGTCTTCTTTGAGACAAGAGCAATAGAGTAGATGTAACCCCTCTTGGAAAAGAGTGACCCTGGAAAAAGCCACTAACAGCAGCAAAGACATTAGATTGAACAATCCCAACAAGAGGTGAAGAAATGCTAGTGAAACCATCCGGCCCATGGGAGCTATTTCCATTTAAACACTCCATACCACTTTCTTGACATCCTCCATACTTGGAGTAGCACAAAGGATGTTATTCTGATGATTAGAAATAGGGGGGGGGGGGGGGGGGGGGAGGATGACCTCAAGGAGGAAGTCATCAATCGAATGAACAGAAGTTTGCATAAGAGTACCAAAAAATCGAGCAGCCTCATCCCGAATCTCCACCTGATCCTCAATCCAATTCCCATTAATTTGGAGCCTCTGAATTTTATTTCGTCTTCTGTTACCTTGAACGACAGCATGATAAAAAGCTGAATTTCTATCACCTTTTTCCAACCAATCCATGTGAGCTTTCTAGGCCCAAAAATTCCCATGCAATGCAATGCTCTTTTAAGGCTAGCAGTCACCTCCCCCAGAGCAGAACGATTACCCAGAGTAGGATTAGTATCAAAATGATCTTGCTTAGCTCTGACCTCATCCTCCAATCAGAGCACATTCCCTTCAACATTATCAAACACACTTTTATTCCATAGACGCAAGGCCTTCTTAACAGCCTTAAGTTTCAGAAAAAAAATGGTGAAAGGATTAGGGTGCCAATCCATGTCCACATTCCACGCCATTTTGACAGTCTCAAGAAAAGAACTAAGGGAGGTCCAGATAGCCTGGAATGTGAATCTAGCTGGGGTGTGAGCATCATTCGTAAAAGAAGCCAGCAGAGGAGCATGGTCCAAAGGACCTCTGGGAAGATGCCTAACACAGAACCCAGAGAAACTATTATTTTTTATTATTATTAAAAGGTCCTCAGGCCCTCAAACTAGGAGAGTGCACCCTCCCCCAAAGGGGAAGAATGTTCTTACTCCACCAGTGAGTTCGACCTGAGCCAAACTTATTTATATAGGAAAGTGAAATACATAGTCCATGGGGCCAACCCCCGTTACACCAAGCGAACATGCATGAGCCCAGACTTATCAACAACCATCGCCCCCTTACAAGCATGAGGTAAACTTGTCCCCCCCCCCAGAACACATCATTCTTTTGTTCTTAATAGCTAAGTTAGCCAAGGAATCAGCAAGTTGATTTGTTTCTAGGTACACATGGGATAACTGAGTGGACGCCCTACTGAAAAGTTGTTTAGCATCTCTCCACCATCTGTAAGAGTTCCAAGATAGAGCCTTATCCTTGTTTACAGAGTTGACAAGAACCTGAGAGTCAGAGTAAACAATGGAAAGCTTATAACCAAGCAAGTAGCAAGCCGGAGACCATCACAGAGTGATCTGATTTCTGCAATCATACTGGTGCCTCCCCATAGAAATGAGAGAAGGCGACATGAACCTGTCCCAGAGGATCTCTGATGCAACCACACCCCCCACATTCCTCGGGATTTCCTTTGCAAGCCCCATCAACATTCAAACTAAAGCCATAAATTGGAGGGATCCATCTAATAAGCTTGAGCATCTTGGAGGAACACATTGGAAAGTATCCGAAAGCATTAAGAATCTGCAACTCAGAATTGTTGGGCGCAACCTTAAACTGGATTTTGGAGAGATGGTGTATAGTGGATGATTTAATTTTGCTGATGATACTCCCAATAGAGACCTGAGTATCCTCAAATCTTCTGTGACATCTACACTTCCAGATTTCCCACAGCATGCTAGTGAGGCTATAGAGAAAATAAAGCCATAAGGGGATCTGATGTTAGAAGTTTGGATGGCACTCCAAAGGCGGCTAGTAATATGGTTATGCAAGATGATCTTGGAAGGGAGAAGAGGACTAATCTAGCGCCAAAGAGAGACCGCATATCACTATGAATAAACAGATGATCAAAATCTTCAGTATGGGGATGCTTACAACAGAAGCAACGAGACACCAAAGAAATCCCAGTTTCATAGATACTCCCATCAAAAGAAACGACCCGGTTAAGGATTTTCTAAGCAAATAAGGAAGCTCTCCGATAGAAGGAATTATGACAAATTTTAGCCAGGCCCGGTCTTTGAACCCCCTGAGGTCGAATAAGATCATATGTGGATTTAGAGGAGAAGGAACCATTGTTGGAAGGTTTCCACATACATATATCATCATCAGCAGTAAGAGCCAAGCCGTCCAGAACATGCTGGGGAAGAATAGGCCTGAGAGGATGATCAATATCCATAATCACGTCTCTAAGAGAGGCACCCGCTTCATCATTGTGAACATGGATAATATTGCTGAGTGGGCTTTCACCGATCCAAATATCATGAAGAATATTGATGCTCTTACCATTACCATGGACCCATGTAGTATTATCATTCAAAGTTTTCAAAGCTTCCATGTACATAACGTTAGGCATCCCTGGTATCCCGGTAATGCTATTAAGAGTATACCGTTTCCTGGCATAAGAGGCCAGAGAGAATTGCTATTTTGATGTTCCAAAGATGTTTAATAGCCAGAGATAAATGAACATGCCATAGACTTCAAACCCCAAGGCCACCTTCATGAACAGGTTTCTGAATAGATGACCAAGCAACCCAATGCCGACAATGAGCACCATTTGTGCCATCCCAAAAGAACCGGGAAACTATTAACAAAAGTATTGTTCATCAGAAAACGATCCAGTCTCGCCTTGATCGATGCCTGCCCAGTGCGGTTATTAGACCAGGTAAAATGAGAACCAATGTACCCAGCATCAGTAAGAGAAGAAGCATTAATGAATGCATTAAAATCAACCATAGCTTGCATGTTTCTTATACACCCTCCTGTTTTCTCAGTAGGTTGAGTAACACAGTTAAAATCTCCCTCAATAATCCATGGAACATTAACAGTATCAGATATGCTGATAAGTTCATCAAAGAGAAACCTTCTGGTACTAGCATTGCAGCTAGCATACACAATAATTACCACCATATAGACCCGCCATCCTTCAGAACTGCTAAGGTAATCTGCTGGTCAGAACAAGTAAGAGTGTGCATGGACATGTTACACCATAGAACCCAGATTTTAGAATCCTCACCGCCATTGCCAATGTATTCCTGCATGTTCATGAATTTACACAAGCTTGAAGCCCGAGCAAGGGGAACCATCGGCTCAGCTATAGCAACTAAATCTATTTTATTCTTTTTAACAATCCTCCGAAGCGATTGCCTAGAGGCAGTATTGGAAATGCCTCTGATATTCTAGAACATCATGGAACTATTCATGAGGAAGTGTATCCTGAAGAACCACCTGCGGCCTTAGCCTGAGATCTTGTCCTCGCACCTACCTTCTTATGAGTAATAATATCTTCCATAGCAGTAGAGTTAGGCATGTATATATTTTCATTGGAGGCTATAATAGAAACCTTTTCTAAATCAGCATCCGAAGGTTTAGGAAAGAACCTCTAGATTTTGCACGACTGATTCTCATGGCTTCCTCAGCCTCCTCTGGCACTGTCACCAGAGAAGACAAAGTAGCCTCCATGTTAACTGAAGACCGAGCACCTCCCTATTAGTCACCGCAACAGCAACCATCCCAGCATTGCACCCTGGTCAAGATGTTGCACCCCATGCGAGATAGTGTCTCCATACAGACCATGCAACGTCACCGAAGGCGAAGCTAGACTATCCTGGGCCTGAGGCTCCGAAGCAGGCTCCTGCGGTGAAACATGAGTAGAATCTGGATCCCTTGAAGTAAGTAGTTGTCGACCTTCATTATTATCTTCTCCCTCCTCCAGCACAGAGAACCTATTCCCCGACGACAATAGGACAGGATCCTCCTGGGGAACTTTCTGATGCCAAGTTTTCTTCAATGGAAAATTACCTTCCTTCTGCACCTGGTTTTGCCGGGCAGGATCGCTTTGAGTGGCAACTTGCATGTCCGATTGCTTTTGCTTCCTGTGACAATCCAAAGTAGCATGGCCCAATTTGTGACAGA
The DNA here is from genome assembly GCA_014218235.1 of Colocasia esculenta. Classification (NCBI taxonomy): domain Eukaryota; kingdom Viridiplantae; phylum Streptophyta; class Magnoliopsida; order Alismatales; family Araceae; genus Colocasia; species Colocasia esculenta. Next base: position 113,500,653 of record CM024763.1, read on the forward strand.
ACGAACAAATCTCCGGAACTCTATAGTAGTTAATCTTCTGCCAAAAATCATCAGAGCCGCACCCAGTCCAAATCCTTTTCGATGTGGGTTTAATAATGTCCAACTCAATAACACAAAGGCTTCATTAGTTTGCGTTAGAGCCATGGTTGGCTCATAGATTCTGAGGACATTACTGAGATTCCCTGCTATGGTCTTCAGATAATCTTCATAATAATAATTCATAGGAAGCATAGGAAGCCAATCCATATGGGGATGACAGTAGGGTCAACATTGAAATCAAACTGAGGATCCCATTTAAAGAACCTGTATAAAAGACCTTTGAGGTAAAGGTTCTTCACATTATAACCTTCAAGTAATCGTCCTCCTCATCAAAGCGCAGCAACAAGTGGCGGTGGTTAAGAACACTTATGACAAAATCACCCTTCAGTAACAGCCTTTGAGAAAGACATGACTTGAACTCTGGGATGGAGCATCGACCATAGGCACACCGAACTATCAAGGCCATTTAAAGGTTTGAAGAGACTTACCCCCCTCATCGCGGGAGAAGAATACTTTCGGTTCTCCAGAGTCAGTGAAACTTGGAGGTTTACCCCGATATTAATGGTTGGAGGCGGTTTGGTAGAAGAGATGATTTGTGCATAAGATTCCTCCTAGGAGAGGCCACACCATCAACATCACCATGCGATCCTCCTTCCGCAGGAATAACATGGAGCAGGGTCCCCAGCGCCCCCGCCAGCCCCCAAGGCCAGCGGCAAGCGGCGAAGACAGATAGAGAAACCCCAGAAAAACCCAAAGCTTCTCTCTCTAGGATCCTAGAGAGAGAAAGTAGATTGCTCTAGTGCCACTTGTTTTGTTTAGACTCCTCACTGATTGATACTCTTTCAGATAGATCTTCAAGGTTGCTCTGTTATCTTCTACTTCAAAGCTTCATCCTTTTATGCATCTAGCAGAGAGATCCGTTGAAGCTCTTCTTCTTCTTCTTCCTTCTTCTTGGGTCTAATGGACATCTCCGTTAGTCTATTGGCTACTTGGACCAGAGAGATGACTCCTACTTGGTCCATGCTTCCAATGGTGTCAACGGCAGTCCAAGAGATGTGTTTATGTATCATAGACATGCATAAAATAAATGTATGTTAGACCAAGAAGTCTTCTATCAGATAGCCCATATGTAGCAACCTGATTTTTCAAAATAAAATTTTAATAATAATAATAATAAATAAATTGGAAATTTAGGGAAAAGGGAATTTAATTCAAACCCATTAAATGAAAGGAAATAATGGGCTTTGTTAAATGGACCCTATAAATTTTATTGGGCTAAAATAGATATTTGGAAAAGGAGAATAATAGGAAAATACCCTAAATTCGTATTTTAATTATTGCCTAAATAGAAGGGCTAATAAATCATTAAAATAGCTAGTCTGTGTGGGAATTGTACTCCTAACCCTACCCCAATTAGTTAGCCACGAAATTACATCCCAACCTAACCCAAATAGGAGGTAGAAAGGGTGGAAGGTTGAGAGGAATAAGGAAATCTCGTAATTAAAGGGGAATTAGAGTTATACTAGGAAAGGAAAGGCAAGGGAGCTTAAATACTCCCCAATCTCTCCATAGACGGCCCTAACTCATTGCTGGGGGTTGCTGGACGTGGAGAAGAGGCCAAGGAAAGGGAGATCTCGTGGGGAGAAGGATTGCTCAAGCCCCAATCCCTGTTCTTCAAGTTCCAAGCCCTAGGAGACAAAACGAGTCAAAGGTAGGCATTCTCACAGGTTAAACTCAATCAATTTCGTCTATAGATTGTTCCAGACATCAGAAACAAAAGCCCTCTTGTTGCTCTATTTTTCATCGAGCAAATCTTTTGTTCTTAATTGTTGAAGTCCTGCAACCATCATGACCCCGAACCCTCATATTAATTCTAGATCTTCATGTATACTCGACCCCATGCCATGAAATTTTAACTAGAGATACTTATGGTTGTTAGAAATCATTTGCCCCTGAAAGCCCTAATTTTCATCCATCATATTGCTCAATTAAATCTTTTATCTTCACTGTGCACTGTTCCATGTTCTACATGAATGAACTTGATTTAAACCTGTCGAGACCATGTCTGCTTTCAAATTCCTAATTACTATGAGCACTCTTGCATGTCTAGGTTCGTTTAAATCTGGTTTAATGAATTTTCATCGCCTGTACATTTAGTTCTTGATTTTTAATGACCCTGTGTCAAAATAAGGCAACTTGGACCGCAATCCAAGACATGTCCATTTCCCACTCGGACTCAGGCGCAGGACCTGAGAATGCGACGGCCCGATAGGCCGCGTTCTCAAGGCTGATTGCGACATAGCCATCTGTCGCGTTTTGAATGCGACAGGCCTTGGTGTCGCGTTCTGGCGACCTAACCTGACCGACCCATCGCGACCCTTAATTGACCCCGTCGCATTCTGATCAGACCCTGTCGCGATCCTTACAGGGGTACATCGCGATCTGAACTTTTGCATGAAAACCATGCTTTTTGGTGCTCTAACTTTATACAGTGCCTATACCTCTTGTTAACAGTCATAAACGTAGTGTATAAATCTGTTATAAAATGAACATATATTAAATGATTTAAAAGACATACACTTGATCTTTTCATACCTATGATTTCCTTGTCACATGCACACACTTTTAACAACCCAATCAAACTTGACTTGGCATGAACATATCTCATAATATATCTGATAATTTATTTCAATAATGTATTTATTTGCCCTATTTTGGACTTGTCTTCGTTTTCCTCGCGATGATTGGAAATACCATTACCGACGCTCCACTGTTCTAGAAATCCTCTGGAATGTCGAGCACTTGTTTCCATATATACACTTTTCTCTTGACTTGGACAAACTCTCCGTCGATATTCCTTCTGTCGGACTAGTGAATCCTTGTTCAAGGCCTCCGTAAGACTTCTCTGTCCATAGATTCCCACATGGTCGACGAGCTGGTTGTACTCTAATACCTATGATACCCTTTAGGGATCGGTGAGATCTAAACGGCCTTAGATTGATCTCGCTCTTATCTTGATTCACGCTGGACCTCTGGACCTGTGCATAACATGGCCAGTGGAAGGGTAGTTGTATTCCACCTGACTGCCGACACCAATTGTGCGTGTTGTGCAACTGTTACTATCACCTATTTGCTCGTCATTTCTTGTGCTATGGCCTGTAGTTCTCATCTATACTCTGCTCGCTCGTCTATTCACACTCTCTATACACTAGTCTATTCATCTAGTACTCTCATCTATTTCTTGGTACTCTCTGTTGACCATTGACTGATTGTCTAAAGATAAACAATATACCAATGCCTGACAATATATAAAGGCCCAATCTGGCCCTGGGATGTGCACCCAAAAGTGCTATTGCCCACGGGAGTTAAATGATTAGAGTGTTTGGCATTACACTCCAGTGCTATCTATCTCGACTATCTAAATGACAATCAAAAGTGCTATGCTATATACTTGACTCCTTGTGCTCTCTTGAACTATTTTGTGCTATTTGTGCTATGGCCATCTTGCTCTGTACTATATTTGGAAACTTGTGCTATTTCAATCTTGTGCTATTGTGCTATCTCTTACGTTAGTTGACCCTCGCTCTCTATCATTAGATACTCTGCTCTTTAATACATTAATCATTTAAAGCATACTTGATCATGAGATTTAAGTCCTACTGGGCGTTGTCGCTCACCCTGCTTTTGGTTATGTGTTCTCAGGTGAGACTGAGGAAGATACCTACACTCAAGAGGATGGAATGACCAAGAGTGAAGTCATGAGTACCCTGGTGTCTTAGTATTTGTTAAAGTCATAGTTTAGTCTTTTACTTTTATCCGATGTAATTGGGCCCTATAGATCGGCTATGATATTAGTGGTTGTATAGACATTTGAAAAATTATTAATGAGATGCATTTGCTTTAGCATTTATTCTTTGTCCAATGGTTTGATCTCTATTATACGCTCTTACCCGTTTACTTGCAATTGCCTCACGTTTTGATATTCCACGTCGGGGCATGACAGTTTTGTGGTATCAGAGCCTAGGTTGTTCTTCTTAGTATAGAATGATCTAGGTGACCAGCCTCGACTAGAGTCAGTTACCTTACCTATGTGAGATGTGGTTAGAACCATGGGTAACTAGTTAAAAATAAACCCACACACACTCCCAAATTAAATTCCATATCAAATATCATAACAACAGTTACTTTTGTAGGAACGTAAGCAACTAAGATGACTGCTGAACGTGCTCAGATGAGGGGCATGCAACAAACTATCCAAGAACTCACCCTGCACTTCTGTAACCTGCACAAGGTGGAGGGAATCGTGGCTGCAGGAGAGCTGCATCGTAACTTTAGGAGCTTGAACCTGTTAGTTATGGGTGTCCTCAAGCCAATCATAACTTGTACAATCTTGTTCTTTGATAATAATAATAAGGCTTTTATATCGTTATGTGTAATTCGTTTATCGTTTCATTATAAAGTCCATGAATATGCGCAATGGATATTAATTATGATGAGATCATAACATGAGATTGATATCCTTTAAACGTATATTCTTAATTGTTCCTAGTCGGAGGATATCCGAGAAGGACATCGGATACCCGGTTAGGCTAGTACAGGTTGCACCTGCTCATATGATGAGGGTGGCTGGTCTCATATTCACTTGTGTGGGGACACTAAGGTGAATCGTAGGTGCTCATTGAGAATGAGTTCACTGAACTGATCCGTTATGAATCGCTGGATGGTAATGTTACTTAACTGTCAACCAACTAGATTCATTGTCACAGTGGTGTGATTGGTCCTTAGACCTGAGACACCAAGGACACCTTGTTGGTGGACTTCTGGGTTTTGACCTTGACTTATAGATCTCTAGCCATTCTTAATCAGTTAAGTGTTCGGATCTAGCAGAATACCTTCGAAGGTGATTGTGTGGTCAATATGGGATCGCTCGCTCTCGGTAATAGGAGAGTGAATGCTCTACGGAAGGATGCCTGATAGTCCCTGGCCAGGCAAGACTACTTATCAGAAAAGGAGTTTTCTGATATGTTATGCGGCATCTAAACCAAGTGAGTACACACATTAGGGTTTGACATTTGACCATACCCTAAGTGCACGGGGAGCATTGTACGAGCGAAGGATTATAGTCACGTGGTAACTGATGATACAAAAGGTTCCTTGAATGGTTGCTGAACCCCAATGCTTTCCAGGATCAGTGTGTGCTTGGCACCCAACTTGATTGGAAGCCCGGTCAATTATCGTGAGACGATAATTGATTGTGTAATTAATAATATGAGATGTTAATTATTACCATAAGTCAATAAAGAGTTATTGAGCTTAATGGGCTGAAAACTGGACTAGCAGTTTGGCCTAGAGGGTCACACGCAAAAGTTTTCCGAGCAGACTGGGCAAGGTGTTCTTTATAGACAATGACTGGGTTTTTGTGAAAAACTGCGGTGTCTATAAATATACGCTGAGAGTTGAACCCTGGGCCAAGCTCCAGCTTAACCCTGGCCGCCCCCCTCGTCTCTCTCTCCCAGGGTCCCCCCACCCTCTCTCTCCTCTCTCCGGCACATGGTGGAGCTAAGATCCGGGAGACGCGTGGAGAACGAGGAGATCCCTCTGCGTCCGGAGCTCGCGTGGATACGTCTAGAGGCCGGACACTTGAACGGCTTGAAGCACCGTCGCCTCCTGTGCCACCTCCTCCCCGGATTCGGGAGTTACGCAACCTCGCAAAGGTAAAGATGAGATCCCTGTGCGTGGTTTACCGCTTTGGTCAATCCGACCGCCGACAACGATATCTGTCTGTGAAATCGCGTTTCCGCTGCACCCCATCGTTTTCCTTACAGTGGTATCAGAGCCAGGTTGCTGGTACGTTCGAATCGGCATCTTGTGTATGAATATTTCATGTGTTTTTGTCGATTCGCGTTGTGCATGAGTCTCCATTTTGTCATGTTCGTGGGTCGCACATGGGATGTGCACTTGCCGCTTGGTACGTGGAAGGTGTTCCTGGTACCAAGGCCTTCGCAAAGAACCCCTCGTGCCGTCGTTTGCCTTCTATGGAGGTCGTACGGCCGCCTGCAAAGTGCCGCCATCGCACAGGTTGCAGCTTCTTGGACAGTCCAAGATCTGGCGATTTTGCAGGTTTCTGGGATTTTTCGGGGTTTTCTAGGCAAATGAGGCGGTGGGTGGCGGTGCCCGCGTCGCCGGCACCATCCGCAGCCGTCGGAGGCGGCGCGGGGGCCGGCGGGGCCGCCCTCCCCTGGAGGGCGGCGGCGGCTAGGGTTTCACCCCAGCCGCGCGTCCCTCCATCGGCGGCGAGGGGGCGACCCCGCGCGGGCCGCGCGCGGGCCGGCCGTGGACCCCGCGGGTCCAATCGGCCGCGATCGGATCCGGCCCGCGCCGGATCCGACCGCCCTATTCCCCATTTTTTTTAAGTTTTTAATGGTTTTTTAAATTGTTTAAAATTCAAAAAAAATGTTTTAAAATCCCAGAAAAATTATGAAAAATATTTTTTTGAGTTTTAAAATTGTTTAATTCTCTGTAAATTATTTTCATATAAATGACCCTTACTTAATTAGTTTAAAGGAAATCTGAAACCGTTTTAGTTATTTCCTCTAATCTAATTAAAGACATGTTAATTGATTTAGAAATGTGATTTTTAAATTAATTAACTGTACATCTTGGCGACTTCATGCAGTAACGGTGAATGACGTTTATCTAATGTTGATTAGATATTATCCATGTTAGCTAATTGTTTAGTTAAATGGTTTTCAAAATATAATTATATATTTTTGAAATAAAAGTTATTTCAGAAGTAATTATGTGATGATTGCTTATTGATGCATGTGATGTGTGTGGATGGATGGTCATGGACTTAGATATCAAGTGATGATTGTTATGGTTAATGGCAAATGATGTAATTTATGAGGACTGCATGCCTCCCTCTCTCCCTCCATTGAATCCGGGTTGTACATTCTATCTCCCTCTTATTATGTACTCCCCTTGACTTGTTCAAGGTTTCTTATTATTATATGATGTACATTTATGGGCCTGTGTGCCCAATTTAAATATTACTTGTAATTGTAAGAAGCGGATTGGCGGAGATGGAGGAGAGTACCATGCAGGACCTTCATGGAGATAGAGTTACATCAAGCAAATGCATTCGATGCGGGGCTGCCATTTATTCACCGTGTTTGTGGATTACCAACTGGCTCTAGTAATGCCACTCTAGGTTAAAGTCCATGATCATCCATCATATTTCTTCATGTATATGATATGTGTGGAATGTGCTATGGTACATATAATTAAATATATGATATTCCAAATTTTATATTTCAATAGCACATAGATATAGAGACCAGATAAAATATATCAAAATCCCTCCTCGTTTAAATTTTAAGCCATAACGTAATCATTGAGAATGAATTACGTGGCCCTCCATCATTATAGTTTTAGGATTGCCATTAGATCGGGCAAGTTTGTTGTGCTATCCACAAGGCTTGCCAAATCTGATGACAGACTAAAACTATGGCATAGTGATGTCTTAAACGGATAGAGGACCGATGTAGCTTTGTTGTGCTATCCACAAGGGCTACATCCAAATCTATGCTCGTTACGTAATGATGGTACTGCTTAGACTGGATTTAATGACTTGTTGTGCTATCCACAAGGTCATTAAAATTCAGGGGCCAAAATAAGATCGGATATTGCAAGAGTTGCAAGTGTCAAGGTTTGACCGCTTTCAGATCATAGTATGGTTTGTTGTGCTATCCACAAGATCATACTATGAGTCTGTGAGATTCCGATCCCTACTAGGAGACCGTCGGTGTCTCCCATTCTGTATATCTGAGGGTTATACAGTCTGCCGGAAAATAGTGGGAGCTAATCTTGATTAAAGTTCTAATCTAGATTTAATTATTATTATGAACATCTGCTAATTGTGTTTACATTTCCTTTATAGAAAAAATGTCGTCAGGTACCCACTCCGTGGCATACTGGATGCCAACAGATTGACAGCCTGAACTACTCGATTGGCTCAGAAACCTGAAGATTGTCCTCAGGTCTGAGCGCATTGCCTATGTCCTGGAGGGTGAGATCCCAGCTGAACCACCCCTTGATGCACCTGAAGGGGAACGCTTGAGTTTGCGATATGGAAGGAGGATTCCACTCTGGCCCAATGCTACATGCTTGCCTCAATGAGCAATGAGTTGCAAAGGCAGCATGAGAACATGGATGCTAGATCCATCATGCAGCACTTGCAAGAGCTTTTTGAAGAGCAGAGCAGGTGTAGAGATATGAGATATCCAAGGCCCTGTTCAGAGCTCGCATGGCAGAGGGGTCTTCAGTACAGACTCATGTGCTGAAGATGATAGAGTGGATTGTTGACTCGAGGGGCTTGGTTTTCTCTTGACAAGGAACTAAGCACGGACCTCATTCTCCAGTCACTTCCAGATTCATATTCCCAGTTCATTGTGAACTTCACAATGAACAAGATTGAGGTTAGTTTAGCTGAGATGCTCAACATGCTGAAGACTGCTGAGGGCAACCTTAAGAAGGAAAAGCCCACTGTTCTCATGGTTGGAAAGTCCAACAAGAAGAGGAGAGCAGGGCAAGCCTTTAAGAAAGGCAATGCAAAGAAGCAGTCTAAGCAGAAACAAAAGAAGGACATAAGCAAAGGAGAAGAAAAGGCGAGTGCTTCCACTGCAAGAAAAAGGGGCACTGGAAAAGAATTGCAAGGACTATCTTGCAATGAAGGCTCAGGAGAAGCAAAAGCTTGGCGAAGCTTCAGGTATCTATATGATAGATCTTCACTTGTCTTAGAGATTCTACATCTTGGGTTTTAGACACTGGATGTGCTTCTCATATCTGCAATGATATGCGGTGCTGACAAGTAGAAGGAAGCTGAGCAAGGGCGAGGTGAACTTGAGGCTTGGAAACGGCACAAGTGTTGGTGCACACACTGTGGGGACAGTGAAGCTCAAGTTACCTTCTGGAGATTTGCTTTTATTAGATGATTGCTACTATGTGCCTAGTATCATTCAGAACATTATTTCTGTTTCTTGTTTAGACAGAATTGGATACATGTTTACCATTGAGAACAATAGTTGTTCAGTTTATTTGAGAAATAAACTAGTTGCTTTAGCACGTTTGGTGAATGGTTTGTATCTGCTTGATGTCTCTTATGAAAATCTTCATGTTGATGTTTCTCCTAAGAGAAGTAAGAATAGTGTGAACACTGCCTACTTATGGCATTGTAGGCTTGGTCACATTGGTGAGAATAGGCTTCAAAAGTTGCATAAGAATGGATACTTAGATCCATTTGATTATGAATCATATGCAACTTGTGAATCCTGTTTAATGGGTAAGTTGACCAAATCTCCATTTAGTGGACATGGAGATAGGACCAAGGACATATTGGAACTAATACATTCGGATGTATGTGGTCCAATGTCTACCCAAGCCAAGGGTGGCTACTCATACTTCATTACATTCACGGATGACTACTCAAGTTCGGATTTGTTTACTTAATGAAGTACAAATCTGAAGCCTTTGGGAAATTCCAAGAATTTAAGAATGAAGTTGATAAACAAACTGGAAAAGTATTAAAATCCTACGGTCAGACCGAGGAGGTGAATACTTGAGTACAGAGTTCACACAATTCTTAAAGGAAATGGTATCCTTTCTCAATGGACTCCTCCCTATACACCACAGATGAATGGTGTATCGGAAAGGAGGAATCGCACCTTGTTGGACATGGTACGATCCATGATGAGCCGTTCGCAGTTACCAGTTTCCCTATGGGGATATGCACTAGAGTCAGCGGCATATCTGCTGAACAGGGTTCCCAGTAAATCTGTGTCTTCCACTCCTATGAGATATGGAAGGGTAGAAAGCCTGATTTTAAACATGTTAAAATCTTGGGCTGTCCTGCCCACGTGAGGAGACATGACCCAGATAAACTGGAATCCAGAACTGATAAGTGCAGGTTGTTGGATACCCAAAAGAAACGTTGGGTACTACTTTTACCATCCTGGTGAACAAAGAGTGTTTGTGAGACCCCGAATTTTTATTCTCTTTATATATATGTATGTATATGAATGGTGTGGTGGGTGTTCGGTTGTTGTATGCTTAGCATGCGTAGTTCATTGTGCCTACTATAAGTTTTATCCTTCTCTTGAGCATGAGCATGTGCGTATATCTATATATATATACATACGTGTGTATGATAATAATGTAGAAGTGAATAATTATCTAATTAGAGGTGTATTATGAATACCAAGAATCTCTGACTTAGGATACTTGAATAATACTATGCATGTGCTATCTAAATATTGAAGAATATCCTATACTACCTATTTCATGGAATTTTACATGGAGTGTATGAAGTACATATGTGTATGTACGTATATATGTTATCCTATGCGTGTGACAATTGTATACCTAATTCTACATGCATAACACCTTGGTGTACTTGTGTATGCATGTGTATGATGATTAGTTGTAAACATTGTTCGTTTACATGGTTTAGTAATGTGTACATTGTACTCGTACATTGCATATACATAAGGAGTTCAAGCATGGTAGGTGTAATTAGTAGTTTATATTGAGATTCTATACTCCTCATGAATAACATGCATGTATTTTTATGATATTTAGGTGAGAATAGTCAATTGGCTAATTATGCATATAGTACTTAAGCAATGTTAGGTAAAGTTGTGTAAGTTAATCTAATTACCGGTGCGCATGTTGTATCCATCTATTTCAAGCATAATGTACATAAGTATGCTACACCAGGTGTATACTATATATATGTCAAATCAAGTGTGTGTATGCAAGGACTATTTTATCGAATAGATTATTCCTAGTTAACCTATTTGATATCACCTCCTAATGATTTACGAAGCCCTCGCAATTCTTGTCATTTTATCTTGCCGTGTGTTGAGTCACACTTATGTAAAACATTATGTACACATAGGTAGATGTCTACGTACATCTTATCTTAGTGTATTTATGTATGCTTGTGTATGCCTAGGTATAAAGTTGTTGATTGCCTGGTATAAGTAATATACATGTTACACCTACATTGTATATATATATATAGTGTAAGCATAGTTCTGCATGTTTTAAGTTCTGGCCGAAGGGCCAATTAGCGTCAACATGGGTGGACGCCCATGATTTGTCGGCGTCCATCTCGATGGACGCCAAGCCTTATGTAGCCGTCCACATAGGTGGACGTTTACCTTTCTGACACTGCATGCGTAGCAGGTCAGAAATGCATGGCTTGCCATGCTCCTAATTGGGGGATGGCCGACCCAAAGGCTCTCCCACCCCTGCAAAGGTAGACTTCGGGTCTTGCCTCATAAAAACATCAACCTTGCTGCTTGCAAGGTGCTCTCTTGGCCTTTTCAAGAGGAGAGAAACCCTAGCTCAGAAATGTGAGGAAACCTGAACTTGGGAGCTCAAATCCGGCGTTCTGAAGCTTGGATCCGGCGATCTTCTTCGACAAGGAGGAAGTCCAAGCATAGGAGAAGGCCTCCCCGGTGCTGGACAATGACCTACAACCCCCCTAGAACCGGAGCAAAGGAGTTTGGAGGCTTCTTGGCACTGCCCAAGGAGAGCGTCTCCGGCCATTTTAATCCGTTTGGAGATTATTCAAAGGCATGTAAACCCTAGGTCTTGAGCCTAGACATGTCCCCTAAGTCTCAGGAATTTTGTGGATTTTAATTCGTGTCCTGGAGCCCCTATTCTGAATCTTTTTCCAAATCGGTCTGTGTTCTTACACAGACAGGAACTTGACGGCAAGAGAACCTTGCCGTCAAGTGCATCTGTTAACGGCATGCAATAATGCCGTCAACCCCTGTAACGGCTAGACAT
>CM024763.1:113512644-113608429 GCA_014218235.1 Colocasia esculenta
AGAGCTCTAGCCACGAAAATGGGTTGCTAAAGATGAGTTTTTTGATGTATAAGGCTATCTATAGGAGTCCTAGTCATTATAAGAGTCCTCTTTTCCATTAAACTCTAAATTTCCTTCTTTATCTCCCACTTTCTCTTATTTATCCACCTAATATGGCTAGGGAGAGAGCTAATTTCGTGGCCAAAGGGTTAGGGTGGTGTAAGGACTCTTATTTAAGATATATAAGTTATTTAGCATTTATCTTAACCCTTTCCTATTTATTTAATTAATTAGGTACGAATTTCACCTATTTACCTCTCATTCCATGATGGGCTAACCTTATTTGGGCCCATTTCATTGGGTTTGGGTTATTAGAGTAACCCATTACTAATCTAATTTAATGGGGATTGCTTTAATTCCTATTTATAGAATGCATTCTCCCTTTATTCCACTTAAATCGATTTATTTCATTTATTTAAATAAAAATTTATTTTATTTGGATTTTAAAAATCCAGGGTGCTACAGAGAGAGCTAATTTGGTGGGTAGGGGGTTAGGGTAAGGTAAGGACTCTTATTTAAGATATATATGAGTTATTTAGCATTTATCTTAACCCCTTTCCATTTATGTAATAATTAGATACGAATTTCACTAATTTAATTCTCATCCCAACATGGGCTATCCCTATTTGGGCCCATTCCACTGGGTTTGGGCTATTAGAGTAACCCATTAATAATTTAACTTAATGGGTATTGCTTAATTCCCATTTATACAATGCATTCTCCCTTTATTCCAATTAAATTAATTTATTTCATTTATTTGAATAAAAAAATTATTTTATTTGGATTTTAAAAATCCAGGGTGCTACATCCTCCCCCTCTTAAAAAGAATTTGGTCCCCAAATTCATATAATCGTAAGAGGAAGAATGACTTACTGAATAATTTCGGATATTCCGGCGCATTGTACCTTCGGGCTCCCACATGGCCTCTTCAACTTCGTGATTTCTCCACAGTATCTTCACCACGGGTATGGATCGATTCCGAAACTGTTGCATCTTCTTGTCCAAAATCTTCACTGGCCTTTCTTCATAGTTCATATCTTTGTTTAGAGTAATGTCATCATAGCTAATTACGTGAGATGGATCATACACGTACTTCCTTAGCATTGACACATGGAATACATTGTGTACCGTAGAGAACTGGGGAGGTAGTGCTAGTCGGTACGCCACCTCGCCAACTCTATCTAATACCTCAAAGGACCTTTAAATCTTGGTCTTAGCTTGCCTTTCATCCAAACCGTTGAAATCCTCGGGTCGGGGATACTTTGAGCATCACATGGTCTCCATTCTGAAATTCTAAGTCCCTTCTTCTTTTATCAACATAGCTCTTCTGCTTGGACTGAGCTACCTTAATTCTGTCTCTGATAGTTTGTATGTCCCTGCTAGTGTTCTGCACCATATCTGGTCCTAGCCATTGCTGCTCACCTACTTCAGTCCAGCACACTGGCGATCTGCAACTTCTGCCGTACAATGCTTCAAATGGTGCCATCTTAATGCTCGCCTGATAACTATTATTGTAGGCGAATTCAATTAGTGACAACTGTTCATTCCAATATCCTTCCAAGTCTATAGCACAGGCTCGCATCATGTCTTCCACTATCTGGTTGGTCCTTTCAATCTGTCCATCAGTCTGTGGGTGGAAAGTTGAGTTTCGTGCCTAAGGCAGTCTGGAGTCCCTTCTAGAATCTAGAAGTGAACCTAGGGTCACGATCTGAGACAATGGATACTGGAACTCCATGTAGTCTGACTATCTCTTTTACATACAACGCTGCAAGAACATCTACACTCCATGTGCTTTTAACTGCTAGAAAATGTGCGGACTTAGTCAATCGGTCCACTATGACCCAGATTGCATCGAGTCCACCACGAGTTCGGGGTAAACCCATGATGAAATCCATTCCGATGCTTTCCCACTTCCATTCAGGTATGTCCAGTGGTCTAAGTACACCTGCAGGACGCCGATGTTCTGCTTTTACCTGCTGACAAGTGAGGCAGTGCGCAGCATGCTCCGCTACCTCACGCTTCATGTTTGGCCACCAAAATGACCTTTTCATGTCTTGGTACATCTTGGTTGCGCCTGGGTGAATTGTGTACTTGGTCTTGTGGCTTCATTCATTAGTTTTCTCTTCAGCTCTCATTGTCAGGCACACATGTCCTGGCTTGAAATAATATTCTCCCATCCTCAGCGATGGAGAAATCTGGCTTGTCAGCTATGGTCTCCCTGACTCGGACTAGAAATGGGTCGTTTACCTGATGCTCTCTTATCACGACAAATATGTCAGGTTGAGCTCTAAGATTAGAAACTATCATCTGATCACTTCTCTTCTCGATGTTCAGATCTAGACTGGCGAACTGTTCTAACAATTGCATCTCGCCCATGACTAGACAGGATAAGGAAGCTACTGGTTTTCTGCTAAGTGCATCAGCTACTACATTACCCTTGCCTGGGTGATATTGAATATTGAAATCAAAATCCTTTAAGTACTCCAGCCATCTTCGTTGTCTCATGTTAAGCTCTTTCTGAGAAAACAGTGCTTCAAACTCTTATGGTCGGAGTAGACAATAAATTGCTCTCCATATAGGTATGCCTCCAAATCTTAAGTTCAAATACCACTGCAGCCAGTTCTAAGTCATGGACGGGATAGTTGACTTCATGTGGTTTCAACTGTCTTGAAGAATATGCTATCACTTTCTCATTCTGCATTAATACGCAGCCTAGACCGATTCCAGATGCATCAATGTAGACTGAGAATCCTGCGCCCTCGGCTGGTAATGCGAGGATAGTGCAGAGGTCAACAACTGCTTCAGGGTCTGGAAACTCTTCTCGCACTCCTTGCTCCAGACATAGGGGTTTTCTTTTCACGTAAGACGCGTGAGAGGTACTCCTATCTTGGAGAAGTCTTTTTATGAACCGTCTGTAGTATCCAGCCAGTCCAAGAAAACTTCTGATATCAGTGACATTAGTCGGCCGATTCCCAGTTCAACACAGCCTCTACCTTGGAAGGATCGACAACGATACCATCGTTGGAAATCACATGACCTAGAAATGACACCTCCTCGAGCTAGAATTCGCACTTGCTCAATTTGGCGTAGAGTTTGTTGTCCCGCAGAATCTGTAGAGCAATCCTCAGATGCTCCTCATGCTCTTCCTTGGTCTTGGAGTATATGAGAATATCATCAATGAAAACCACGACAAACTTGTCGAGGTATGGTCGATAGATGTTGTTCATTAATTGCATAAAAGCTGCAGGAGCATTGGTTAGTCCAAAAGGCATGACTACAAATTCATAATGACCGTACCTACTCCTGAAAGCCGTCTTGTAATGTCTGCATCTTTATTCTCATCTGATGATATCCCGATCTAAGGTCAATCTTAGAAAAATACTTTGCTCCCGATATCTGATCAAATAACTCATCGACACGCGGTAGAGGGTACTTGTTCTTGATAGTGAGATTGTCCAACTGTCTGTAATCAATACACAACCTCATAGATCCGTCCTTCTTCTTGATGAACAACACTGGGGCTCCCCAAGGAGAAGTACTCGGCCTGATAAATCCTTTTTCTAACAGTTCCATCAATTGCTCTTTCAACTCCTTCAATTCAGCAGGGGACATCCTGTAGGGTTGGCGTGAAACCGGTGCAGCACCAGGTATGAGGTCAATTGAGAATTGACATCTCTTTCAGGTGGTATATGCCTGGCAGCTCATCAGGAAACACATCTGGGTATTCTTGCACTATGTGAATGTCTGATATCTTAACTGTTTTCCTTTCAACTACAATGGCGGCAAGAAACGTCACACTCCCTTTTCTTATCATGTTATGTGCTTTGATAGCAGATACGAGAGACAAGTGTCTCTTATGTCTACGTCCTGTGAGGTCAATTTAGGGAATTCACTGAATGAAATATTCCCTCTTCTACAATCCGCGATAGCCCCATATGTGGATAGCCAATCGGCTCCCAGAATGACATCGTAGCCCTCATGGGCATACAGATCAAGTCAGCTCTTAGATTGAGTTCACCAATCTTAACATCAGCCAATGGATAATGGTTATTCAATTGAGCCCTTTCTCCTAGTGGTGTTGTGACAGGTAGTGTAAAACCCATAGATGCAGGTTTCTCCTTTAATGTGTCAGCAAATGCTTGTGATATAAATGAATGCGTAGCACCAGTATCGAACAAAAGAAATGCTGATTGAGAAAAGACTGGTAAAGTACCTTTGACAACTCCATTTTCCTCGGTGGTCTCAACCACTTGCAGGGCCTGCAGTTTGCCTGGTTTCTTCTGTCCCATAGGACGCTTCTCCTTCTCTTGCTCCTTCAGCACAGGGCACTCAGAAATGCGGTGATTGCAATTTCCGCAATGCAGGCATGCGCTTACTTTTCTCCAGCACTCAGCGGCAGTGTGACCAGGCTTGTCACAGTGTTCATAATTGGTCTTGTTGGTGTTTGGGGGAGTAGGTATCATGGGCTTTCGTTTCTGGCTTGGCCCTCCAGTGATGTTGAACGACCGCTTTTTACCATTTGTGGGCTTGCTGGAGGAACCAGATGCTGGTTCCTTCTTGACTAGTCTCCCCTTGATGCGATCAGTCAGATCGGTAGTGTAGTACCCCGGAAAATCCATTAATTAAAAATTATGGATAAATTAAAATTTTTTCAATTTATAAATTCAATTAGTTAAAAAGGTACGCATCATTATCACATGCGTATAAACCTATATAAAAATTCCGTAAAAATAATAATTATACTTTAAGTAATATTCTCTAATGACCCATCATGAAATTTGAGCATAGAAAAATCGTTTGGACTTAGTTTAAGAGTTATGCGACTTATTAGCGTAATTAAGGAATGAGTCGAAGAATCTATTATTTTATGATCCAAAGTAGATTATAAATTAAAATAAACATGTGGGTAGACTTTAAATAATATGGGATGATAGTCCATTATGATATTTGGACCAATAGACAATCTTGGCCCATGAATAAATTATCTAATAAAAGGATAATTAAAAATCTATTAAGTAAAGTAAGTACATGAGTTGTACAATTAAGCTCACACGAGTTATTGGCCAAGAGTAAGAGCCCAAATGATGAAGGTTAGAAATATTGGCATGAATAATATTTAATTGAAATAAAAATATGAAATTACTTGAATAAGTGTGATAAATAGATTTACATAAGGATAAAGGGTGAATAATTGGAATTAAATCAATACCCATTAAGTCAATTAGTAATGGGTTTTACTAATGGTCCTAGCACAAAGTTTTGGGCCCAATTATGAAGAGTCCATCATGAGATGGGAGATAATTAAGCTAAATTCGTACATAAAATATTAATAATAGAAAAGGGTTAAGATAATGAGTATTTTAACTCTTAATCATCTTAAAAAGAGTCCTAACCCTAGTCTAACCCAATAGGACTCTATCCTAATCTAAAATTGGGATTTTGATGTGAGACAATTGGATTAAATATAAGAGACCCAAATTAAATAGGGAAATTCGTAACTATATTATCTCTTAATTAAAAAGGGGTCATTAAAGCACTAATATGACTCATATATATCTTAAAAAGAGTCTCCATCCCATCCTAACACATTAGCCATGAAATTAGATCTCTCCCTAAGCCAATTAGTGGATTAATGTTAGAATGTGGGAGATAAATGTGTAAATTCGGAGTTAATATTTAAATAAATAGTAAATGGTTAAGATAAATGTTAAATAACCCTTATATATCTAAATAAAGAGTCCTAAACCCATCCTAACTCATTACCACGAAATTAAACTCTCCCCTACCCATTAGATGGATAAATCAGAGAAAATAGAGTGATAAATGTGGAATTTTCGTAATTAAAGGAGGAGAGAAGAGTTTGGGGTTGTATGGACTCTATAGAAGCTTAAACACTTCAAATCTCCTCCCTATCTCCCCATTTTCGTGGCTGGAACCCTAGAGAAGGAGGAGAAGGTGGAGACCAAGGAGCAGGAGGAGAAGGCTTGGAGCAAGAAGGTTTTCCCGTTTTTCATCTTCAACTAGGGTTTTCTTAGACTCGACAAAAGGTAAGCAATCTCTCAAGATAAAATCGTGAAATAATTACCCTAGGTAGCCTTCATGTACCTCTTCAAAAGCCCTATGATTTTGTGATAATTCGTTCACCCATTTGGGAGAATTTAATTCGTGAAATCCTGCTGTCACCATGAACTCGAATCTCATGTTTTCTCTAATACCTTGCACGTACTTTTTCCCATGCTATGAGAAAATTCACATTGATACTACCATGTAATAGCTTTCAAACGC
This sequence comes from Colocasia esculenta, assembly GCA_014218235.1. Taxonomy (NCBI): domain Eukaryota; kingdom Viridiplantae; phylum Streptophyta; class Magnoliopsida; order Alismatales; family Araceae; genus Colocasia; species Colocasia esculenta. The sequence goes on from CM024763.1 coordinate 113,518,969, forward strand.
CCTTGGTCTTGCTTGATTTCGATCTCCCATGAGGGAGAATTAAATCTTTGAATATCTATCAGACCTGTGCACTCGACCCTTCTTGTTTCCTTTTTAACCTTGTGAAAACTTGACATCATTCTATGATAAAATTATCATAAATACTACTACATGTTAGCTTTCAAACGCCGCTGGTTTCATAATTTTTCATCATGTATTCATCCCTGAATAATTCGTTGAACTCTGACTGCGTCTGTTTAGGTCACCGAAAAGTAACCTGATCAATGCATGTCTAAACCTTGTCTATTTTCAAATTAATCGTGCATGTTGATAGATATACATGTCTACTTTCGTTTAAAACTGGTTTCATGCTTTTTGGACCACCGTACTATTTTATATGGAATTTAGAACGTCCCTATATCACAGAGGACTCGCCCAGAGAAAAAGGGAAAACCAGGACCGCCCCTGTTATCGCGGCGGCGCGATACGCCGCGATAAGAGGAGTGTCGCGGTCGGCCTTCAGGCCGCGTCATGAACGCGACGGGCCTCGCCGCCGCGTTCCCAACCCGAACCAGGCCAGACCGGCCGGTTCGCCTGTCGCGCCAGGCCGCACCACCGCGACCTGAACCGCGACAGGATACCCCGTCGCGACACTATGAGTAACGCGTCCATGCACCCCGTCGCCTTCTTAAAATTTTGGCCAGAATCTCATATTATGCATATACCCTGCTTTATTTGTCATATAACCCTTATACAAGTTAAACCACGTATTGTTAAGCTTAATAATCGACCTGAATATTTTTATTTAAATAATTCTTATTAATTAAAAGCCGTGAGCACGACTTGTCATATCCTCAAGATTTCTTTACACTTGCACACTCATAACATTGTAAATTGCCATTGACCTTGATAAATTACGCAATAATGTATTCGGTAAATTATCGAAATATATGATTAAATTATCCTATTTTGTTAAATACAATTGTTTCTGTATTGACTCGCGCATTTTATCTATCGTTACCGTTTTCCCTCGGCCTTCGAGCACTCGAGGCACGACGGACCCGTTTTTACACACTTTCCCTTGACTTGGACCACCTCTCCACCGAGAATACTCTCGACTGGACTAGGGAATCCTTGTCAAGACCTCCGTAAGTCTTCTTGGCTTTGGCGCACGTCCTTAGTCAACGAGCTGGTTGTACCCTAAAACTGTTACACCTTAGGGATCAGTACGATCCATGGCCTTAGTGTTCTCTCCTTATCTTGCGATCACACTGGACCATCTAGCCTATGTTCATAGCACGGCTAGTGGGCGGTTGTGACTTCCACCAGACTGCCGGTACCTGACTTGGTGCCGTGCAACCGTTACTATCGTGTGTTTCTCGTCATTTTACACATATGTCCCTATCTCATATGATATCTCGTTACTCTCATCTGTTCACGTTCTCTCTACACTCTCGTCTAGTTCATCTACTACTCTCATCTATTCTTGGTACTCTCTTGGCCATTTGTGATTGTATAAGATAACAAACATGACTATGCTAGGCAACATTATAAGGCCCGATCTGGTCCTTGGGAGGAGCACCTGAAAGGCTATAACTCGCGGGGGTCTAATGATCAGGTGATGGCATACACCAAACGCATGACTATCAAGATTTAATCTAAGACAATTCACAAACATTCCCGTACATGATACTTGACTTGTGGTTGATAAAATGATCGACCAAACGCATGTTACTTGCTTTACTTTCTATCGTGACTAGTGCACTGTTGTGCAACCATACACGCCATCTCGTTACACGCTATCTCGTTACACGGCCAGTTCTTTATCATCCTAGTTTTGCAATAATCTTTTGAAATGTATTACCGTTCACGTGTTATCTTGTACTATTACTCTCTTGACTATACTTGATCGTTCTCTCTAGTTACCTGCGTTACAAGACATTAATCACTTAAAGCATGCTTGTTTACACGAGATATTAAGTCCTACTGAGCGTTATCGCTCACCTTTTTATTTGTCATTGTGTTTCAGGTAAGTCAGATGATGACTTTACACACAACAACGGGATTGGACTGGAGTGATGAGCGTCCTGAAGTCATAGCGATGGAATGTCCTTAGTACCTTAGAGTCTAGTTAGATATTTGCTTTAGATTTCTTTTCCAATGTAATAAAGTCATTGACCCGGTGTTTTGACTCTGAATTAGTGGTTGTAATAGTTTAGATGAATTATCAATAAAATGATGAGTTTATTGCAATTATTGTTCATTAGTTGCTCTGATATTTGCGAATGTATGCGCAATTTACATTACCATACTCGTTGTTCATGCCTCCCCGATTTATTCCGCTGCTAAATTGGCGGGGCATGACAGTTGGTATCAGAGCCTAGGATGTCCTTATTAGGATACTTTTGGTCTTAGGATGTTCTAGGTGAACTGTCCTGACATGTGTCTAAGTCAACTACCATACCTATGTGAGGATTAATTGGATAGAACCATGGTTAAGATCTGAATACATTCATCTATATATATGTATCAACTTAAGTATTACTTTAGCACCCTAATACCAACCCTATTCTTGAAGGAACTCTTAATGGACGCCGAACGTATGCCCCTACAAGACGAAATGAGGTCAACTCGAAAGTTAGTCCAGGCATGTCAGAAAGTCGCCCAACTGCTGAAAGGAGCCTTGAGGACGACCAAGAAGATTGGAAAAGCGGCTAAAAAGAACGAGAAGAAAAGATACAACCAAGACAAGAAGGGGAACACACAAAAGAAACATAGCAAGATCATCTGCCTTCATTGTAGCAAGCCAGGTCATGTGACTAAGGAATGCTGGCGGAAAGTAGGAGCATGTTTGCGATGTGGCAATTTGGAGCATCAGATACAAGACTGCCCTCTTCTAAAGGAACCACACACTAACACCAAGGATCTCAGCTCTATGACAATAGAGAATCAACCAAACGATGATAAGAGAATGAAAGGGGAAGTGAAGCGGAAGGAATTTTGTAAATTTTGTAAAAAGCCAGGGCATCGAATTGATAATTGTTGGAAGAAATTGGGCAGATGTTTGCGTTGTGGAAGCCAACAACATCGCGTCATCGATTGCCCAATAATGAAGAACCAAACTCCACGTCAACAACAGTTACAAGCTCTTGTAGATATAAATCATGCCAATAAAGGTGGACAAGGTATCATCACTAAACCCTTAGTTAAATTCATATCATTTCTTGATAGCAAAGTCTTAAGTGGGGGAGATGATGGAATGAAATATTCCGAGTAGATAGGTAATCGTATCATATCATATGAATTTGGGGACCAAATTCTATTTAGTGGGGGAGGATGTAGTACCCCGGAAAATCCATTAATTAAAAATTATGGATAAATTAAAATTTTATCAATTTAAAATTCAATTAGTTAAAAAAGTACGCATCATTATCACATGCGTATAAACCTATATAAAAATTCCGTAAAAATAATAATTATACTTTAAGTAATTCTCTAATGACCCATCATGAAATTTGAGCATAGAAAAATCGTTTGGACTTAGTTTAAGAAGTTATGCGACTTATTAGCCTAATTAAGGAATGAGTCGAAGAATCTATTATTTTATGATCCAAAGTAATTATAAATTAAAATAACATGTGGGTAGACTTTAAATAATATGGGATATAGTCCATTATGATATTTGGACCAATAGACAATCTTGGCCCATGAATAAATTATCTAATAAAATGATAATTAAAAATCTATTAAGTAAAGTAAGTACATGGGTTGTACAATTAAGCTCACACAAGTTATTGGGCCAAGAGTAAGAGCCCAAATGATGAAGGTTAGAAATATTGGCATGAATAATATTTAATTGAAATAAAAATATGAATTACTTGAATAAGTGTGATAAATAGATTTACATAAGGATAAAGGGTGAATAATTGGAATTAAATCAATACCCATTAAGTCAAATTAGTAATGAGTTTTACTAATGGTCCTAGCATAAAGTTTTTGGCCCAATTGAAGAGTCCATCATGAGATGAGAGATAATTAAGCTAAATTCGTACATAAAATATTAATAAATAGAAAAGGGTTAAGATAAAGTATTTTAACTCTTAATCATCTTAAAAAGAGTCCTAACCCTAGTCTAACCCAATAGGACTCTATCCTAATCTAAAATTGGGATTTTGATGTGAGACAATTGGATTAAATATAAGAGACCCAAATTAAATAGGGAAATTCGTAACTATATTATCTCTTAATTAAAAAGGGGTCATTAAAGCACAATATGACTCATATATATCTTAAAAAGAGTCCACATCCCATCCTAACACATTAGCCATGAAATTAAATCTCTCCCTAAGCCAATTAGTGGATTAATGCTAGAATGTGGAGATAAATGTGTAAATTCGGAGTTATATTTAAATAAATAGTAAATGGTTAAGATAAATGTTAAATAACCCTTATATATCTAAATAAAGAGTCCTAAACCCATCCTAACTCATTAACCACGAAATTAAACTCTCCCCTACCCATTAGATGGATAAATGAAGAAAATAGAGAGATAATGTGGAATTTTCGTAATTAAAGAGGAGAGAAGAGTTTGGGGTTGTATGGACTCTATAGGAAGCTTAAACACTTCAAATCTCCTCCCTATCTCCCCATTTTCGTGGCTGGAACCCTAGAGAAGGAGGAGAAAGGTTGGAGACCAAGGAGCAAGGAGGAGAAGGCTTGGAGCAAGAAGGTTTTCCCGTTTTTCATCTTCAACTTAGGGTTTTCTTGGACTCGACAAAAGGTAGGCAATATCTCAAGCTAAATCGTGAAATAATTACCCTAGGTAGCCTTCATGTACCTCTTCAAAAGCCCTATGATTTTGTAGTATTTCGTTCACCCATTTGGGAATTTAATAATTCGTGAAGTCCTGCTGTCACCATGAACTCGAATCTCATGTTTTCTCTAATACCTTGCACGTACTTTTTCCCATGCTATGAGAAAATTCTATTTGATACTACCATGTAATAGATTTCAAACGCCCTTGGTCTTGCTTGATTTCGATCTCCCATGAGGGAGAATTAAATCTTTGAATATCTATCAGACCTGTGCACTCGACCCTTCTTGTTTCCTTTTTAACCTCGTACAAACTTGACATCATTCTATGATAAAATTATCATAAATACTACTACATGTTAGATTTCAAACGCCGCTGATTCATAATTTTTCATCATGTATTCATCCCTGAATAATTCGTTGAACTCTGACTGCGCCTGTTTAGGTCACCGAAAAGTAACCTGATCAATGCATGTCTAAACCTTGTCTATTTTCAAATTAATCGTGCATGTTGATAGATATACATGTCTACTTTCGTTTAAAACTGTTTCATGCTTTTTGGACCACCGTACTATTTTATATGGAATTTAGAACGTCCCTATATCACAGAGGACTCGCCCAGAGAAAAAGGGAAAAACCAGGACCGCTCCTGTTATCGTGGCGGCGCGATACGCCGCGATAAGAGGAGTGTCACGGTCGGCCTTCAGGCCGCGACATGAACGCGACGGGCCTCGCCGCCGCGTTCCCAACCCGAACCAGGCCAGACCGGCCGGTTCGCCTGTCGCGCCAGGCCGCACCACCGCGACCTGAACCGCGACAGGATACCCCGTCGCGACACTATGAGTAACGCGTCCATGCACCCCGTCGCCTTCTTAAAATTTTGGCCAGAATCTCATATTATGCATATAACCCTGCTTTATTTGTCATATAACCCTTATACAAGTTAAACCACGTATTGTTAAGCTTAATAATCGACCTGAATATTTTTATTTAAATAATTCTTGTTAATTTAAAAGCCGTGAGAACGACTTGTCATATCCTCAAGATTTCTTTACACTTGCACACTCATAACATTGTAAATTGCCATTGACCTTGATAATTACGCAATAATGTATTCGGTAAATTATCGAAATATATGATTAAATTATCCTATTTTGTTAAATACAATTGTTTCTGTATTGACTCGCGCATTTTATCTACCGTTACCGTTTTCCCTCGGCCTTCGAGCACTCGAGGCACGACGAACCCATTTTTACACACTTTCCCTGACTTGGACCACCTCTCCACCGAGAATACTCTCGACTGGACTAGGGAATCCTTGTCAAGACCTCCGTAAGTCTTCTTGGCTTTGGCGCACGTCCTTAGTCAACGAGCTGGTTGTACCCTAAAACCCGTACACCTTAGGGATCAGTACGATCCATGGCCTTAGTGTTCTCTCCTTATCTTGCGATCACACTGGACCATCTAGCCTGTGTTCATAGCACGGCTAGTGGGCGGTTGTGACTTCCACCAGACTGCCGGTACCTGACTTGGTGCCGTGCAACCGTTACTATCGTGTGTTTCTCGTCATTTTACACATATGTCCCTATCTCATATGATATCTCGTTACTCTCATCTGTTCACGTTCTCTCTACACTCTCGTCTAGTTCATCTACTCTCTCATCTATTCTTGGTACTCTCTTGGCCATTTGTGATTGTCTAAGATAACAAACATGACTATGCTAGGCAACATTATAAGGGCCCGATCTGGTCCTTGGGAGGAGCACCTGAAAGGCTATAACTCGCGGGGGTCTAATGATCAGGTGATGGCATACACCAAACGCATGACTATCAAGATTTAATCTAAGACAATTCACAAACATTCCCGTACATGATACTTGACTTGTGGTTGATAAAATGATCGACCAAACGCATGTTACTTGCTTTACTTTCTATCGTGACTAGTGCACTGTTGTGCAACCATACACGCCATCTCGTTACACGCTATCTCGTTACACGGCCAGTTCTTTATCATCCTAGTTTTGCAATAATCTTTTGAAATGTATTACCGTTCACGTGTTATCTTGTACTATTACTCTCTTGACTATACTTGATCGTTCTCTCTAGTTAACCTGCGTTACAAGACATTAATCACTTAAATCATGCTTGTTTACACGAGATATTAAGTCCTACTGAGCGTTATCGCTCACCCTTCGTTATTTGTCATTGTGTTTCAGGTAAGTCAGATGATGACTTTACACACAACAACGGGATTGGACTGGAGTGATGAGCGTCCTGAAGTCATAGCGATGGAATGTCCTTAGTACCTTAGAGTCTAGTTAGATATTTGCTTTAGATTTCTTTTCCAATGTAATAAAGTCATTGAGCCCGTGTTTTTGGCTCTGAATTAGTGGTTGTAATAGTTTAGATGAATTATCAATAAAATGATGAGTTTATTGCAATTATTGTTCATTAGTTGCTCTGATATTGCGAATGTATGCGCAATTTACATTACCATACTCGTTGTTCATGCCTCCCCGATTTATTCCGCTGCTAAATTGGCGGGGCATGACAGTAGCATCTCTAGTAACTGAGCCTTCTTGACTATTTCAGCATATGTCTGAATATCCATGGGTGCAAGTTGAGTAATATAAGAAGGCTTAAGCCCATTAAGAAATCTCCTTGCCTTCATTTTCTCTGTACTGACAAGGTGATTGGCATAACGTGCCAATCGGGAGAATTGCGCTTCATATTCAGTGACAGTGAGGTGCCTTTGCTTTAACGCAGCAAATTCTGATGCCTTCCTTTCTTGGACTCTCTCGGAAAAGTATTTGGAGTTGAAATGCTCCTTGAATTCCTCCCAGGTAAATTGTGCATCTACCCTGGTGGCTTCCACAGATTCCCACCACGCAGGGCGTCCCGTTCAAGCTGAAATGTAGCCAGTAGAAGCTTGTCCCCATCCGTGCATTGCATGACGCGAAAAATACGCTCTATCTCCTTGGGCCAATTCTCGGCCTCATCGGGATCAGTGGTCCCGCTGAAACGAGGTGGATTCAGATTGCGGAAATTCTTGTGTAATTCACCAGCACCTCGTTGTTGTTGTTGTTATTATTGGCCCCAGCAGCTTGAAGTAAAGCTTGAGTAAGCTGCTGAATCGTCTGCTACATATCACGGAGTTGTGCACGCTCCGCTGCCATTTTTAGTGATTAAGTTCCTCAAAAGAGAATTTAAAAATAAGTCATTGAGTTTGCATTATGTTTGTGCATGTGTGCATTTATTTTATCTTATTACCCAAGGTTCTACCTATCTCTCATAGGTATGAAATTAGACTCTAAGTCGAGGCAGGTCAAACCTAGATCATCCTATACTTAGAATAACCTAGCTCTGATACCACAAAACTGTAACGCCCCGACGCGGAATATCGTAGCGGAATTACAGTTATTAAATAGTACAGAGCGGGAAATAAAAGGCAAACCATTGCACAATTGGAAAAATCATCCAATAACTCCAACTTCATTAATATTTCATCATATAACTATTACATCAACACATCAGAGCCAAAACTAGGCCCCGAGTACTTTATTCAATCCAAACTATTACATAAGACTAATGACTCACTAACTATACTAACTATTATGCCAAGACAGATGATTGGGTCACTCCTGAGCAATATCCTCGTCAGTCCCAGCCTCGTGAGTGTGGTCATCGTCAAACTCGTCTGAAACACAATAAATAAAAATGCAGGGTGAGCGAACAACGCTCAGTAGGACTTAATATCTCATGAACACAAGCAGGCTTTAAGTGATTAACGTTTTATCAATGCAGAATAACTAACAGGAACGAGCAAGTAACGAGAACGATCAAGTATAATCATGACAGTAAGATCACAAGACAATAATACCTTTACAGGTAACAAGTATGACAAGGATTTGGCCATATTTCAAGATAACAAGTAAATTGCACAGCAGTGCACAAGTCACGATAGCAAGTAACATGCGTTTGCTCGATCATCTTATCAACCACAAGTCAAGTAACGTAAACATTTCGTGAGTAGTATGATTGCCATAGATTAATCTTGATAGTCATGCATTTGGTGTATGCCATCACCACGATCATTAGACCCCCGCGAGTTATAGCCTTTCAAGTGCTCCTCCCAAGGACCAGATCGGGCCCTTATAATGTTGCCTAGCATAGTCATGTTTTTTATTTAGACAATCACACGTGGCCAAAGAGTACCAAGAAGAGATGAGAGTAGTAGAAGAATAGATGAGAGAGTAGAGAGAAAGTGAACAGATGAGAGTAACGAGATAGCAGATGAGAAAGGGTATATTCGTAAAACGACGAGAACACACGATAGTAACGGTTGCACAGCACCAGGTCGAGTACCGGCAGTCTGGTAGAAGTCACAACCGCCCACTAGCCGTGCTATGAACACATGCTAGATGGTCCGGCGTAATCCCAAGATAAGAGAGAACCACTAAGGCCATGGATCGTACTGATCCCTAATGTGTAACGGGTTTTGGGGTACAACCAGCTTGTTGACTAAGGACGTGCGCCAAAGCCAAGAAGACTTACAGAGATCTTGACAAGGAGTCCCGATTCCATTCGAGAGTATTCCCGATGGAGAGGTAGTCCAAGTCAAGGAAAAGTGTGTAGAAACGGGTCCGTCGTGCCTCGAGTGCTCGAAGGCCGAGGGAAAACGATAACGGTATTTAAAATGCTCGTATAAAATGAAAACAATTGTATTTAATTAATAGGAGACTTAGTCATTTATTTCGCTAATTTACCAGATAATTTATTAGGGTCAATTGGCAAATGTTAATGTTATGTATGTGCATGTGTAAGATAATCATGAGAGCAAGAATAGTTGTGCACACGTCTTTTAAATTAAATAAAATCTTGAAATTTATACCCAATATTGATTAACATGTTCTTACCGTTCATAACGGTGTTTAATCAGGGTTAAGCAGGGTTCATACGGCATGAATATTAGAGTTATACATTTAAATTCAGGTTCTGGTAGCATCATTGTTGTCGTGACGGGTTTGGCCGTCACGTTAAGAACGCGACGGGTTTGGGCGTCACGCTAAGAACACGACGGGTTTGGGCGTCACGTTAAGAACGTGACGTATCGTGCAGCCGCGTTACCAGAAGACAGCCCGAGCCCAGAAAAGGGTTTTTGCCATTTTTTTCAAGTCGGTATAAGTGATACAGAGCTACTCTAAAATCCATATAAAATCGTAAAAATCTCAAAAAATCATGAAACTAGTTTTAAATGAAACTAGACTCATATATATATATCAACAAGTACGATTAATTTGAAAATAGACAAGGTTTAGCCATGCTGTGATCAAGTTACTTTTTGGTGACCTAAACAGGCGCAGTCTGGGTTCAACGAATTAAATTGACATGAATACATGATGAAAAATTCTGAAACTAGCAGAGTTTGAAAGCTAACAAGTATTAGTATTTATGATAATTTTATCATGGAACGATGTCAAGCATGCACGGGGTTCAAAAGCAAACAAGGAGAGTCGAGTGCACAGATCTAACAGATATTCAAAGATTTAATTCTCCCTCATGGGAGATCGACATCAAGCAAGACCAAGTGCGTTTGAAAGATAAAAAGATGTAGTATGTCTGTAAATTTATCATGGCATGAGAGCAAGTACACGTCGAGGATTAGAGAAAACATGAGATCTCAGTTCATGAGAACAGTAGGATTTCACGAATTAAATTCGCCCAATTAGTGGACGAAATATAACAAAACCATAGGGCTTTTGAAGTGGATCATGAAGGCTACCTAGGGTATTTTTTTCACGATTTTAGATTGAGAGATTGCCTACCTTTTGGTGTTGACAAGAAATGCTAGGGTTTGATGATGAAAATGGGAAGAAGAAAGCTCCTTACTCCAGCCTTCTCCTCCAAGATCCTTCGTCCAGAACACCTCTCCTTCGTCTCCCAAGACTCCACCATGTTCTATGGGTGGTAGGGAAGAGATTTGGGTGTTTTATTTGCTTATTAGAGTCCTTTTCATCTTAAACTCCTTCCTCTTATTCAAAATTTCGAATTTCATATTTCTCTCCCACTTTCTCTTATTTATCCACCTAATATGGCTAGGGAGAGAGCTAATTTCGTGGGTAGGGGGTTAGAGTAAGATAAGGACTCTTATTTAAGATATATATGAGTTATTTAGCATTTATCTTAACCCTTTCCATTTATGTAATTAATTAGATACGAATTTCACTAATTTAATTCTCATCCCAACATGGGCCAACCCTATTTGGGCCCATTCCATTGGGTTTGGGCTATTAGAGTAACCCATTAATAATTTAACTTAATGGATATTGCTTTAATTCCATTTATACAATGCATTCTCCCTTTATTCCAATTAAATTAATTTATTTCATTTATTTGAATAAAAAAATTATTTTATTTGAATTTTAAAAATCCAGGGTGCTATAGTCGCCTTGACGCCTTGACAACTATGACCCTATCGTTATCACATGAGGCCAGAGAGAAGGAATCCCAGTGAGATCAGCGGCCCAATCTATAGCAACCTGCTATTTTAAATAAATAAATAGAAATATTAAAAACTTTTTTTATTAAAACCTATAAATCTAAAATAAGTGATGGACTTTAATAAATAGTTCATATAAAAGTTATTGATCCAAAATAAGAGTTGTAAATGATAGAAAGCAAGAAAATATCTAAAATTTCATAACTTTATTATTGCCTAATTTAAAAAGGGCAAGTAAGTCATTAATATGGTTCATACACATTTAAATTGGATTCCTAACCCAATCCTAACCAACTAGCCACAAAATTGGAGTCCCATCCTATAAGCATCTAATAAGCATTTGAATACAAATATAAAAAATAAATTGGATTATAACCTGATTATACTTTGTAGCACGAAGTACACATTAAAAACCCCAAAAAATATACATGTCGTCATGTGGACCCAGAAGAAAAGAATGTATACGTTTCATTTTTTTTATGTTAACATGTAGCCAGACATAAGATTACATATTGTCCATTCTTTTGGGTCAAGTGGCACTACTTAGGTCATTGCCCACACCTACTAGGCTCTTTTTTATTATGAAAGTTTGCGCAACCGCCGAATAGGTGACAGCTGTTTGAGAGATTAAAGAAAAAAGGAAAAACATATTGACGTATTGGCTTGATGAAGAAGAAGAGAAAAAGAAAAGAAAAAAAAATGAAAAAAAAGTATAGGCTTGATCTGATCAGACAAATGAATGTCTGAGCCAACCCATCGGTCAACCCATCCGACAGTTGACATGTATGCATGACTTCAGCCCAACATTTGCTCCTCTTTCTCTTGCTCTGGTTTTGCTCTGGCGAGCCTCCACCACCTAAGAAGAGAGAGAGAGCGAGAGATGGCATATTCTCTTATTTGCTTTAATTATTTCACCATGGCATGCTAGAGTAACTATCTTTATTTTCTTTCATTCAAATTATACACACAAAACCTTCTTCGTCACCACACGGTTAAAACCCACCGCATGGGAAGCTACCCTCTATTTGCATGTTTCGTTATATGAGGGATAAATGCTTCACTTAATATAGTCTAATGTGTATTCTCTATGTCTAATTACTCTGGCAAGATTAGTTATGAAGGAAGATGCCATGTTCTTGCCCCTTGGCCGGCCAAAAGACGAGGAAGAAGAGAATCTCTATCTCTCACACATGTGAGATAAAATGTGGTCGAGGAGAAACTTACGTCTTGAACTCAACTTCTTTTTATTTCTGTGATACTCATCTCAGTGTATTTTATATTTTCTTTTGGGGGAGGGGATTATATCTACGTGATTACACTTATTGTAGTATATTTATTTTTTACTGTTTTTTTACTGATATTCATTGTGTTTGTATGGTTTGACATTAATTCTATATTTAATATTTTTTAGAATAATTTAAAGACAAACTCAATTCTCTCCCTCCAAAAATTTGCCTGTACTTTGAGCCTTCAGACATGAACCAAGTGCCTTCTCAATCTATGAATCTCCAAACCATTTTTGAGACCCTTCTATTTTACTTGTCATAGATTTTGGATCGGCAATCTTAATGATGGAAAAAAAGGGTTGCCAGGTACTAAATTGGTAGATTTTTAACAATCAATTCATAATACTTTAATTATATGAAAAATAGTAAAAAAAAATGATATGATATGGTACCAAGCGTTCCCCTGGGAGGAGGAAGACCCCCCCCCCAAACAAAAAAAAAACTTTAATAAAGAAGAAAGCTTCTAAAAAAAGATGGATAAAATTGTGAGCATCTTTATGTACACTTTACAATATTAGTGATAGATTTACACATATAATTGAAAAGGAGCCCCTCGAAAAGATGGGCTGTCCCCGTGTGGACCAATCTAGACAATATCTGGATTTGTCTAAAGGCAGAAATGGGATCCTCTCAGTCCCCCGCAGGTAGGGGTGTAAACGAGCTGATACGTTCGACGAGTAGTTCGAAGCTCGACTCGATAAAAGCTCGGTCTGACTCGTTTATTTAATTAACGAGCCGAGCTTGAATAAAAAAAAAAAGCTCGATTCATAAACGAGCCGAGTCTGAACACATGTGAACTCGGCTCGATTATACTCGTGAACAACTCGTTTAAGAGCTCGATTAAATACTCGTTAAGAGCTTATCTAAGTACTCGCTAACACTTCGTTTAAATATTTTTTTAAATATAATAAGTATATATTGATATAAGCATATTTATTTGTTTTTATACAGTTATTATTACGATATAAAATATTTATGAGGGCTTAAATGTCATAAACTAATTCACAGTGTATATACACAAATTATGTAAATTAGGGTATATACACAAATAATGTAAATAGGGGCATGAACACAAAATTTAGTCTTGCAAGGTCCCTCAGCATATCAAGCATCTTCTTCCTCCCGAGACCGACCTGCGCAATAGGTGAGCCCCGGTGGGGCCGAGGGATGCGTTGTTGGACATTGTCATCTCTAGCGACCACTGTGGACCATCCGTCAGTGGCAGACGGTGCTCTCAGCGGTCGCAATACTGCCCCTACCTTATTGCGCACCAACCCCCTCCCTTGCGGTATCTATCTATTAATCTCATATTACTTGTGACAAATTATGAATATATTTCAAACATTATATTAAAATAGTTAAATTACGTAACTTATCAAAACTATTGAGATATAAGCTTGAAATAAGATAAATTTAGGTCTTATGAACGATCAATTTTTTACTTATAGATTGGATTGGACTTACTAATATATACGAACTCGCAAATTCAATTAAGTTCGTTAAAATACTCGTTAAGGACTCGAGCTCGAGAGTATTTAAACGAGCCGAGTTTGAACAACCATTTTCAATACTCGATATAGCTCGAGCTCGGCTCGAACTCGATTAAAAGTTAACGAACAGAATTTGAGCAGCATACTACTCGGCTCGACTCGACTCGTTTACACCCCTACCCGCAGGAGGGGACTGAGTCAGTATATGAGAAATGGTGCATTTTTGCATCTTAGTCTCACCATATGTAATGTTTTTTATGCTTTACACAGGGATTAAGATGCAAAAATGCATCATACCCTTAAACTGACTCGGTCCCCTCCTGCGGGGGACTGAGAGGATCCCATCTCTTTCCGCAAGCATACGTGCGGGACGACTTCATGCTCTGCTCTTTGTTCTGACTTCTGAGCCATCCACCACCCGAGAGAGAGATGGCGTTCCAGGGAAGAATGGAGGCTCTCTGGGTTATGTGGGAACTGGTTGGAGCGGGCGATCGAGGAGTACTTGCAGCAGATCAGCGACGTCCCCGAGGAGACCCGACCGCTGATCACCAAGTTGAATCGGATCATCGCGGTGATGAAGGATGCAGAGCAGAAGACAATTAGCAGCCATGAAGTCAGATGCTGGTTGCAGAAGTCCAACAGATTCTCCTGGATGCTGAAGATCTGTTCGATGAGTTGGCCACCGATGCTGCTGTGCAGAAGATGCGTGCTCACACCCAATCAAGCATCGGATTAATCCAAATCATTGTGAGAAGTCTACACTTGTTCCCAGCAATTCCAACCGTGGCCCGTGCCAGGAGCACCGGATGCAAGGGTGAACGACAGGTTAGATCTTCTAGCATCCGAAACACCCATGCTTGACCACCAAATATCAGCTGCACCAGTTAGCTTGCACTCGGTTGACATGTCGGGACACTATTTCCCTCCTCCCAAATGAGTCATCTGTGATAGGCAGAGACGGAGAGAAAGAACAGATCATAGAGATCCTCTTGTCTGATCCGGTTTGCTGAATCCAGTACCAACAACAACAAAGGCTTCTCCATTGTTCCCATCGTGGGCTTGGGAGGAGTGGGGAAGACCACCCTCGCTCAGCTTGTGTATAATGATGAGAAAGTCAAGAACCATTTTGAGTTGAGGATGTGGGTCTGTGTCTCAAACGACTTTGATCTCAGAAGACTAACCAAAGATATCACTGAAGCGGCCCTTGCCTTCAAAGGGGTTTACGAACAATGCCAAGTCAACAATTGGGACTCGATGCAACAGCGACTTCTCCATAGGTTGAGGGCAAGACTTTCTTATTGGTGCTGGACGATGTGTGGGAGGCAGAGCACTCCAAGTGGGGAGCGCTGTTCAAACTCTTTGCTCGGGGAAGAAAGGAAGTAGGTGCTTGTTACATCCGGAACAGGGCCTTTGTTAACAAATTGAGTGGCCAATGGACGATCCTATCCTTTGGAGGGTTTATCTATACTGTTATTTGGGATGTGTGTAAAAAGTATGCATTCAAGGGACACTATATCTGCAGAGTATTCTCATCTACAAGTCTTGGGAAGACGCATTGTTCAAAGGTTGAAAGCTCACCATTGGCAGCTAGAACAATAGGCTCCCTTCTGAACCGTGAATTATCTGAACAACATTGGAAACAGTGCTGAAAGTGAGTTCTGGAAATTGGAACAGGGGAAGAGACTTTTGCCAGCTCTACTACTAAGTTATCAATATCTACCTCCTGATCTAAACAGTGTTTTGCTTATTGCTCATTATTTCCCAAGACTATAGGTTTTCAAGGGAAGAGGTTGTTCAATTATGGAAGCTCAATCTTTCATCAGAAAGGACAGAGGCACACAGAATGGGGACGGAGACGATGGGAAGTAAGTACTTTTGAAGTTTACCTGCCTATGTCTTTTCTTTGAATCTATGTCTGGGATTATTATGTTATGCATGATTTGATACATGATTTAGCAGAGTATGTATCCAGTGACGATTGTTTAGATTGGAGGGTCAAAACCATGTGGACATAGCTGACACAGTCGCCACGTGTCAGTGTGGCCACTGACCAAATAGATATAATAAAAAATGAATTGTGTTGTTATGAGAAGCTGCGGACCCTTCTCAGTCATGTCAAGGTATGGTTTTGACTGTGACCCCATTGATCTCGACCAGTTATTCCTCAAGTGTGAGAGGCTACGTGTCTTGGGATTGAGGAAGTGTGGGATCAGAGAGTTGCCTGGCTCAATTGGTCATTTGAAGCACCTGGGATACATTGATCTGTGGGGGAATGGTGGGCTAGAAAATTTGCCTGAGTGGTTAGGAATCTTCATAACCTGCAGGTGTTTGAAATTGAATGTTGTGGGATCAGGGATTTGCCTGGCTCAATTGGTGATTTGAAGCACCTGAGATACCTTGATCTGCATGGGAATCGTCACCTAAAAAATTTGCCTGAGTGCTTAGGAAATCTTCATAACCTGCAGGTGTTGAAATTGAATGATTGTGGGATCAGAGAGTTGCCTGGCTCAATTGGTGATTTGAAGCACCTGGGATACCTTGATCTGCAGGGGAATCGTCACCTAACACAATTGCCTGAATCACTAGAAAATCTTTACAACTTGCAGATGTTGAATTTTGAATAAATGTGATTCACTTCCGTGTGTTGCCATCTACAGAGCCATTTAGTCAACCTGAAACATCTCCAACCATATGGTCGTGGCTTTCCTCTCCATATGGATGGGGTGGGGAAATTGACAGTCTTCAAGAACTACAGTGAGGGGCAGACAGTTAAGAGAGTTGGGGGGCATGTGTATGCTCCGAACTCAAAATAACTTATCTTGAAGAGGTGGGGGTCCAAGGAAGAGGCGATTCAGGCGAGATTTTCAGGGCATGAATCCTCTCCAAGTGTTGCACTTTGCAGTGGAATGACAGGTGGTCTTCTTCAAGAAAGCCTGAGTTGGAGAGGGGTACTCCAAGCCTTGCAACCCAATGAAGGCATCAGAGAGCTACACATCGAGGGTATATGGGGGAAGCAAGTCCCCGATTGTTGGAAGTTCCCACTCTGTTGAGTTCCTTCTCTTCACTAAGGCGTGTCTCTCTGAAATATTGCTCCAATTGGCAAGTTCCACTTGTTCTTTTCCTCGCCAACTACGTCATCTCGAGTACCTGAAAATCCCAACCGGATGCCTGAATGGGAGAGCACTGGCTGTCCTGTAATCGTGGGATTGCCTCCGTCAGCTTGAAATCAGACGCTGCCCAAAGCTCAAGAGCTGCCCCTCTCTCCTCCGACGCTCAGGAGTCTACACCTACATAGAAGTGGGTATCCATGTCTTCACTCTGAACTGGATGGATGCAGCCGTGTTGACGGGGGCATTGAGACAACATCTTCTCCTCATTCTCACCCACCAACCTCTGCCTGTACTCTCCAGACTATATATCTGGTATTGTAACAACCTGGCATCCATCAGCGGGCTGCTGCTGCAGCCCGATCTTGTGGAGATCGAGATCAGTTATTGCAAAAACTAGAGAGCCTGCCAAGAAGGGTTTCGGACACCTGGTCTCCCTCAAGAGATTGAGGATTGCCAAGTGTCCCAAACTCACCTGCCGTCTGCAAAAGAAGGAATGCCTCGACACAGCATCTACCTTGCTCACAATCGAACAACTTGAGATCGAGGAATGTGGTGATGCGATGGTGGGTGGTGGTGGGTAGGCCTGCAGCGTCCCACCTCCATCCTCCAAACTCTCTCTCAGCGGGTGTTCAACTACAATAGAGCTTCTCTTTCGACAGCTTGGAAGGGACCCTCATCCTCATCTGCCCGCAACTCAGAGAACTGTTCGTCGATGGATACAACAGCTTCGACAATGGGCAACAATCGGCCACTTCTTCTGCTTGCTCTTCTCAGCTGTTACCACCTCCTACACTGCCACCGATTCCTCATAATAATGTGGGTGCATCAGCAGGAGTCCTCCGAGCATTCACTTCTCTAAAACAGTTGATCATACGGGATAGTCCGAATTTTCTGGAAAAGTGGGGAGGTTGGGGCCTGCCATCATCCCTCGAGCGACTCACCGTCCACCGCGACGATGACCTCAGCCTGGAAGATCTATCCGCCTGCTTGCACGACCTCATCTCTCTCAAGAGTCTCTCCTTACAGTATTTGGAGAATCTCCACTCCCTGCCAGACTTGAGCGGTCTCCCTTCCCTGGAGACTCTGAAGATATCCTCCTGCCCCTCAATCAACACGTTGGAGGTGATGAGCCTTCCCACCTCCCTCAAGAAACTCATCTTACGGATTTAAAGAATGTTCACACTCCCTGCCAGACTTGAGCTGTCTCCCTTCCCTCGAGACTCTGAAAATATCCTACTGCCCCTCAATTCAGTCGTGGCCTGCCAGCGGTCTTCCTTCCTCTCTAAACTATTTACGAATTACAGTATGCCGTAAACTGACAGAGAGGTACAAAGACAACCCCATTATGTGGCCCGAGGTCGCCCATATTCCTTGTAGATATTGATGGGCACCCACCTTGTGAAGGATATATATATATCCCTATCCAGCTACACCTCTTATCTCTCTTTCGGTATGTATATGGTCGTTGCTCTCATCCCTCCTGATCTCCCTCTTAAAACTTAGACGCTCAATTCTTTCCATCCGCATCTACATCTCAATGACCATCCCATTATATTGCATCTTTAGTTTTCTTCATCTTAACAGATTATGACATGTACTATATATCAAGCCTGACCAGAGAGGCAGGGGGGTTGATTACTAGTTGTTACAACCCCAAACAAGGAGTAATATTGATTTTTATTTGTTACAAATCCTCTTCCGAGTTTGGCAGGTGATCCACTTTTTCACACAGATTTTTGTCGTGTCATTTATTTGTCGACACTTGCTTTGAATTCACTCTTCTCCTGATCATTCTATTTTTTTTTCCTTCTTCCAGCTTGTCTTTGCTCCATGAAATTGTGGCTAGTCAAATACAGAGGAATGCCGGCTGGCATAATGTTGAAAGAACATGTACATGTATCATGTAAGTTAGTATAATGTGCTAATTTATTAATCATTTTGGTTTAAGTATTAATGCCTATATATAAGAAAAACTTCGATTCTATTATTTTTCTTATCAATATCAACACATGAAACTAGTTGCAGTTGCACTTCTGATGTGATGTGAAATTCCAACATGTCATGTAGTCTATACATTGTTATTCCTAATGGATTTGGTGTTCATCCTTTGCGCAAGTGATTTTATGATAGAACACAGGGACCCCGAGATTGATTTTGAGTTAGGGCTGGTTTCTCCCAATGATTTAGCCACTGGGCTATACCATACAACTTTTAAAAAGGAAAAAAAACTTGTAATTGAGAAGAAAAGAGTAGGAAGCTCACTGTGTAGCTGATGCAATCCCACCGGTACACTTGATGTTCCTTGACAAATGAGTAAAACATGTGAGTTCTCTCAGCCAGCATATATATAATAGATGATTCATTGGACTTCTTCTAAATTTTATTTTTATTTAATGATATGAGATCCTAGAGAACTTCCTTGGGTATTGATTTTACATGTCAAAAAAGAATACAAAAAAGTTGAACTGACATTTGTTTCACTACTTCAGATGTTTCATTTCATATTTTGAATTTATTTTATCATCAGTTTCTTCTTTATAGTCTAATAATTTAATCCATTCTTAGCTTTTAATATCCATCATTTCAATTCTAACTTGTATGTTGTAGTCGGAGGTGAAGTTAATATTGATGAAACTTAATGTTGATGGGGCTTTCAAGAGGAGCACTGGTGCAGATGAGAGAGTGGGTGTGTGAAATTTAACTTAAAATCTTGTTATCAACATTATACTCTCTCTCCCAGTTTGGAAACAGAGATGATGGCCTTTCTTGATGGTCTCCGTGGTTGTTCCCAGCATGGCTACCTCAATTTGCAAGTTGAGTCGAACTCCTCCACCCAGGTTGGCAATGTTATAGGGTCATTTTCCTATCCATGGCGTCCTCTTCTTACTGTGCTGAGACATTCTTCATATTTCGTCCAGCTTGTAGATTTCTTTCAATCATGTATTCAAAGAGGCTAACCATGTGGTGGATGCTTCATCAAATGTTGATTGTTTCATTCCTTCCTTTGATGTTTGGACACGCTGGGTTGAGCTTCCTCATGATGTTAAGGGTCCACTCCAGTTAGATAAATTGAAGTGTCCCTCTATTAAGCTCTAGCAGCTGCCCCTTTTGATTATATCTTGTACTATCATTTTTATGTCCTCATAATAAATTTATTTCTTAGTGTTTGCTTGGTGGAGCTAGACCGTATCACTTCTCTAAAGTGATGTACGCTCTCATGAGCTATCATTAAGGATATTTGTTGCCAAAAAAAAAATGCATGGTCGATGATAAGATCTGGATAAAGTACTCCTAATCACAAAATGTTGTGATGTCTGGCCTCAATTTGGCCTAGCTAGTGGATGAAGACATATGTTCCTTCACTTGCTAACGCAGTACCACAATCCAACACATCGTGCACATCAACTGGAGCTGTTCTACTAGATTACAATATTGCTACAAATATCTCAAGATAGGCTAGTATGCAAGGACAAATCTTGCAATTTAACATGCCAAAAACTTCAAAACAGACTCAACAAGTTGATCAACTTTCGAAGCTGTCTGCCACTCTAAACCAACTAGGTGCAGTTAGGATTCCACGGTAGCAGATGTAGGATATGAACCTACAACAGAGACAACTAGAACATTGCTTCTTTTGATGTGTCTTATTGGGGCAATGTTCTAGAAGATAGAAAGTCCAAGATTTCTGAGAAAGAAAAAAGAGTAATTATTATTTCACTCATGAGTTATCTCTAATTTATTAGAAGTGTTAGTTCTTAGTTTCTAAGTTGTATCTTAATATTATATGTAGGACAAGTTTGAGCTTAAAGTTTGAAATTAAATTTACAGTGATGTCCATATTAGAGAAATTATCTATGAGATACCATGTTAGAAATCAAAATATTCGCTGCACATTGTATTGTCAATATCGAGCCTATGAATCTAATGAGGATCCTCTTCAAAACCCTCCAATAGATAGTAATATGCATCCAGGAATTTCCCGCTATGTTTTTAAACAAGAATATATTAGTTGTATAGTGTACACCAACATATATACAAGTCCCATAACAAAACATATATTAACCATTTATGTTTTAAAATTTTAATCAAACCCAGCATGCATGTCCCATAATCATAGCATATATTAGTCATTTTTTTATTAAATATTAACCAAAAGCTGACATGCATGTCCCGTAATCAAGATATAATGTCAACTGGTTTTTTTATAAAAAATATTAACCATAAACACAACAAATGTCAACCGAGTTTTTAATTAAAAATCTAAACCAACCCAGCATGCACGTACCGTACATCTATTAGGGATTAACCTAAACAGCATACATATAATCGATTTATTTGTATTTTAAAAGCATCCATCCCTGAATCAGCATGCGTGCATGTAATCATTCAATATTAGAGTTTAATAGAACCCCACTATATATATAGGAGATCACCTGCGGCCAGTTCCACACACTCATTTAAAAAAAAATATTTTTAACCATTCTAATATTTGAATAGAAGTGTAGCATCTTAACCAACTATACTACAGTTCAGATGTTGTTTAAGTTGATTATCAAATACCGCTTAAGCTGGCTAAAATGAAGAAGTGCATCAGGAGTCCTCTGCGATCGTCGTATACCAGTGAAACTTAGGAAATTTTTATAGAACGGCAGTGAGGCCTGCTTTATTATATGGCACCGAGTGTTGGGCATTGCGAAAGGAACACGTTAATAAATTATGTTAGCAGAGATGAGGATGTTGAGATGGTGTTGGTAAGACTAAGAAAGATAAGATTATGAATAGCGCTTCCGTGAAGATTTGGGGATAGCTCCAATTGATAGAAAAATGAGAGAAAATAGACTTAGGTGGTTTGGACACGTATACCATCTCCTAACTCGGCGCCGGTCAAAAGATGTGACCAAATTTTAGTTGATGTTAGTAGAAGAGCTAGGTGAAGGCCTAAAATGAGATGGTGCGACGTTATAAAGAAGGACCTAGACTTCTTGAGTTTAAACACGACTATAGCACTTGATAGAAATCTTGGCGGAAAAGATTCATTAGCCGACCCCAATAATGGGAGAAGACTCTGATGATGATGATTTTCAAATACCGCTTAAATTATTCTACTATATATTAGTTTTTTAAAATTCAGATTTAGAGAATAGATGACAAATAAGATTTAAGATTAAGTGTTAAGTTTTATCAACACCATCTAGAAAGGAGAGCGTCGATGATCCAGTGCGCCAAGTCTCCAGTGCACTGAATCATCCGCCGCACTAGTTCAACCAGATTAATTATAATTAAATAAAATAAAATCTAATAATAAAATATAATAATAGTATTAAACAAATACTACTGACCAGATAAAAAACATACAAAAGTTCAAACAATGCAAAGTAAAAATCAATGAAACAATGCTAAAACATCTATGACTTGAATTCAAATATAATAGAATAAATCCAATAATCTTAAATCAACTAAAATAATAAAAAATCAGATCAAACTTCAAAACACTTGAAATAATCCAAACCAAATACCACGATTCCAATCTAAATCAAACAAACCCAAAAACCCAATCTACAATCAAATTAAAACTCTAAAGCAAATGAAACAACTTTAAATCAAATGCAATAATCTCAAAAAAATCAACTTCAATTTACTTCCAAAAATACAGTTCAATAAGCTAGTCTAAATCAAGTAAAACAATCAGATCAAATGAGATAACCACACCCAAATGAGAGTGTAATTAAGATCCTTGGGTCTTTTGTCCGCCCTGGCTCTCTCTCTAACATTAATAGGTTTCTTGTTTAGTTAAAGTTTATCTTCGGATTAGCCCATGAAGGTTTTAATGTTAGCGGTTTTACTCTCCAATTAATTATAAGGTGTTCTTTAATTATGTGCCCCCATTACAATTACGAGATTTACCTGAAGAACAACCTATTTTATTTGCTTAAGAATTATTATTAAACGCACTATTCGATATTAATTTATCTCTCCCAGTTATGATTAGTTACGAATATTTTTAAGATATTCTAAATTAAAAGCATTATAACAATAGTGACCATTTTTGAAATCTTCATTTTATCTATAGAATTAAGGTTCCTAGTAACATTTTAATGAGTCAACAACCATTATAGGCTTATAATTTAGTGCTGTGGTGGCGTGATCCTGTTTGGGCCTGAGCCAAACGGGCCTCCACTGGAATAGAGAGGAAGGACGATTGCTGGTGAGGGCGAAGACCTGCAAAACCAGAATGGGATCAGGAGGCCCGGTGAAGACCGGGGAAACCCTCCGATGCCTAAGTCAGTGGAGAGCTTGTGAGGCAGGGGTTTCGGAATGCGAGAATGTGTTCGCGTGGGAAGAGAACGTACCGTTGCATGGTACTGTACCTGTGCCTTTATAGGCGTTGGTGTAGAGGCCAACGTGCGTAACGTTGGGCAGATCGTGCCTGAAGAGGCGCCTTGACGCACGCGCATAACGAGGAGTTATGACTCTGATGCCCGTTAGGCTGCCAGGCAGTTCACGCCCCTTGATGGTGGAGAACGTGGCCTGAGACGGTTACAACCGTTCTGGAAGCCAGAGAGCCTGCTCGGAACCCTTTGGAAATGCTTTCCGAGCAGGTGACCCACGTGGGGGCTCGAACATGCTGTTCGGTAACATCGAGGGTAGCTTCATCATGGAGCGAGTCACTGTTCTTGCTCGGAAGCTGTTCATAGCTGTTCGGTAAGGAAGGCGGGTGATCTGCTCGGAGGTACGCCGCAGCGGAACCTGACAGCTTCCGATCACAGGAGTCACACAATGGAGGTCTTTGAGCCATCCTGGAGAGGGCGTGCCCTTCGATGACGGTGCCACGTTGGTTGACAGGACGTGATGGGCCGTAACGAGCCATCATGGGCCTAGGTGACCAGATTTGGCCACCACACTTGCCCCCCACGCCCTCGAATGGCTCGGTGGGACGAGGGCTTCGAGGGCGTCGCTTCCGCATTTAATGCGAGGGCCCGTTGCGGGATGCCGCCGCTTAGGGTCCTGTCAAACGGCTAACCCATCATGATGGGTGCAAAGCCGCGCCATACTTGAGGTGCCGCCGCTGCGTTCGGACGGTTGCCAACGCTGTACCCGAAGGGGCGCTTTTCAAAAATCGGAAGGAGCGGCATTTTAGGGCCCGCCTCGAATTTCGTTCCCTCCTCTTTCCTTATAAGGAGGGACGAGACGAGGGCGGGAGCTACGCCTCCCAGAAACCCTCCATCTTTGAGATCTTCGTGCTTCCTTCCTCCCTCTCCCTGTCTTCTGCTTCGTCCTCTCGCGCCGTTGCCGCTTTCTGCAGTCCTTCCGGCGATGGCGAGCAAGGGAAAGCCGCTGCCGGAGCTAGCGGGGTGACTGTCGCAGTGCCGAGCGGACCACGATACCGCCACTTCAGTGGTCTTCGTGAGCGCTTCCGGATTGGGGATGAGTACGAGATCGTTGACGCCAGGGAAAGCGACACGATCCTGGTGAATAAACCAGGTTGCCTGCTCCTATCCGTGGACCATCTGGAGGCAGGCTTCCGGCTGCCGTTGCCGGAGGTGGCGAAGGCGCTCCTTAATACTTGGGGCGTTTCGCCAATACAGCTGACGCCCAACACCTGGAGATACATCTGTATCTTCGGTGTTGTCTGCAAGTTGAAGGAGATCCGGGCTCGGCGGACGTCTTCCGAGCGCACTTCAAGCTGTCTGCTTCGCGGGCGTCAGGAGCAGATGTCTACTACGCCAAGCACCGAACAGACCGGAACACATCGGCCTGTCCAGCAAGTATTCCAACAACAAGGGTTGGATGGACAGGCTGTTCTTCGTGCGCCACCGGAGTGGTGCCGAGTGGGGTTCCCCACAGTCATTCGCCCAGCACAGAAGGATAGCTTTCCGAAGCTTATCCAGGATGAGGCGAGGGCATCAGATGCCCTTCTCCGAGCAGGTGTTCGGAATGGAGAAGGGTATGTGACCGAGTTCATGCTCGTTAAGTATGGGCTCAGCAAACCATGGAGTAAGTATACTGTCTCTCAGTGGTTTACTCTTAGTTTGGTGACCTCATACTAACCTTTCTTCTTCCCATCTTCTTTGTGCGCAGCGGCTGCAGAGCTGGAGGCAGGAAGAGATGAAGAGGCGAATGACGAGTTCGCCGAACAGATCCCTGTGGTAGCGCACAGGGTGTATGAAGGTGACGACGTCGACGCTGTTGTTCGGGTTCCTTCCGCGGTGAGGGTTGGTGCCGCGGTGACAACGGCACTTGTTGCTCCATCAACTGCCGAAGGGCGCCCGAACAGGGCGCAGGCTCCTGAGAAGGGGCCTGGAAAGATTCGTTGAAGAAGAAGGCCACTAGAGAGGTGGTACCGGCCGGAGCTCGGGCTCCTCGAGAGAAGGACGACCAAGCGAGCCGGCCTTCTGCGAAGAAGAGGCCCGTTCTGGTTGACGAGAGCGCGGAGGAAGCGGAACAACTCCGTGCTCGAAAGAAGCAGAGGGCGGTCCAAGCTACTCCTCCACACGATGAGGAGGGGACCGAAGAGGAAGAGGAGGGGCGCAGTTGCTGCTGCGCAAAAAGAGTAGGGCCGTACAATCGGCCGATGAGGGGTGCCATGGGTGGCTCCCGCAACTCGCCCCGAGGTCGCACAGAAGATGGCGACCGAGCTGGGGCTCATTTTTGTAAGCGAAGGATCTGAGAGTCCTGTCGGTGGAGAAGCCGGGGGCTCCCCCTACGCGAGAGATAGGGCGCCCTCCGGTGCTTCCAATGCTGGAGGTGCCGAGCGCGGTGTTTCCAGCAACATCGCGGAGGTATCCTCTAGAAGGAGCAGAGAAGCTACGGCGTCACCTGCTCGGCAGGAGGAGGACACTTGCGCAACGGGAATTTCCGCCCCTGCTGGGGTGGTTCCGAGCGGCGTGGTGACAGCAGCGCCTTCAGAGCAAGGAATGGTTCCTGCAGCAGGGACCATTGCGGAGGCGGCCGCAACGGCGAGGGCGTCCGAAGAGGTTGCCACTTCAAGGGGAGAATCCTGCCCCCCCTGCCCCCCTCCGAGGTGGTTGCTAACGCAGAAGCAACCTCCAAAGGAGTCGAAGACATTGGGGGGAGGCTGCGGGTGCTGCCCGGATGAAGGGTCCGAAGACGACCGAAGGCCTCTTAGTGAGGTGCTTCTGAGAACCTCTTGGAGCTCCTTCGGTGGCAGCGCTGGAGGCGACCCTTCGTCGGATGGAGGATACGCCAAGGGAGCTGCCTGCGAGCCCCACTGCTTCTCGTCTTGAACGGTTGGCAAGGTGCTTGGACCTTCCTTCCGAACAGACTCCGGAGAAGTCAGTGGAAGGGTACCAGCCGGAGTGGCAGACAGAAGATGGTTTGAGCGACGTCGACGTAGAGATGCTTGCGGACGAAATGTCCAAGTCGCTGGCCACTCTGAAGGCTTTAGCTGTTCGGGGCCGAGAGAGAAGTATCTCTACGAGGCGCAGGTAGCCTTCTGTGATGACCTTTCGGCAAGGCATAAAGCTCGCGAGGCGGCGCTGGAGGAGGAGGTGAAGGACCTCAGAGCTGCTCTTCATGCCGCGAAGCTGGATGCTACCTTGGCGCGGGCCGAAAAGGACGCCCTAGCCAAGGTAGTAGTAGATGCGGAGGCCCGTGCCGTTGCTAACTATAAGGCTGGGCCAGAGTACAAGGAAGACTTGGAGCAGTATGGGGCTCGCTGCTACAAAGTGGGCCTTAATGCTGGGAAGGAGGTGGGGGAGAGGCTTTCCTGGGCCAACGCGCCCAAGAAGCCTTCGAGGCTGCTGTTCGGGAATGTCGACGCCGTACCCAAGACGTCCGCTTAGATGGTGTGCGGTTCGCACAATTTCAGTCTGGGCGGATGCCTTCTTCGGGAGGATGCTGGTCCTTCCGAACAAGCTCCTTAATCCCCTTGCCTCACGTCTTCTTGTACTTCGCTTTTTGTAACATCGGCCAAGGAAGGCTGTTTGTAAGCACAAGAACTTCTTATAAATGAAATCCTCTGCTTTACGAGTTTTTCTGTAGCGTCACTTTCTCTATCTTCTCCCTGTTGTGGTTGTTCCTGCTCGGATCGGAATCCGTTAGCTTCGTGAGTATTGCATGTAAGACACAGATCATTGGGTACCGTAAAGGAGGTTCCGATCAGGTATCTATGCTAAATGCTCATGAAGCAACAGGAGTAAAGAGAAGAGAGGTTGGATGCTGAAAGAAGGCTTTTATAGATGATAAGCCTTAAGATTAGAACATGCCATGTCCTGGGAATGGCCTCGCCACTAGGAGTAGTTAGCTTATATGAGCCTTTTCCAAGGACGTGGGTGACCTGATAAGGTCCTTCCCATTTGATGGCAAGTTTGCCGACTGCTCTTCGGGGGTCCGAAGCCGAACAGCGGCGCAAGACCAAATCTCCCACGTTGAACCGCCTCTCCTTGACTCGCGCATTATAATATTGCGCAAGCCGTTGTTGATAAGAAACGAGGCGAATGCTGGCGTCGCTTTGTCGTTCGCCCAGCATGTCCAAGTTCTCTCGGAGAGCACGGTTATTGGCGGCTTCGTCGAAGTGGGTTGTGGATGGTTGGAAGGGCTACTTCCAAAGGTACAACTGCTTCTGAGCCGTAGGCTAGGTGGAAAGGTGTTTCCCCGTAGCTACCCGAGCAGTTGTTCGGTGACACCAAAGGACATTTGGGAGCTCATCGATCCATGATCCACCTGCAGCCTCTACTCTGGTTCGGATCCCGTGCAGCAATGTTCGGTTGGCGTTTTCGACCAAACCGTTAGCCTGGGGATGAGCCACGGAGGTGAAGTGGTTGTAGATCCCGAGCTCGGCGCACTTTTCCTTGAAGAAGGTGCTGTCGAACTGCCTCCCGTTGTCAGATGTAATCACCCTTGGATGCCAAACCTGCAGAGAAGGTCTTCCATACGAACTTCCACGCGGCTTGTTCGGTGATTGTGGCAACGGGTTCGGCCTCGATCCACTTGGTGAAGTAGTCGATGGCCACAAAAGGAACTTCTTGCGCCCTTGGGCCTCTGGAAAGGGGCCCAAGATGTCAATGCCCCATCTGGCGAAGGGGCGCGGCTCGAACAGACTGTGAAGCTGTTCGGCTGGCTGCTTGATGAGTACTCCGAACTTCTGGCATTCTGGGCATTTCCTGACGAAGGACATGCAATCCTTCTGAAGAGAAGGCCACCAGAACCCTGCTCGGATGAGGCTGCGTGCTAGCGTTCTGCCCCCCAGATGGCTTCCGCACAACCCCTCGTGGACTTCCTCTGTGGCCGCGAGGGCCTCCTCAGGGTTGAGGCAACGTAGAAGAGGTCTTGCAAGGGACCGTCGGTACAGCTTGCCTTCTACGAGGGTGAAATGCTGCGAGCGCATCCTGACTTTCCGAGCTTCATCCTGTTCGGAAGGAAGCTCGCCTCGGAGAAGGTACGCCAAGAGAGGGTCCACCCAACTTGGGGTCGGTGGGCCCGTTTCTATGGCGGCTATATCAATCTCTGTGCTCGGCAAGGCGAGCTCTTCAATGAAGACAGAGCGAGAGGGGTGATGTCACCTGAAGATGCCAATTTGGCCAGCGCATCAGCTCGCGCGTTCTGCTCTCGTGGAACATGTATGACCTCGAAGTATACGAGGCCCTCTGTCTGGCTCTTGACCTGTTGGAGGTATTTAGCCATGCGAGGTTCCCTTGCTCCAAACTGTCCGCTCACCTGGCTGGCGACCAACTGGGAGTCACTAAAGACTCTAAGCCGAATGGCTCCGAGGTGCCTAGCCATGCGGATACCGGAAAGCAAGGCTTCGTACTCGGCGACGTTGTTGGAGGCTGGAAAGCGGAAACGGAGGGCGTATTGGAACTCTAACCCCTCTGGGGAGGTGAGGACCAAACCTGCCCCGCTTCCGGAGACACAAGAGGATCCGTCCACATAAAGCTCCCATGGGGGCTCGTCTGCCAACGGTGGATCCTGCTCGGCCGGAAGGGTGCATTCCGCGAAATCTGCTAACGCCTGCGCTTTGATTGCCGTCCTTGGTCGGAAGCTGATGTCAAACTCTCCCAGCTCGATTGCCCACTTAACCAACCTACCGGAAGCCTCCGGCCGCTGCAAGATGGATTTCAGCGGTTGATCGGTAAGCACTGTAACGGAATGGGCCTGAAAGTAGGGCCTGAGCTTCCGTGCAGCTGTGACAAGAGCAAGGGCAAGCTTTTCTGCTCTGGGGTACCTCCTTTCAGCTTCTTGGAGGACCCTGCTGATATAGTACACTGGATACTGTGCCGCTCCTACTTCTTTGATCAAAACCGCACTGATGGAGTGTTCGGTGACCGAGAGGTACACGAACAAGGGTTCTCCGAGCACAGGCTTTGAGAGAACAGGAGGGGCTGCCAAATATGCCTTCAGCTCGGTGAAGGCAGCTTCGCATTCGTCAGTCCATAGTACTTGCCCCCCTTGCTTCGAGGCGTTTTTAGGGCCTCGGAGCAACTTGAAGAAGTTAAAACTTCTTTCTGCTGCTCGGGACATGAACCTGTTCAGCGCGGCAAGACGTCCTGTTAGACGCTGGACGTCGCGCGCTGTCTTCGGACTGGACATCTCAAGTACGGCTTGGATTTTTTCCGGGTTCGCCTCTATTCCCCTGTTTGATACGAGGAACCCGAGGAACTTACCCGACCTACACCAAACGCGCATTTGGCAGGATTGAGCTTCATATTATACCTTCGCAGAGTTGCGAAGGTTTCCTGGAGGTCAGAAATGTGATCGGTGCTCGGAAGAGTCTTGACCAACATGTCGTCGACGTAAACCTCCATGTTTCGCCCGATCTGCTGCTCGAACATCTTGTTGACCAGCCGCTGGTAAGTTGCGCCTGCATTCTTCAGACCAAAAGGCATCCTGGTGAAGCAGTATAAGCCTAGGTCTGTGACGAACGTAGTGGCGTCTTGATCCGGGGGATGCATGCTGATCTGGTGGTAACCAGAGTAGGCATCCAAAAAGCTGAGGAGCTCGTGCCCGGAAGTAGCGTCCACCAGCTGATCGATGCGTGGTAATGGGAAGTTATCCTTGGGCGTTGCCTTATTAAGATCTTTGTAATCTCGCACACACGCCATTTGCCATTGGCCTTGCGTACGAGGACCACATTGGAGATCCATCTTGGATATTGGGCCTCTCGGAGGAGCCCGACAGTTCGGCTTTTGGTCACGTGATCCTGAATCACGATCTGCCGTTCTCGGTTCACGGGTCGCCTTCTTTGCTGCACTGGCGGGATTCGTGGATCCAACCGAAGGCGATGCACCATGACTTCCGGGGAATGCCTGGAAGCTCGTCATCAGACCAGGCGAACACGTCCAAATTGGCGAGCAGGAACTGTGTAGCGTTGCTGCTCGGCCTCTGTCAACAGGGCGCCAATGTACAAGACGTGTTCGGAGTCGTCGTCCACTTGAATGGGGATTAAGTCTTCGGCAGGCGTCCCCCGACTTGGAAGGCTGATCGGAGGTTGGAAGAGCTGGATCAGCGAGTGGTTGCTTGTCTCTTAGAGAGAGGACATAGCAACGGCGAGACTCACGCTGACACCCGAGCACTTCGCCCACTCCGCTCGGAGTAGGGAACTTCATCTTCTGATGGAGTGACGAAGGTACTGCTTTGATGCGTCCGATCAGGCCTCTGCCCAGAATAGCATTGTATCCAGGCATGTTGTTGATGACCAAAAAGTCAACAATCTTGGTCACAGCCTTTGGAGCTGTCCCAAGGTATCGGAAGGCGAATCCTTCCCATGGGCTGGACCGAAACTCCCGAAAAGCCGAAAAGTGGCGAGTTTACAGGGCGAGTTGATCGGTTCGCAGACCCATGAGGACAAACAGTCGTAAGCCAAGACATCGGGGGCGCTTCCATTATCTACCAGAATTCGGCGCACATTACAGTGGTTGATGGTGGCCGAAACGACCAGCGCATCAGTGTGCGGGTCGTAACCCCTACAAGGTCTTCGTCCGAGAAGGTTATAGCCTCCTCGGGCTGTGCGCGTGCGGGACTGGCAGGATATGGGGCCGGCCGAACAGTCGGAGGCCTGTCTACGACATGCACCCGCCTTGCGTAATCGCGTCGGCTTCGAGTGCTTTCTCCACCTGCGCCGAAGCCTCCCGCGATCACGTTGATCTCCTGCCCATTGGGCTCGTTGTTGATCGGCTGCTCGGGAGTGCGGTTTTGGCGACGGGGCGCTCTTCATTCCGGCGCCCTTCGTTCCGGCGCACGAACCGTCCAAGGTAGCCGCGCTTGATAAGGTCTTCGATTTCGTCCTTAAGCTGGCGGCACTCGGAGGTGTCGTGGCCGTGGTCGCGATGAAAGCGACAGTACCTATTTTGATCGCGCTTCCGGGGGTCGGAGCGCATTCTCTGGGGCCACCGAACAAAAGCTTCATCCCTGATCTCTGCCAGGATTTGTTCGGGAGCCACAGTGAGGGGGTGTAGTTGGTAAGGGGCGCGGACGACGCGGAGAATCGCCATTGCGTCGTCCCTTCTTCCGATCACGGTCGGAACCGTTGTCGGAAGGTCGCTTTTTTTCCGACTGCTCCCCCTGTTCGGCCCTGCTCGCCGCCAGGCTCTCCTCGCAGGCCGCGTGGCGCTGCGCGATGGAGAGTAGTTCGGCGAGGGTGGCGGGCTGCTGGACGCCGAGAGTCCTTTGTAGAAAGCCATCACGAGTGCCTTGGATGAGAGCACTGGTGGCTAGGGGGACGTCCAGGCGCGAGATGCGAAGCGCCTCTGTTCGGAACCTCTTGACGAAGTCCCAGAGTGCCTCGCCTTTCTTCTGGCGCACGGTCAGGAGGGAGGCCGCCGTCCGCGGCTGGGACCTTCCACCAAGGAAGTTGTCCCGAAAGGACTTCTTCAATTGGCGGAAGGAGGTGATAGAGCCCGCAGGGAGGGTTTCGAACCAAGCCCTGGCGGTCTCCTTAAGGGTTGCAGGAAAGCCCTGCACTTGGCCGCATCTGATGCTCCGTGGAACACCATGTGCGATTCGAAGCCGTGGATGTGGTCGGCCGGTCAGTTGTGCCGTCGTAGGGCGCGATGGTGGGTAGAGGGAGCTTGGAGGAGACCTGGGCCTCCAGGATCTCCCTGCTGAATGGGGAGCGGAAGTCCAAGTCATCCTCCGCTGGAGCCTTCCCCTCCGCACGCTGAACCATCGCGTCCATGCGGCGTTCGAGGTCGACCACACGCCTTAGGCGCCTGGCGAGCTCCTGCTCGGAGTTGGCGGGGCCCCCTCGTCCAGAGGCGTGGGAGTTGCCTCCCGACTGATCGTGGCGGACGAGGGGATGATAGAGCGTCGGGGCGAACGCCCGCGGCGCTCTGGTGCCCGTTCCTCCGACGGGGGCCGGTGAGACCGGCGCGGTGACTCCGCCTGCTGCTCCTGAGGCGCCGGGGGACGCGGGAGTGGCGATGCGACGATTCCGCCTGCCGCTCGCGCGGCAGGGAGGCCGCCGGAGCCGCAACCCCCACCAACTGGGCCTGTAGGGCGAGGCAGACGCCCGTCAGCTGATGCATTTGCCCCGAAGCTCTGCCACTTCGAGGGCCGTCGCCGGTGCGGCAGCCGTTGGTACTGGGACGTCGTGATTCGCGCCGGTAGTAGCGCCGGCGACGTCCCCAGGAGGAGATTGGCGACGAGAGGCCCCTCGTGATTGGCGAGACCTCGTCGCCCTGCTTCCCATATTCTGGTGAGGATCGCCCTCGAGCCATGGCAGCGTCGCTTCCCACAGACGGCGCCAAATGTGGTGGCGTGATCCTGTTTGGGCCTGAGCCAAACGGGCCTCCACTGGAATAAGAGAGAGGACGATTGCTGGTGAGGGCGAAGACCTGCAAAACCAGAATGGGATCAGGAGGGCCGGTGAAGACCGGGGAAACCCTCCGATGCCTAAGTCAGTGGAGAGCTTGTGAGGCAGGGGGTTTCGGAATGCGAGAATGTGTTCGCGTGGGAAGAGAACGTACCGTTGCATGGTACTGTACCTGTGCCTTTATAGGCGTTGGTGCAGAGGCCAACGTGCGTAACGTTGGGCAGATCGTGCCTGAAGAGGCGCCTTGACGCACGCGCATAACGGGAGGAGTTATGACTCTGATGCCCGTTGGCTGCCAGGCAGTTCACGCCCCTTGATGGTGGAGAACGTGGCCTGAGACGGTTACAACCGTCTCTGGAAGCCAGAGAGCCTGCTCGGAACCCTTTGGAAATGCTTTCCGAGCAGGTGACCCACGTGGGGGCTCGAACATGCTGTTCGGTAACATCGAGGGTAGTTCATGGAGCGGAGTCACTGTTCTTGCTCGGAAGCTGTTCATAGTTGTTCGGTAAGGAAGGCGGGTGATCTGCTCGGAGGTACGCCGCAGCGGAACCTGACGCTTCCGATCACAGGAGTCACACAATGGAGGTCTTTGAGCCATCCTGGAGAGGGCGTGCCCTTCGATGACGGTGCCACGTTGGTTGACAGGACGGGAATGGGCCGTAACGAGCCATCATGGGCCTAGGTGACCAGATTTGGCCACCACAAGTGCAAAATGCTTTTCCACTTTAATTGAAAATTTATAATGGGATTCTGAATAATTTTCCTACTTACTTTTTCTTCATTCACCATATTTTATTTCAAATATATATTAGACTTATTTTTGATTTAATATTCTATTACTATGGGCTACGTAGAGCCATCAAATGTCTCAATATACTAGAGCGCGTACGAAAACCATCTGTTCAAAAAGGTTGTGCCCAGATGATACTTTGCTTTGAAAGCTAGTACACTATGTTAATTATTATAGTTACAATTAAGCACATGCACGATGATTTATAAAAAATTAAATTGAACAAAATGAACTATTATACAAAAATATTATATTTTAATAGTTATGCATTAAAAATAGAACAATTAAATAATAAATTGCATAAAAATAACTAATCATTTTTCTATGAAAGTTATTATTTGTTTCATGAACACTATAGTTTATAGAGAGAGCTTGGCCCAAGTAGGAATTAATCATGGGAAGTTACCAATCTTACCACCCAATAGAGGTCTCTAATTAAATAATTATTGATAAGAAGAATAGATCTCATGCATAAATGTCACTTTAATGGCAGTTGCAATTATTTTTTAGAAGATACACTGGTTACCCAGAAAATTTGGAAATAAGAAGAAAGGAAAAAAGTAATAATATAAATCAAGAGAAAATTGCTTTTAATTTTCTTCATTAAAAACATTGAATAAAAATTTCGACAATTTTTTTTAAAATGTGGTGATTATATTAGTAATTGAAAACTAAAAATGATTGATTGCTAACCTTTACTTCCATACGTGCGGATATATGAAACCTTTAATAATAGAGATAAATACGATGCATGTTCTAGGGGCCTTTGGTGTCAGTTAATATAGGTCGTTTGTGTAACATCTTAATGGACTTGGTTAACGAAGAGTTTTAATGGGCCCATGTTTTTAAAACAAATTTAAATGAATTCTCAGATCAATCTTAACATTTTCATGGTGATCACATATCCAAGTTCATTCTTCTCTTAAGGTTTTAGATTTATTTTAGAAGAATAAAGTCAGATTTGCACTGAAAAAGAAAATAAATAATCTCTCGGGTTTTTCTTGCTCTTTTAAATAATCACCAATAAAATTATCAAATCATGTCTGTCCTTCCTCATGAAAAGTTAGGTTGTTTAACTTGTGACTCACATAATTCTTCTATTTAAAGGGATCCATCTGACGGGTCTTCAGTATTTTTATTGATGTAATTAACACCGGTCAAAATCAGTGAGGAGATATCCAAATATGAACTCACACTAAGAATTCACCTTAATTCCCTAATGTAGATGCTCAATCTCTATCTCTCGTCTTTTGAGAATAATAGGCTTTGGATATTAGGCGCCACTTTGAATGGAGTTAACTCTGAGTTAAAAGTGAGTTAACTCAAAAGTATTTTTGTAGTGTTTTAGAGTTAACTTTTGTGGGTTGGGCTAAAAGTGTTTAAAAGTGAGTTAACCCACCTTTTTCTAACCCATCTCTAGAGGAAGAATAAAGTTAACTCAAGTAAGCTAACCACATTTTCCTCTCACATCACAAGTATTAAATGTTATTTTTCCTTTTCCCAAGGTAAGTTAACTCACTTGTTCTTACCAAAGTGTATTTGAGAAAAGTAGGTTAACTCACCATATTATCAAAGTTAACTCTATTATTACCAAAGTAAAAAGTGGGTTACACATTGTAACTTTGTTCATGGGTTGGAGTTATCTTAACTCCAACCCACTACAAGAAATGCGCTATTTCCGACAGACTGAATCCGTCGGAAATCCGTCGGTCATCCGTCGGAAAAGGAGCCTTCCGACCGCTTTCCGTCCAAAGCTCGTCGGAAACTTTCCGTCGGAAATACTTGGTCAGCAATTTCCGACGGATGACAATTCCGTTGGAATTCGGTCGAAACCTCCGACAGATATAATCCGACGGTAAGGCCGTTCGTATTTTCCGACGGAATTGCCGACGCGTTTAGCCGTCGGTAATTTATCCTTTCCGACGGATACGCATACGTCGGTAAACCGTCAGTATTTTCCGACGGAATTGCCGACGCTATTTAGCCGTCGGTAATTTATCCGTTCCGACGGATACATATCCGTCGGCCAATCCGTCAGTACTTTCCGAAGGTATTACCGACAGTATTTTTTCCGTCGGTAATTTTATACTTTCCCGACGGATACTTATCCGTCGGAAAATACACAAATTTTTTTTTTAAATAGGCAAATAAAAATGATTTGTCACATTGCTACAATGTCAAACCTGCTACAATATTCATAAATTTAACAAATACTAACAATCAACATAAAATCATAAAATCAATAAATAAAAATCATATAGAATAATGAATACAAAATCAACATAGATCTGCTGGATCGTCTGCTGTCCCTGCCTCGTCATCGTCTGGAGCTGGATCCTATATTAAAACAAATTAAATTGAGAAGCATTAATAATAAATAAAAGACATACAGTATTTTCAAAAAAAATTTAAAACATGTGATTATTTCTCAAGCTTAATACAATACTATTTTAGATCCATCATTTTCGCCTTGGGTGTTTTTAGATCTGTCCTTTGAATGCCCAACCCAATCCGGAGATCCAAATTTGATTCCATCAGTTCCCACACGTCACTTTAACCCACTCGGTCGTGTCGGAGAAAACGACAGTCGATCGGATCCCTATTGGGATTTTAGACCCCCGGTTTGTGTCTTTTACCATTTATATATGCTGGCCGTGTTTTTAGATCCGTCCTTTGAATGCCCAACCCAATCCGGGGATCCAAATTAGATTCCGTCAGTTTCTACACGTCACTTTAATCGTGTCGGAGAAAACAACACGTCAATTGGATCCCTATTTGGGATTTTGGACCCCCCGGTTGCGTGTTTTAACCATTTATATTGGTTGACCGTGTTTTTAGATCCGTCCTTTGAATGTCCAACCCAATCCGGGGATCCAAATTGGATTCCGTCAGTTTCTACACGTCACTTTAACCCACCCGCGTGTCGGAGAAAACGGCATCGATTGGATCCCTATTTGGGATTTTGGACCCCGGATTTGTGTTTTTTAACTTTTTAAATATACTTGCCTGTTTTTAGATCCGTCAATTGAATGCCCAACCCAATCCGGGATCCAAATTGGATTCCGTCAGTTTCTACACGTCACTTTAACCCACCCGTCGTGTCGGAGAAACGGCACGCCAATCCGATCCCTATTTGAGATTTTGGACCCCCGGGTTGCGTGTTTTAACCATTTATATATGGTTGACCGTATTTTTAGATCCGTCCTTTGAATGTCCAACCCAATCCGGGGATCCAAATTGGATTCCGTCAGTTTCTACACGTCACTTTAACCCACCCGGTCGTGTCGGAGAAAACGACACATCGATTGGATCCCTATTTGGGATTTTAGACCCCCGGTTGTGTGTTTTGACCCTTTATATATACTTGGGTGTTTTTTAGATCCGTCATTTGAATGCTCAACCCAATCCTAAGTATATGAAATTAATACTAATACTGACCTGAGCTGCTGGCTGTGTGGGGCGTACTCCCTGCATTATGACATGAACTGCTGAACCATATCGCTGAACTGCGTCTGTAGCTGTAGCCGCTGCGTCTCTATCTGTACCTGCTGCGCCTGTAGCTGTACCCGCTGCGTCTGTAGCTCTTCCCGCTGCGTCTGTAGCTCTGTACGTAGCTCCTCCCGAATGATGCCTCTAATGTCCTCTACACCACTGACGGGCGGCGCAGAAGATGAACTCGCGTGTGCCGGAGGAGCGATCGAACTGGCATATGAGGACAACACTCGATGAGTATCCAGGCTGTCCCCAAAGCCGTACACTCGACCCTTCCTCGGCACTCCCGCTGCCTCGACCCAAGCGTCCGCATCCAAATCTGGCTGGGGAGTGCCCTCTGTGTAGCGCTCCGCCATCGTCCTGTCGTACGTCTCCTGTAAAATAATTTAAAATTAAATTATTGAAAACAAATTACTTTAATATCATAATTGAATTCATAATTTAAAGCTTGACTTACAGCAATCGTGCGAGCACTCTTGGTAACATAGTCATCCGTCCCCTTCGCTTATGAGTCCGGTCAAATAACTCGCGGAAAGTAGGGGCACGCTCCAGGTCGTGATGCTTAAAATTCAACAAATTAGTTACTTTCACAATAATAATCCATATGTATATATGAATCGAACAATAAAATACTTACCAATTTTTGACTGTGGGTCGCATAAGATACGGATCCACTAGTATGCACATTCTTCTCCGGTTGAGTTGCTCTGTTGCGTATTGCCGCCTGTGACCGCTGCTGCCATGGTCCAGCAGCCCAACGCGCGCAAAGGACTCCCAATAGTCCGTCCACAGCCAAACAGGGCCGTAATCCACCCAAGCCATAGGATCCCGGTTGCCTGTGGTCTTCATTGCCTTGTCCCGTGCCTCCCACATCGACTTTCTTAAATTAGTCTGGGCCGTAATCTCCTAGACGGCTCGACCCGAGGGAGATCCTCGGGTCTCGTGAACGCGAACCTCCGCTGTAAAGAAATAAAATTAATCAACGTTCTGCAATAAACCCAAATTAATAATAATTGAATAAATGACTTCAACTCTTCTAAAAATAAAAATACCGTAAACATGTCAAATAATAAATCCCGGACTGGCACCAGGAAGTCTCTCCATGCATCCACTGGTCCTGGAATATGTGCGTGGACCAGCGTCGTAATATAGCGGGAAGCAGGACTGTGATCTATCTTCCCCCTGCAATTCCACATTAATTTTCTACATGAAATGTATATCCTAAATAACAAATACAGTAACACTGAGATGATGAACTTTACCCTGAGATCCAGCATGGTTGTCGTCCTGGTAGCTGAGGCCCCTCCTCAGCTGCTGGATGCTGGCTCTCCACCTCTGGTGAGGAAGAAGACGAAGGGGCACTGCTCGGATGGTCGACAGGGAGGCAAAATTTCATACACATTAGAAAATAAATTTCAAATAAACAATATAGAATTTACCTGTCGCTGGGATGACGGGCGTGGACGGGGAGGCAGTCCCTGCAAAATTTCATACACATTAGAAATTATGAATTTCAAATAAACAAGAATATAGAAATTTACCTGTCGCTGGGACGACGGGCGTGGACGGAGAGGCAGTCCCTGCAAAATTTCATACACATTAGAAATTATGAATTTCAAATAAACAACAATGTAGAAAATTACCTGTCGCTGGGACGACGGGCGAGGACGGGAGGCAGTCCCTGCAAAATTTCATACACATTAGAAAATATGAATTTCTAATAAACAACAATATAAAAATTACCTGTCGCTGGGAGACGGGCGTGGACGGGGAGGCAGTCCCTGTAAAATTGTATGTACGTTAGTTCTCGTGAAATCAATATAAACAATAATACCCATATGGTTTTTTGTGTACATATGCATATACCTGTCGCGGACCTGGAGGCAGACGTGGACGGTAGGCAGTCCCTCTGCCAACAGACGTGGCAACCGTCCGACTGCGTCCTCCACGTACCATATCTCTATTGATACACATTATCAGATATAGCAAGTCATCAGCACTCAATTTGAAGTAGCAATTATTATGAACATGTAATTAACAACACAACACGTCCTTACAAAATATGCAGTATATTATCTATATTCATCATCAGATGCTGAAGACATGTTTAATTCAGCATCATCTTCATCATCATCCTGGAATTCATCCTCATCATCTTGGGAGTCTTCCTCCACATCAGACTCCACCTCCCGCTCAGCGACATTTGGGTCAACTTCTTCTTGTTCGTTATCCTTATGTAAGCAAATTGTTTCATTTATATCATGAACATTGTACTGCGTAGAAGCTGCCAACTCTCGTGCGTCACTCCGATCTGATTGGAAAAAGTTGTCATTAACACCTTCGAGCTCATCATCAGTCGGGAGAAGCTCATACTCAGGGAATAGTCTTGATTTCACTCTACATGCAGCCCACGAATCTCTTAATTTGAGGGATGTATAATTTGAATAATAAACTTGTTGGGCTTGTGCCGCCAGGATGAATGGCTCATATGTACTCAATTTGAACTTATGCTTCACATCGATTAATCCATATGTTGTGTCATGACGAATAGATGTCGGGTCAAACCAATGACACTTGAACAGAAATACATTGTTGTCTTGTCCCAAAAATTGCAGTTCAATGACTTCTTCGAGAATGCCATAATAGTCATTTCATTTTCATTGTAGGCACTTCCCTTCACACATACGCCGCTGTTCATCGTAGACTTATTCCGTCCATAATCTCTCGTGTGAAATCTGTATCCATTCACAATGTAGCCTGGATAGACACGTACAATCTTCGAGGGGCCAAAACTAATCTGTTGTACTCTTGAATCGGGAATGAAGCCTTGTTCAACCTATTATGAGATAAATAGACAAACATTGAATAAATGACTTCAACTCAGTCTGCATAAAAACATAACACTTATGTTTTGGAATAATTAGACACATACTCGAGATCTTAACCAAGTATGAAAAGACTTCTCCCGTTCCTTTTCAACCTGCACGTCAGTTAGACGTGGATTCCGTCGCAATATGACCGATTCAAACTCTCTGCAATGTAAATATCACATAACCGTTAGGTTCTGCAGCAATGCACGCAAATGATGATGAATAAGCGTGGAGAGCTTACTGAATGTAGGGTTCTAGTTCTTCGCAATTCATGAACACGTAGATCTCCGCAGCTACCATCTCTGTCTTGGAGTGCGCGAGTAGATGAAGATCCGAACGCCCGTCCGGGACACTTGAATACAGAGAGTCGGTCTGACACCTCAGAATCTCCACCATCATCATTACGTGGAGGTTTGAGTGCGTCGGGTTCGTATTTCCGTGTCAAAGTACATCGAACAGAAGTTCGATATCTCCTCAATGAGGTACGCCTGAGTAATGGAGCCCTCAACTTGTGCTTTGTTGCGGACTTTCATCTTAAGATCGTGCATGCACCTACGACAATAATTCAAATGCATACATAAGTAATATAAAAGATCGTCGTAATGGCAATAAATGAGATGTAGAAATATACCTCTCAACGGATACATCCATCGAAATTGTACTGGTCCTCCGACCCTTGCCTCATATGGTAAATGGATGATCAGGTGCTCCATTGAATCAAAGAATGCTGGAGGAAATATCTTCTCTAATTTGCAGACTGTCTGAATTATATTTTGCTCCATATTTTGCAAGTCATGAATTTGAGTTCTGATGCAGATAAATCCTGAAGAATTGACTCAGCTCAGTCATTGCTCCCCATATTTGTTTCGGCAACAACTCACGAAAAGCAAGAGGCATCAGTCTTTGCATGAAAACATGGCAGTCATGACTCTTCATTCCGTATATTTTTCCCTCGTTGACATTTACACAACGCGCAATATTCGAGACATATCCATCCGGAAATCTCAATTGCTTTAACCATTGCAACACTTCCTTAATCTGTCTGGCCCCAAGCACATATGCAGCTTTAGGTTGCACCACTTTTCCTTGAACATGCTGTAGCTCTAGTTCTGGACGTTTGCAAAGTACTTTCAAATCGAAACGCGTGCCTTGACGTTATCCTTCGTTTTGCCTTTGACGTCCATAACTGTGTTGAACACATTATCAAAAACATTCTTCTCTATATGCATGACGTCTAGGTTATGACGTATCAAAAGTGTTGACCAATAAGGTAATTCCCAAAAAATGCTTTGCTTCACCCAATTGTGATCCTTCCCAAAGCCAGGGATTTGTCGGGTACTACCAGCCAGTTGTGTTACAGTCGGTAAGTTCTGGACCCGCCTCGCCATGTTTCCACCAGACACCCGTTCCATATCTACCTCCTCCATCACAGTTGTATTTTTAATAAAAATCCTTTTGCTTTCGGAAAGGATGGTCACTGGGTAGAAACCGCCGATGACAATCGAACCAACAAGATTTTCCCCAGATTTCAACACAAATGATTTAGAATCCTCCATGCAATAAGGACATGCCAACCTCCCATGTGTGCTCCAACCAGATAACATGTCGTAGGCTGGAAAGTCAC
Organism: Colocasia esculenta; assembly: GCA_014218235.1. Taxonomy (NCBI): domain Eukaryota; kingdom Viridiplantae; phylum Streptophyta; class Magnoliopsida; order Alismatales; family Araceae; genus Colocasia; species Colocasia esculenta. Next base: position 113,560,690 of record CM024763.1, read on the forward strand.
TTATTGTCCACATTAATGCAGCCTTCAGATTGAAATTCTGTTTTCTGGATGCATCATAAGACTGCACACCATCTGACCATAACAATTTCATCTCATCAATCAACGGTCTGAGATATATGTCTATATTCTTTCCTGGACTTTTTGGACCCAGAATCAGCAATGAAAGGAACAGATTCTCACGCTTCATGCACATGCCTGGCGGAAGGTTATACGGTGTTAGGAATACTGGACAACATGAGTAAGATGCCACCGAGCCTCCGAAAGGATTGAAACCATCTGTGCATAAACCAAGCCGTACGTTGCGTGGATCCCTTGAGAAGTAAGGATGAGTACGGCTAAAATGAGCCCAAGCTTCACCATCGGCAGGATGACTCATTTCACCTTCGTCGCGACGGACTCTTTCCGCATGCCATGTCATATGTCCAGCTGTCCTCGAGGACATGAACAATCGCTGCAATCTGGGTGTGATAAGAAAGTACCGCAATGACTTATACGAACATCCTTCTGCTTTGACTTGTCCCCTCTCTTGGGCTTGAACCTATCATGCTTACAAATACAACATGATGTCTTATCTACATCCTCTTTGTAGTACAGCATACAGTGATTCAGACATGCATCAATTTCATACAACCAAGCCCCAAATCATTCACCATATTCTTCGCACGGTAAAAGTCAGCAGGTAACCTCTCTGATTGAGGAAGCATGCTCTTGACCAGTAAGAGAAGCCGGTCAAAACAACTCTCGCTCATATGAAATTCAGATTTCAAATCAATAGCTGCGACACTGCAGACAACCGTGTATGCTTCTCACAACCATCCCATAATGGCTCATCAGCATCTCGAAGTAACTATAAAATCTCTGAGCTGTATCATTCGGCACTTCTTCATTTGTTTGATCTTCATGAATATTGAACTCCGGACCAGCAGCATCGACAACCATGTCTACGTACGTACTTGTGGAGGCAAAGTAATTAGCTGGTGCAGACGACTGAATATTCAACTCACCATGACACGACCATAACTCATAATGGCCAACAAATCCTCTCGTATACAGATGATGCTGCACATCCCATGTCGATATCCACTTTCTGTTCTTACAAGCCGAACACGGACATCGAATGCTACCCATCGGATCAACTGCTACTGATGAATTACTCAATGCAAACTCAATAAAACTGTCAACTCCGTCTTTAAACTCCTCGGTCACAACCATTCACTATTCCACGGTACATCCATGACCGATTCTCATAAGACATTTTTCCTACAGATTAAATGTCATGTCCCGAGTTAAAATCCAACACACCCTCACATCATTCAGTACCATACATACGTTATATGGAGAGTCCCAGAGCTAATGGGTGAAATAAAGCGTTGACGTAAAGATAAATGAAGAGTAAACATACATGAATATCAAATAAATTTGAGCACTAATAAATACTTAATGGTATGAACATTAAAAACAACACAAACCGTGATGTCTTCATATTAGGCCACCACCACTTGATCGGCTCTTTATTCACCAGCTTCTCAGTAGATTTCCTAGGGAGTGAACTAACCACTGATATCCCTAAATATAGTTGCCAAATACATCTCTTCGTACATAATGGGAAGACATAACTTTGAGAATGTCAAGTTCTTTGACACAATTATTTCACAAATTTACACCAGTCTTTTCCAATAAACATGTACATAGTACCACACAACTGCGTCGTAAGATTACAGAATATCGCACTCCTTTTTCATCTTGAACAATAACAGATAATCCACTTTTATTTTCTAAACTTTGTCTTTCTTCTTTCCGAATAATCTTTATGATTTTCGTCATCTTCTCTTTCACCAAAAGTAAACCATCATGCAATCTTCGAATATCGAGCGGAAATTTTTACGTTCAAACAAACAAGTACTTTGATACGTTGGACATTTGTTCTTCTTTGAGTCTAATTTCCAATCGCGAACTCTCATCACTAATTACAAAAAAAAAATTTATAACATTCCAATCGCAGGGGGGAGGGGCCAGGTGGGAAGGGGAGGGGGGCCGGGTGCAGGAGGGAGGGGGCCGGTGCAGGGGGGAGGGGGGGCATCGCGCAGGGGGGAGGGGGGCCGGGTGGGACTCACGGGGATGGGGCCCGGCGGGCGAGCGGCGGCGGCGAGCGACGCAGGAGCGGCGGCGAGCGGCCCAGGAGGGCGGGGCGGGAAGGGGAGCGGCGACCGGAGACCGGCGGCGAGGAGAGAGAGAGAGAGAGAAGAGAGAGAGAGAGAGAGAGATAGAGAGAGAGAGAGAGAGGGGAGAGAGAGAGAGAGAGAGCGGGAGAGGGAAAGAGGGAGGTTTCGCGGGACAAGGTATAGGAGATTTACGACGATATTCCGATGGAAATATGTCTGTCGGAATATCCGTCGGTATGTTTTCATTATCGACGGACATTCCGACGGAAATATTCCGTCGGAACGGCCGACGGATATTCCGACTGACATATTTCCGTCGGAATATCCGACGGAATTACCGACGAAAATAATCCGTCGGAAATGTCCGTCGGTAATCCCGCTTTTTCTTGTAGTGTACCTATTACCAATAGGAGTCCTATGAAACTAAACAACATCATTGCCCCTCATATAAAAGTGAAATAAATCACCCTTAAAAATTAAAATCAAATAAGAATAAAAATGATAACAACAATAATGATATATAAAACAAAAACAATCACGATGAATCTTTTCTCTCCCATAAACTGCTCGATAAAACGTCTCAACTAACTCCACAACCATCTCTAGGCAATTACCGGTTGAACACCGTAACGCCGCAAACTATTACAACTATCGTGATTCAGCTGCCGGTTTAGATGAGCAGCTTGTAACAAGAGAAGCTCTCTTTACCTAGCCGTCGACAGCGCTTGCCCCCTACCCGCCCCACGCACAGTCCTTTGTTGCAAAGGCAACGTATTTGTTGCCCCCCAATATCCCTCGCCGTCAACCCCGTGCAAACTCACCGGCGGCAACCCGACCATGCCTCCCCCCCCCACTCTATTTCTATCTCTTTGGGGGAAATTTTGACTTTTTGAAATATGTTATATTTAACTGTAATTAAATGCAGTGTGGTAACTTGTAACAACGTCACGTTAAAAAATATTCATTTAAGAATGTCACTTGCAATTTTTTCCATAAGAGTGGTTTATATGCAACCTAAAAATATAAGTACTAAGATTTAGATGACCAAGAGTACCGAAACGTGACAAATTATAGAAATTGTGATTAAAAAAAACTCATAGATCAAAGGGTTTTGATAATCTATATTTGAATGTGTAGAAGAGCTGATAAACAATGGTTGGCAGACCAGATGGCCTCCCTGTAATCACCACCTTCCTCTATTGTCATTCATATTTTAGTTTACGATCATAGATAACACTATATAATAGAAAAATCATAAACAGAGAAATGCTTACAACTAGTTCACACAGGTAGGAAAATTGAAGGGGAACAATTGACTAGGAGTTGATGGTCCGCATCAGTACCCGTGTTATTGGGATGTGATGCCCTTGCCATTGGTCGTCGTCCCCAACCATTGTCCACTATCGACAATGTCGACAAACTGCAGCAATTTATAGCGACGATCGGTAGTGATAAATAATCCCTTCACAATAACAAATAATTTTCTTATAAGGACAAATACTTCTGACTGATGTCGGCCAAAATAGTTAATTGTCACTGTAAAAAAGCTATTTTTGAATTCTGTTATTCATTCATAAATTCTGAACTTTTAAGTTTGTACAAATTAAAAAGTACATGTCGCTTTATATATATGTAAACTTAAAAGTACAATAAATTCTGAACTTTCTTGTAAGGACAAATACTTCACGATTATATATAAAGCGACATGTACAATAAATTCTGAACTTTCTTGTAAGGACAAATACTTCACGATTACTTTCAATATTACTATTAAGTCATACAAATTAAAAACATCTAGAAAATTATTTTTCAATATATATTTACTTTCGAGAGATAAAATATAAGGACTGAGATTTGGAGGGCTATAACGTGTTACAATATTCAACGTAAGTAGTTGCAATAATCGTGTACTATGTTACATCTACAATTAATGCAAGTTGTTACAATACTAGGTATAGACTTTTACCGTCCTAGTTATAGATTTTTATAGTTATAGAACGTTACATTAAACATAGAAATTCGATAACCATAGACTCTAGTGATATAAAAAATAGATTATAAGTGATGCAAAAAAAAAAACTATTGTGAGTGATATCAAGACGTAGTGTGCATAATTTTAAAAATATATTGTAAGTGATATCAAAACTTATTGTAATGATGTAAAAATACACTATGAGTGATATCAAAACTTAATATGAGTAATATCAAGATTTACTATAAGTGATGTGCAAACTTACTATAAGTGTTATTAAGACATGTTGTAAATATATGAGAAAAATAAGGGATGTTATTATGTAACACAAATATTGTTGTAGCTTGAAGGTGTGAATCTTATATTTGGTTAGTAGAGACCTGAGTTTGGATCTTAGCTACTACAAATAAATAGATATTTTTTGTTTTTCAAAAGCCAACAATTATTTGTTGTAACTGGTATCAAGGTTTACTGTAAGTGATATCAAAGCTTATTTAAGCGACATGTACACTTATTGTAATGAATGTAAGTCTACACAGGGAAAGACGAAAAGAAGGGAAGGGTAAATTAGAAAAAGTTGATGTTAAAAAGACAAATCGTCTCCCAAGACTTATAAATACCGAGAAACTAAAAGTAGCGACTAAAAATTAAGTAATATAAGAAATAAAGTACTATGTGACTTCTGGTCTTTTGATAAGGACTATAAATTAATTCAAATCATCTGACAAAGATCTCTAATTAATTTGCCCTTAAATCTTCTATCGCTATTTTTTTTATTGCCTTGGTGCTTGGGCGCATCTGCCAGCACCAGCTTTATTTCATTATATTATGAGAAAAAAAATGAAATTACATCCGAAGGCTAGGCATTCCTAGCTTATCAAGTCTGACGGCCCCTCAGGCTTCCGAAGGTAAAGACTGCCAAGTGAAAAAATGATGACTAGAAAGTGAAATACAACTATATTTTGCTAATCAATCTGCTGGTTGATTTACTTCTCTGAAGATGTGGCAAACAACTGTTGAGCAGTCCATGCAAGCTTTGATTTGTTCTGATGTAATAAATAAGCTTCCATGGACATTTGATTTTATTCTGGATAATATCCACCAAAATTTTGGGGTCTGTGGCCACCTTGCATGACAGTTTTGCTGATGTTCTGAGTGCATCCAGAAAGGCTCTTGCCTCTGCTATTAAGCTGCTACATGTACCATAGAAATGAGACAATGCAAAGATAAAATTTCCTTTATGATCTCTGAGTATACCACCCTCTCCAGCAATTCCAGACTGCTTCATCGCTCCATCAGTATTCCATTTCAGAGGAAGCTTCCAGCTCAATTAACACTAAGCAAAGTTTTTGTGTGGAACAGGTTCTTCCTGAACGCCAAATGATACCACTGTTGCTTTCTTCTTCGGTGGGTCAGTTTCAGAAATAGGTGTTATGTTCATGATTGATTTGATTGAAAAGATTTTTAAATTGTATATAAAATTTTGATTCCATCTTGCTCTCAATCTTGGCCTGGTTCCTAGCTTTCCATGTATATCTCCCGCATTATGCAGAAGACTGCTACATGCATAAAGAAGTCATAGCTAAATAATGATTTCCGTGTCATAGTTACTTCAATAATGACCTGATTGCATGATGTCCTCCTGTCCACCTGGAAACCATTTTCTGCTAGAAAATCACAAATATAAGTTGCCCAGTTCCCAAACAAAAAAAAGGTGATCTAAAGTCTCCTGGGAACTGTGCTTATTGCAAGCACATTTAGAGGGCAAATGAAATCCCATGCTTGATATATTATCATCGGTAGCAAGCATATTGTGCAGGATGCGCCAAACATGAATTGACATCTTTAGTGGAATATAAGATGACCATATCCTTTCCCATTTAATAGGCGGGGAAGTAGAATCCCGAGTAGCCAAATATTTGATTACTGAAGCAGTGGTAAAATCCCCATTTGCAGTTTAAGACTCCACACAGGTAGATGATCAGTTTCTTCACTGAAGCATTGAATATGAACTTTCCTCAGAGTTGCAATTGGCAAAAATGAATCCATATATAACTTTTGCTCCACAGTTGGAGCACCAACATTTTTTTTTGTTGCTGTAGCCAAACATCCTTCGAGCTCTTTTTGAACCTCATCAGGGACATAAGAACTTAAACTTTTATCCATAATCCAATTCTTATACTAGAAATTGGATGAACCTTCTCCTACTATTATTTTCCTGAATTAAGTCCTTGGCATGCATCCACATATTACTAGCTGGCCCCTTGAATATCATAAACTTTATCTCTGAAATTTATTTATGCTTCAAGTGTTTTGCTTTAAAATATGTTGGCCAAATAGAATTTGAGATTAATGCTCTCCAGAGCATTTTAACTGTCATTGCTAATTCCATTAATTTCAGTGGCAGAACACCCAAGCCTCCTGCACTAAGTGGCTTACAGATTTGTGACCATGATTTCCAGTGTCTTTTGAGCCCATAAGTACCTTGCCATCTCTCTGGGGGGCACGGTTAGATGAAAACATCTGCAAATAAACAGGGAAAGAAGACGAGCAAGAAAGACAGGAAGAAGAAGACTCAGAGAAGCTTGTGAAGGATGAGGCCCTCGTCCTTTTATAGTTGTGAAGAACGGTTCACGGGCCTTTGAAAGCACTTGTGTAAGTCATTACAATGCTAGCTGTATTAGTTCTCCGCACGCTATGTAACAGCAACTTCCCATCGTTCAGACTGGAAAGGACGTGGGATTGGAAAGGACGAAAGTGTAAGATGGGAATGGGAAAAAGAGACGGAGGCCAACGAGACGAAAATCGTACATGGAGGGTCATAAATGGTGACGTGTGAAAAGCAGGGACTGGAAATTAAATCGGACGAAAAGTAGGGACTTTACGTCTACCAGTATTCTGACAGGGACGAGGGAAAAAGTATCAGCCTCTGACAGGGACCCCCAATTAATTTTCCCTTATTATTAACATGTTTCAGGAAATTTTCAAAGCTTGTGTAAAGTGGGCGGGACATGTTCTGAGCGACCAAACCCCTCATGTTATAAGTGAGTTCTCTTTTACCATCTTATCTGTTGCACCTCGATATTTTCACTGTCGTTGAGGCATGATAGAAAATCTCCTTGACTCTTGATACAGGTCCTATTTGAGAGACCTACCATCCGAAGAACCCCCCCTCCCCTCCCCCAATTCATTTGGGACATAGAATTCCAACTGACTTGCAACTCTTTGCCCATAATGCGATAGATAAAGGGATAGGCTTTAGATCCTGACCAGAGATCTCAATTCAACCACATGCCAACACAATCTCTCTCTCTCTCTCTCTCTCTCTCCACTACACCACTGCATATTCTACTTTCCGTCAATCCCCTTCTTAGAGCCAACATCTTACTCGAGTGTCTGCATGTTGACCCTTAGAACCTCTTTCCGAACTTGACTTCATGTAGATAGGATAGTATCGGCACCAACATTTGTAATATAGACAACTTTCACTTCTCATCTTCCTACAGATCTAAGTCTCTCATCTCAAACCCCATGAAGTCGATTCACAACGACTCTTGTAGATATGAGACTAGCATCATCATTTAATATCCAATGGATTAACTCAACAAGATAAAAGTACTTGTGCAATATATAACTAGAGTTCTCATTTGAATAACTTACTTGGTTGGTGAACACATATATTACCTTATATATATAACCTTATATATATATATATATATGCACGTCACCAAGAGACATGCATGTTCCATGTAGACCGAAGTGGCAAGAGACATGCATGTTCCATGTAGACCGAAGTGGCAGCCATTTATTTTCTCTAGAACAGAAAACGAAACCTTGAGTAGGAGGTCTCAAAAGTCTTCACAAAGACTACATAATATTTTTTGTAACATTTTGGTTCATTGTTAGCAACAACCAATCATAGCCATTGCAGATATATCCTATCTTTATTTTTTATTTAAAAATATTTTACGTCAACGAAAAATCATCACACGATAATTATTCGCAACAAGAATAGGTGAACGGTTGCAAAAAACTTTATTTGCAATGGCGATGAGTTGTCAGTTGTCACTAGTAATTTTTTCCGTTTAATTTATAATATTAAAATAGGTATTTGTAATGGCCATGACTGTCGCAAGTACTATACTAATGCACATACAAAGTTTTTTATAAAATTTAAATATTTACTTACATCATAATATTCGAGATAGTTGTATGTGTCGTCACAACAAAAAAATTATATTTTTATCATGGAAAAATAAGATATTTGTGACACCATAATACAATCTACTGTAGATACACACTTATTTGGGAAGACTAAAAACTCTGAATGCACATATCAATGTTATTTTAAAATTTTAAAATATTTTTATAGATATAATATTTGTGATGTTTGCATGTGTCATCGAAAAAAGAAAGTCATTAAAAATAGGATATTTGAAATGTCGTATATAAGTCGTCGCAAATACACACTTAGTTGTGACGACCACTTTTTCGACCGTCGCAAATAGTTGAGTTTTCTCGACAAGTTTTTACAGCCTTCACAAGTATATGACTTTTTGCGACACTGTTTTTAGCCGTTGCAAATAAGGCATTTGCGACAATTTTTTTCAGCCATTACAAAGAATCCATTGCAAATATTCCCTTATAGTATAGTGCCTCACGACCCAACAAGGGCATCAAAGCACTACAACATTACCGGGGAATCATGTGACCGAATTGGATGGAAATTTCCACTTTGCATTCCCTTTTTTTTTTCATTAAGACGTGTTTCTATGGAAGATTGCCGCAATTGACAAGTTCCACCTCTTGTTCTTCCCTTACCCAATACTACACCATCTCAAGTAGGGCTGTCAATGGATCCACAGGATCCAGAAACCCGATCCGAGTCCAAATTTTAAGTCGGATTCGGATCAGACTTTTTGACCCGAAATTGGTCTTTTCTCCTGATCCGGGTCGCACGTTTCTGATCCGAAATGGTTGATTCCGGGTCAAAACTTCGGGGCGCCGGTGTCCTAATCCGAAGAGGCAAAAGCGACGAAGAAACGTCAGCGGTCAGCCCCTGCTCCTCCTCGCACCAGCCCAGCCCTCTCTGCTCCTCCTTCCCCAGCTCCGCCCCTTCGTACCACGCCAGCCCCGTCTCCTCCTCCTTCCCCAGCCCCTCTAGGCACGACGGCTCCAATGGCGGCGACGCCGCCTACCTCGACCCCTCCTCCTACCTCCTCCCCTTCCTCCGCAGCCTTCCCTCCCTCCCGTCCCTTCGCATCTCTAACAGTGCCCCCATCACGCCGCCCCTCTCCTCCCCGACCTCCTCCGCCGCTGCGCCGCCGAAGCTGAAGATGCTCGACTGGGAGTACGCTGCCCTCCGCCCGCTCGTGTTCGCGGCGTCCGCCCCCGCCAGCCCCGGCCCACAGTTTCTATGACCACAACATCGTCGCCCTCACGTCCATTGCCGGAATTTGGGGCCGTCGTAGTGGTGAAGAACAGGTCGGAAAGCGTCCTCCTCCAGCGGCTCGCAGATCTTCATGGTCATCACTCTCACCTGAAACCGAACAATCCCGGCGGAAGCAACGGATCAGCAAAACAGGTCGATGGTGCAGAAGCAATTAAAGCAAGTGACGTAGATGAGTACGAAAGGGTGATCAAATAAATAACCCATGGTTGTCTGATGTCTACCTGAGCAGATGAGTCCTCCGTACGCCCCGCCGACCCTCCCCCCTCCCTCCGCGACGCCTCCCGCAAATGCCGATCCAGAACACCCAAGTACTTAGCATAGATCAGTAGAGAGCAGAAGCAAGCGACGCGTCCAGCCCCGTCTCACCGCGACCAAACCCCACGACCCCGCGGCCGTCACTGACCGGTACCCGCCCTTCCCCCTGACGGCGCTGTAGAGGCGGAACAAGTCCACCGTCGGCCGTCGCCCAACATGGCGGGGAAGGGTCGGACCACGCCGCCCTCCGCCCGCCCATCTTCTCCAGGCTCAGCCCAGCGGCCCCAGCCTCACCGTCGCTGGGGGCGTCGAGATCCAGGCAGAATCGCGGGGTGGAAGGAGCGGATCCAACCCGGATCCAAAAATTGATTTCGGATCTTAATCCGAATCTGAATCCGAAAATAGACTTACATTCGGATCCGGATCGGATTCAGATCTTCTGGATTCGGATTCGGATTCGGATCTTCAAAGATCCGACCCATTTACACTGCTAATCTCAAGTATCAAGAAATCTACCGGATGTCTGAGTGGGAGGAATGGAACTGTCCTGTATCATTTGATTGCCTCTCTTTTTGCTTATTTCCCTTATACTTTCTTGAGTCCCCAGTGCCTCTTTTCCTTCCCCACTCTCCTTTTAGTTTCACATTTTCACTCGTCTGGTGTGGCTCTTTTTAGTCCTGTGGTTTACTTGTTTGTCCCCCACTACAATGGAGCCGGAGAGAGAGGACAAGATAACTTCTGCTTGATCCCCAGGAAGATTATAATATATAGTCAAAGCAATTGATTGATGAAGACGGGCAATCGATTGATGAAGAAAACTCCAATTGATGAAGAGAGACAATCGATTGGTGAACAAATCTTCCAATTGGTGAACAAAATTTTCAATCGGTGAAAGACACACATTTTTTATTGTTCTTCTTAATTATTTTATTTATTTATTATTTATTTTTATGTTTATCATAACATCATTTATTTTCTCTGTCCATTAAAGTTCTTGACTTGTCCATTGGACCACCAACACATCCAAACCTTCAACTCATTTGAGGAGGTCATTGATTTTTTTTTAAACTAACACAAACATTTGGACATTCAAATACATATACAAAAATTAAATAACACGAAATCTGATTAGATTTTGACAACATCTCCCCCTATCCGTGTTGGGGGGCACTCAATCACGAAGATCCGAGATGGCCCCAAAATTTTAAGATGAGTGGTTTTCATCCTTAAATCCATCACGGTAGCTCGTTTTCATGTCAGCATTGTATTCAAGTAGATATTCCATGTTATTGTGAACTCTTGATCAATTATTGATCCTATTTAGTGACATCTTAGATGTGTTTCTCAAAATATCTTTTGACCTATGTTAATAAAAGTTAAATATTAACTATTAGCTAATGATTCAGACTGATTAGAGTTAATCTACTGAACATTTTTTTGCTCATTATTGTTATTAACATTTTTCAAGAAAACATTCTCAAATATCTGTGCCGAGCGGCCGAAACCCCTGTTACAAGTGAGTTCTCTTTTACCATCTTATCTATTACACCTCGATATTTCTACTGCCGTCAAGGCATGACATAAACTCTCCTTGATTCTTGCTACAAGTCCTACTTGAGAGACCTAACATCCAAAGAAACCGCCCCCTCCCCCAATTCATTTGGGACATAGAATTCCAACCGACTTGCAACTCTTTGCCCATAAAGAGTAGTCCTCCTTGCCATAGGTAAAAGAGCTAGGTTTTAGATCTTGACCAGAGATTTCAATTCAACCTACATGCCAACTCTCTCTCTCTCTCACACACACACACACAAATCTATCTTATCTTCATTTTATATTTAAAAGTATGACGATCATCACATGATAATTATTCACAACAAGAGTAGGTGAACGGTTGCAACTTGCAAGAAACTTTATTTGCAATGGCGATGTGTTGTCATTAGTAGTTTTTTTCCGTTTAATTTTTATAATATTAAAATAGGTATTTGCAATGGCTATGATTGTTGTAAGTACTACTAATGAGCATACAAATATTTTTTAAAATTTTTAACTTATATCATAATATTTGTGATAGTTGTACGTGTCGTCACAAAAAAATATTTCATATTTTTTATCACGGAAAAATCAGATATTTGCGACACCTTATACAATCTACTGCAGATACACAGTTATTTGAGATGATAAAAAACTCATAATGCACATGTGAATATTATTTTAAAAATTTTAAATATTTTTTATAGATATAATATTTGTGACGGTTGTATGCGTCATCGCAAAAAAAAAATTATATTTAGTCATTAAAAATAAGATATTTGAGATGTCATATATAAGTCGTCGCAAATACACATTTAGTTTTGACGACCACTTTTTCAACCGTCGCAAATAGTTGAGTTTTCTCAACAAATTTTTACAGCCTTCACAAGTACATCGCTTTTTGCGATGACTGTTTTTAACCGTTGCAAATAAAGGTATTTGCAACGATTTCTTTCGGCGATTGCGAAAAATCCATCGCAAAGACTCCCTTTTATAGTATAGTGCCTCAGCCTCACGACCCAACAAGAGCATCAAAGCACTACAACATCGAGGGTTACCGGGGAACCATGTCACCGATTGGATGGAAATTTCCACTTTGCATTTTTTTTTTTTCATTAAGACGTGTTTCTATGAAAGATTGCCGCAATTGACAAGTTCCACCTCTTGTTCTTCCCTTACCCAATTACTACACCATCTCAAGTATCTAGAAATCTACCGGATGTCTGAGTGGGAGGAATGGAACTGTCCTGTATCATTTGACTGCCTCTCTTTTTGCTTATTTCCCTTATACTTTCTTGAGTCCCCAGTGCCTCTTTTCCTTCCCCACTCTCCTTTTAGTTTCACTCGCCTGGTGGCTCTTTTTAGTCCTGTGGTTTACTTGTTTGTCCCCCACTACTATGGAGCATGAGAGAGAGGACAAGATAACTTCTGCCTGATCCCCAGGAAGAAAGAGATTCTTACAAGCTTCAGACAACTGTTGTCCGCTAGCAGTCAGGAGAACCCAATAGAACTGGATACCAGTGACGCTGATGGGAATGATCCTTGGACGTGCAATTAGCCTCATTGTTAAGTTCCTCACTGACAGGGAGGTGCGACCAGCTGGGCTGGGCTTTAAGGATTGGATGGTGAATTTGTGGAACCCCAAAGGGGCATGGAGATTCCTCAAGTATTCTGATAATAGATTTCTGGTTCGATTTAGCATGTTGGAGGACGTTGACAAGATTTGTCTCAGAACGCCAAGGATCTACAATGATGACCTGGTCCTCATTGAGAGGGGGAGGCCCAATTGCATCCCTACAGAGTACTATAAAACTCCAGATTGCAGAAATGTGGGTAAGTGTCTATAATCTACCAGTGGAATTTCTCACAGACTCCGCACTCATGAAGCGAGCTTCTCAAGTAGATTGGTAACCCCTTTATGCCCACATCAGAGGTGACTGAACATTGGAGTGATTTCAAAAAAATCAAGATAGCTTTTGAGGTGAACTCCCCACTCAAAACCCATGTTAAAGCCAAGATACCTGATCAGCAGGTGGTTAGCCTCCCGGTGATCTATGAAAGAATCCCAGATTTTGCTTCTTTTGTGGTTTTCTGGGACATGAAAAAGAGAGTTGTTCAAAACTCAATACATTGCAAGAGCAGATTGGGAAGGTGGCCTCTTGTGGACATCAAAAATACAACAAGCAAAGCTGGGCCCAATTGCATGGTATGAAGAAGCCCATCCGTTGGCCCATCCATGGCCCAAATACCCCTGCAAGGGGTGACTTTAAGCAAGTTGTCACCCTCCCACTACAAAAAGGTGGTGCAAAAAGCAACTGGAAGGTAGAGGTTGTTGGATCCGTTTCTGGAAGGGGAGAAAAAAGAAAGAAGGGAGAGCTCCGAGGGTTCTTCGACTGGTTCTGGGCTCTGAGGAGAAGGTTTTCTTCTGGGGGAAGAGGCGGTTGCTTGCGGCTGAAGGCAGGAAGAGGGAAGCAAGTCTCCCTGAACTCTTCTTCTTCCAGAAAGAGTCTGCGACAGGGTGAGAGGGCCAAGAGAGGGAGAAAAAAGAGAGCTTCTATCTATCCTATTGATGTCATCTCGTCCCTCCCTTCCCCTTTCATGTTTGGAGGTCTTTCAAGACCATTTAAGAGTCATGTGATTCCTTTCTATGTAATGGAATATGTATCAGCTTCTCTTTCTATGCAATAGAATATTTGTGTTCGGTTTAGCGATTATTTTCTTTCGTCTTGACTTGGTGTTCTTTTCACCTTTCTTTTACTGCTCCATCCTTGGTTGGCAGTCAGATCTCACCCCACTTGAGGGATGGATGCCTTCGATATCCAATCTCTTAGCGGGGAGAAGAGATGAGAGATCCTTTACCCAATCGTGTGTGTGTATGCCTTGTTTCTACTCCTTTGTTCTACTGCGTTTCTACTTTTTTCCCTATTGAATGAGTGCAGTCGAACCACCACCTCTCTCGACTCTGGACACAAGGGGTTAGGTAGATGATACCTATGCCCCGTTCGAGTCTACAAATAGATTTACGGTATGATTAAAGATCCGCTCTCTCTAGATGCTCAGTTTCTTGCCAAGTTTCGAGAGCTGAAGCCCTGAGTTGTGGCCGACTCTCCTGGTAAGGGGTCTCCAGTGTTTTAAGGTTCATCGACATCGTGTTTTGCCATCTAAAGAGACTGGATCGCTCAACCTTTGATTCAGTCTCCACCTCTAAATTTGGTGTCTTTTCGACGAGATTTGGGGCTAGTTTCATGGAGAGTGGGTGGCGCAGCTCTGGCCGACTCACCTGAGTCGGCCACCAGCCGCCAGTTACTTGCCCGACTCACCGGGGCTGAAGGCAGGCTTTTGGTGTCTCGAGGGTGACTAACACCCCTTTTCGCTCATTAATCGATTGAAAATGATGAATATTTATATTAGCCCCTTCCCACAAAATTTGGCATCATTCTGATGCCATTTGGGTGGTAATTTCACTAAAATGGCCAATTTCATTTATCCACCGACTCATCTTCTGGCCGACTCACCTTCTGGCCGCCCCGGGTTCGCTGGCCAATTCACCTCCTGGCCGACTTACCTTCTGGCCGGCCCAAAATCCTGGCCAACCCACTCCCCAGCCGAACCACCTACACCCGCGCACAGACTCCCATTTAAACCTGATGTTTCGGCCCAACTCATGTGCTTCCCAACTCATGAGCCTCCCAACTCATGAGCTTCCCAACTCATGAGCCTCCCAACTCATGAGCTCCCCAACTCACTCCCACCACTCCCAGGCCTCCCAACTCATGAGCCTCCCAACTCATGAGCTTCCCAACTCACCCCCAGCCTCCCAATTCATAAGCCTCCCAACTCATGAGCTTCCCACTCATGAGCCTCCCAACTCATGTACTTCCCAACTCATTCCCTAGCTCCCAACTCACTTGGGCAGCACCCATGTTTCTGCGATTTGAGGCCGATCGGAATGAGGTTTCGCTCACGTAAGAGTTTCAAATTGATCGAGACACGCCTCAGTCCCCTTGTAAAAGTTTCGCGCTGTTCCTTTGCGATTTGGACATCGTTCTGGTGAAAACCGCTCAGTGCCGATTCATGCACCTTGAGCAGTTTTCTTGCCGGCCCACATAGAAGCGAGGCCTCGGGTTAGATAATACGATATAAGCCCGAGTCCCTGGACTCGTACATCGCTGGCCTGTCCACCGGACTGTTTTCGGTTTCGGTACCCTTCGGTTCCCTTGTGGCCATGCCTCGAGAACCGGTACCGTGTGCCATTTGGGTAGCGCCGTACACGGTCAATACCCCGTTTTGGTACCGTCTCCATCGTGGTGGACGAGTATCGCGCCCTCCTCTTTTGTCATGAGTAAAGGGGAGGTGCAGCCGAATTTTTTCTCATGCATCTTCACGAGGTCAAAAGACTTTGTATATTTAAAAGACCCGGGGAGCTATGTTGGCCAGGTGATTCAGGAGTGTTGCAGTGGTCTGCCCAATTCGGCCCAACTCAATTGCTGCCCAACTCAGTCACCTGGCCGACTCAGCAGCCTGCGACTTACCAGCGCGACCGCGATTATTGTGTTTAAATGAAATGAAGAGAAAACACAATTGGCTTTAATTGACAAATATCTAATGAATAAATGGACAAAAATCCTCCAAAATTGTATGAGAAGATGATAATGATCACAAGAGCCAAATACTTTCCAATAAGCATATCCCAGCCTTATTTTAGCACGCACTTTGCACCTTTATCGGATGTTTCCGCTTTAAGGCCATGAGACTTTCTAATCTGGCGATTAATCAAGGGTTTTCTCTCTCAGAGAGATGTAATTAACGTCGTTGCGTCTAGGCGACGGCGGGATCTTGTCCCGACCCGATCTCTACTTTCGTTTGACGAAGTCAAACGGTGCGCATAATAGACTTAAAGTCCTTCGACTCTCGGAGGCAGAACACTCGGTTGTCACTTCGGTGGCTGGCACGCCTGCACTATGCAAATTGCCGATTCATCTCTCGTCATTATCGCTCACGTAGCATTCGACGGGATTTGGATTAGCAATACGCATCCATGAGAACATGAGAAACATGATAAACGGATAAATTTTAAAATAATAAAATTTTTATTTCCACACCTCTCCAGCATTGAGGAGTAAAATGGAACATTTGTTGAAATTTCAGTATGAATGTTTAGGCAGATTCAGAAGTATGGCTGCTAATTTCAGTCTAGCAGAACATGGTGCCCTTAATGTTGAAACCAGCAGTAGCAGGGCAAGGGCTACCTACTCACCTGAGTCTGCCACCCCACCTACCACCTCCATACCTCTCAACGCCCCAGACCAACAACTTTAAGCACCATCCCATAAATCCCTCAACCATCTCTTGTCAACAAGGTACAGCCCTTACCATTCCTACCTATAACCAATGGGGAAACAAACCTGGTGTTGAGTTGACTAATCAAAACATTTTGGGTAATACTTGTCAGATCAAGGACCACATCGATACCCATGCAACCACCTCATCCAGGTTCCTGTCCAACTATCTACCAATTTGTCCACAAATCTGAAAGAGCCAGTCAAACGAAAAATTAACTGGGTCCGTGAGTCAGATCATCCTATTCATATGGCTACACATAACTTATTGAACCCTTCTTCATCCATCTCTCATATCCACCCCATCAAATTAAGGACTCAGCTAGAAAGGCTAAATCTCCTAAAAACCAGTCCATCTTCTAGCCCTTCTATGATACCTACCAGTCCATTGAGATGGAGGCAGCCGGCCATGACGGGGCCCACCGCCCTAAATGAGGCTATTAACTTGGAATTGTAGAGGTTTGAATGAGGCCCCTACTCGGTCTTTCACTAATCAAATTACCCGTTCATCGGATCCTGATTTGTGGTTTTTTTATCTGAAACTAAGTGCTCTGGAGCTCAATTCTCAAAATTTTTTATTCCAAGAAATATCACATCTTTTCATGTCCAAGATGCTAAAGGAAGAGCTGGAGGAATTTGTATCTGGTGGAAGGTTGACATGGATGTTTCTGTGACATTTTCTAATCAGAATTGGGTGGCTCTTACTATTGACAAAAGTCTAGACGACAGTACTTGGATGATCATCTGCATATATTCCCCTACTTCTTTAGCAGGAAGAAAGAAATCTAGACAGATATTCAGTTTTTTTGGCTGACTGCTTCTCTCCTGTGATCCTCATTGGGGACTTTGATGATCAGACTGAAAAAGAGGATGGTAATATCATCAGGCTCTAAGATGTTGCCCACTTCACTGATTGCATCTTCTCCTTGGGACTGATTAATCTTGGGTTCCAAGGCCCCCTATTTACTTGGCATAACAAGAGATCAGCCAGTTTCCATATTAGAGAAATTTGGACTGCCCTTGCTAATGGGGATTGGAGGGAAAGATTTAAGTAAGCATCTGTTCATCACCTTCCTAAAGTTGCCAGTGATCATAACCCACTTTTACTGGATACCTTGGTTCAGAAGAAAACGCAGTAACATTTTTAAATGGAGGCCACCTGGTTTGATAAGTCAGATTTTAGGAATGTGATTTAGTCTTACTGGACAACTAGCCCCCACCTTGAGTACTGATTATCAAAATAAGATGTCAGTGATACAAAGACAGGTTAAAAAATGGAAAAACTAGCTGGATATGTCAGTCCCCAAGAGCAGATTCTTAAAATTCAGAAAGAGCTAGAAGTTATCAGTAATATGCCCATCACTGATGACAGTGTGCAAAGAGAAAGAAGTCTCGAAAAGAATTTGCAGGCTGCTCCTGACCAACAAGAACTCTTTGGCGTCAAAGGGCTAAAGTCCACTGGTTTAAGGAAGGGGATAGAAGCACTAAGTTCTATCACATTCATGCAACTAATGGAAGATGCAGAAATCATATTTCTTGGATTCAATTACGTACTGGGGAATGGACTGGTAAACCTCAGGACATTAAGAACTACTTCATTTCTTTCTTTGATAGTCTCTTCTCTTCATCCAATCCGGAACCTATTCCTGCTGATAGGAATTTCATTCATGCAACTAATAGAAGATGCAGAAATCATATTTCTTGGATTCATTACCTACTGGGGAATGGACTGGTAAACCTCAGGGCATTAAGAACTACTTCAATTCTTTCTTTGATAGTCTCTTCTCTTCCCAATCCGGAACCTATTCCTGCTGTAGCAATTCCAGAACCATTTCATTATGGATAATGACAGATTTTGTTCTATCCCTTCTCCCCAAGAAATCCAAGAGACCATATTTGCTTCCCCCCCCCCCCCCGATAAATCTCAGTATCTTATTCTATCAATCTCAATGGAGAAGCTGTTGGAATGATCTATCCTAGCAGAGGGATTAGACAAGGGTGCCCTCTCTCTCCCTACATTTTCATCCTTTGTACTGAGGCATTATCTTCTATGCTTAACAGAGGGGGTTCATGATGGCAGTATCAAAAGTTATAAATTAATTCTCAAGCGCCAACAGTGACCCACATCTTGTATGCTGATGATATAATTTTATTTGGCCGAGCTGACTCTCAGGATTTATTGGCCATGAAGAATATCTTGTTGAAGTTTGCTGCTTGGTCAGGGCAGAACATAAATTATCTCAAGAGTGGTATCATTTTTAGTCCCAAAAGAATGTCTGGTTTGAAGATCTCCCAGAGATGCTCTCTATCTAGGCACTCCATTATTAGTGGGTAGAAGGAGAACTGATCACTGGAATTTTATTGAGGAGAGATGCAAGGCTAGATTGTGCATGTGGAAAGCTAACACCCTTACTGTAGCAGGTTAATCTGTGCTCATTAAATCTACCCTTAATGCCTTACCAGTCCATGTCATGAGCACTAGTCTTATTCCTAAGAGTGTTATTCTAAAGCTTATTAGATACCAGAGGGAGTTTTGGAGGGGAAAGAATTGTGGATCCCCCCTCCCCCTCACACACACTCAAAGACATCTCCACCATGGTCCCGTCCCCCTCCCCGACTCAGATCTCCACCGTCGTCCCCCCTCCCAACCCACACACACCCCTCCACCAGTCCACCGTGGTCCCGTCCCCCTCTCACAGCTACACCATCGTCCCACCCCCCACACAGACAGCTCCACCGTTGTCACACCCACACACACCCCTCCACCGTCGTCCCTTCCCTCCCCTCTCTTTCACCCCCGCCAAACCACCCTCACACCTCCACTGTCCGTCTCTTCCCCACCCCCCCCCCCCCCCCAACCCCCCACACACCTCCACCATGGTCCCCCACTCCCCCAAACACCTCCACTGTCTTCCACCCTCCGGCGGTCCCATCCCCACACTCACACATGACACATCCATGGTCCCCCACCCCACAGTCACAGGTCACAGTCACAGCTCCACCCCAACCCTCACATCCATTGTGGCCAGTGGTCATCCACTCAAACACTCGATCTCCCTCGTTCTCTCTAATCGATCATTTGAAAAGTTTGATAATTGATGGATAATATCATTTATTTGTTTTTTAAAAATGTTTTTTGTCTCATCTTTTCTCTATAATTTGTTGTCTTTTTTATTTATTCTTTGAGCTGAACAAAGAATTTGTATTTGTGTACATTTTGTTCCATTTTTATGGGAGTATGTAGAAACATGTCTTCTTGTAATTATCTATGTTATCTATGAATCAATTTTTATTGTTGTCATTATATATAAATTTTCTTGGGATCCCGAGATCTGATCTCCCGAGATTTTACCGAGAGCTCTCTGATATCTCTTCTCTTTGACCCTTTCGAGATGAAGTCGAGATCCGATATGGCAAACTTTTGGCCAGGACTATCTGATTTGCAAACGATGTTAGTTATAGAGTGAATGAAACTGACAGCACACTGGAAGATAAAATTCAATATTGGTCTGCTTCCCCTTTTAATGAAGACAGGAAGGATTTCCAACATCTTAGGTATGCCAGAGCTGTTATGTGGAACTTGTGGAAAGTTAGATGTGTTAGAGTCTTTGAGCATGCCTCTCTTTCTCCAGTGCAGATACCACCAAGGCAAATCAAGATCTCTCTATCTGGCATAACAAAGTTAATGATGATCGCAATGTGGATATCACCAGGGTATCTCCCCCATAGAGCTGCAAACGGGTCGGGTTCAGAACCGGAAACACAGATTCCGATTCTGATAACCGAATATGATTCCGATTATGATAAAATCAAAATGGTTAATTCCGATTCCGATAATATTACCGGAACTGAAATTCCGATAAGTTAAGGTGTTTACCATACTATTACCTTTTGAGTTTATGATAATTTATCAGAATAACCGATATTGATTCCGATTCTGATTATTTTTCAATTCTAATTTTGATAGCTTATCAGAATATCTGATGCCGATTTCGATAAGCTATCGGTATCATTTTCTGATTCTGAAACTGATAATTTTTATCGAAATCGGGTCAGAATATCGGGTTCCATTTACACCCCTACTTCCCCAGCTCTCATGCTTCGTTCAATCACCACTCGTATTAGTTGATGCAGCATTTAAGGATGGTGAAGCTTTCTATGCGGCTGTTTATCTATCTGCAGAGTTACAACTAATTTCTTGTCGCACTCATAATTACATAGTTATTGACTCTGCCGAAGCTGAGGCTGTAGCCATCCTTCTTGGTATCTTACGGGCTGGTGTCATCAAGGATACTCTTTTTATAGTTAAGTGATGCCCTCAAAGTTGTTCGTGCCATTAATGGCAGTGCTTCTCTTTTGTGGCGTTGTAGTTCTGTTATTCAAGACTGTAGGGGCCTTTTGAGATCCCACTCAGCCTGCCCACCTAATGGCTAAACATACCATGTCTGGTGATCTTGTTGGAGAATCGCCTTTTTCTTCTATCCATGTTCATGTTTTAGAGGCTTGTATGCTCATATCTGTCAACTCTTTATGGTTAAGCAACGAAGTTATTACCTTACCTTTCAAAAAAAGATGCCCACAAGCTCATGCGATACCACCACTCTGATCATTAAGACTAGGGCAATGCAAGAAGGAAGACCAGAGAGGTGGATTATTGAAGAGGAGTAGATCAATTAAAGACCCCTCTACACACCCCCAGCTAATTACACTGTGACGTAATTGCACACAAAATGGCAACATCAGGTAGTTCTTACATCAACATCATCTTTCCACACCCAAAAACAAGTTGAGCTTCCCCGTATTATTATATACATCAATATCATGACACAAACTGATTATAAATCGATAATTGAGAACTAGTGAAATGAAATTGATTGCAAACCATTTGCGAGACCCTTCTATTTTACTTCTTACAGATTTTGGATCGGCGATCATAATGATGAAAAGAAGGGGTTGCCGAGTTGGTTGGTAGAATGTTAACAGAAATCAATTCACAATACCTTAAATATATGAAAAATAGCATAAAAAACAATATGATATGGTACTAGTTAGCAACCCAGGGGAGGAGAAAGTCTACCCACAAAATGATAACCTGAATAAAGAAGACAGCTCCTAAAGAAAAGATGGATAAAATTGAGACCATCTTTATGTGCACTTTACAATATTAGTGATAGATTTAGTATCTATTTGGCTTACTAGTGTGAAGACCTTTTCCTTGTTGGGCCGGAGCGGATCAGGCCTAACACTTGTGTAAGGGAGACGACAGTCACGGAGGCGGACGAAGGATCTGCAATCACCAGAAAAGATCAGGGGGGCCGGTGAAGACCGGAGAAAACCCTCCGATGCCTAAGTCAGTGAGAGGCTGAAAGGCAGGGGATTTTCGTATGTAAGGGTGTGTTCGCGTGAGAGAGACGTACCTCTGCATGGTGCTATACCTGTATCTTTTATAGGCCAGGGTGTAAGCTGACGTGCGTAACGTCACCAGATTGTGCCTGGAAGGGCACCTTGGAAGGTGTGCATAACTGGAGGAGGTTACGCGCGGGGACGCCCGTTGGGTGCCAGGCAGTTAACGCGCCCTTAATAGTGGGGCGTGTGGTCCGCGACGGTTTGGGAACCGCCGTGAGGACGTGAAGGGCTGCTCGGAAGTCTTGGGAGGAGGTCACCGAGTAGGTGACCCCTGAAAGGGGTCGAACTTGCTGTTCGGTAATGTCCATAGTGTCCAGCCAGCAGAGTTAATGCCCCTGTCCGGAAGCATGCCGAAGGAGCTCGGCAGTGCTTCGTTCGGGGTGATTGCCTGTGGGGCCCTTTTAAATGATACTTGAGGAGGCGTGGAACCGTACGAGGAGGCCACGTCGAAAGGGAAGGCCTTGATGGGCCTGATGGATCGCGATGGGCTTAGGTGGCAGAAAATAGCCACCACACTTGCTCCCCCACGCCCTCAAGTGGCTCAGAAATCGGAGCGCTTGGGGGCGGCGACCTGCTCGGGCGTCATCTTCCATAAATGCGGTATCGTCCTCGGAGATCGAACAGACCTGCGGCGACGCCGTTACAGGGGGGTTCCCTCGAACATGAAGCCTTCATGATGACAATGTGGGTCATGTCAAACCCGGAACGTCATATGCCAGCCCTGAACGGTCACCCACGGGTCATTCGAGAAGAGACTTGGAGCGGAGGGAAACACTGTTTCAGGTCCCGCTTCGAATTTCGTGCCTCACCTTCCTATAAGGAAGGGGAGGAGGTGAGAGCGGGACCCTCGCCTTCAAAAATCTCCAGAGTTTGTTGCCTCTAGAGCCACTAGCCATCCTCTTCTTCGCGCTTTCCTCTGCTCCTTTGCTTCTTCCTCACCTTCCGCCGTGCATCCACCTTCCAGTGATGGCTCAGAAGGGGAAAGAGATCGTCGAAGCCAGCGAGATGCCGCCGGTGAAGACGAAAGTGGCGAAGCTCCGGAGTTTCGAAGGTCTTCGAGAACGCTTCCGGATTGGCGAAGAGTACGACATCGTCTTGATGCGTGAAGACGAGTCGTACTTGACCACGAGGCCTGGGTGCTTCGTTCTTTCGCTGGACCTGCTGGAAGCTGGTCTCCGGCTGCCGATGCCGGAGATCGCGAAGGAGCTTCTCCGGAGGTGGAAGGTGGTGCCTATTCAACTGACGCCGAACTCCTGGAGGTCCATCTTCGTCTTCTGCATTATATGCAAGAAGAGGGGCATTGAAGCGACTGCGGAGATCTTCAGAAGCCATTTCAGTTTGGCCTGTTCTCCGCAATCTGGGATGGGCATCGTGTACGTGAAGCACCGTACAAACCGGATGCGGATCAACTTTTCGCCCCGTCTGTCCAACAACAAGGGGTGGACTGGACGTCTTTTCTTCGTGGGGCGGAGAAAGGGGGCGAACGTCCCAGAGTGGGACTTCCCCGTTAGGGTGGTGGAGCCACCGAAGAGGACAGACATGGCCCCCTTCTTGATTCAGGGGGCAGCTGCTGCCTCCCAGTCGCTGAACACGGTCGGGGTTAACCACGCTGAAGGGTACCTGACCGAATACAAGCTTGTGAAGTATAAGCTTAGCGCGCCTGGGGTAAGCCTTCTGTTGCTTGTCTCATTTTCCCACATACATGGGTTCTGACTCTTCTTTTGTTTCTTCCAGATGCGAAGAGGTAGCTGATGGTCGGGGCCGAAAGGAGATGGCGAACTACGCCGAAACGATCCCTGTTAGCCTTCACTTGATAAGGCTAGACGAGGATGCCCCCGTGAAGGAGTCCGGGGCGGTGTCTTCAGAGGTGAGGCCGCCTCGGATTGGGCCCACCCAGAAGGCGAAGACCGTGGTAGGAGGAGGTGCCATGAAAAAGGCATCGGGAAGGCGGTGATCGCAGAGAGCCGGCTTCTCTCCCCACCGAGGAGGAAGGAGAAGCGCAAGGCGGCCCAGATGGAGTCGCAGGCCAAAAATCACACCTCCGAAGAGGAGGTGTCCGACGAGCGCGAGCTCGAAAGAAGAAGAAGGCAGCCAGAGCAGTGCCGCGCGTCATAGAGGACGCCAAGAAGCAGAGGAGGATCTTGAGCCTCTGCTGGCGCGAAGACCCGCCAAGATGTGAGGACGCCCGAGCGGAGGGCGTCCGTAGCTTCGATTGTGGACCGTTCGGAGGCGGTCACGAAAATGTCCACCAAGCTGGGTTGATCATGGTCAGCGATGAGTCGGACCGCTCCGAGGGCGGGAGAAGGCGCCGATGCACGAGACCCAAGGGGTCCTGCCCAGTGAGAGCGTCGATCAAGGAAGCGCCGAGCAGGGTGGCGCGTCACACCGAGGGCGCGAAGTTCAGTGCGAGGACGGGCGGGTCGTCGCGACTCGGGGGAGGAGTGGGAGAAGTCAATACTTTCACTCCGTGACGGCAGCAGAGTCCCGTACTGGCGAGGCAGTTCTTCCGAGGGGGGATGTTCCGCAAGGAAGTGGAGAAATCCTGCCCCCCATGCCCCCTACTCAGTGATCACTGTGGGTTGTGTAGTCGGTGAGAGTGCAGCCAAAGTGATCGCTGAGGAAAATGTAGTCGGCGAGGGTGCAGTCCGCTCCGGGGAGGGAGGCACTCAGGCACGGCAATGTCGAGGAGGACCGCGCGATGGCCTCTGCATCATCTGCCAATGAAGCCGGTGGAGGAGCGACCAGCAGCGAGCAGGATGTAGCACCCCGGAAATTTTAATTACATAAAAATTCAATAAATGGAATAAATAATTTCCATAATAGGAGTATTAAAACATACGTACCATTATCGTGTGTGCTAAAACACATAGGCAAATTCCGTAAAAATTATAAATCAACCCTAAATATTATTACTAAATGTTTCACAAAGAAAATGTGTGCCAAGAAAAATCAGATTAGCCAAGTTTAAAGTGTTTCGCGGACTTATTATCGTAATTCATGAATAAATCGTAATTCATGAATTGGGATGCAATCATGCATTCATGGCAACCCAAATTCGTGCCTAACTATGAGAGAGGTTTCCTAATGCCTCACACACTCAAAGGGAGGAGGAAATCATCAAAAATAGGAAACCAAACATGCCAATCCCGAAACCCTCCTTTCCTAGTTATAATAGGACTCCTAAACACCATGGTTACTTAAATACTCTTCACCCAAACCCTAGGAACGAATTTAGAACTTGCTAGGGTCGTGTGGAGGAGCTCTTGGTGGCTGAGGAGCTGTGGAACGACCACAAGAAGCCGTTCTTCTTCCCCTTCTCGTCTGCTGCGACCTGCACAAACCACTCTCTTGAATTCGACCAAAGGTGAGTCAAACCTAAACCAAACCTTGCAAGGACTATACCCCTGGAAATAGGGTCAAGTCTACGTTCTAACCCAAGTGGAATGCCCAAATTCCATACAGTATACACGGAGTAGTAACCGTTTTCCTCCAAGTGGTCTGAACACTGGTTTTCTGGAATAACGGGACTTCTTCAACCAAAAGGTAGGTTTCTTGGGCCAAACCTTAACATATCATATACCAATGTGTAGATCATCAAGTTAAATTTCATTTCTCACTGGTTTCATCGAATTTCATTTAGTAATCTTGATTTGTAAGTGTTTTGCCAAAGTCGCGCACTGTTAGATCTTTTCCCGTTCTTAATATGTTGCACGTGATTCAAGACCGAATTAGAGTAAACTCTTAACATGGAAGTTATGCTACTTGATGTCATGATCATCTTTCATGTTGAACGTGTTGTCTAAAAGTCTTTAGTTAGAGAGTTATGAACCCCGTAAGAGAGTCATGCATAATACTGTGTTTTCGGGTTTGCAGTTAGCCTTAGTTTCTTCCTGTTTTTCTTGAGATTTAAGACCGAAGTAGGTCAAGACTCCAACATGAAAGTTCTTTTATTAGTCGATAGGGTCATCTTTCATGTTAAATTTTTGCGTAAATGTCATTAGTTTGAGAGTTATAAACTTCGTAATAGTATGCATGATACTACGTTTTCTGGTTGCATTTAACTTTAGGTTCTTCATGTTTTCACAAGGACAAAGACCTAATTAGGTAAAACCCCCAACATCAAAGTTCTTCCACTAGTTGTCCTGGTCATCGTTTATGTTAAACGTTTTGTCCAAATATCAGTAGATCTCATGTTACAAGCCTAACATGTAAGTCACAACGAAGTCATGCATGTTTAGGGTTTTTTTACGTTCTTCCTGTATTGCATGCAATTAGAGACTGATTCAGACCCCCCACAACACAAAAGTTCTTCCACTAGATGTCCTCGACATTTCTATGTTGAAAGATTTTTTTAAAGGTCAGCATATAGAGAGATATAGGCATTTCAGAATATCGCCCCTGTGTCAAACATGGTAAGTCTGAACCAAGAGCATGTCAGATCCCGGTCGGACTCAGGCGCAGACCTGTGAACGCGACGGCTCGATGTGTCGCCTTCCGAGGTCTCGTCGCGACAGCCCGACATGTCGCGACCTGATTGCGACAAGACCGTTGTCGCGATCATGCTGCCTGAATCTGACCGCCCAGTCGCGTTCTTCATAACCCCTGTCGCCTTCTAGCCATCCCTTCGCGGCCCTTGTCCTGTCGCAATCTGACAACTGTCGCCTTCCTTCTATGGCCTTGTTGCGATCTCAGGATGTTTACCTGAAACCCCATGTGTTTCTTACAAGTTTTCCGCATATACCCGAGGTCTGTTTAAACGTGATAATTACTGTGTAAGTTGCATGTCTTGGGTCTGATCATTACATGATTGTTATTTAATGGCTTAAAATTGTTAACCCATTAAGAGCTTTGATTACAACGATATTCTAATTGCTCTCCTAATGACGTGATCATTCATGCAACTTATGATTTACTCTTCTTACTACTCTAGCTTGACTAAAATGATATTTTGTTATCATAAAATCTTGCAATCCATGATAGTTAAAGTGCATAGTTTTATTCCATGTTATATTGTCAAGTGCTTCCTACGAGTTTGAGACCGATGGTTTGTAAATTGAGACACACGTACCGCACTACACACTAGCACTATTAGGCAGCCTTTTCTGGGAAATTAGAACTCTCTACCTCATTCCGATCGGTAGACTAGCGACCTTTTCACCAAGGCCTCCGTAAATCTCCTCTGACCATGGATTCTCACATGGCCGACGAGTTGGTTGTACCATTGAAGTTCCCTGGAGATAGCGTGCACTTCCTTTCTCTTCTTAATCTCGTGAGTGTGACTTACAAACTAGACTAAAGCCATTAATGTAAAGATTGAACGAAAGTATAAATTGTACCGTTATGCTGCCGAATTTATCTCTTGACCATTGTTCTCATGAAATCATGTTCAATTAATTATTCTTCTTCCTCATCATCATGAACATGACATTACACATGCTACTTTTGAAACTCTCATTGGCCATTATTAATGACTGTGGGTATCTACATTTAAAAATTTACATAAGATGCTGACACGGCACGTCGTGTGTCCAAGGCTCCAATCTAGCCCCAATGACGGCGAGTCATAGATATACTGTTAACCATGGGGTATAATGATTACTGGCGTTGCATCTGCGCTAGGAGTACTTTCTTGCTTGTTGAATGTTAGATACATAACCACATACACGTGACCTTGTGCATTCTTGGTGGATCTTTCCTTGGTGTACATTAGTGTCTACGTGCCTGATTAGTGTTACTTGATCGTGCTTGTGCATCTTGCTTGCTTGCTTGCGTGATATGGCCATCCTGCATTTAACGCAATTAGTGATATCTTGCGTTCTTGACATCAATTGAAATCTTGCGTGCTTGTACAAAGTGATCTATTGCTAGTTCCATCTCGTTATATGTTCTAGATCTTGCTCTATCACGATCACTCTCTCTCTAGCTCATCATGCAACATGTTTTAATGAGTTTTATTCGTACATGCATATCATGACATTCATCGTGCTTACCTAGTCCTAAATTCTAATCACTTATATCATTGCCCGCACATTGAGATATAAATCCTACTGGGCTAGTTTGCTCATCCCCTACCTTTTACCCAATCTAGGTGACTATGAAGTTCAAGAGGAAGAGCAAGTCGAGGATGGGAATGCGTCCGAGTGATGAGCGTTCCAATTATGAGTCTATCTATAGTTAGTTATTTTGAGTGTTAGAACAATGTAGTAGGAAGTGAGGTATTATGTACTTTCGCTTTTATTGAGTCTTAGTCCTGTAATAGTTTTATTTTTAATACAATTTAATACAATTATATTGAGTTCAACATATGGGCCCTATTATGATGTTGTGTTGAATACATATTAGTGCGTGCTAGCTAGAGGCTTATTTGCCGACTGTCCACGTCTCGAATATCGACTCGAATTAATTAATAATATCCACTGCGTAATTCTCGGGACGTGACAGTTTAGTGGTATCAGAGCCTAGGAATATCAAATAGGATATGTCTCAGGAATAGGAGATACCTATGAAACCTAGGTCACGAAATTAAATATGGTACCTGGTGAGGATGGGTAGAGACTGGGAATTTGTTAGAAAGAGTTAAACACTCCTACCCATTAACTCTTATAATGTATCTAGAGACAATAATTGGTTTCCATCCTTTTCTCAGGAATCCTCACAACACTCTCACACAACTGCAATGGCTCGCAACCAGTGGCAAGCTATGTAAGACACTGTGGCTGGACTTACGCAGGCCCTGCAAAATGTAGTTCAGACTGGAAACCAGGCTGCAGCTGCAAGGAATGGAGCCGGTGATCTGCACCGAATTTTAGGAGTCTAAACCCTCCTCGTTTCTCTGGATCCCCTGACCCAGATGAAGTAGAAAATTGGCAAGAGGAAATCGAAAGGATTTTCCATGTAATGCAATGCAACAACAGGGAGAAAGTGGTACTGGCCACTTTCCAATTTACCAAGGATGCTCGAGCATGGTGGAAGGCCACGTCGGCCACCTGCTAAACGTAGCTGAACTAGAGTGGGCCGGATTCCTGGAGATATTCCGGGGAAAATATTTCTCTGAGAGAGTGAAGGAGAAGAAGCCAGCAGAGTTTGCTGCACTAAAACAAAGGAGCATGTCTGTGGCTGAGTATGAAGCTCAGTTTGCTCGTCTGGCAGTGTATGCCCCACATCTTGTGGGCACAGAAAGCTGAAAGCCAACCGTTTCATGGATGGACTCAGGCCCATGTTCATTGAAAGGCTCGGACCACACAACATTCAAACTTACACTGAGATGGTCTAAAGAGCTCAGCTAGTGGAGGACACCATGGCCAAAGTAGGCATAAGGGGGAAGGACATCTCAAAGCCGACCTTTATAAAAAAGGGAGCAGTCGATACAACTGGAACTTTCCCCAATAACAACAATAATAACTACAACAACAAAAGGCCAACCACTGGGAAGGACTATGGCATGGAGAAAAAGATCAAGGTAGAAGAAACAAAGACGGTGGAATATTGTAACTTTTGCAACAAGCCTGGACATAGAGCAGAAGAGTGCTGGAAGAAGGCAGGAGCTTGCCTGCGATGTGGAAATCGCGACCACCGCCATCCCAACTGTCCCATGCTAAAAGACCAAGCTGGAAGGAACCAATGAATAATATGGGTGGCCATAGGTGTAGATGTTGGACTAGCATCCACGATGATTGAAACAAGTTAGAGAAATTAAATTGGAACCAACTCATGGATCATAATTATCGGGATCCAATTAATGATCTATGAATTTGGGGACCAAATTCTCTTAAGTGGGGGAGGGTGTAGCACCCCGGAAATTTTAATTACCTAAAAATTCAAATAAATGGAAATAAATAATTTCCATAATATCGGAATATTTAAAACATACGTACCATTATCGTGTGTGCTAAAACACATCGGAAAATTCCGTAAAAATTATAAATCAACCCTAAATATTATTACTAAATGTTTCACAAAGAAATTTGTGCCAAGAAAAATAAGATTAGCCAAGTTTAAAGTGTTTCGCGACTTATTATCGTAATTCATGAATAATCGTAAAATTATTATCACACGTACGTGGATGAGTCAGAAAATTAAATAAAAATCATATATGGACTTCAAATAATATCCTCTAATGACCCATCAAGAAATTTGGTTCAATAAAAATCATTTGGGCTAGGTTTAAGAGTTATTGCGCCCGATTATCTAAATAAGGAAACAAGTCGGAAAACCGTTAACACGGAAATACGACGCAATCAAAAATTTAATAAAAGTTTTGGAGAGATTTCCAACATTATATATTAATGACCCAATATCTTAATTGGGCCAATGGACCACATATGACCCAAAAATCAAATGAAGCAAGAAAATGCATAGAAACTCGTAACTCTAAATAGGCTGAAATTAGAAAGAGGCAATTTGAGTTGAATTGGGATGCAATCATGCATTCATGGCAACCCAAATTCGTGCCTAACTATGAGGGGAGGTTTCCTAATGCCTCACACACTCAAAGGGAGGAGGAAATCATCAAAAATAGGAAACCAAACATGCCAATCCTGAAACCCTCCTTTCTAGTTATAATAGGACTCCTAAACACCATGGTTACTTAAATACTCTTCACCCAAACCCTAGGAACGAATTTAGAACTTGCTAGGGTCATGTGGAGGAGCTCTTGGTGGCTAAGGAGCTGTGGAACGACCACAAGAAGCCGTTCTTCTTCCCCTTCTCGTCTGCTGCGACCTGCACAAACCACTCTCTTGAATTCGACCAAAGGTGTCAAAACTAAACCAAACCTTGCAAGGCCTATAACCCCTGGAACGAGGGTCAAGTCTACGTTCTAACCCAAGTGGAATGCCCAAATTCCATGCAGTATACACGGAGTAGTAACCGTTTTCCTCCAAGTGGTCTGAACACTGGTTTTCTGGAATAACGGGACTTCTTCAACCCAAAAGGTAGGTTTTCTCGGGCCAAACCTTAACATATCCTATACCAATGTGTAGAGAATCAAGTTAAATTTAATTTCTCACTGGTTTCATCGAATTTCATTTAGTAGATCTTGATTTGTAAGTGTTTTGCCAAAGTCGCGCACTGTTAGAACTTTTCCCGTTCTTAATATGTTGCACGTGATTTAAACCGAATTAGAGTAAATTCTTAACATGGAAGTTATTCTAATTGATGTCACGATCATCTTTCTTGTTGAACGTGTTGTCTAAAAGTCTTTAGTTAGAGAGTTATGAACCCCATAAGAGAGTCTGCATAATACTGTGTTTTCGGGTTTGCAGTTAGCCTTAGGTTCTCCTGTTTTTCTTGAGATTTAAGACCGAAGTAGGTCAAGACTCCAACATGAAAGTTCTTTTATTAGTCGATAGGGTCATCTTTCATGTTAAATGTTTTGCGTAAATGTCATTAGTTTGAGAGTTATAAACTTCGTAATAGAGTCATGCATGATACTGCATTTTCTGGTTGCATTTAACTTAAGTTCTTCATGTTTTTCACAAGGGCAAAGACAGAATTAGGTAAAACCCCAACATCAAAGTTCTTCCACTAGTTGTTCTGGTCATCGTTTATGTTAAACGTTTTCTCCAAATATCAGTATATCTCATGTTACAAGCCTAACATGTAAGTCGCAATGAAGTCATGCATGTTTAGGGTTTTTTTACGTTCTTCCTGTATTGCATGCAATTAGAGATGGATTCAGACCCAGCCCACAACACAAAAGTTCTTCCAATAGATGTCCACGACATTTTCTATGTTGAAAGTTTTGTCTAAAACATCAGCATATAGAGAATATCACCCCTGTGTCAAAACATGGTAAGTCTGAACCAAGAGCATGTCAGATCCCGGTCGGACTCAGGCGCAGATCCTGTGAACGCGATGGCTCGATGTGTCGCCTTCCGAGGTCTCGTCGCGACAGCCCGACATGTCGCGACCTGATTGCGACAGACCGTTGTCGCGATCATGCTGCCTGAATCTGACCGCCCAGTCGCGTTCTTCATAACCCCCGTCGCCTTCTAGCCATCCCTTCGCGGCCTTTGTCCTGTCGCAATCTGACAACCTGTCGCCTTCCTTATATGGCCTTGTCGCGATCTCAGGATGTTTACCTGAAACCCCATGTTTTCTTACAAGTTTTACCGCATATACCCGAGGTCTGTTTAAACGTGATAATTACTGTGTAAGTTGCATGTCTTGGGTCTGATCATTACATGATTGTTATTTAATGGCTTAAAATTGGTTAACCCATTTAAAAGCTTTGATTACATGAACGATATTCTAATTGCTCTCCTAATGACGTGATCATTCATGCAACTTAGATTTACTCTTTACTACTCTAGCTTGAAAAATGATATTTGTTATCATAAAATCTTGCAATCCATGATTAGTTAAAGTGCATAGTTTTATTCCATGTATATTATCAAGTGCTCCTACGAGTTTGAGACCGATGGTTGTAAATTGACACACGTACCACACTACACACTAGCACTATTAGGCAGCTTTTCTTGGGAAATTGGAAACTCTCTACCGGTCATTCCGAATCGGTAGACTAGCGACCTTTTCACCAAGGCCTCCGTAAATCTCCTCTGACCATGGATTCCCACATGGCCGACGAGTTGGTTGTACCATTGAAGTTCCCTGGAGATAGCGTGCACTTCCTTCTCTTCTTGATCTCGTGAGTGTGACTTACAAACTAGACTAAAGCCATTATGTAAGGATTGAACGAAAGTATAAATGTATCGTTATGCTGCCGAATTTATCTCTGATCATTTTTCTCATGAAATCATGTTCAATTTAATTATTACTTCTTCTCATCATCATCATGAAATGACATTACACACATGCTACGTTTTGAAACTCTCATTGGCCATTATTAATGACTGTGGGTATCTACATTAAAAATTACATGAGATGCTGACAGGGCGGCGTGTGTCCAAGGGCTCCAATCTAGCCCCATGATGGCGAGTCATAGATATATTGTTAACCATGGGGTATAATGATTACTGGCGTTGCATCTGCACTGGGAGTACTTCTTGCTTGTTGAATGTTAGATACATAACCACATACACGTGACCTGTGTGCATTCTTGGGGATCTTTCCTTGGTGTACATTAGTGTCTACGTGCCTGTTAGTGTTACTTGATCGTGCTTGTGCAATCTTGCTTGCTTGCTTGCGTGATATGGCCATCCTGCATTTAACGCAATAGTGATATCTTGCGTTCTTGACATCAATTGAAATCTTGCGTGCTTGTACAAAGTGATCTATTTCTAGTTCCAACTCGTTATATTGTTCTAGATCTTGCTCTATCACGATCACTCTCTCTCTAGCTCATATCATGCAACATGTTTTAATGAGTTTATCGTACCATGCATATCATGACATTCATCGTGCTTACCTAGTCTTAAATTGCTAATCACTTATATCATTGCCCGCACATTGAGATATAAATCCTACTGGGCTAGTTTGCTCATCCCCTACCTTTTACCCAATCTAGGTGACTATGAAGTCAAGAGGAAGAGCAAGTCGAGGATGGAAATGCATCCGAGTGATGAGCGTTCCAATTATGAGTCTATCTATAGTTAGTTATTTTGAGTGTTAGAACAATGTAGTAGGAAGTGAGGTATTATGTACTTTCGCTTTATTGAGTCTTAGTCCTGTAATAGTTTTCATTTTTAATACAATTGAATACAATTTATATTGAGTTCAACATATGGGCCCTATTATGATGTTGTGTTGAATACACATTAGTGCGTGCTAGCTAGAGGTTTATTGCCGACTGTCCACGTCTCGAAATATCGACTCAAATTAATTAATAATATCCGCTGCGTAATTCTCGGGACGTGACAGTTTAGTGGTATCAGAGCCTAGGAATATCAAATAGGATATGTCTCAGGAATATGAGATACCTATGAAACCTAGGTCACGAAATTAAATATGGTACCTGGTGAGGATGGGTAGAGACTGAGAATTTGTTAGAAAGAGTTAAACACTCTACCCATTAACTCTTATAATGTATTCTAGAGACAATAATTGGTTTCCATCCTTTTCTCAGGAATCCTCATAACACCTCACACAACTGCAATGGCTCGCAACCAGTGGCAGCTATGCAAGACACTGTGGCTGGACTTACGCAGGCCCTGCAAAATGTAGTTCAGACTGGAAACCAGGCTGCAGCTGCAAGGAATGGAGCCGGTGATCTGCACCGAAATTTTAGGAGTTTAAACCCTCCTCGTTTCTCTGGATCCCCTGACCCAGATGAAGCAGAAAATTGGCAAGAGGACATTGAAAGGATTTCCAAGTAATGCAATGCAACAACAGGGAGAAAGTGGTACTGGCCACTTTCCAATTCCAAGGATGCTCGAGCATGGTGGAAGGCCACGTCGGCCACCTGCCAAACGTAGCTGAACTAGAGTGGGCCGGATTCCTGGAGATATTCCGGGGAAAATATTTCTCTGAGAGAGTGAAGGAGAAGAAGCCAGCAGAGTTTGCTGCACTAAAACAAAAGAGCATGTCTGTGGCTGAGTATATGAAGCTTAGTTTGCTCGTCTGGCAGTGTATGCCCCACATCTTGTGGGCACAGAAGGCTGAAAGCCAACCGTTTCATGGATGGACTCAGGCCCATGTTCATTGAAAGGCTCGGACCACACAACATTCAAACTTACACTGAGATGGTCCAAAGAGCTCAGCTAGTGGAGGACACCATGGCCAAAGTAGAGGCATGAGGGGGAAGGACATCTCAAAGCCGACCTTTATAAAAAGGGGAGCAGTCGATACAACTGGAACTTTCCCCAATAACAACATAATAACTACAACAACAAAGGGCCAACCACTGGGAAGGACTATGGCATGGAGAAAAGATCAAGGTAGAAGAAACAAAGACGGTGGAATATTGTAACTTTTGCAACAAGCCTGGACATAGAGCAGAAGAGTGCTGGAAGAAGGCAGGAGCTTGCCTGCGATGTGGAAATCGCGACCACCACCTTCCCAACTGTCCCATGCTAAAAGACCAAGCTGGAAGGAACCAAATGAATAATATGGGTGGCCATAGGTGCTGGAAGAAGGCAGGAGCTTGCCGCGACATCTACTTCGTGCTCGGCGAGGCGAGCTCTTCAATAAACACGGAGCGGGAAGGGCGATGTCACCTGAGGATGCAGCTTGGCCAGTGCATCTGCTCGCACGTTCTGCTCCCGTGGGACGTCTATACTCGAAGTAAAGGAGACCTTCTGTCTGACGTTTGACCTGCTAGAGGTATTGGGCCATACGGCTCCCTTGCTTCGAACTTTCCGCTGACTGGCTAGCGACCAACTGGGAGTCGCTGAAGACTCTTAGCCGTAGGGTTCCGAGGTGCTAGTCATGCGAATACCGGACAGCATGCTTCGTACTCAGCCACGTTGTTGGAGGCCGAAAAGCGGAATCGGAGGGCATATTGGAACTCTAACCCCTCCGTGGAGGTGAGGACTAAGCCAGCTCCCCTCCCTGCGACGCAAGAGGATCCGTCGACATAGAGCTCCCATGGGGGCTCATCCGCCAACGGTGGATCCTACTCGACAGGGAGAGTACACTCCGCAACGAAGTTTGCCAGCGCCTGTGCTTTGACCCGCTGTCCTTCGTCGAAAGCTGATATCGAACACGCCAAGCTCTATTGTCCCTTTGATGAGCCTGCCGGAAGCCTCGGCCGCTGGAGGATGGATTTCAGCGGCTGACGGTTAGAACTGTGACGGAGTGGGCCTGAAATTAAGGCCTAAGCTTCGGGCAACCGTGACAAGAGCGAAGGCGAGCTTTTCTGCTCGGGGGTACCTCCTTTCAGCTTTGGAGGACCTGCTGATGTAATACACTGGATGCTGCGCCGCTCCTTCTTCTCTGATCAAGACTGCGCTGATGGAGTGTTCGGTAACCGAAAGATAAACGAACAAAGGGTCCCCGAGCACAGGCTTTGAGAGAACAGGAGGGGCTTCCAAATATGCCTTCAGCTCGTGAAGGCGGCCTCGCACACTCCTCAGTCCACCGTACTTGCCCCCCTTGCTTCGAGGCACTTTTAGGGCCTCGGAGCAACTTGAAGAAGTTAAAACTTCTTTCTACTACGGGACATGAACCGGTTCAGTGCCGCAAGACGCCCCGTCAGACGTTGGACGTCGCGCACTGTCTCGGACTGCTCATCTCAAGCACGGCTTGGATTTTCTCTGGGTTTGCTCTATTCCTCTATTTGACACGAGGAAACTGAGGAACTTACCCGAACGAACACCAAACGTGCACTTGGCAGGGTTGAGTTTCATATTGTACTTTCGCAGGTTGCGAAAGTTTCCTGGAGGTCGGAGATGTGGTCGATGCTCGGAAGCGTCTTGACCAGCATGTCATCAACGCAAAGCTCCATGTTGCGCCCAATCTGCTGTTCGAACATTTTATTGACCAGCCGCTGGTAGGTTGCGCCAGCGTTCTTCAGGCCGAAAGGCATTCTGGTTAAACAATACAACCACAGGTCTGTGACAAACGTCGTGGCGTCTTGATCCGGAGGATGCATACTGATCTGGTGGTAACCAGAGTAGGCGTCCAGAAAGCTAGAAGCTCGTGACCGAAGTAGCGTCCACCAGCTGATCAATGCGCGGCAGGGGGAAATTATCCTTGGGCGTCGCTTTGTTGAGATCCTTGTAGTCAACACACACACGCCATTTACCATTGGCTTGCGTACGAGGACCACATTGGAGATCCATCTTGGGTATTGGGCTTCTCGGAGGAGCCCAACAGTTCGGCTTTTGACAACGTGGTCCTGAATCACGGTCTGCCGTTCTCGGTTCATAGGTCGCCTCCTCTGTTGAACTGGTGGAATCCGGGGATCCAGACGGAGGCGATGCACCATTACTTCCGGGGCAATACCCGGAAGCTCGTCGTCAGACCAGGCGAACACGTCCAAATTGGCAAGCAGAAAGGCTATGTAGCGTTTCTGCTCGGCCTCTGCCAGAAAAGCGCCAATGTACAAGACGTGCTCGGGGTCATCGTCTACCTGGACAGGAATTAAATCTTCAACAGGCGTTCCTCGGTTGGTGGAGGGCTGATCGAACGTTGGCGGGGCCGGATCTGAGTGGTTGCTTGTCTCTTAAAGAAGGACATAGCAACGGCGAGACTCGCGTGACACCCGAGCACTTCGCCGACTCCGCTCGGGGTCGGAAACTTCATCTTCTGATGGAGTGACGAAGGTACTGCTTTGATGCGCCCGATCGACCTCTGCCGAGGCGCATTGTAACCAGGCATATTGTTGATGACCAAGAAGTCGACCACCTTGGTCACGATCCTTGGAGCCGTCCCTAAAGTGATCGGGAGGCGAACTCTTCCCATGGGCTGCACCGAAACTCCTGAAAAGCCGAACAAAGGCGAGTTTACGGGGGCGAGTTGATCGGTTTTAGGCCCATGAGGACAAAGCAATCATAAGCCAAGACATCGGGGGCACTTCCATTATCCACCAAAATTCGGAGCACATTACAATGGTTGATGGTGGCCGAAATGACCAACGCATCAGCGTGTGGGGTCGTAACCCCTACAAGGTCTTCGTCCGAGAAGGTTATGGCCTCCTCGGGCGGTGCATGTGCAGGACTGGTGGGATATGGAGTCGGCTGAGGTGCCGAAGGCCTATCCACAAC
Organism: Colocasia esculenta; assembly: GCA_014218235.1. Taxonomy (NCBI): domain Eukaryota; kingdom Viridiplantae; phylum Streptophyta; class Magnoliopsida; order Alismatales; family Araceae; genus Colocasia; species Colocasia esculenta. The sequence continues at coordinate 113,598,414 of CM024763.1, forward strand.
GTGCACTCGCCTTGCGTAATCGTCGGCTTCGAGTGCTTTCTCCGCCTGCGCCGAAGCCTCCCGCGATCACATTGATCTCCTGCCCATTGGGCTCATTGTTGATCGGCTGCTCGGGAGTCCGCTCTCGGCGTCTGGGGCGTCTTCATTCCGGCGCACGAACCGTCCAAGGTAGCCGCACTTGATAAGGTCTTCAATCTCGTCCTTAAGCTGGCGGCACTCGGAGGTGTCGTGGCGTGGTCGCGATTAAAGCGACAGTACTTGTTTTGGTCGCACCTCCGGGGGTCGGAGCGCATCCTCTGTGGCCACCGAAATATGCTTCGTTCCTGATCTCCGCCAGGATCTGTTGGGTGCCACAGTAAGGGGTGTGTAGTTGGTGAAGGGGCACGGACGGCGCGGAGAGTCGCCGTTGCGCCGTCCTTTCTTCCGATCACGGTCAGAGCCGTTGTCAGAAGGCCTCTCTTGTCCACTGCTCACCCTGCTCCGCCCTACCCGCTGCTAGACTTCCTCGCAAGCCGCATGGCGTTGCGCGATGGAAGTAGCTCGGCGAGGGTGGCGGGCTGCTGGACGCCGAGGGTCCTCTGCAAGAAGCCGTCGCGAGTGCCCTGGATGAGGGCACTGGTTGCCAGAGGGACGTCCAGACGCGAGATGCGAAGCGCCTCTGTTCGGAACCTTTGACAAAGTCCCAGAGCGCTTCGCCCTTCTTCTGGCGTACGGCCAGGAGGGAAGCCGTGTTCGCGGCTGTGACCTCCACCAAGGAAGTTGTCCCGAAAGGACTTCTTCAATTGGCGGAAGGAGGAGATAGAGCCCGCCGGAAGGGTCTCGAACCAGGCTCTGGCAGTCTCCTTGAGGGTTGCAGGGAAGGCCCTGCACTTGGCCGCATCTGATGCTCCGTGGAACACTATGTGCGACTCAAAGCCGTGGATGTGGTCGGCGGATCGGTGGTGCCATCGTAGGGCGCGATGGTGGGCAGAGGGAGCTTGGAGAGACCCGAGCTTCCAGGATCTCCCTGCTAAAGGGGAGCGGAAGTCCAGGTAATCATCCACCGGAGCTTTCCCTCCGCGCTGAACCATCGCGTCCACGCGGCGCTCGAGGTCGACCAGCGTCACAGGGGCCTGGCGAGCTCCTGTCGGAATTGGCGGGGCCCCCTCGACCGGACCCGTGGGAGTTGGCTCCCACAACCGATCGCGGCGGACGGGGGGAGACAACAGAGCGACGGGGCGAGCGCCCGCGGCGCTCCGGTGCCCGCTCCTCAGACAGGGCTCGGTGTGACCGGCGCGGTGAGTCCGCCTGCTGATCCTGAGGCACCGGGAGGACGCGAGAACGCCGATGCGACAAATCCGCTTGCCGCTCTCGTGGCAGGGGAACCGCCGGGGCTGGTGGTCCAACCATCTGAGCCTGCAGGGCAAGGCAGACACCCGTTAACTGCTGCATCTGTCCCTGGAGTTCGGCCATTTCCAGGGCAATTGCCGGCGCGGCGGCCACTGGCGCAGGGACGTTGTTGTTAGCGCCAGCAGGGGCGATGTCAACGTCGATGGGAGGGGATCGCCGGCGAGAGTCCGCTCGTGACTGACGGGATCTCGTCGCCCTACTCCCAACGTTGGTAAGAGGTTCGTCCGCGAGCCATGGCTACGTCGTTCCCACAGACGGCGCAAAAGTGTGAAGACCTTTTCCTGTTGGGCCGGAGCGGATCAGGCCTAACACTTGTGTAAGGGAGACGACAGTCACCGGAGGCGGACGAAGGATCCTGCAATCACCAGAAAAGATCAGGGGGGCCCAGTGAAGACCGGGGAAAACCCTCCGATGCCTAAGTCAGTGAGAGGCTTGAAAGGCAGGGGATTTTCGTATGTAAGGGTGTGTTCGCGTGAGAGAGAACGTACCTCTGCATGGCGCTATACCTGTATCTTTATAGGCCCGGTGTAAGCTGATGTGCGCAACGTCATAGATCTGCCTGGAAGGGCGCCTGGAAGGCGTGCATAACGGGAGGAGTTACGCGCGGGGACGCGGTTGGGCTGCCAGGCAATTACGCGCCTCTTAATAGTGGGGCGTGTGGTCCGCGACGGTTTGGGAACCGCCGTGAGGACGTGAAGGGCTGCTCGAAAGTCTTCTGGAGGAGGTCACCGAGCAGGTGACCCGAAAGGGGTCGAACTTGCTGTTCGGTAATGTCCATAGTTGTCCAGCGCAGCAGGTTAATGCCCCTGTTCAGAAGCATGCCGCGCTGCTAGGAGCTCGACAGTGCTTCGTTCGGGGATTGCCCCGTGGGCCCTTTTAAATAATCCTTGAGGAGGCGTGGAACCGTACGAGGAGGCCACGTCGAAAGGGAAGGCCTTGATGGGCCTCGATGGATCGCGATGGGCTTAGGTGGCAGAAAATAGCCACCACACTTAGCATGATCAAAGCTCTGTAATACCCAGCGTCTTAAAATAAATTAAAACCGATTTGTTGGATCGGCGATCATAATGATGTAAAGAAGGGTTGCCGAGTTGGTTGGTAGAATGTTAACGGAAATCAATTCACAATCTCTAAGTATATGAAAAATAACAAAAATAATATGATATGGTACTAATTAGAACCATGGGAGGAGAAGGTCTACCCACAAAATGATAACCTTAATAAAGAAGAAAGCTCCTAAAGAAAAGATGGATAAAATTGAGACCATCTTTATGTGCACTTTACAAATTAGTGATAGATTTAGTATCCATTGGCTTACTTAGCATGATCAAAGCTCTGTAATACCCAGCGTCTAAATAAATAGAACCGATTTGTTGGGGCGCACATATTTTATGTGTCCATCAACAACCAAAAATTTCTATTTGTAAATGCCTATCGGCCAAAAAAAATATCTCGTTGTGGACTTTAAAAAAAGATTATATATATACGTGTATTTTTATCTTTACAGATATCCTTTTACATCAATAGCTAATATCTATGTTGTCCATAAAGACGGTCACTACCGAATAAATGACAACATTAATAGAAAGGTACTTGGAAAAGTTGGCCGACTTTCAAAGGTGACAGGGTTTGAGAGGGATAAGAAAAAACATATAGAAGCATAGACTTTTCTCAATGGACATCTTCCACATCGCGGTGTGGATTATTTCTCCTCTCTCTTCCCTCCCCCTTAAAATGTTATCAAGGTAAAGTTAACCAAATGTGTGGATGAATGCATAGAGCGAGAGATGCACACTATTTGGTGGTCCTTAGCCATAACCATTGTCGATCGTTAATTGCCGCAATCACTATCATCTTGCCACATCGAATTCACGTAGTGTAGCGTGACTCAGTTAAATTGCAAGCTAACAATACACATCAACTTATTCACCCAACTAATAATATTCTCTTTTATTTTACCTCTCATTAATTTGGGTCAACAAATAGGTTGGTAGAATTTTAACACAAATCAATTCACAATACTTAAAGTATAAAAAAATAGCAAAAATAGTATGTTATTCTTATAGTACAAACCACCCCCTCGAGAGAAGAAAAACTTGACTCCCATGGTATAATTGACTCAAAAAGGCCACTTCAATAATTAAAGAAGAAAGTTTGTAATTAACACTACAGGAGGCAAACATTTGTCAACGAATATATGTCTGCGGTTGACAATTAAGGACAAAAGAGATTATAAGGCACCGGCTAAGTAGGACGCTGTTATAAAAATGTTTTATCCGCGGTTAGCTGTACGCGCTGATAAAAGTTCAGTATACATAGCGGCTAAAATTGGACCACGGACAAATGTTGAGTTAAGGCCGCGACTTTGTTTAACCGCGGACATATACTCATGTTATGTCTGCGATTCTACAAATGCTGACATAGAGGTATTAGTCAGCAGCAAGTAGCCACTGACAAATATAAAAATTTATTTTTTTATTTAAATAAAAAAAACTTCTAATCAGACATATCTAGAAAAAACAATACATTTTTAATAATAAGTTATTTTAGTTTAGTGATTGATATATACATATGTTATTTATATTTGAAATATATATGTATATTTGTGCTATATATATATATTGGTATATGAGAGAGACTTTGTGCACTTGTGCAAACTGCATAAGTGTCACATGTGTATTTTGCCCATGTGGCACCATGCACATGTACTTTTTGCCCATGTGGCACAAAAAAAATACCCATGTGGATTGCACTTGTGCACTTGTGCAAAGTGCATAAGTGTCACATGGGTATTTTGCCATGTGGCACCATGCACATGTACTTTTTTCCCATGTGGCACCAAAATAAAACCCATGTGGATTGCACTTGTGCACTTGTGCAAAGTGCATATGTCACATGGGCATTTTGCCATGTGGCACCATGCACATGTATTTTTTGTCCATGTGGCACCAAAATAAAACCCATGTGGATTGCACTTGTGCACTTGTGCAAAGTGCATATATGACGGAACGCCTCGGCCAAGCCCGTTTTAAAACCGATAACGTACTTGATCCGAGTCCGCCTCCCACGAACGGGCCGAAGCCTCGCAAGGGATACCAAACCACAATCCGTGTAAACACAAGAAACACACCACATTTTATATATATATATCACAAGTTACATAGCCATATTTCCACAAAACTGAAAAGAAGTACAAGAGCATGGGGCATGCCCCGAGGTACAACTGAAGAAAATAAACAACTAACTACACTACACTGCTGGAGCTGCTACTACAAATGCTGGAGGTACCGACCCTGCACCGCTACGTCACGGCTCTGAACTGGACGACGGTCGTGAAACGTCCTCCTCGCTCTCACCTGTGGGGGTAGGGGTGAGCCTCGCTAGTCACTGGCTCAGTAGGGAATTCCCCCAAAACCGAGCAAACCAAAAACACAGGTACAAAAGCAATAACAGTACCAACAATTTATAGAACAGCTAAGCAGGATATAAAATCTATAAAAGTACTCACCGTCTGCCGACTACGAAAAACAACTGTAATAATTAAACGAAAAATCAGTACAGATGTACAAGCTAAGTAGAGAGAGACAGCCAAACAGAGCCACGTGAACTGGTTCGCGGACACCAGAAACTGGTTCACGTGACTCGGACAAGCCACGGACGAAAGGTCCAGCTGCCGCTCCACGTGAAAAGTCAAGCAACTGCGGAGACCAACCAAACACCACCATCTGTGGACCACACGGTCACAGGCCCATGCCTGGCACCTCTAGAGATCCTGGCCCGGAACTCTCTAGAGTGAGGCACTGGAAAAGGACTAGCTGGGGTCCAGTACGTCTACTGGTGTCCGTACCCCCAACTACGAGTGCGCTACAAGTGACTAAAGACAAATACAAGTGTCACTGTCCCACTGTCGTCTTTCCCTCAGCCGGACGTGCAACTCAAACACAAGAGTGAGGGTGTCCAGGTCAGACGACACAGACCTCGACGGTACAACCCAAGTACCGGGACAAAGCCCCGAGCTAACAGCCTGGCTCACAAAGAACCTGGGGCACCAACCTGGAGAGGTAACCACGGTAGGTGTCGTACTACTCGCCACGTACACAAAACACGTGCACGTCACACACAAACCACGTGAAACCTCACGTAAATCTCAAGTAACAATGGTCCACTACACGTGAACCCAACTGAACTCGCGTAAACAACACGCAACCTCGAAAGTGAGTAACTAACTGCATACCCTGTATGCTAAACACAGAAACCACGTGCACTCAGTGCACCTCAGGCGCCAACGCACCATTCATTATCGATAAATACCATAATTAGTCATTTCTGCTTATATACAAGTCGGCGGCAACATCGACTGCCGCTTACAGGAAGTAGACGGCAAGGGATATGGCCGTTGTATCCGGCTGATGAGCTTGGCGACAAACGATGTTGACGCCAAGTTCTTCGGCCTCTATCCCTGCAGAAACCCTAAACTGATCCTACAGGTTTTACAACCGTTAAAACAATGGAAAAACATACAGAATTGGTTCTTCCAACATCCATGCACTATAATTAAACTATAACAACATGCTTTACCACCTGAATTCAACAAACCACCCATTATCCCCCGCATGGATACCATGACCCGAAAATGCCATTTTTCATGCAGATTCATGTTTTATAATATTATTATCACGACCTATAGGAATATACAAGGGTCATTCCCTACCTCAGAACACGCTTAAACCTCCTGAAATCTCTCGGTTCACACCGAACCCTCCGCGAACTCCCACGGCAATTGCACCACGCCACGGCGTTTCTCGCGCAATTCGGCAACGCCACACGTCCCACGATCCTCCAACCACTCTCCTGTACCTGTTGGAAGCTTTAGGGATGCAGGGGCGTGAAGCTGGGGCAAGGGGAAGAGAGAACCAGGTGGAAAACCTGCTCTCGGGTGACCCTATAACCTGCAGAATTCACAGGTTGCGTCAACCCCTCTGCCGCCTAGAGAAACCGCCACCATACACGTCCACATCTAATGCCACCAAGTTCATGCAGTCAACGACACCTTACCTGGACGCCAACAAGTCAACGGCCACCCCTGGCCGCCAACTCCAACTCAACTGCAGAGGTCCTATTTCATTTCAGGACCAAACCTGCACATCACCTGAACAAACCACACATCCAAACCACACATTCCACACAACCAACTCACACTGGCCTCACAACGGCCATCACAACCACAACACACATGATCCGCATGGATCCGAAAAGCACGCGACGTTACAGCATAAGTGTCATATGGGCATTTTACTCATGTGGCACCATGCACATGTATTTTTTGCTCATGTGGCACCAAAATAAACCCATGTGGATAGCACTTGTGCACTTGTGCAAAGTGCATAAGTGTCACATGGGTATTTTGCCCATGTGGCACCATGCACATGTACTTTTTGCCCATGTGGCACCAAAATAAACTCATGTGCACTTGTGCAAAGTGCATGAGTGTCACATGGGCATTTTGCCCATGTGGCACCATATGCACATGTGCTTTTTGCCCATGTGGCACCAAAAAAACCCATGTGGATTGCACTTGTGCACTTTGCACAAGTGCAATACTTTTCTCTCTCTATATATATACTTGTAATATTCTCAAATATAAATATATATACACAAATTAGTGAAATATATAAATCTAATATGTAGAACCTGAGAAGATTATGGATGAACAAGATTGATACTGTTGCTACCTCTTATATAGAGATTTGATATCTTCAACTGGAAGTAAATGGTCCAAGAAAATATCCTGGATGTCCTGAATGTCAACACTCTCAAGCTCAAAATCTCTGCACCAGAATGCTCATCCATTTAACCCACATTTTTAAATGAGCTCTTTTCTGAAGCAGTTATGGTGATCTCTCTCTCTTCAGGAGAATCAGCAGCAACCAACTATAGGTGTAAACTTTCTTAGTCTGCCTTGGTCTAAATGCTCTCCCAATGACTTGGCGAGATACACAAGGATTCAGATGAACATCTAAGATAATGACTCTTGATGCTCCTACAAGCGAGATGCCCTCTCCACATGCCTTGATTGAACCAAAGAGTACCTTAGCATTAGATGGCTGGTTGAATTGTTCCATCCCTTTTTCACTGTGTTCAGTACTAGTATCACCAGAAATCATAAAAGTTTCCTTTCCTGACCGCCAGCCCTTATCTTGAGAATTAGCCTCTTAAAGAATCTGAGCGTGGAAGAATGTACTGGGCTGAACACAAGCACTTTCTCTCCAGCAGTGTCTTCCATTGTCAAAATGTTCAGAACGAATTTTCTCTTTACTCCATGTTGCAAGTCTATGGATTCCAAAAGATCGTCATTTCTTGATCTTTCATGCTGGCACTCCGCCGCCTGTCTCTAGGAGATAATCAACGCAGTCCGTTAGGCAGGGATGCAAGTACGTACACTGCACTGCCAACTGCTTGGAGCTAAGGTTCAGTAGCATAGTGAAATCAATATAACCTGGAACTCGTCCAAGAAATCACCTTAATTTGTAGTAATGCAAGAAATCACCGAGGCTCGCCTTCTAGATTAATGATCATCATTTTGCAATATTCTTCCACTATATCACATAAAGTTCCCTCCATCTAGTTTTTCGGGTACCTCCTGCGAAACCTATAAGTAAAATATCTGATAAGGATTCCTCATTAATTATCATATTTATAATTATAAAAATTATAAATATATTAATGTCTATAGTAAACATGTATTTTTTTGTGTGACAAAAGTGTGCTCTTTTATGTAATAGCTACAATATGTCTATCATATTTCTTGTTCATCTGGTATGTGATTGCTTGATGCACTTTCTGAATATATGTGTTATATATATACATGAAGCAAACTCATGTTCAACTATCTCACTATTATAATGTGTCCTGCGTGTGTATGTGGGTGTGTGTAAGAGAAAGAGAGAGATTATGAAATGGTTTGTGAAAATGGATTTGTGATCCATCACAAAATGTCATTGTTCTTTACTTGATCGGTCGACCGACCACTAGAAATCGGTCATCCTCCTAATTAATTTTCGGCTGCCATATTTTTGCCTCTCCCGCCTAATTAACTTTCGTTGCGCGCTCTCTCAACTCTCTCGCTCACTCTCTCTCGCTCTCTCTCTCTCTCTCTCTCTCTCTCTTCTCTCTCTCTCTCTCTCTCTCTCTCTCTCTCTCTCTCCCCTCTCTCTCTCTCTCTCTCTCTCTCTTCCGAAGGCCGACGACGCCCCCACCTCCTCCGGCGACGCCCTCAACTCTGACGGCTCCCTCCACCGCCCACGGTGAGTCCCTCCGGTGGCCCCCACCCCTCCCTCCCCGGACCCCTTCCCTTTGGCGCCCCCCTCCCCTCCGGTGGCCCCCACCCCTCCCTCTCGGCCCCGGCGGCCCCCACCCCTTGGCGGCCCCCTCCCCTCCCTCTCAGCCCGGCGGCCCCCACCCCTCCCTCCTCGGCGGCCCCCTCCCCTCCGGCGGCTCCAACAAGGTCATTTTCCATTTATTTATTCTGGGAACTCTGATTGGTCTACTCACGACTCTTCTACATGCATTGCAAGTCTTTGGCAATGGCCCTTTATCTTGTATTCTCTGAGCCAAGGCAAGATCCCAACGTGCATTCCATGATTAAGTGAATTGTATTTAGTACTTCTAACTGAAAAAGAGAGGTCCTTGAAAGAAATGTTTAGGTTAGAATATAATACACATGAAAAATATATGCACTTTCATATGCTTGGATCCTCTCCTTTGTTATGTTATTGTACTTTGCGGATTAATTTTGTAGGATCTCCTTGATAATGAATAACGAAAGTAAATTAGGGTAAAATCAGATGATAAAATTCAAGATTTTCATGTTTGTTTTACTTTGGTAAAAAAACACTTCGTACTCTAGTTGAATAGTTAAATTCTTAGAAACAATAGAAAAAATATATTATTAGATGCTTAGTAGAAGTCATCTACATTTGCTATCCCACTTAATAATCACACTTCCATGTACCTGCATAGATAACCTCTAGATAGACACCTCTATCGAGTTTTCTGCGTGTCCATATCAGTCTGAACACTCGTCAAAGATCATACAGATGAACCATTTGCCCTGGCAAGTCAAGGGGAACAGTGTGTTCTATGTCAATGATAACACAACAGAAGGATGGATCATTCCTGTCCAAAGCACGTCCGCGTGATTACTACGACTTGCAAGATGATTCTCCTGAGAATGATCTAGAACAAGTGACGAAGTGTTTCAGGACAATCTGATTGATGTTGCCATTAGAGGAGAAATTCAAGATGTGGATCTATGTCAAGAAAGTAGCGTAAGAGTGGACGATTATATTGATATTTAGGTGATTTATTGTAACGCCCCGACGCGGAATACGGAGCGGGATTACAGTTATTAAAAAGTACAGAGCGAGAAATAATGACAAACCATTGCACAAATGGAATAATACCAAACAACTCATATCTCATTAATAATCCAACAATCTCAATTACATCACTAATAACTCATCATCTTCATAAACTAACTAATACATCAACATATCAGAGCCAAAACTAGGGCCCAGAGTACTTTATTCAAAATCATACTATTACAAAATGACTAACTGACTCACTAA
>CM024763.1:113608529-113654292 GCA_014218235.1 Colocasia esculenta
TCCTAATGGTGCAGTATTTGAATATCAAGGTATGCCTTTTTATACCTCTTAAGTTTCTAATTTCTGCAATTAAAGCTAGAAAGTTGATAAATGCTGGATGTGTGGCTTATTTAGCCTCGGTGAGTTTGGTAGAAGCTAGTCAATCAGTTGAAATAGTTCTCATGGTTAAGGAATTTGCTGATGTTTTTCCTGAAGATATGCCTGGTTTAGCTCCACATAGAGAGGTGGACTTTACTATTGAGTTGCTGCCAGGTACCATGCCGATTTCTAAAGCTCCATATCGGATGGCACCAGCAGAACTTAAAGAATTGAAAAAGCAGTTAGAAGAATTGTTGTAGAAAGGGTTTATTAGACCAAGTCATTCCCCGTGGGGAGCACCCGTGTTATTTGTGAAAAAGAAAGATGAAAGTTTTCGGATGTGTATTGATTATAGGAAGTTGAATGATGTGACCATTAAGAATAAGTACCCGTTGCCGAGGATAGATGATTTGTTTGATCAATTGCAATCAGCAAAGGTATTTTCTAAAATTGATTTGAGGTCGGGTACCATCAGTTGAGAATTAAAGAGGAGGATATAGATAAGACAACTTTTAGAACCAGATATGGTCACTATGAGTTTGTGGTTATGCCATTTAGGTTGACTAATGCTCCTGCAGGTTTTATGGATCTGATGAATAGAATTTTTCATCCATATTTAGACCAATCATTGTGGTCTTTATAGATGATATTCTGATTTATTCAGCATCTGAAGAGGAGCATGCAGCTCATTTGAGTTTACCCTGCAATTGTTAAGAGATAACCAGTTGTTTGCCAAGTTTAGTAAATGTGAATTTTGGCTAAAAGAAATTCAATTTCTGGGTCATGTTATCTCAGCTAAAGGAGTAGCAATGGATCCAAGTAAAGTGGAAGTAGTGATGAGGTGGGAAGTGCCTAAGACAATAACTGAAATTAGAAGTTTTCTGGGATTGGCGAGGTTATTATAGGCACTTTATTCAAGATTTTTCTAAGATTGCGGCACCTATGACTAAATTGACCAGGAAAGGTGTGCCTTTTGTGTGGTCCGGTGAATGTCAGAGAAGTTTTATGGAATTAAAGAAAAGACTTACATCAGCACCTATATTGACATTACCGGCAGGAGAGTGGTGGTTTTGTGTTGGATACTGATGCTTCAAGGAGAGGACTTGGTGCAGTGCTTATGCAATATGGCAAAGTGATAGCTTATGCGTCCAAACAATTGAAGCCGGAGAGGAAAAATACCCCACTCATGATTTGGAATTGGCAGCAGTTGTGTTTGCCTTAAAGATGTGGATGCATTATCTGTATGGCGAGAGATTTGAGATCTTTACAGATCATAAAAGTTTAAAGTATATTTCTCGCAGAAAGATTTGAACTTCGACAACGTAGATGGATTGAGTATTTGAAAGATTATGATTTCAGTTTGGCTTACCATCGGGTAAGGCCAATGTTGTAGCAGATGCCTTGAGTAGAAAGGCATATGTAAGTTTGATGATGATTAAAGAATGGAAGCTGTATGAAGAGGTAGTGGAGAACTCCTTGTATGTGCCCAGTAGTCAGCGACGGGAAATACTAGCTGCTAGTGCTTAGAGCCGTCTTTGTATTGGCAGATTGTTGAGGCTCAGAGAGCAGATGTAAGTTTAGCTGAATTGTGAAATGGAAGGAGTTACCATTGATGATAATTGTGTGGTCAGCTCGAGGCAGGTTATGTTGTTTCACATTGAAAGAGAGGTAAAGCAGCGAGTGTTGGAAGAAGCTCATAAATCTAGGTACACTATCCATCCGGGTAGTACTAAAATGTACCATGATTTAGGAAGCATTTCTGGTGGCCTCATATGAAAAAGGAATAGCAGAAGTTGTTGCAAGATGTGCTATCTGTCAACAGATTAAAGCAGAACATCAGAAGCCTGGAGGTCTATGCAACCGTTGCCCATTCCACAGTGGAAATGAGGATGATATTGCTATGGACTTGTGGCAGTTTACCAAGATCGAGTTCGGGCATAATGGAATATGGGTATTTGTTGACAGATTAACCAAGGTGCAGATTAGTGGCAGTGAGTATGTCTTGGACAGTGGACAGATTAGCAAATATTTATGTTGAAAAGTGTTCCCTGCATGGTATTCCAAAAACTATTGTGTCTGATAGAGATCCAAGATTTACTTCTGGTTTTTGGAGAAGTCTGCAGAAAGTATTGGTACTGAGCTGAGATATAGCTCCGCTATCATCCCCAGACAGATGGTCAGACAGAAAGGACTATCCAGACGATTGAAGATATGTTGCAGGCTTGTTGTTTAGTTTGGGGAGGTAGCTGGGAGCATCATTTGGGAATGGTTGAGTTTGCCTATAATAATAGTTATCATACCAGTCTTGGGATGGCACCGTATGAAGCTTTATATGGAAGGCCATGTAGAACTCCAATAACTGGCATGAAGTAGGAGAAAGACAATTAGTGGGTCCTGAATTAATTCAGCAAACTACAGAAATAGTGAAGCTTATTAAAGAAAATTACAGCAGCTCAAAGCAACAAAGAGTTATGTAGATATCCGGAGGAGACCACTTTAGTTTGAAGTGGGAGATTTTGTTTTCTTGAGAGTTTCCCTGAGTAAAGGTATCATGAGGTTTGGTAAGACTGGGAAGTTGAGTCCAAGGTATGTAGGACCTTTCAGGTGATTGAAGAATTGGGGAACAACCTTATAGTTGGATTTGCTAGCAGATTTTGCGAATGTTCATGATATATTTCATGTTTCTATGTTAAGAAAGTGTATTGAAGATCCAGCTCAAATAATCAGATATCAAGGTGGTGACCTGAGACCAGATATGACTATGCCAGAGTATCCGGTGCAAATCACAGATCGGAAGATAAAGAAGTTGAGAAATAAAGAAATCGAGTGGTTAAAGGAAGATGGGAAAATAGGTTGGGTGTGAGGATACTGGGAGTTAGCCGAGGAATGGCTAAAGGGTATCCCTATCGTTTGAATAAGCTTTTGTATTTCTTTTTAGATGATAGTGCTTGTAAGGTGTATATGTTTAAGTTGTTTAACTTTGAGTTGTGTTATGAATTTCAAGGTCGAAATTTTCTTTTTAGATGATAGTAATGTAACGTCGCGTGTTTTTCGGATCCATGCGGATCATGTGTGTTGTGGTTGTGGCGGCCGTTGTGAGGCCAATGTGAGTTGTTGTGTGGAATGTTGGTTTGGATGTGTGGATTTGTTCAGTGAGGTGCAGGTTGGTCCTAAATGAAATAGGACCTGCTGCAGTTGAGTTGGAGTTGGCGGCCAGGAGTGTGGTCGTTGACTGTTGGCATCCAGGTAAAGTGTTGTTTGACTGCATGAACTTGGGTCATAAGATGTGGACGTTTGGGTGGCGGTTGCTCTAGGCGGCAGAGGGGTTGACGCCAACCTGTGAATTCTGCAGATTATAGGGTCACCCGAGGCAGGTTTTCCACCTGGTTCTCTCTTCCCTTGCCCCAGCTTCACGCCCCTGCATCCCTAAAGCTTCCAACAGGTACAGGAGAGTGGTTGGAGGATCGTGGGACGTGTGGCGTTGCCGAATCGCGCGAGGAAACGCCGTGGCGTGGTGCAATTGTCGTGGGAGCTCGCGGAGGGTTCGGTGTGAACCAGAGAATTTCAGAAGGTTTTAAGCGTGTTCTGAGTAGGGACGAACCCTGTTAGCTCCGTAGGATCATTAAAATATGACTTAACCACCTGAATCAGCAAGTTTAATGCATTTTCGGATTAAGTTGCACCATGTGGGGATAATGGGTGGTTTGATGAATTTAGTAGTAAAACATGTTTTTGGCTCAATTATAGTGTGTAATGTTAGAGGAACTATTTCCTTATGTTTTCTCGATGGTTTTGGAATCAGAATGCATGTAGGATCGGTTTAGGGTTCTACAGAAATGGAGCTGAAGATCTTGGCATCAACATCGATTGACGCCAGGTTCATCAGCTGGGATATAGACGGCCAGATCCTTTGCCGTCTACTTCCCATAAGCGGCAGTCGATGTTGCCGCCAACTTGTGTATAAGCAGAAACGACTATTTATGGTATTTATCGATAATGCATGGTGCGTTGACACCTGAGGTGCACTGAGTGCACATGGTTTCTGTGTTTAGCATACGGGGTATGCAGTTAGTTACTCACCTTCGAGGTTGCGTGTTGTTCACGCGAGTCCATTTGGTTCACGTGTAGTGGACCATTGTTACTTGAGGTTTCCGTGGGGTTTCACGTGGTCTGTGTGTGACTGCACGTGGTTTATGTACGTGGCGAGTAGTACGACGCCTATCGTGGTTACCTCTCCAGTTGGGTGCCCCATGGTTCTTTGTGAGCCAAGCTGTTAGCTCGGGGCTTTGTCCCGGTACTTGTGTTGTACCGTCGAGGTCTGTGTCGTCTGACCTGGACACCCTCACTCCTGTGCTTGAGTTGTACGTCCGGCTGAGGGAAAGACGACAGTGGACAGTGACTTCCGTACTTGTCTTTAGTCACTTGTAGCGCGCTCGTAATTGGGGGTACGGACACCAGTAGACGTACTGGACCCCAGCTAGTCCTTTTCCAGTGCCTCACTCTAGAGAGTCCAGGCCAGGGTCTCCAGAGGTGCCAGGCATGGGTCTGTGACCGTGTGGTTCACAGGTGGTGGTCTTTAGTTGGTCTCCACAGTTGCTTGACCTTTTCACGTGGAGCGGCAGCTAGACCTTTCGTCCGTGGCTGCGAGACTGAGAGGTAGACCTATGTTAGCTTGTCCGAGTCAGTTTCTGGTGTCGCGAACCAGTTCACGTGACTCGTGTTTGGCTGTCCTTACTCTAGCTTGTACACCTGTACTGGTTTGCCGTTTAATTATTACAGCTATTTTTCGTAGTCGGCAGACGGTGAGTACTTTTACAGCTTTCATATCCTGCTTACCTGTTCTATAAATTGTTGGTACTATTTACTGCTTTCGTACCTGTGGTTTGGTTTTGCTCGGCGTTGGGGGAGTTCCCTACTGAGCCAGTGACTAGCGAGGCTCACCCCTACCCCCACAAGTGAGAGCGAGGAGGACGTTTCTCGACCGTCGTCCAGTTCAGAGCCGTGCTGTAGCGGTGCAGGGTCGGTACCTCCAGCTGTGTAGTAGCAGCTCCAACAGTGTAGTGTAGCTAGTTTGTTTATATTCTTCAGTTGTACCTCGGGGTATGCCCCAAGCTCTTGTACTTCCTTTTAGTTTTGAGAAATTATGGCTATGTAAACTTGTGAAATAATTATATGAAATGGTGTGTTCCTTTGTGTTTACACGGACTGCGGTTTGGTATCCCTAGCGAGGCTTCGGCTCGTTCGCGGGAGGCGGACTCGGATCAAGTACGTTATCGGTTTAACTGGATTGGCCGAGGCGTTTCGTCACATAAAATGTCATAGATCACATTCCGACAAAGCACACAAAGAATACTCAGAAACTTCTATCTCATTTATTTCATTGTCAATTACAGGGATACAAAATAGATCATGTTCCGGGATAAACTTTCCCGTAGCAAAGACTTTCCCATCCTTTCCAATTGACACTCTTTTATTGTAGAATCGTACTTTGAGGCCGTTCTTCATCAGTGCAAGGATAGAGATCAAAGTGCGCCTAATACCAGGTGCATAGAAGACATCTTTAAGCACCATGACGCTATCTGCAAGTTCTAGGCGATATGTCCCAACACCTTCCACATCGAGGTAGGTGTTGTTGCCCATGTAGATCCTCTATTCTTCTGATTTGAGCTTGTTTAACTCCACCAGCCCTTTCTTCGTCTTCGCAATATGACGAGTTGCACCAGAATCAATCCACCAGTCATTAGTGTCTGCCATTGCAACATTGCATTCAATAACAGCAACAAATTTCCTTTTGCTTGTTCTTCCTTGTTCTGGGTGTTTGTGTCCACCTTGTTCTCTTGCCTTTGGGACAATTTGACTTAAAGTGGCCAAATTTCCCACAAGTGTAGCAAGCACCACGAGGAACCTTCTTTCCCTTTCCTTGGGATTTGTTGGGCTTGAATTGGGCCTTGTTTGCTTTAATGGGGCGATTCTGATCTGAAGGCTTCCGTGGGCAACATTTGCCTCTTCTAGATTCACCTCTAGTTCCTTCCTTCTAGCCAGTATGTCCTGCTCAATTGCTAACCTAGCTGGCATCCGTGACAGTTAAAGTAGAACCACTCATTCTCATTGTGGCCACATGCCGGTAAACTATTCAATATAGTTGCCACTTGCATTTTCGAGAATTTCAGTTCCAGCAGTAGATAAGTCCTTAGCCATGACAATCATTTTGTTAACATGCTCAATCACACTATCACCTTCCTACATCTTACATGTATTGTAATGATGCAAAAGGAGTTGAGTATTCACCTCAGTCTTGGTGTCATACTTCTCCTTGATAGCTTTCCACAATTCATTAGAGGTCTTATAAGTTTCAAAGAACTTTATCAAGTTGTCCTCCATGAACATGAGCATGAAACTTCTTGCCTTTTTATCATCTAACACCATTGATCCCTCTTTTTCATTTCCACTTCAGTGGAATCATCATTAAGTTCCGGGACAGTGGTATCGATGATATATTCAATGTTGTCATGGATAAGTCCATATCTAATTTTTCGGTGCCACATGTCATAGTTGGTTCCATTTAACTTGTCAAGTTTTGCCAATTCCGTAGCAACAACTTACTAGCCATTAGAACTAGAATAATTCTGAAAAATAAAATTTGATTTGATTACAAACATGAAGATCATAAAAGTAAGTTGCATGATCATCTTGATTAATTTCAACATCTTTTTGTGAATGGTCATCATTTTGTTCTATTTTGTTTAATTAATGTCTAAAACTAGTTAAACATGGAAATAAACAGATAAAAAAAATTTCTTTTTATAACATTAATATGTATCAAGTCTAAACTATGCAATAACTTTATTATCTCATGCAAGTGACAAAAAATATTACTACGCTTTACTTATGCAGAAGTATTACAATATTAAATAGTAAATCTTTTATATTATACCATACGAATTGCAGAATTCAAGATGATGTCTTATTATTAGTATTACTTAATACTCTTAAACAGTCCAAACAACTAGGTGAAATATACAAATAAGTTTATCTATCTAAAACAGGTGAAGCCGATATAAACTTATAAGAGTAAATGTGCAATTAAAATTTCAAATGTAAGGTAAAACAGTAATATGCACTATCTGTTTTGAATGACCTTTTGTCTTGAGTAGTCAGACTTTTTTTTAAAACTGATGCAGGTTTCTCTTTGTTTTATCCTCAAAGAGGAAAAGCCTACCTTGTTCGTAGAGCAAGGAAGATGGAGAGTAACACGGTGGGACAACACGATGGTGCTCGGGGAGCAACGGTTGGGTGTGCGCGAGTTCGCTGGTGGACGGGAGCGGTGCAGATGCAGTGGTCGAGCGACGATGGTGCGACACGAACACGAGCAGACGTTGGGAGAGGGCGAGCAAGGGCGGCGCGTAGTACTGGCACGCGGGTGGATAGGCGCAGGCGGTGGACGGTGCAGGAGGCGGATGCTGCGCGTACGCGGGCACGGTGGGGTGGTGAGCAGCAGAGTACGGCAGAGCGGCAAGCGGGCTTGCAGCGAGGCGTCGTGCGGGCTCGTGACGGGCAACGAGCAGGGGCCGAATAGACTGATCGGACTGCGGGGTGGCGCGCCAGCAAGCGAAGCGCAGAGGCGACTGCGGGCGATTGTCCGCAGGCGGCACACAAATAAGGCCACAGACAGACGACCTCAGCAAGGAGAGCAGCATCGGCGTACGACACGAACGGCGAGGCCGAGCGCCGCGCGCGGGTGAGTAGGGGGCATCGGCACACGAGCAAGCAGGGAATACACGGCCGGGGGCGACTGCGGACGACGCGGCGGAGATGGCAGGGATCTTTCTCGCTTTGATACCAATGAAGGAAAACAGGGGAGAGGAAGAAGTGGTTTGGGGCTCCGGTGCAGATCAAGTTCACGATGTGTACTCAACATGGTAAGTACCCCATGTATATATAGGAGGCTCCCTTCAGATTTGCACCCCCGCCCCATAACTGCCTCCCAAGAGATAATGCCGAAATTATCTCTTAATTATCTCCAACTACTTGGAGTTATCCCATTATTTGGCTCGCCATTATCTAGTTCCGGGATAGTTGGACATATCCCAACATGGTAAGAACCCCATGTATATATAGGAGTGAAAATTTAATTGCACATTTACTCTTATAAGTTTATATCGGCTTCACCATGTTTTAGATAGATAAACTTATTATATATTTCACCTAGTTGTTTTGACTGTTTAAGAGTATTAAGTAATACTAATAAATAAGATAGCATCTTGAATTCTGCAATTCGCATGGTATAATATTAACAGATTTACTGTTTAATATTGTAATACTTCTGCCATACGTAAAGCAGTATTAATATTTGTTGTCACTTGCTAGTAGTTATTCACTATTTGAATAGTTTGCCGTCATCACTTGATATGCAGCCACACATTGAGAATGAGTGGTCTACTTTAACTGTCACGGACTTGCCAGCTAGGTTAGCATTGAGCAAGACTACTGGCTAGAAGGAAGAACATTAGGGGGAATCTAGAAGAGGCAAGATGTTGCTCACCGGAAGCCTCATATCAATCGATATGAAAAGCCCCATTAAAGCAAACAAACGCCCATTCAAGCCCAACAAATCCCAAGGAAAGGGAAAGAAGGTTCCTCGTGGTGCTTGCTACACTTGTGCAAAATTTGGCCACTTTAAGTCAAATTGTCCTCAAAGGCAAGAGAACAGGGGCGACATAAACACCCGAACAAGGAGGAGCAAGCAAAAGGGAATTTGTTGGTGTTATTGAATGCAATGCTGCAATGGCAGACACTAATGGCTGGTGGATTAATTCTTGTGCAACTCGTCATATTGCGAAGACGAAGAAAGGGCTGGTGGAGTTAAACAAGCTCAAATCAGGAGAATAGAGGATCTATATGGGCAACAACACCTACCTGGATGTGGAAGGTGTTGGGACTTATCGCCTAGAACTTGCAGATAGCGTCATGGTGCTTAAAGATGTCTTTTATGCACCTGGTATTAGGCGCAATTTGATCTCTGTCCCTGCACTGATGAAGAATGGCCTCGAAGTACGATTCTACAATAAAAGAGTGTCAATTGGAAAGGATGGGAAAGTCTTTGCTATGGGAAAGTTTATCCCGAAACATGATCTATTTTGTATCTCTGTAATTGACAATGAAATAATGAGATAGAAGTTTCTGAGTACTCTTTGTGTGCTTTGTTGAAATGTGATCTATGGCATTTTAGATTGGGACATCCCAGTAAATCTAAAATGGAACAAATGATAAAGATGAATCTACTACTGGGTTTGACTAAGGTGGACTTAACATATTGTGAACATTGTCTAGTCGAAAAAATGACTAAGAAACCTTTGTCGGTAGGACATAGATCCCAAGAATTGTTAGAGTTGGTCCACTCGGATATTTATGGCCCTCTAAGTACAAAGACCTACAACAACAAGGAATATTTAATAACTTTTATAGATGATTATTCTAGGTTTGCCTATGTCTACTTGATTTCTAGAAGTTTGAGGCATTAGATTGCTTTAAGAAATATAGAATGGAAGTAGAAAGGCAACTTGGAAGGAATATTAAGGTGTTAAGAACTGATAGAGGTGGGGAATACAACTCAAAGAAATTTGAGGTATATTGCCAAGAGCATGGAATAAAAAGGTTGTGTCACCATGCCTTACACGCCGCAATAGAATGGTGTGGCAGAAAGAAAGAATAGAACATTGATGAATGTTGTTAGATGTATGCTATCACATTCATGTCTCCCTAGGAATTTTGGGGAGAGGCATTGCTCACGGCAAACTATACTTTAAATAGAATTCCCACCAAGTCTATTGAAAGTACACCTTATGAACTTTGGAATGGGAGGAAACCAGATTTGAGTCATCTCAAGAAATGGGGATCAATAGCCCATGTTCTCATTCCAAATCAACTTAGAGATAAGTTGGACTTCAGAACATTAAAGTGCAAATTCATAGGATATTGTGATAGTCATTTGGCTATAAAATTTTCCATAATGAAAAAGGGATCATTGAATATAGAGATGCTACATTTCTAGAAAATGTAGAGGGAGAGGAACCTCAACAAGAGTTGAAAGAACCTCTAATTGTAATAGATGATGACTATTACAATGATGTCTCTAGAAATGATCCAGAAATTGAGGATGAACCTCAACCTAATATGGAAAATGAACAACTACCTGCAATTGGCAACAAGAGACCTAGAACTCCACCAGCATGGATGGATGATTATCACTTGTATTCTTGTGAGCCTTCGTGTCTATCAGTAGACATAAATGAGGATAATCCATAGATCCATGAATTATATTAACGCAATGAGATCTCATGATTCTTATCTATGGCGAATAGCATGGAGGAAGAAATTGATTCTATTAAAAGGAACAATGTATGGGAACTACGTGAATTACCCAAGAATAGAAAGGCTATAGGATGCAAGTGGGTGTTTTAGAAAAAGCTTCGAGCTGATGGGTCCATTGATAAATTCAAGGCCCGTTTAGTTGCCAAAGGATATAATCAGAAAACGGGTATAGATTTTCAAGAAACTTATTCCCCTATGGCTAAGTTCGCATCTATAAGGATGATCTTAGCAATTGTAGCTCATCTTGACTTGGAACTTTTCTAAATGGAAGTCAAGACTGCTTTCCTCACAGAGAGTTGGAGGAAGATATATACATGCTACAGCCTGAGGGTGAGGGATTTCAGGTAGATGGACAAGAGGATAAAGTTTGTAAATTAAAGAAATTGCTTTATGGATTAAAGCAGTCTTCTAGACAACGGTATCTCAAATTTCATGATGTGGTTATTCAACTCAGGTTTGTGCCAAATAAGTTGGACAATTGTGTATATGTCATGAAGAGCGGGAGCAAGTATGCCATTTTATCCTGTATGTGGATGATATTTTGCTCGCCGGGAATGACATGGAAATGTTGAATAACATCAAATCTGAGCTCAGTGGGAAATTTGAGATGAAGGACATGGGTGAGGCATTTTATGTCATTGGAATACATATCCTGAGGGATAGGAAGTCTAGAATCACTACAAGAAAAAACGGAAATAGAGACCGATTCTGAGACCGATTATATCAGTCTCTAGTCGGTCGTTGATAGAGACCGAATAGCGACCAATATAATCGGTCGCATATCAAAGACTGATTATGTGACCGATTTAATTTCGGTCGCAACATCGGTCGTTGATGCCCTATATTCCCCCCGACCAACATTTTCCTCCTATCTTTTCCTCCCGTCTCCTGTCATTCCCTCCCTCCTATCTCCGTCGTTGCTGAGCGTCGTCCCCGCCGCTGGAGGAGGTCACCACGCTGCAGTCGCCGTCGACGTCGTCGCCTCCTGCAGCCACCATCAATCATCATCGCCGCCGCCGTCGGTACCCATCGCCGCTGCCGCCTCCCCATCTCCGGTAAGTGGAGCTCTCACTCCCCCCTCGTTGCCGCTATCCCCTGCCCCTGGCCCTGGCTTTTAGGCCCACCCCCTGCCTACTTCCTCCTCCCTCCATCGCCCCACTCCTGTCCTGCGGCCCCCTACCCCCTCCCTGCTTCCTCCTCCCTCCATCGCCCGCCCCCTGGCCTGCGGCCCCCTACCCCCGCCTTGCTTCCCCTACCCTTGCCCTGCTTCCTCCCCCTCCATCGCCCGCCCCCCGGCCTGCGGCCCCCTACCCCCCGCCCTGCTTCCTCCTCCCTCCATCGCCCGCCCCTAGCCTATAGCCCCCTACCCCCGCACCTGCCATTCTTCCTCTTCCCTCCACCACAGCCCCTCCCCTACCCCCACTCCCCCCGTCCCCCTATATATCCACCCAGCCCGCCAGCGGCGCCGGATCTCTCCCTCTTGGCCCAGTGGCTCCTCCTCCCATCTCCACTTTAATATCAGGCTAAGTAATTTTTAGTTAAAATGATTAGGTATATTTAACCTAATTAATTTTTATGTAAAATTGTTCTGACAGTCTTTTTTTTTAATCTTAGGTTAAATAATGATTATGTTACCATACTCTTTTGATCCCCAGAACCTATGTAGACCAAACATAATGAAACTCATCAGCATTACATGATTGAAACTAAGTGAACATAAGTGAAGATCCCCAGAACATTGTTAGAGAAATATTGCAATTTCTCACTCCACAACCATCCCATATTATATAATATATATATAATGGAGAGAGATAAGTAAACTATGAGCTCCGCAAATATGAGGAGGCTGGTGTGTAAGTGGTGAAATAGAGATAGAAGAACATCATTGATGACACAAATTTCATTTGCAGCTCTCCATAGGAAACAATTTCACTAATTTGACATGGACAATCTGGTAAAATAAATAGGATAAAGCCACAGGGGCACCACATGAGTATTTGTTCCATATGCATCAAAATAAAATGCAGTGTTTGGCATTTGCCGACGTCGTTGGGCCACTAGGAGGCCCACTGCTAATGTCCCTTCAAGTACCAAAAGTACAACACGTGCATCGGGACCACGCTGTCATCTGGGAGCTTTGTACATGTACATTATATGGAATATAAAGGTAGAGTATAATATGCAAATTTCACTAATATACATATGCAATAGATTTCATGGGAATTATATGTAATTTCTAAGAGGCAGAAATAAGAGATCTTAATGGCATAAGTGTTTATACTTTTAGATTAACTTGAACTGCATCCTAGTGAATCTTGGATTGGTGATTGATTTGCTATTCATGTCCTGCTTATGACATCTGCTTAAAGAAAAGCAAACTCTTTCTTTAATTCAACTTCTTTTCTGATGATAGGTCCTTCGGTGTTATCATCCTTGTTGGTGCTAGTGCGTGGGTGGATCTTCTGTTAAGTGTCTTGATATTTATAGGATATTTTCACAAATCAATCATCAATCATATTGAATTAGTAGTAGAATTTCAGTGGTGCTATATTAATATTTAGTTATATGCACTTATGAATAATGCTCTCCATCATGCATGTTACGCCATGCCATTGATTGCTCTTAAGAATATGTTGAATGTTAAAACAAAATCTATGTTTTCATCGTCTACATGTATTGCCAATTTCACATGTTATTGGTGTTTTGTAAATTTCCTGGATAGCTTTGTTGTTGAATATGTTATTTAGTTTTATTGTTGAATGGTCGTCAGCATAAAGTCATTCTTGCTTATTTTATGTGCTTGTTGATATGTATAGAGTTTTTAGAATACTTATTTTTGTATTTTTAGAATGTGTTATTATCTTGTCAATATTTATTAGTTGGGTGTTGTATGTGAGCTGAGATGCGTGGGTGCAACCTAACATTGCACGCATCTTAGGAGAGCGTGTTAAGCCCGTGTCAATCACCTACCCGTTCAAGACTTTGGGATTGATGTACACGTTCTCATTTTGAATGAATGAGAACGTGTATATATAACTCAAAGTCTTGAATTGTCCCGTTTGGATAGTCTGTGAATGTTTGATCGCACTTAGGTGGTTAATTACTATATGTGTTTGTGTTGTTTGTTAAAAATTTTGGTTGCGTCTTCTCACTCCTCTCTGATATACCTTTATTGATTTGATTATTATTTTCTTAACCACTATTAGTAGTGTTTAAGAAAATTTCTTAATCAATAATATTTGTGGTATATCGGAGAGGTGTGGGGAGATGCTGCCGAAATTTTTAGCAAAAACACAACACTTATAATAATTAATCGTGCGAACAACCTTCACAGATGGGTTAAAAAGTGAAAATCTAATGATATTTCCTTCCTATTTAAAATGGCAGAGATGGACGATGTGAGGAAGTGTTGGACTTTTTATTTTGTTAGACATGTTAAATTTTATGTGTTTACATTTCATTCGTACAGGAAAATGTCGGAAGATCGTTCATGGATGTACCGTAGAGTAGTTGATCAGGTGGTGTCTACGGAATTTAAAAATGGAGTTGAGAGATTCATTCAGTTTGCTTTGAGAAATCCTATTGAAGTTGTAGATTGTGAGGGTGTATCCTGTCCTTGTGCAGTCTGTAAGAATTTGAAGTGGCTGACAACATGGGATGTACAACGTCATTTATACAGAAAGGGGTTTGTTAAAGATTATGCAAACTGGATATGTCATGGTGAAACATTGTGGTCTTCCAGCTGCCGAGCCTGCCAATGTTGGAAGTGGAAGTTCATATGTTGATATGGTCATAGATGCTGCTGGTCCAGGATTCAATGTTCATGAGGAGCATGTACACGATGAAGAACCGCCAAACAAGACAGCTGAAAGATTTTATCAGCTACTCAAAGATGCTGATGAGCCATTGTGGAATGGATGTCAAAATCACTCTCGACTGTCTGCGGTGTCACAATTATTGACTTGAAATCTGAATTTCACATCAGTGAGATTTGTTTTGATCGTTTGTTACTGTTATCAAAAGTATGTTGCCAGAAGATGAGAAGTTACCTGAAAATTTTTATCGTGCAAAGAAGATGGTCACTGACTTAGGCTTGGATATGAGAAAATAGATGCATGTCCTAATCATTGCATGCTATATTATAATGAGGATAAAAGTAAGGTATCATGTTCCATATGTGGTCATGATAGATTCAAGCCTAAGAAGGGGACAATTCAAAGCAAAACGATATACCATATATGTCATTGCGGTATTTTCCTATTGCACCGAGATTGCAGAGAATGTATATGTCACTAAAGATAGCTCAACATATGAGATGGCATGCGGAAAGAGTACGTCGACAACATAATGTAATCACTCATCCTGCAGATGCCGAAGCTTGGAGTCACTTTAACGTGCTCACCCTACTTTCTCAAAAGAGTCGCGTAATGTAAGACTGGGTTTATGTACTGATGGATTCAATCCATTTGGAGGTTCAGTGACTTCCTACTCTTGCTGGCCAGTTTTCGTGACAACATACAATCTTCCACCAAATATGTGCATGAAACGAGAACATTTATTTCTATCATTATTGATCCCTAGTCCAAAAAATCCTGGAAAAAAACTAGACATATATCTCAGGCCGTTGATTGATGAGTTGAAATTGTTATGGACCGATGGGGTTACTACTTATGATGCATCCAGAAAGCAAAATTTCACTATGAAGGCTGCACTGATGTGGACAATAAATGACTTTCCTGCATATGGAATGTTATAGGCTGGAGCACCCATGGAAAACTAGCATGTCCTTACTGTATGGATAGTTCCAAATCATTTGTACTTAAGCATGGTGGCAAGTCATGCTGGTTTGATTGTCATCGACAATTTCTACCAAGGGACCATCCGTTAGAAGGCAAAAAGATGCATTCTTAAAGAACAAAATTGAATTGGAAGAAGCTGATTTTGAACGGTTATCTGGTCCACTTTAGTAGCAAGGGTACAGAACTTACCAGATATAACACAATTGTCGAGCAGCACAAGACATCTCCCTGGATTTGGGAAGGATCACAACTGGGTCAAAAAAAGTATCTTCTGGGAATTGCCTTATTGGTCAACTCTTCTTATACGACATAACCTCGACGTCATGCATGTTGAGAAGAATGTCTTTGATAATGTGTTCAACACCATTATGGACATAAAAGGCAAAAAAGGACAATGTGAATGCTCGTTTAGACTTGAAAATACATTGTAAACATCCAGAACTGGAACTTCTTGATAGAAATGGTACAACAGTTAAACCGAAAGCAATTTACGCCCTTGGAGCTGCACAGATTAAAGAAGTATGCTTTTGGCTAAAACAATTGAGATTTCTAGATGGTTATGTGTCCAACATTGCTCGTTGCGTGAATACAAATGAGGGGAAAATATATGGAATGAAAAGTCATGACTGTCATGTGTTCATGCAGAGGTTGTTACCTATTGTATTTCGTGATATGCTGCCGAAGCCGATATGGGGAGCAGTGACTGAGTTAAGTCAGTTTTTTAAAATTTTATGTACATCAGAGCTCAGGTATGAAGATGTGGAAACTATTGAACAGAATGTGATCACGACAGTTTGTAGATTGGAAAAGATATTTCCACCCTCATTCTTTGATTCAATGGAGCACCTGCTTATACACTTACCATATGAGGCTAAAGTAGGAGGGCCAGTACAATTTAGATGGATGTATCCATTTGAGAGGTAATTTATATATATTTTCTCCTCATAATTCAATTTCTTTTGATGTGTTTTTCATTATCCTATGAACATTCTGGTAGGTGCATGCATGAATTGAAAATGAAAGTTCGCAACAAGGCAAAAGTAGAGGGTTCCATTGCGGAGGCGTACATTATGGAAGAAATATCAAATTTCTGTTCAATGTACTTTGAACCTGAGATACAAACTCGTTGTACTCGGCCACCACGTAATGATGATGGAGGAGACTCCTTTCACTCTGATCGGCTCTCTATATTTAAGTATCCTGGACGTGCGTATGGACGTTCTTCGTGTCGGATGCTAAATGATAGATAATTGCACTGTGCAGAAATTTACATCCTTTTAAATTGTATGGAGGTTGAATCTTATGTTGCGTAAGTTCTCTGCTCACATTACGTTTATGTCCATAACTTGTTAATTTTCATTCCATCTATAATGCTCCAATGTTCATAATACAGACAATTTGACTCAGAATTAATCCAAGGATGTCCATATCTCTCTGACATGGAGGTTGAAAAAGAACGAGAAAAATCATTGGCTTCTTGGCTGAAATATCATGTAAGTATTATTACTAATCTTTCTCCTTGTTAGGCCAATTTATGACTAATCTGACTAGTGTGCTCTCCATATGTAGGTTGAAAATGGTTTTATTACTGATCAAAGAATTCGAGAGATCAGTTATGGCCCATCGAAAGTTGCACGTACATATCCAGCATTTATTGTGAATGGGTATAGATTTCACACTAGACAATATGGGCAGAATAAATCAACAATGAACAGCGGGGTATGTGTGAAAGGAAGTACATATAATGAAAATGAATGTGATTATTATGGTATTATTGAGGAGATCTTAGAATTGCAATATCTCGGAGATGACAACCATATATTTCTGTTCAAGTGTCATTGGTTTGATCCAAATTCTGTTCGAAATGACACAATATATGGGATTGTCGATATCAGACATAAGTCCAAATTGAATACTTATGATCCATTCATTTTGGCCGCACAAGCCCAGCAGGTCTATTATACAAAGTATCCATCGTCTAGAAATAAAGAAAGAAATGATTGGTGGGCAGTTTGCAAGGTTAAGACAAGCTTTTCCCGGATTATGGGTTGGATTTGACTGAAACAGTAGAGTTGGATGTGAATGCCGAATTCTTTCAATCAGATTTGGGTGATGATGTAGAGTTACCTGCTTCTAGTGATGAATCTGTGGAGGCACTGTCTTTATCTAAAGAGATGAAGTGGAAGAAGTCGAACCAGAACAACTTGAAATACATTTGGGGGACTCCGATGAGGAGGAATATATTAGATCAAAATGAATCTGATAATGAAGATGTGAATGCTGAATTTGATATATCTCCAACATCTGAAGATGAAATGGAGAATGTTTGATTAATGGTATACAATTTTACCTAAAATGAAGGGTACTCTGTAATTTTAATACTCCCGTGTCTGCCCATTTTTCTTCCACTATTTGATGAATATGCATGTATTTTATTACCAGTTGAAGATATGGTTCGAGGACGGCGTGGGACTTCTTCAGGTGGGAGGGGTGAGGGTAGTGGGAGGGGAGGGTAGTAGGAGGAGATTTACTTCATTTTCTACACCGCTACCACCGACCTCTGCACCGCTACCGGCAGCAGCAGGTATGTATACTTTGATTTGTATGCATTGCGGTATTTATTTAATATAATTCTTTATGTCATTGTGGTAACTTATTCTTATTTTCACAGGACCCACGACCTCTATACCGGTACCACCGACCTCTGTACCGGTACCACCGACCTCTGCACCGCTACCACCGGCAGTAGGTATGTATACATTCATGTATAATGCATTGTAGTATTTGTTTAAAATAATTCTTTATGTTTTTGTGGTATCTTATTCTTATCCTTTCAGGATCCACGACCTCTGCACCGTTACTACCTGTAGCAGGTAAATATGTCATGTATAATGCACTGTATGTTTTGTTTAAAATAATTCTTTATGTTTTTGTGGTATCTTATCTTATCTTTACAGGACCCACGACCTCTGCACTTTTACCATCGGCAGCAGGTAGATTGACAGCCTCTGCATCTCCATCACACATGGCCAGTAGATCTACACCAGGTATGTTCATTTACATTTCTATTTTTTTTATAGTTTGTTTTATTTATACTATTTAATTCGTATAGTACATGCTGATGACGAGACGAGTCATCTCAAGGGGGAGGGCATTATAATGAGACGATGCAGGCAGTGTGGATAAATGAAGGGTATGTAATGCATTATTTTTGTTATCTATTCGTCATTGTGGTATTAATATTCTCAATTTTAGGAATAAAATAGAGCCAGCCCAAGCATCACAATTTATTACAAAGACAATTCAAGCACATATTCCAGCCCCATCCATCGCTTTTCTGATTTTCCGATGGATGTTCAGGATTTATTGTTCTCTGTGTTCTTGGTATGTATCTTATTTTATCATATTAAGTCATTTTCAATTCTTATTTGAACACACTTATTGTTATGTAACATATAATTTTTTTTTTTGTTAATATGTAGAAGAATCATCGATTCACAAAGCATTCACTTGAGTTACGTGCTAGATCTGCATGGACAAGTACTGCAAGAGCAAATTTCAAACATCTTATGTACAATGTCCGAAAAACTGCAGAAAGAGCATGTGCAAGTACAGATAAGAACGAATGGAAGGAGCATGGGCCTGTGTGGATGAGAAAGGAGTATTGGACGGAGTTGTGCGACATTTGGGGAGCGGAGAAATGGAGTGAAAATTCAAGCAAAGCAAAGCAAAACAGAGCAGCGCATCCTGAAGCGAATGTACACACGAGTGGCTCTGTCTCCTTTGCAACGCATAAAGCGAGATTGGTAAGTATACTTCTACACTTGTGAATTTTTTTTAATCTAATAATAAACTGTGATTTATTTGAATAACAGGAAGTACAGCTCAAGCGGCCACCTCAATTTCAAGAGCTTTTTGATGAAACTCATAAGAAGAAAGGACAAATGATTACATTAGTGAGAAAGCTCGGGAGGTAGTGGTAAGTGTATACACTAATAGTTTTCATTTATTGTGGTTAAACTGTAGAATAATTTTATTTTATTTGTTTTATTTTTTGCAGGAGTCATATAGTAGAGGAATGGATGAGAGGTACGGGGATGACAATCAGCGTCCAGAGTTGGATCCTGACATTTGGGTTGCAGCATCTGGGGCACCCAAGAAAGGCCATGTCTATGGTTTTGGACATAGCTTGGGCACGACCAAGGTGATATCATCATGCTCGAGTTCGGTCTCACATGCGACCTCTCCATTTACCACACCAGCAGCCCCAGGTGTTTCTTCCAGTGCCGGCCCGACCATGACTCCGGATATGTTTAGGGCGATCGTCAACGAGACCGTCTCTCAGAATATCTCAACCATCGTCTCTCAGACCGTCTCCCAGATGCTCGTAGAATTGGGAATTCCTGGTAATAGATCACCTCCTGCACCTCCTGCACAGCAGCCTCCGTAAGTATTTTATTTTATTGATTTTCTATTTGTTAACTCTAAATATCATCTTACAAAATATAAGAATTTAGATTGAGGAGGGAAAAATATCACTTTCTTAACTCTATGAACTTGGGTTTGAGGGTCCAAAATTGAGAAGAAAAGTCTAATCAATCCATCGATTGTTCCAACACGACATGGGAGGTGAAAGTAACCCGTAGAAACTGACAGAGTTCAAATTGGACTCCAAATTTGAACTTCATGCTCAAATTTACATTTCTTAAGAAGAACTAATTTAATTAGATTTAATAGGGTCAAAAATAAAAAAATATATCCGATTAATTTGTCAATGACTCCAACACGATCGGGAAGGTGAGAGTGACTTGTAGAAACTGACGGAGTTCAAATTGGACTCCCTATATGGCTTGGGCAAACAATTTTGTATTTTCTTAACTAGTTTAGTTTCAAATCTATGAACTTGGGTTTGAGGGTCCGAAAGGTCAAATCAATCTATCGATTGTTCCAACACGACATGGGAGGTGAAAGTAACCCGTAGAAACTGACAGAGTTCAAATTGGACTCCAAATTTGAACTTCATGCTCAAATTTACATTTCTTAAGAAGAACTAATTTAATCGGATTTAAGGGGGTCAAAAATATAAAAATAAGTCTGATTAATTTGTCAATGACTCCAACACGACCGGAAAGGTGAGAATGACTTGTAGAAACTGACGGAGTCCAAATTGGACTCCCGATATGGCATGGACAAACAATTTTGCATTTTCTTAACTACTTTAGTTTCAAATCTATGAACTTGGGTTTGAGAGTCCGAAATTGAAAAGAAATGTCCAATCAATCTATCGATTGTTTAAACACGACATGGGGGGTGAAAGTAACACGTAGAAACTGACGGAGTTCAAATTGTACTCCAAATTTGAGCTCCATGCTCAAACTTATATTCCTAAAAAGAACCAACTTAATCGAGTTTAAGAGGGTCAAAAATAAAAAAATATATGTCCGATTAATTTGTGAAGGTGAGAATGACTTGTAGAAACTGACGGAGTCTAAATGGACTACCGATTTGAGCAAAACGTTTAAAACTATCATTCGTCAATTTCAGTTAAATGAAAAATATCTTGCTTTTAATTTGCAAGAATAATTGATTTCTTTATTAAGTACTTAATTTTAATTTTTTTAAATAATATGCAGGATTATCCGTCGCGAGATGTTGGACGAGACGACGACCAGGATGAGGATGACACATATGCGGAGGATTTGTGATTTCATTTTAGTTATGTGCATGTTGTCATTTTATTATGGATGTATGATGTTTGTGTGTTGTATTTTATGTGATGAATTTGAGGTTTGTTATGGATGTATGATTAGTTTGTGTGTTTGTATTTTTGTGATGAATTTAAACTTTGTGGAGATTGTGATTTGTGTAGTTGATTTATTGTGGTTTTGTGGTATTGTTATTTATCAGGTGATTTATTGTCATTTATGTAAATTTCTAAAAAAAAATATTGTCAAATTAGCGACCGAATAGCGACCGATAGCATGCCGACGCTGATCGGTCGCTAAAATTGGTCGCTTCAGCGATAGCGACGGACAATATTTGGTCGCTAAGTCGGTCTCTACATTAGCGACCGCCTTAGCGACCATAAATATCGGTCGCTGTTAGCGACCGTAACAGCGACCAACTATCGGTCGCTGTGGGCGACCAACCTGCGACCAAAAAGGGCGGTCTCTATTTGCGACGAAACTTGCGACCGATATATTTCGGTCGCTATCAGAGACAGATTTTGCGACCGATAACAATCGGTCGCTGGATAGCGACCGATATATACGACTGATTTGATCGGTCGCATTTCGGTGGTTAGTCGGTCGCCGATGTGTACAGCGACCGAACAAAGACCGAATAGAGACCGAACCTGTCGGTCGCTATTTCCGCTTTTTCTTGTAGTGTAAGTATTAATCAAGAAAAGTACTTGAGTTCAGTACTTAAAAGATTTGGAATGCAGAATAGCAATCCGGCACCCACACCGTTAGTCCATGGTAAACGGTTGTGTAAAGAACAATGTTCTGTAGAAGGACAAAGCGCGCTTAATGTTCCATATGCACAAGCAATTGGAAGCTTGATGTATGCTATGCTATGTACTAGGCCTGACATAGCATATGCAGTAAGCTTAGTCAGCAGATATCAAAGTAATCCACTACAAGAAAATGCGGTATTTCCGACGGAATGAATTCGTCGGAAATCCGACGGAATACCGTCGGAAATGATCCCTTCCGACCGATTTCCGTCTAAAGACCGTCGGAAATGATCCGTCGGAACTAGATGGTCAGAAATTTCCGACGGATAACATATCCGTCGGAATTCGGTCGGTAAATCCGACAGATTTATCGGTCGGAAACACGGTCGGTATTTACCGACGGTTCATCCGTCGGCAAATACGTCGGTATACCGGTCCGTAAATGCTGACACATTTTCGGTCGGAAACCATCTGTCAGCATATTCCGACGGAATTACGACGGATATTGCGGTCGGTAATTCCGACGGATAATAAACCGTCGGTAAATCCGTCGGAAATTAAACCATATTTTTTTAAAATTAAGAAATAAAAATGGTTTGTGAACCCTATGCTACAATGTCAAACCTGCTACAATATTCAAATTTAACAAATACTCACAATCAATAATATCATAACATACAATAAATATAAAATCATACAGAATAATGAATACAAATATCAAGATAAATCTACTGGATCGTCTGCTGTCCCTGCCTCGTCATCGTCTGGAGCTGGATCTATATTAAAACAAATTAAAATGAGAAACATTAATAATAAATAAAAGACATACATTATTTTCAATAGTGAAATTTAAAACTGTGATACAATAGTATTTTTAGATCCGTATATGAAGTTGGGTGTTTTTAGATCGGTCGTTTGAATGGCCGGACCAATCCGGAGATCCAAATTGGATTCCGTCAGTTTCTACACGTCGCTTTAACCCACCCGGTCGTGTCGGAGAAAACGGCACGTCGATCCGATCCCTATTTGGGATTTTGGACCCCCGGGTTGCGTGTTAAGGCTTTTATATGAAGTTTGGTGTTTTTAGATCGGTCGTTTGAATGGCCAGGCCAATCCGGAGATCCAAATTGGATTCCGTCAGTTTCTACACGTCGCTTTAACCCACCCGGTCGTGTCGGAGAAAACGGCACGTCGATCCGATCCCTATTTGGGATTTTGGACCCCCGGGTTGTGTGTGTTAAGGCTTTTATATGAAGTTGGGTGTTTTTAGAGCGGTCGTTTGAATGGCCAGGCCAATCCGGAGATCCAAATTGGATTCCGTCAGTTTCTACACGTCGCTTTAACCCACCCGGTCGTGTCGGAGAAAACGGCACGTCGATCCGATCCCTATTTGGGATTTTGGACCCCCGGGTTGTGGGTGTTAAGGCTTTTATATGAAGTTGGGTGTTTTTAGATCGGTCGTTTGAATGGCCAGGCCAATCCGGAGATCCAAATTGGATTCCGTCAGTTTCTACACGTCGCTTTAACCCACCCGGTCGTGTCGAAGAAAACGGCATCGATCCGATCCTATTTGGGATTTTGGACCCCCGGGTGTGTGTGTTAAGGCTTTTATATGAAGTTGGGTGTTTTTAGATCGGTCGTTTGAATGGCCAGGCCAATCCGGAGATCCAAATTGGATTCCGTCAGTTTCTACACGTCGCTTAACCCACCGGTCGTGTCGGAGGAAACGGCACGTCGATCCGATCCCTATTTGGGATTTTGGACCCCCGGGTTGTGGTGTTAAGGCTTTTATATGAAGTTGTGTTTTTAGAGCGGTCGTTTGAATGGCCAGGCCAATCCGGAGATCCAAATTGGATTCCGTCAGTTTCTACACGTCGCTTTAACCCACCCGGTCGTGTCGGAGAAAACGGCACGTCGATCCGATCCCTATTTGGGATTTGAACCCCGGGTTGTGCGTGTTAAGGCTTTTATATGAAGTTGGGTGTTTTAGATCGGTCGTTTGAATGGCCAGGCCAATCCGGAGATCCAAATTGGATTCCGTCAGTTTCTACACGTCGCTTTAACCCACCGGTCGTGTCGGAGAGAAAACGGCACGTCGATCCGATCCCTATTGGGATTTTGGACCCCCGGGTTGTGCGTGTTAAGGCTTTTATATGAAGTTGGGTGTTTTTAGATCGGTCGTTTGAATGGCCAGGCCAATCCGGAGATCCAAATTGGATTCCGTCAGTTTCTACACGTCGCTTTAACCCACCCGGTCGTGTCGGAGAAAACGGCACGTCGATCCGATCCCTATTTGGGATTTTGGACCCCCGGGTTGTGTGTGTTAAGGCTTTTATATGAAGTTGGGTGTTTTTAGATCGGTCGTTTGAATGGCCAGGCCAATCCGGAGATCCAAATTGGATTCCGTCAGTTTCTACACGTCGCTTTAACCCACCCGGTCGTGTCGGAGAAAACGGCACGTCGATCCGATCCCTATTTGGATTTTGGACCCCCGGGTTGTGTGTGTTAAGGCTTTTATATGAAGTTGGGTGTTTTTAGATCGGTCGTTTGAATGGCCAGGCCAATCCGGAGATCCAAATTGGATTCCGTCAGTTTCTACACGTCGCTTTAACCCACCCGGTCGTGTCGGAGAAAACGGCACGTCGATCCGATCCCTATTTGGGATTTTGGACCCCCGGGTTGTGGGTGTTAAGGCTTTTATATGAAGTTGGGTGTTTTTAGATCGGTCGTTTGAATGGCCAGGCCAATCCGGAGATCCAAATTGGATTCCGTCAGTTTCTACACGTCGCTTTAACCCACCCGGTCGTGTCGGAGAAAACGGCACGTCGATCCGATCCCTATTTGGGATTTTGGACCCCCGGTGTGGGTGTTAAGGCTTTTATATGAAGTGGGTGTTTTTAGATCGGTCGTTTGAATGGCCAGGCCAATCCGGAGATCCAAATTGGATTCCGTCAGTTTCTACACGTCGCTTTAACCCACCCGGTCGTGTCGGAGAAAACGGCACGTCGATCCGATCCCTATTTGGGATTTTGGACCCCCGGGTTGTGTGTGTTAAGGCTTTTATATGAAGTTGGGTGTTTTTAGATCGGTCGTTTGAATGGCCAGGCCAATCCGGAGATCCAAATTGGATTCCGTCAGTTTCTACACGTCGCTTTAACCCACCCGGTCGTGCGGAGAGAAAACGGCACGTCGATCCGATCCCTATTTGGGATTTTGGACCCCCGGGTTGTGTGTGTTAAGGCTTTTATATGAAGTTGGGTGTTTTTAGATCGGTCGTTTGAATGGCCAGGCCAATCCGGAGATCCAAATTGGATTCCGTCAGTTTCTACACGTCGCTTTAACCCACCCGGTCGTGTCGGAGAATGCCCAACCCAATCCTAAGTATATGAAATTAATACTAATACTGACCTGAGCTGCTGGCTGTGTGGGGCGTACTCCCTGCATTATTGAGAGGAACTGTTGAAGCATATCGCTGAACTGCGTCTGTAGCTGTGCCCGCTGCGTCTCTATTCTACCCGCTGCGCCTGCAGCTCTACCCGCTGCGTCTGTAGCTCTACCCGCTGCGTCTGTAGCTCTTCCCGCTGGGTCTGTAGCTCTGTACGTAGCTCTCCCGAATGATGCCTCTAATGTCCTGTACACCACTGACGGGCGGCGCAGAAGATGAACTCGCGTGTGCCGGAGGAGCGATCGAACTGGCATATGAGGACAACACTGGTTGAGTATCCAGGCTGTCCCCAAAGCCGTACACTCGGCCCTTCCTCGGCTCTCCCGCTGCCTCGACCCAAGCCTCTGCATCCAAGTCTGGCTGAGGAGTGCCCTCTGCATAACGCTCCGTCATCGTCCTGTCGTACCTCTCCTGCAAAATAAATTAAAATTAAATTAATAAAAATAAATTAATTTAATATCATAATTGAATTCAAAATTTATAGGTTGACTTACAACGATCGTGCGGGCACTCTCGCTAACATAGTCATCCGTCCCCTTCCGCTTATGAGTCCGATCAAATAACTCGCGAAAGGTAGGGGCACGCTCGAGCTCGTGATGCTTATAATTCAACGGACGTAGTTAGTTTGACAATAATAATCAATGTACTAAACAATTGAACAATATTATGCTTACCAATTTTTGACTGTGGGTCGCATAAGATATGGACCCACTAGTATGCACATTCTTCTCCGGATGAGTTGATCTGTTGCGTATGGCCGCCTGTGACCGCTGCTGCCATGGTCCAGCAGCCCATCGCTCACAAAGGGACTGCCAATAATCCTTCCTCAGCCAAGAAGGGCCGTCATCAAGCCAAGCCCTAGGATCCCTATTGCCTGTGCTCTTTTGCGCCTTGTCCCGGGCCTCCCACATCGACTTTCTTAAATTAGTCTGGGCAGTAGACTCCCAGACGGCTCGAGCTCGAGGGAGATCCTCGGGTCTCGTGAATGTGAACCTCCGCTGTAAAGAAATGAAATTACTCAGCTTTCTGCACGAACATGGATAGTAATTAAATAAATGACAGATAGTTATCTAAGATTTAAAAATACCGTGAACATGTCAATAACTGATCCCGGACGGGCACCGGGAACTCTCTCCATGTGTCCACTGGTCCTGGAATATGTGCATGGACCAGCGTCGTAATATGACGGGAAGCAGAACGGGATCTATCTTCCCCCTGCAATTGCACATTAATTTTGTACATGAAATGTATAACATCAATAACAAATAAAGTAAATTTGAACTGATCAACTTTACCGGAGATCCAGCATGGATGCCGTCCCGGTAGCTGAGGGCCCCCCTCATCCGCTGCTGCATGCGGACCCTGGACCTCTGTGAAGACAATTAAGCACACTATTGTTCGATAAATTGCAAGACAACAAACATACTAATGTATGGAAGCTGACACGTACCTGGTGGTGAGGAAGAAGGGAAAGGTGGCACTGCTCCCGTGCTCGGCGGGGAGGCGGTCGCTGAAAATTTTTACACATTAGAAAATATGAATTTAACTTGAACAACAATATATACGTATACCTGCCGCATGGATGACCGGCGTCGACGGGGAGGCAGACCCTGCAAAATTGTATGTACGTTATATCTCGTGAATTAAATATGAACAATAACGTAAATGTG
Source organism: Colocasia esculenta (assembly GCA_014218235.1). Taxonomy (NCBI): domain Eukaryota; kingdom Viridiplantae; phylum Streptophyta; class Magnoliopsida; order Alismatales; family Araceae; genus Colocasia; species Colocasia esculenta. The sequence continues at coordinate 113,635,350 of CM024763.1, forward strand.
GTTCTTTCTGTACATATGTATATACTGTCGCTGGGATGACCGGCGCAGACGGGGAGGCAGACCCTGCAAAATGAGCCTGTACGTTAGATCTGTCGTGAATTTATTATGAACAATAATATATAGAGTATTGTGTTTACATATACATATACCTGTCGTGGACGGGGTCCCGGACCCTCTGCCAACGGACGTAGAAACCGTCCGACTCCGTCCTCCACGTACCATATCTCTCTTGAGATAAATAAACATACATCCAAATTGTCATCAGCAATAAATTTTGAAGTAGCAATTTAATATGAAAATATAATTAGCAATAACACGAAGTTCTTACAAAATATAGGGTATATTATCGTAATTCAACATCAGATGCTTCCGACATGTTTAATTCAGCATCATCTTCTTCATCATCTTGGAATTCATCCTCCTCATGCGGGGAGTCTTCATCCACATCAGACTCCACCTCTCGCTCAAGGGCATTTGGGTCAACTTCTTCCTGTTCGTTATCCTTATGTAAGCAAATTGTTTCATTTATATCATGAATATTGAACTGCGTAGAAACTGCCAACTCTCGTGCGTCACTCCTTTCCGATTGGAAATAATTGTCATTAACACCGTCGAGCTCATCATCAGGCGGCAGAAGCTCATACTCAGGGAATAACCTTGATTTCACTCTACATGCAGCCCACCAATCTCTTAATTTCAGGGATGAATAATTTGAATAATAAACTTGTTGCGCTTGTGCCGCCAGTATGAATGGCTCGTATGTACTCAACTTGGACTTATGCTTGACATCGACAATTCCATATGTTGTGTCATGACGAATAGATGTCGGATCAAACCAATGACACTTGAAGAGAAATATAATGTTGTCTTGTCCCAAAAATTGCAGTTCAATGACTTCTTCGAGAATGCCATAATAGTCAATTTCATTTTCATTGTAGGCACTTCCTTTCACACATACGCCGCTGTTCATCGTAGACTTATTGCGTCCATAATCTCTCGTGTGAAATCTGTATCCATTCACAATGTAACCTGGGTAGACACGTACAATCTTCGAGGGTCCATAACTGATCTCTTGTACTCTTAAATCGGTAATAAAACCTTGATCAACCTATTAGCAAAAAAATAGATAGACTTACAACAACTAATTATGCATAAGAACGTAACATATATGATTCAAAATATTTAGACACATACTCGAGATCTTAACCAACTCGGAAAAGACTTCTCCCGTTCCTTTTCAACCTGCACGTCCGTCAGACGTGGATTTCGTTGTAGTATGAACGAGTCAAACTCTCTGCAATGTAAATGTCACACAACCGTTCAGTTTACCAGCATTACATGTAAATGATGTATATCATAAGTGAGCACAACTTACTCAATGTAGGGCTCTAGTTCTGCGCAATTCATGAAGATGTAGATCTCCGCAGCTACCAACTCTCTGTCTTCAAGTGGGCGAGTAGAAGAATATCCGAACGCCCGTCCGGGACACTTGAATATAGAGAGTTGGTCCGACACATAGGATTCTCCACCATCATCATTACGTGGAGGTTGAGTGCGTCGGGTTTGTATTTCCGTGTCAAAGTACATCGAACAGAAGTTCGATATCTCCTCAATGAGGTATGCCTGGGTAATGGAACCCTCAACTTGTGCTTTGTTGCGGACTTTCATCTTAAGATCGTGCATGCACCTACGATAATAATAGATCGAATGAATACATATGAAATATAAAATTCGCCGTAATGTGAATAAACTACGGATATAGAAATATACCTCTCAAACGGATACATCCATCGAAATTGTACTGGTCCTCCGACCCTAGCCTCATATGGCAAATGGATGATCAGGTGCTCCATTGAATCAAAGAATGCTGGAGGAAATATCTTCTCTAATTTGCAGACTGTCTGTATTATTTTGCTCCATATTTTGCAAGTCAAGAAGTCTGAGTTCTGATGCTGTTAAAATTCGGAAGAAATGACTCAGCTCAGTCATTGCTCCCCATATTTGCTTTGGCAACAACTCACGAAAAGCAAGTGGGATCAGTCTTTGCATGAAAACATGGCAATCATGACTCTTCATTCCGTATATTTTTCCCTCATTGATATTTACACAACGGGCAATATTCGAGACATATCCATCTGGAAATCTCAATTGCTTCAACCATTGCAACACTTCCTTAATCTGTCTGGCCCCAAGCACATATGCAGCTTTAGGTTGCACCACTTTCCCTTGAACATGCTGCAGCTCTAGTTCTGGGCGTCTGCAAAGTACTTTCAAATCCGAACGTGCCTTGACGTTGTCCTTCGTTTTGCCTTTGATGTCCATAACTGTGTTGAACACATTATCAAAAACATTCTTCTCTATATGCATGACGTCAAGGTTATGTCGTATCAAAAGTGTTGACCAATAAGGTAATTCCCAAAAGATGCTTTGCTTCACCCAATTGTGATCCTTCCCGAAGCCAGGGATTTGTCGAGTACTACCAGCCAGTTGTGTTACCGTCGGTACGTTCTGGACCCGCCTCGCCATGTTTCCACCAGACACCCGTTCCATATCCACCTGCTCCATCACAGTTGTATTTTTCATAAAAGAATCCTTTTGCTTTCGGAAAGGATGGTCACTCGGTAGAAACCGACGATGACAATCGAACCAACATGATTTTCCCCCAGATTTCAACACAAATGATTTAGAATCCTCCATGCAATAAGGACATGCCAATCTCCCATGTGTGCTCCAACCAGATAACATGCCGTACGCAGGAAAGTCACTTATTGTCCACATTAATGCAGCCTTCAAATTGAAATTCTGTTTTCTGGATGCATCATAACAGAGAACCCCATCTGACCATAACAATTTCAGCTCATCAATCAACGGTCTAAGATATATGTCTATATTTTTTCCTGGAGATTTTGGACCCGGAATGAGTAATGAAAGGAACAGATTCTCACGCTTCATGCACATGCCTGGCGGAAGGTTATACGGTGTTAGGAATACTGGCCAACATGAGTAAGATGCCACCGAGCCTCCGAATGGATTGAAACCGTCTGTGCATAAACCCAGCCGCACGTTGCGTGGATCCCTTGCGAAGTAGAATGAGTACGACTAAAATGAGCCCAAGCTTCACCATCGGCAGGATGACTCATTTCACCTTCGTCACGACGGACTCTTTCTGCATGCCAAGTCATATGTCCAGCTGTCTTCGGGGACATGAACAACCGCTGCAATCTGGGTGTGATCGGAAAATACCGCAATGACTTATACGGAACATCCTTCTGCTTTGACTTGTCCCCTCTCTTGGGCTTGAATCTATCATGATTACAAATACAGCATGATGTCTTATCTGCATCATCTTTGTAGTACAGCATACAGTGATTCGGACATGCATCAATTTTCATAAAACCAAGCCCCAGATCATTCACCATCTTCTTCGCACGGTAAAAGTCAGCAGGTAACCTCTCTGATTGAGGAAGCATACTCTTGACGAGTAAGAGAAGCCGGTCAAAACAACTCTCGCTTATATGAAATTCAGATTTCAAATTCAGTAGCTGCGACACTGCAGACAACCGTGTATGCTTCTCACAACCATCCCATAATGGCTCATCAGCATCTCGAAGTAACTGATAAAATCTCTGAGCTGTATCATTCGGCACTTCTTCATTTGTTTCATCTTCATGCATATTGAACTCTGGACCAGCAGCATCGACAACCATGTCTACGTACGTACTTGTGGACGCAAAGTAATGAGCATGTGCAGACGACTGAATAACATGCTCACCATGACACGACCATATCTCATAATGGGCAACAAATCCTCTCGTATACAAATGATGCTGCACATCCCATGTCGATATCCACTTTATGTTCTTACAAGCCGAACACGGACATCGGATGTTACCCATCGGATCGACTGCTACTGAGGAATTACTCAATGCAAACTGAATAAAACTGTCAACTCCGTCTTTAAACTCCTCGGTGACAACTCCATTCACCATTCCACGGTACATCCATGACCGATTCTCATAAGACATTTTTCCTACACAAATTAAATGTCATGTCACAAGTTAAAATCCAACAGACCCTCACATCGTTCGAGTAAGTCAAAATGAATAGGTAGGATATATTATTAAGATTATCACTTTTTACCCATCTGTGAATATTTGATCGCACTCAGATGACCATTTACTATGTGTTTGTATTATTTGCTGAAAATTTCGGCAGCATCTCCTCACACCTCTCCGATATACCAAAAAATTTTATTGATTTAGATATTTTCTTAAACACTTACTAATAAGTGGTTAAGAAAATATTCTAAATCAATAAAGGTATATCAGAGAGGAGTGAGTAGACGCACCCGAAATTTTCAACAAATAATACAATCACATAATAAATGACCACCTAACTCCGATCAAACATTCACAGACTGTCCAAAACGGGACAATTCAAGACTTTGAGTTAGATATACACGTTCTCATTATTGAAAATAAGACTCGTGCACATCAATCTCAAAGTCTTGAACGGGAATGTTCATTGACACGGGCTTAACACGCTCTCGTGATGTGTGTGCAGTGAAAAATTACTATACATGCATAGATCAAATTTAAAACCCAAATAAATATGAAAGGAATATGATAACAAAATCATACATGTGAACAAGTGCAATAATAAACCAAATTCATACATACATGTACATGAATTACATATAAACATGTGCAATACTAAAGAAATACATTAAAATAAGATGTGTAATACTAATCATTAAACTGAAAGTGAACAATTAAACATAAAAGAAACTAATATCTAGAAGGAAGAGTTTGTACTATTTTATTTCCTAAATTGGGATGTGTAAATTAAGTTTATTTTGATCTACTCCTCACTTAGTTGTTATGAGGAGTATCTATGTAATTAAACTTCCGCGTTATGACGATATGAATGGATAAGTAAATATTACCTGTTGTGCCTGTTTTTCTGTCACTCCCGATAAATAGCCTTTTATTAGGACGTGACAAATTCTCCCTTCCTTTAGCCTCTCCTCCACATCCAGCAAGCCTCAGCAACGCATTAGGGTCGGCCATGAAGAGGTTAGGGTGTATGTAAGCCTCTAGTGTTTCCAATTCTACTACAACTTTAATTCCTATTAAATTCTGAGTTTTCCTATTTCTTCCAACCTTCCAAGCTTTCCACCTCCTAATTGGGTTAGGTTGGGTTGCAAATTCGTACCTAGCCAATTTGGGTAGAGTTAGGAGTCCAATTCCAACTCATATTAACTATTTTAATGATTTAATAGCTCTTTTCATTTTAGGAAACATTAAAGATACGAATTTAGGGTATTTTTCTTTTATTCAACTTTTAAAAATACCTCTTTTGACCCAATAATTTACATGATCCATTTAGCAAAGCCCATTACTTCTTTTTGTTTAATGAGTTTAATTAATTAATTTTAATTTATTTATTTATTAAAATACCAGGTTGCTACAATGTAAGTGATCTACATGAAGGGTCTGGCTTAGGAGGGGGGAGGGGATGAGGGCATTTCTCCTATGGACAATGTTCATCTTCGGATGCCTTGAACTCTTCAACTCCAATGCAAATAAGATGGATGTTGGTTGCTTGTCCTTGTTTATACTTGTGTTCATGATTAGTTTTTAGTGTACATGCATCCCCTTCAATTCATGGAAATTGAGTGTCAGGGGTCTACTAGGGAAATGTTTAACATGAACTTTAATATTTTCAACATGGTTTATGGTCCATGTACATGCAAAATTTAAATGTGAATGTTGACCTACATTACATCCTTTAAAGGAAACTTGTGTTCAAATGGGTAGGTGGGTTCTTCATTTTTTAGTAACTTCATATGGGGGAGAATTGCTAACATTTGAGGTTGAACAAACCATGGATTCTATAGCACTTTAACAATAGCAGGTTATTCATACTTTTTTAGCAATTTCATGTTTTTTTAATAGTAGCGTAAAAGGAGCAAACTCTATTCACTAGATAAAACTGATTACATAGCACATTATATGGAAGAAGACTCTTGCTACAAACAATTAAAAGAATTTACAAAGAATTCATAATATAAATATATATATATATATATATATATATATTACAATATATATAATGTAAAAATCACACAAATATGACATTATAAACATAATGTGAAAATATTTGACATTACAATAGTGCACCAAATTTGGGAGGGGGAGTGGGGCACTGTGGAGAGGTAGTAGTGGATATCGCCGGGTCAAGAGGAGGAGCAGTGGAGGGGGAGGCGGTCGCCAGGCCAGGAGGGGGAGCAAGGGAGGGGGAGGGGGTAGCCAAGCTAGGAGGGGGAGCAGTGGAGGGGGAGGGGGTCACCGGGAAGGGAGGAGGCACTGTGGAGAGGTGGAGGGGATCACCGGGTGGGGGGGTTGCACAGGAAGGGGGGAGGGCGGGGGGTGGCGGTGGGGGCGCAGAAGGGAGAGGGGTAGTGGCAGGGGGGGGGGGGGGGTTGCACAGGAAGGGAGGGAGGGTGGTGGCTGTGGGGGGTAGGAGGGGGAGCGGGTGGTAGTGGGGTGGGTGGGGGTTGCACAGGAAGGGGGGAGGGCGGTGGCGGTAGGGGCGCAGGAGGGGGAGGGGTAGTGGCGGAGTGGGGGGGGGGCTTGCACAGGAAGGGGGGAGGGCGGTGGCGGTGGGGGCGCAGAAGGGAGAGGGGTAGTGGCAGGGGGGGGGGGACTGGGACTGGAGGGGGAGGGGGAGGGGGGGGGGAGGGGGGTCGCAGGGGTGGGGAAGGGGGAGGGGGGTCGCAGGGGGGGGAAGGGGGGCTGGCCGGTTGGAGAAGGGAGGGGGAGGGGGGCGGCAGGGGAGGGGGGCTGGGACGCCGATGGCGGAGGTGGGGGGGTCGCCGGGGCGGGGGGGTGGGAAGGGAGGGGGAGAGGGGCGCGAGGGTGTGTACATACCGGCGGGGAGGGACTTCCGGTGGCAGAGCACGGCGGGGCGGCGGGGGGGCCGGGCGGGGCGGAGGGCCGGCGGCGGCGCGGCAGGCGGCGAGCGGCGAGGGTCGCGGCGACGAGAGAGAGAGGAGAGGAGAGAGAGAGAGGAGAGAGAGGAGAGAGAGAGAGGAGAGAGAGAGAAGAGAGAGAGAGGCGGGGGGAGGGAGAGAGAGAGAGAGAGAGAGAGCGAGAGAGAGAGGAGAGAGAGCGGGAGCGAGGAGAGAGAGGAGAGAGAGAGAGTGGAGAGAGAGAGAGAGAGAGAGAGAGAGAGAGGGAGAGGGAAAAGGGGGGTTCGCGGACAAGGTATAGTAGATTTACGACGGATATTCCGACGGAAATATGTCTGTCGGATATTCGTCGGATGTTTCATTACCGACTGAAAATTTCCGACGGAAATATTCCGTCAGAACGACGACGGATATTCCGCTGAAATATTGCCGTCGGAATATCCGACGGAATTACCGACGGAAAATAATCCGTCGGTAATCCGCTTTTTCTTGTAGTGATCCTGGTCAAGCACATTGGGAAGATGGTAAGAGGATATGAAATATCTAAAAGGTACTTTGCACCATAAACTAGTTTATCAAGCTGATATGCTTAAGATACTAGGGTACTCCGATGCTGACTTCGGAGGTGATAAAGATGATGGAAAGTCCACTTCGGGACACTTGTTCATCTTTGCTGGTGCTGCTGTTTCTTGGAGTAGCAAGAAACAAGGTTGTGTTGCAAGATACACACAAGAAGCTGAGTACATTGCTGTTATCATGGCTACTACTTACGCAGTCTGGATAAGACGATTCTTTATGAGGCCAATTGAGATGTACTGTGATAATCAAGCAGCAAGAAGTCTGATCAACAGTGGAGCGAATAGCTCTAAAGGAAAACATATAGAGATACAGTATCATTACATTCGTGATATTGTACAGAAAGAGGAAATAAGAGTGACTTATATTCCCACAAGTGATATGATTGCTGATCCTTTGACAAAGGGTATTGCGGCAGAGAATTTCATTAAACATGTTGGTTTGATGGGACATAGAAATATATAAGTCAAAGAAAATTTCATGAATAATGAAATTGTGATACATCTCATGGATAATGAGTGTGTATCAGGTAAGGACATTATTTAAAGAATGATATATATCTCACGAATAGTGGGAATATATAAGAAGTGTTATAAATCTCATGAACAGTGGGAGTGTATTTAGAATTTATCCGGTATAGTTGGCCCAGTGGGAGATGTTGGGATATGGCCAAAATCCCGGAACATGATAAGGGCAAGTCTATTATTGAGATAAATCTAGGAGATAATTTCGGCTTTATCTCTTGGGAGGCAGTACGGGGCGGAGGGCAAATCTGAAGGGAGCCTACTATATATCATGGATCTTCCATGTTGAGGATTGATCGTGAACTTGATCTGCACCGGAGCCCCAAACCACTTCTTCCTCTCCGCCGTTTTCCTTCACTGGTATCAGAGCCAAATAAGAGTCTTGGACCTGGTTTAGAGGTTAAAAGAAAATAGTTTTAGCATGTATACCCACATCTGCAAGGAAACTGCATGAGAACCCACCTTAAATTCACATTTACATTTATATATCATTCATATGTGAATTAAATCTTAGTACTCTCACCTTCCAAAAATCATTTCAAGATAGGTAAAGAAGAAGACAAAAGATTCCATAGATATTTGACAGGGGTTTAATTGCCTAGAACGTTAACTAAATTCATTCATGCAAGGTCTATATCCAAATGCAAACATAAGAGAGTGTTTCTATAACTTCACTTTAAAGAATTCCTCAAAATATTTGATAGTTGTGCCCTGCTGAATGTTTCAAACTTGGGTTTCCATGAAGATGTGCTTGTGTCTGCATCTGTTTATCATATGCCATACGAAGACTTCAAACACAAGAAAAGCTATAGAAAAAGATGTACCACTAGCCAGTGTCTCTCCATGGTTAGTCTATTTTATTATGCGTGTTTGAATGGGCAGAACAGTGCTCTCTCTCTCGTATATACGTACGGATCATAGAGGTGGGAAGTTGATAGCCTATATAGCTGAGATCTTTATTAAGGAAATTTCCAAGAGTTTGGATCACCCCTTGACTAGATGCATTAACTTATTTTTACCCCTTTGTTTGGTGCACAAATGGATGTCATGATTCCTGATAGACCCAGCGACAAGTCTTGAGTGGTCCAACGTTTGATGGGTCATCATCCGATCTCATCACACGGACGACTAATCTTGGTCGCAGTCTGACCCATCAGGCAGCAGCACTGTGATGATGGTGATGATGATGATGCCATATCAGATCTCCCACACACATTGTTCTGAGAAGTATGAATTGTTAATTTACACGAGGGTGTACATCCGAAGAACATTAGTTAATTTCCACTCTATTGTTTGGTTATGTTTGGCGCGTTGTAAAATTAAGAATATGTCAAGTACCATGGCATTAGACCTGGCAAAATATAATCTTGCATGGTCCCCATAGAAGAAAAAAAATGTGTCAAATTATTTGTCCTTTCCAACTCGTATAATTAAAGAGGGTTCCCAACTTCTTCCAAATTGTTCGGGTCGATCTATCCCCATATGGAGTAAGAATTAATTGTTGTATCATGGGTGTGTGGTAAATTTTCTTACAAGTAGTATGTTTTATTGTTCCTAGCTTCTTTTATTATAAGTAATACTTGTCCCTTAACGCCATACAATATGACATGATAAGAACGCTATTATGTGATTGGTTGGTACAAGAGTAATAAAACATGAAATAGGATATATATCCAATGTTTCTCTTACAGAATATTGATGAAGTCGTTCTCACTGGAAGGGCATTGATGGGTCGACTTGTAAGAACTCTGAGGTTGAAAGTCAAATGTTGTGCTAGACAGGGAGAATAAAAATTTATTCGCAATTAAAATCAACTCGATTTGTAAAAAAAAATTAATGTTGAGAGGATGTTTTTAAGACCGTCTCTTCAATAGTCAAGTTAGTGATCTTAGCTTAAGAGAATAAATATTCAAAGACACTACAAGAAACTTATGGTTTAGCGACGGAATTTAGCGACGGAAATTTATTAGTCAGTAATCCGTCGCTAAGTAGCGACAATTATAATTTAGCGGTGAGTTAGGGGCGGAAAAAGCTTGTCGCCAGGTCCGTCGCTGTTTAGCCACAGACTAGCGACAAAATTATTGTCAGTCTCTGTTCCGTCGCTAACTTTATAATAATCTGAACAAAAAACCCTCGCCTCCTCCTTCCCCGGTCGAAACCTTTTCCACTCGCCCTCCTTCTGTTCTTCCCCATTTCCTCCGCGATCGACCCATCACCCCTTCCTCCGCGATCGCGGCCCATCGCCGAGCGACCCCTCACGTCGTTGGAGCCCCCCAAGTTTCCCATCTTCGAGCGACCCCTCGCCCGTCGCCGTTGCCCCATCGTCGAGCGGCCGTCTCGTCGTCGTCGCCCGTTGCCGAGCGCCCCATCGTCGTGGCCGAGCGCCCCTCGTCGTCTCCTCCTATCATCGTCGCCTCCTCATCGAGTGCCTAATCGTGGTCGCTCCCCTCACTGGTAAGTCTCTCTCCTTTCTCCGTCACCCCTTAGCCCCCACCCCCTTGCTCCGGATCATGGCTGGCATCCACTCCATCCGGTCTCTTTAAAGTGCTTTGTCTGAGAAACGATGGGCAGAAGAGATCCTGAATACAATAGTAAAGAGAGCGGAGAAGTGCTCAGTACATGTGCCCTTTCATAGGTATTGGTTCAGATTCGCATCACAGATTCGCATCACAGATTCACATTTTGTTTTCTATCGCCATCATCACAGATTCGCATTTTAGGCTTTCTGCCATTGGCGTCGAGAACAAAAAGGGTCTTGTGTAATTTGAGAAAAATTTCTCTACATCTGTTAAAATTGTCCTTAGCACCAACGAAGAGGAAGGACTGAAGGAGCCCCCACCCATGACCACCGAGTTGTGTTGCTTCCCACCTTGTAAGACAAAGAAGGAAGGCTATAAAGCGACCTGCCACTCCCCTTTCGGGATGCAAGACTAGGATGTTGTACTCCCCGTCGCCAAAGAGTCTAGAGACAACATCGCAGGCACGCACATAAGATAGCAAATTATGTCCATATCCTTTGTGATGCCAAGTTTCTCACCCATGTTTCCTATGATGCTATCATATCCTTTCAACATGCATGCTGTGGCGGTCGACATTCGTCTCTTTCAATCGGGTGTATATGGAAGGACATCATGTGGACAAATAGGAGCAAGGAATAATGTAGAAGAAGATAAGGGAAAGGTGATCATGGACATTAATTGTAGCCGTGGATGAAGAAGTCCATAGTAGGTAAAGATAATAATGAGAATGTTTTCAACATAAAATGAATGCCTCATGATCATATGTGGGTCTTCATAATTGTTATTCTGGTATATTAGTCAGTGTCTTTTGTCACTCATGAAATATGTATTTGTGATGGGAAATGTCATGTGTGTATAGAGCTATGGAATAGTACTGTATGTGTAAATTTTAACCTGTTCTAACCTGAGTCAACTGTTCATTATAAATTATTGTACAAGTACCACACAGAAGATGACCGGTGGAGTGTTCACTTTCCTAATAACTTGTGACTATTTTTTTTTTTTTCTTTTTATGATGGAAACATATATAGTACATTAATATATAATGGTATTGAGTTTGCATGGAGTTTAATTGAGAGACCTGATCAGTTCAATTCTCATTTACAATAATGGAACCACGTACACAGAAACTAAATGGTGGGAATTAAGTTCACTAGATCTGCTATATATATATATATATAATGCGTCCATAGAAATATGGATCTATTGTGTTGTGGTAGTTAGAAAGGATTTGTGTAGCAACAGTGATTGCCATTAAGTTGATTTTAGCTCATTTTCTTTGTGCTCGTATCCTGGTTAAAAGCAGTTGCATGCTGCGGGGCATTTGTATTGGTAGTTCTATCGAGTGATGAATTTCTTGTAGTGTCCAGTAATTCTCCATGCTTTTTCTTGCATTTGTCTATCTTGCCTTCATATTTATGTAGGATTGGATTGAAATCTCTAGACTTTGTCCAATTTATATCTCATGTGCTTGCATTTGGTGCCCTCAAGTTGCTCTTATAATGTCTGATTGAGATTGAGTGTTTACTAACTACAAACTAATGTTTAACTATATTATGTGTAATATTTGTATAGGAAAAATGTCTGCACACCGTGAGTGGATGTACCGCAGGATTGTAGGCAATGAGTTGTCATCTGAATTTTTAGAGGGTGTTGATGGGTTCATTGACTTTGCGGTGAGCAATGTTAATACAGTGGATCCTGAAGGTCGTATTAGATGTCCCTGTGCAGTCTGCAAGAACAATCGATTCCTTCAGCCGTTTGATGTTGCACAACATCTCTACAAGAAAGGTTTTGTCTATGGGTATGTGAATTGGACGGCGCATGGTGAGGAGTTCGGGGACATACAGAAGTAAAGACTGAGGTTGTTCAGGATAACCAGTATGTCAATTTGGTGTTTGATGCTGCGGGACCTGAACTGCATGATGTTGTCGATGAAGAACCTAATGATGATGCAAATCGGTTTTATAAATTACTGAGGGATGCTGATGAGCCATTGTGGGATGGTTGTGAGAGTCACACCATTTTGTCCGCAGTCCTTCAACTATTGAATCTAAAATCAGAACACACTTTGAGTGAGGCTTGTTTTGACTCTTTTTGTTCAGTGGTGAAAAGCATGTTGCCAAGAAGTGAGAAGTTTCCAAAAAATTACTACCGTGCAAAAAGGATGGTTAAGGAGCTTGGATTGGGATATGTGAAAATAGATGCTTGTCCGAACCATTGTATGTTGTATTACAAAGAGCATAAAAATACCCAATCATGTTCTCTTTGTGGGCATCCTCGATTCAAGCCAAAGAGAGGTGGCAATGCTAGCACGAGGGGAGAGATGTACCGTATAAGTCACTTCGTTCTTCCCTCTCACCCCTAGATTGCAACGATTGTATATTTCATCAAAGACAGCTAAACATATGAGATGGCATGCAGACAGAGTTCGACATACAGAGGAGAAGATGACACACCCTGCTGATGCTGAGGCTTGGATACACTTTGACCGCACTCACTCCACCTTCGTATGGAGGTGAGGAATGATGAACAGTCCATCCCCATGTACTTTTAAATTAATTACTTGCCTATTTGGTGATAAACAAAACACTGTCAAAAGTTTCTCTAGCCTTGTTTATCTAGCCATAAGCACAGGAATTACCCAAGAAAGTCAAGCATTTGTGGTAAGTCTTACATACATCTTTTTTTAGAAGAAGCCATAATAATTCCTTCATTAATTATAACGACTTGCTCATTATAACGACTCTGTAAGGTATCGTAACGACTTCTTCAGAAGTTATAACGACTTGCTCATTATAACGACACTGTAAGTTATCGTAACGACTTCTTCAGAAGTTATAACGACTTGCTCATTATAACGACTCTGTAAGTTATCGTAACGACTTCTTCAGAAGTTATAACGACTTGCTCATTATAACGACTCTGTAAGTTATCGTAACGACTTCTTCAGAGTTATAACGACTTGTTCATTATAACGACTCTGTAAGTTATCGTAACGACTTCTTCAGAAGTTATAACGACTTGCTCATTATAACGACTCTGTAAGTTGTCGTAACGATTTCTTTAGAAAGTTACAACTACTTGCCATGTTTCATAACGATTTCGTTTGAGAGCTACAACGACTTGCCATGTTTCATAACGATTCTTTTATCATCTGTTATAGACCGACTTGGTTGTGGTAACGATTTCATAAGTTATCATAACGACTTCTTATCAGTCTACAGCAACTTGATCATAACAATTCTATCAGATTTTCACAACGACTGCATAAGTCATGTTTCCATTAATTAAATGTTTACCTTGATTTAATCTACGTTGAATAGTCAAAGTCGCATCTCGTCTGATTGACTGCCATGCATTTAATAAGACTGAACGTATCTCTGCATGGACACAGAACTTATCTTCCATTCTCGTGTATTCTCTGCATGCATCTTTTAGAACGATAAAGTATTACTACTATATTTGTGTCTATCTGCTTTGACGTTGATTGACAATCTGGAGATAGTATAGTTGTCTACCATTAAGCTCAACCTTGCAGAACCTTAAGGATGTACTATCCTACAACAACGGACACAGAAGGAACTACAAGCAAACTCAGAAGATCTTATCTCTTTGCGTGCTCCAAAGATTAAAAGACTGTTGACAGGAAGTTTCCACAAAACCTTCAGTCTAACGTACACCAAAGCTGTGAGACAACGGTCATCTCCTTGTCCTCATTCAAATCGGAGATACAAATACAAGATGAGCTCGAAGACAACCAAGAGAGAGAATTCAATTCATATTGAAGAGCGGCTAGAACTCTGCAGCTTTCAAGTCTTCGAATTTTTCTCTAGAGCCAGAAATTCAGTCTTTTCGATCTTGGCTCTTAGCTCCCTATGCTGTGAGAGAAAAATTAAGGAAGAGCTAGTTTAGTTCTGAGAGAGTGCACTTTGTGTAGATCTTCGTCTCTCAGTGCTTGTAGCTCCAGATTGAGTTTTGTAAAAGCTTGATCTAGGGGCTAGTCTTTTTCTCTCAAGAATTTTTCCTGTGTTATTCCTTCGTGTGTGAAGGAAGACCTGGTGGTTTCCAGGGTGGTGTTATTCCCTTCGTTGTGTGAAGGAACCTGGTGTGTACCAGGGGTTGTATTCCCTTCAGGGTTGAGGAAGACCAGCTAAGCTGGGTGTTGTTTTTGTCCATAGGGGACTGTACCCCAGTTAGTGAAATCCTGAGGGTTGCTCAGGGACTGGACGTAGGACTCCTAAGGAGAGGAGATCCGAACCAGGATAAATCTGTGTGTTGTGTGATTGTCTTCTTTGTGTGATTGTTGTTTTTACTAACCATTACTATCCCTTTCAGAACTCTTTATGTTTGTTGAGTTCAGGTTTTTTATCAGATAACTTTTAAAGACCCTTCACCCCCCCCCCCCCCCTTTGGGTTAGCCAACCGGGCAACAAGGAATGTGAGGCTTGGATTGTGTATGGATGGATTCAATCCATTTGGTAGTAGAGCAGCCCCTTACTCTTGTTGGCCGGTGTTTGTTACCCCATACAACCTCCCACCACATTTGTGTATGAAGCGTCCATATCTATTCTTATCGCTACTCATTCCTGGGCCGAAATCTCCAAGTAAAAATTTGGATGTATATTTGAGGCCGCTCATTGATGAGTTGAAGTCATTGTGGACTGATGGTGTTGTCACCTACGATGCCCACCGAAAGCAAAATTTCAACATGAGGGCTGCTATACTCTGGACAATTAGTGACTTTCCTGCATATGGCATGTTGTCAGGTTGGAGCACACATGGGCGTCTGGCTTGTCCATGTTGTATGGAGGATACAAAGTCATTCAATTTGATTAATGGACGAAAGCCGTGCTGGTTTGACTGTCATCGTCGATTTTTACCAGATGATCATCCATTTCGACGACAGAGGAATATGCCTTTCGAAAGGGCACAATTGAACTAGAAGGACCATCACACGACTGTCTGGCAGAGAAATACAGAGTCGTTTGAGATACTTCCCAGATACACCGACAGACAGTAGGATGAACAACCTTCCCTAGGAAAGATCACAATTGGGCAAAAAATCAATATTCTGGGAACTACCGTATTGGTCAACTTTGTTGATACGACATAACTTGGACGTGATGCATGTGGAGAAAAACGTGTTAGATAATGTGTTAACACTGTGATGAATGTGAAGGGAAAACAAAGATATAGTAAAATCTCGTATGGACCTACAGGAAATATGTAGAAGACCTGAGTTAGAGTTGCAAGAGGTTAACAACAAACTATTTAAAGCAAAAGCAGCTTATGTGCTTGACCAACACAGGTAAAGGAGGTATGTCAGTGGTTGCAACAGTTAAGATTTCCAACGGATATGTGTCCAACATTGCTCGGTCTGTAAAAATGGATGAGGGAAAATTATATGGGTGAAGAGCCATGATTGTCATATCTTCATGCAACGGTTGATTCCCTTAGCATTCCGTGATATTTTGGATAAACCTATTTGGGGGGCCTTAACCGAGTTGAGCCGCTTTTTCAGAACCTTATGGCATCAGAAGTTGTAGTAGATGAGGTGCAGAAGCTTGAGCAGACCATAGTCATTACAATCTGTCAGTTGGAGAAATATTCCCTCCAGCATTCTTTGACTGTATGGAACACTTACTCATACACCTACCATATGAAGTCCAAGTTGGTGGTCCTGTACAATATCGGTGGATGTATCCATTTGAAAGGACATATATATTTCTACTTTTTTTTTGGTGTCTTTGCTTAGTATTGAGTTGTTTTCACAGATGCATGTTCAATCTCAAGAAGAAGGTTCGGAACAAAGCTAAGGTGGAGGGTTCTATTTCTGAAGCGTACATTTCAGAGGAGATTTCAAACTTCTCGTCAATGTACTTTGAACCTCACATTCAAACACGGTATACCCGGCCACGCGCAATGATGATGGGGGACAACTTGGTGCACCTGATCAGTTGTCCATATTTAAATATCCTGGACGTGCATTCGGTAGCAGCCAAACTCGAATTTTAGAAGATAGAGAGCAAGATGCCGCACAAATTTATATCCTTTTAAATTGTGTGGAGGTTGAACCATATCGAGTAAGTATAGTATAGATATGTTGTGAAAAAAATCATGTGCATTCAATGTGTAACTATGTAATTGAGGTCTGTTTAAATTTTCTCATTCATAGGCTATTTGATAAGGAGTTACTACAACATAATCCACACCTCAGTAATGCTGAGGTCGAGAAGGAACGTGAAAAAAAATTTGATGTATGGTTGAAAGCATGGTAAGGACTATGTCTTGTGTTTTTTCTATATAAAGAAGATTGACTATATGTTTAAGGTATATTTTTTTATCTTGAATGTTCAATAGGTGAGACAAGGTCGTGTCAGCGACAACAAGATACGTGAATTAAGTTACGGTCCAGCAAAGCATGTACAATGTTATAATGGGTACATTGTCAATGGTTACCGATTCCATACAAATGAATACGGTCTACAAAAGTCGACAATGAATAGTGGAGTCTGTGTTAAGGTAGTACTTATGCTGAAAATGAACTTGACTACTATGGTATCTTAGAGGAGGTCATGGAGTTGACTTACCTGGGAGTAGATAATACGGTAATATTATTCAAGTGTCATTGGTTTGACCCCACGAAAACAAAAGTTGATAAAATATCATGTATTGTTGATGTGAAGCATAAGTCAAGGTTGAGAACATATGAACCTTTTATATTGGCAGCACAGGCCCAACAAGTCTATTATGCTACATATCCAACAATGAGGAGGTCTGACATACATGAATGGTGGGCTGTATGCAAAGTCAAATCTAAGTTGTTTCCTGAGTTTCAATTAGAGGAGGATGAGAATGTTGAAGAACAGACAAACGATGATTATTTTCAAGCAGATGATATAGATGACCTCCCATATGATCATGGTATTGCATATGGGTTGTATGACAATATTTCATTGTGTGATGATGCATTAGAAGCAGAAGAAGTTGATCCAAAAGAACTACCACAACAAGCTCGAACCATGCAAGAAAATGATGATGATGATGAGGAGGAGGAGGAGGAGGAAGAAGAAGAAGAAGAAGAGGAATTGAAACCGAAGCTAGTGATGAATAGGTTATGATACATCATTAGGCGGTGATGAAATGGATATTTAAATAGAAATTGGTATGTTGATTTAATAGATACAAACTAGTGATGAAATTGATATATCATTTGATGGTCTCATACTTTATGTTAATTTAATAGACAACAGGTATGCCTCGCGGAGGTCGACCAGCTCGAGGACGTGGAGGTCATACTTCAGATATGAAATTTAATTATTCTATCATAATTATATTTGTAATTATTGAAGTCTAATCATTCCTCATTTTTTCTACAGGTTCACGCTTCGTTCAGGGGCATCGCCTTCCTCCTACTACCACGGCCCCTTCCATGAGAGGTTACATTTTACATAAATTCTATTCATAATTACATTTGTAATCCATGAAGTCTAATTCATAATTACATAATTGGTTTTATGAAACCAGTAATACTCCTACTCACAATCCCCACCCACTCTTCCAATATCTGACCATGGCCATGGCTTATACTACCCTAAATGCCCCTGCCCATTGTTTCTCCAAGCAACACCTTTGCCCAGCACCTTCAATCAACCACAAAAGCAAATAGAACTGGTATGCCCTTTTTTTGATGTGGAGTGTAGTCTGTCCAAGTCAAAGATCTTCTGAAAAAGAAGAGAAAACAAACATAATTGTAAGAGAATGTTGAGTGAGGCAGAAGAAAGAGAGAGGGCAGTGTGTGTGTGTGTGTCTCTTGTGTGTTTTGGACCTTCCCTCCCATGTCCTCTTGCTCTGTTCTCTTGTGTCCTTGGATCTTGTTTTGTCTTACTGGCTGGAAGGGAGCTAACAAGATGGGAGAAGCTTTTGATTCCTCAAACTGGTTACCAACCGGCCACCTCTCTCCCTTCGTCTCTGCACACTACTTTTGTTAACAAGTTTGAACTCTCTTATCTATATACTCTTTTCTCCGATCAAAAGGAGTTGGTTAATGCTCTCTCTCTACTCATTTTTTCTCTGATCAAAAGGACAAGACTAGTAAATGAAGTCTAATTCTTTTATTTTATTCATTTGAAGGTTCTAAAGCATTGCAAACCAAGTATACTGGTTTTTATTCATTTGAAGGAATAAAAAGAACATAGCACAGTTTAACAAGACTAGTAAATGGACTAGTAAATGGACTAGTTATATTTTCCTGCAGACAGAGGGAATGATATATCAATTTTTCCTTTTATATGTTGGCTGTGATTTCTGATATATTAATGCACAATTTTCTACAGGTTCACACTCTA
>CM024763.1:113654392-113701409 GCA_014218235.1 Colocasia esculenta
CACCAGCAGGGGGAGGGGGGCCGGGTGGGGGGTTGGGAAGGGGAGGGGGGCCACCAGCAGGGGGAGGGGGGGGGGTGTGGGGGTTGGGAAGGGGAGGGGGGCCACCAGCAGGGGGAGGGGGGGGGGGTGGGGGGTTGGGAAGGGGAGGGGGGCCGCGTGCAGGGGAGGGGGGCGTGCAGGTGAGGGGGGTGGGTGGGGGATTGGGAAGGGGAGGGGGGCCGTGCAGGGGAGGGGGAGGGGGCGGAGGAGGAAGGTGGGGGGGGGGGGGGAGAGGGGGAGGGGGGATAAAAACATACCGGGTTGGGGCGGCCGACGGCAAAGGTAATGACAGGAGCAGCAGCGAGCGGCGGCGAGGGGCGCGGCGAGTGACGGCGGGGACAGGGGGAGAGGGAGAGCGGAGAGAGAGAGAGAGAGAGAGACGAGAGAGAGAGAGAGAGAGGAGGAGAGAGAGAGAGAGAGACGAGGAGAGAGAGAGAGAGAGAGAGGAGAGGAGAGAGAGAGAGAGAAAGAGGAGGGTTCGCGGGGAGGGGGTGAAAGCGTTTTACCGACGGAACTTCCGACGGAAATATTATCCGTCGGAAACATCCGTCGAAATTACCGTCGGAAACATCCGTCGGTAATCCCGCATTTCTTGTGGTGTTAGTAATCTTAAGTTGCCCGAAGTTGCTTATGAACTCTTATTGCTCATAAGATTATTTTATTCCTTTTTG
Source organism: Colocasia esculenta (assembly GCA_014218235.1). Lineage (NCBI taxonomy): Eukaryota > Viridiplantae > Streptophyta > Magnoliopsida > Alismatales > Araceae > Colocasia > Colocasia esculenta. The sequence continues at coordinate 113,655,103 of CM024763.1, forward strand.
AAATTTTGCTTCATATGTATGAGTCTTTCTCAAATCGGTCTTTTTCTTCTTCCAGGTAGATTGTCTGGATTTGATTTGAACTTAAATTACCACTTCCATGGAAATATTTTATAATGTGATGTCTGAATGAACTTTTAGATTTTAAATTTTTCTTAGAGTACTTTGTTTAGATCTTTGGAGATTATGAACTTTAACTATTTAGTGTTGGAACAAATAAAGAAACGGGTAGACTTGAGTTTCCAGTTAATCTGAAAGAATATGAACATTATAAGGTACTAACAACATATTTCTGGCGTCAAAATATAACATGGATGAAACTGGTATGTATGGTTGGAAGGAATTATTTTATGTAGATGGATAAATGATGACTTATAATATAGGAGCTGTGTTATTTACCACATTTAGTGAGTGGAAGATAGATTATGATGACTAAGGATATTTACTACATACACATGTTAATTTACCACAAATTACTCATATCTTCCTCTTGATTCAACTCTCAAAATGTCACTAAAATGTCATCAGCGTCATATTAAAATCTGAGAACTTAAAATAGGAACTGTACGTTTTCAAGATAAAGATAAAACATATGTATGTCATCAGTGTATATAATTATACTCACTGGTTTCAGATTCTTCGTGGTTATGCTCATGTCTCATCAATCATCTAAATAATTCTAGATAGCATTGAGAAGAAAACCCCTTTCAACTTTTTCAGACAAACAACTGAATTATGGGGGATGAGCTTAAAAAGAATTAGATTAATAGATCAAATATGTGATAGGGAAGACTTCGAGATTAAGTTAACCATTTGAAAAAAGAGCCAAAAATCATTATAGATGTTGATAGCTATGCCGTTCCAGACCATCCATGTCTAGCATTTGTGAATATCTTCTTTGACTGATAGTATAGATGACCAAACTAAGGAGGAGGTAGATCTAACTTTTTTCACATCCCACCCAAAAAAGGTAAGATATTTTGCCCTAGACTCAAGTGGATGACTGTTCTTTCTGCCACGACATCAAATGAATTTTTCTTCGGCAACATCGGCAAGGGCCTCGGCGGCATCCGGCCGTGGATCCTCGTCAAGCCACAGAAGGGGCGGATGCGGGAGCCCACCTGCGTGCGGGACATATCCTTGGAGCCCTGCTTCCACTCGCCGACGAGGTACATCTGCCGGGAGAACAAGAGCGGCGACAACGGGAACGTAGTCCCTTTCGTCACCCACTGTAGGGGCGTCAGCTGGGGCCTCAAGCTGGTCGACCGCACACAGTACGTAGTTGTTCGAGTTCGCATCCAGCTCTGGCAATGCCTTCGTAGCTAGTTCACGTACTTGTTCTCGATCAGGGCAAGCAAAATGATCAATAGTGTATTAGATCTGTACGAGTTGAGATATTTCGACACCCATGTATCATGTATTAGAACCAGGTTGGTGTCGCCGGTCTTGTGTCGCCCTTTAGATTTGGGTTTGGAAAAGTAAAGCCCATTTGTTCAATTGGAATGGCATTGGGCCATAGTGAGCCGTTCGACTTCACAAAACTCGAGCCAAACACCCAGGAAAGCCAATAAGTAGTGGAATATTAGAAACATTTAATGGCAATTTGGCGATGGACCTTCAGGATTTCTTGCATGCATGACCATTAGTTTGGACATCAGAATATGTAGTGTGAATAAGAAACCCCTGTGATGGCCGTCTGATCGAAGGACCTACAGGATTTGTTGGACTTTTCTGTTTAGACATCAGATGGTACCACATAGCCAGCCCATAAACTGGTCGACCTATCAAATTAAGGAGCAACGGGATACCATCCCGATCGATCGAATGGCTCCAGAAGACGCTCTACGACATACTTGATCACCCACTCGGGTGTTTCACATACGGATGCGTGCTAGATCCAAGAGAGACCCATATAGAGACAATAAGAACATGTAATAACAAATAAACGTTGCTCGCGCAGTAATGGGGCGAGCCATATGAGAATATTTACAAGAGAGCTAGCTCCACACAACACAGGTTCTCCCAACCCACCACCTTCAAAAACGTTTTCTCACAACCCCTCCCCACACGCCATGAGATTCATCGAAGAAAAGGATCAAGTCCCACCTAAAGTTAAGTTGTACCCATTTTTGAGGCCTCCTCATATATATTCCATGACTAATGGACGGTGGTGGAATTTGTTATCAAGATCAAGTTATCACTATGTCAAAATTTGAGTTGTGTATAAAGATCACTATCTTTTATTTTCACTTGATTATCAATCATATTATTAGTTGGACTAAGCAGAGACTTGGCCTTCCAATCTCACGTCAAGGCAACGTTATTCAAGAAAGAGTACTCTGACTTTGCTCTCTATCTACCACACTAACAATCTCTCTCTAACGGCACTTAGGATATTGAACTCACTATTCACTCTAATGCTATTATTATCAGGATCAGATTATCATTACATCAAAACTCGAGTTGTACTTATAAATTATCATCTTTTCATTTAACTTGACTAGCAATAAATTATAAATTAGACTTGTTGATTCTATAATTAGACCCTCCATACATCACATGACGCAACATTACTCAGAAAAACATTGACTTAGTCATCCAAACCTACCTTGCCAACATATCAATTTAAGCTCTATATAAACTCTCTTGAAATGAGGTGACTTATTATTAAATTAAAAAATATATATAATTAAGGCAGATTTTCATCGAGCCTACTTGTGTCACATAAACATACGTCTCTTCCCCTACCGCAAGTAGAGACTGCTAAGCATGGTAACACTTTCCGGGCGTGATCTGTACCACGACCCACCTAATTATTGTTTCCCTGGAGTAAGATTCTTTGATATATGTAGGCATGTTACGAAAGATTGGGAACTAAAAAACTGTGAAGATATCTTTGATTCAGAAACTTACAGACCGGCTGCGTTCATCAAGGAACAAACCAGAAGACGATGACGTTGAGCTACTATAAGAAATTGGATCATTAGTGATGGATGTATTATTCCGTCCTTAAAAGTTTATTTGGTTGTATGTAAAATAATTTAATAGGGAAACAATTTTTCATAGAATAACTTTTACATGAAAATAAAAATCATAATTACCTGTTTAGTTGTCACATGAGAAAAAAAAAGATGAAATGTCAATAACATAAATGTAAGATTTTACTCGAAAATTGTATAGAGGGCATGAGATTTTATGATCTACTCAAATGATAAAGAGTACATACTCCCTGTGCACTATTTCACACTATTCATCAATTTTTTATTTTACTTATTTTTTATGGATAAATTAATTAGGAGTCTCTATCAGATTTTTGATTTATTTATTATTCTCTAACAGAGCTGTAACTTATTACAGTAAGTGTTATCATATATTACAGTATACGTTAAGTCCTGTTACAGTAAAGACCTCCCTGTTACAGTCAAGACTTCTAATTAATTTATCTTATTTTATTTTAAATATTTTTAAAGTAAAAAATTAAGATAACTAATGAAAAACTAGTAACTTTGACCAGAGCAATTTAAAGTAAGAGAACTAAAATAAAACACAACTAGAATGAATAGTTATATATATTTTAATAAAAAATTAAAAATCAAATTAACTAATAAAAAATAATTAAATTTAACAAAGACTACTTAAATGAGTGGAAAGAAAATAAAAATGCAACTTGAATGAATAATGCTTAAAAATTGTCATTGTAGAAACTGAAATGGTGCAGTATGCAGCATGAATTGTAAAATGGCGTCTGCGTCTTTACTGTGGATGCCAAAATTTAGAATTTTTAGGATATAGTTTTTTAGATTTTATTTTTAAGAATACCAAATGATCTAAAAATAATTTTTTTCTAAAAACTTTTTCCTATAAACATTTTACACGGACCCTAAGTACAGAACCAAAAGTACGATTAACTCTAGGCTATATTTTTGTATATCCTTAAAATCTTGCATATGTATCTGTATCATATATACTCCTAGTTAGAATCATCATATATATCACTTTGTAGCATCCTAAAGTGATCCTTCAATGACCGCTCTCGCTCTGGACATATAATTGTCCTTTAATAATTACATATGATCAGGGGGTATAGGAACGCGTAAAATGCCAGACATTGAGCATGAAACCCAAATTAATACAATTTAATTACTTCCATATGAAAAGACAATGACTTCAGAAACATAAGAACAGCTCAGGATGTAATGATCTACGGCTATGCATCAGTCACGTACGTACAATCCCTTTCAGAGCTTTCTGTAAGTAGAATTCCCACCGAGAGAGATCAAACTTAACGAAGAAAGTTGTATCTATATATGTTCAGAAAATTCTTCTTACATGCAACAACATATATAGCTACCGTCTAGAGTTTTTTTTAAAAAAAATTATTAATAATCAGAGAAACTGACAACCATAGGCAAAACCAATACAGATCAACGACAGAAAAAGACTATATAAACTCTATAGAAGATCGATCTCACGAGTGAATTCGTCGAAGAACAATCCGAAGGTATAAAATCAGTCGACGTGAACAACGTTTCATGTCTTCTTCATCCGAATCTATTTTTGATGTCTCTTGATCAAATCGAAACTGTGACATGAAATATTTTCAACTTTAACAAACTCTGACCGTCTAGAGGGTTGACTAATTAACAACAGTTTAGAATATGCAATCACCATCCCATATGCTTCCAATCCCTTACCACCACACACTACCTCCCATGTTCTTTAGCTAGCTTTATTAATTGTTAGTCTATCACCAAATTAAACCACTCTCTCTCACACAGATAACGTTGCTCGCACAGTAATGGGGCGAGCCATATGAAACTATTGACAAGAGAGCTAGCTCCATACAAGTTGCATAGGCGTGCAACGCAGGTTCTCCCAACCCAACCCAACACCATCAAAAACGTTTTCTCACAACCCCTCACCACACGCCATGGGATTCATATCGAAGAAAAGGACCAAGTCCCACCTAAGTTTGTACCCATTTTTTTGGGCTCTCCTCCAGCAATATATATATTCCACCACTAATGGATCGGTGGAATTTCCTATCAAGATCAAATTATCACTATATCAAAACTTGAGTTGTATATAGAGCTCACTATCTTTACTTCACTTGATTATCAATTATATTATTAGTTGGACTAATCAGAGACTTGGCCTTCCAAATCTTACGCCATGCAATGTTATTCAAAAAGATTACTCTGACTCTGCTCTCCAGATCTACCACATTAATAATCTCTCCCTAATGACACTTTTGGATATTGAACCTACTACCTCACTCTAATACATTTATTATCAGTATCAAACTATCATTACATCAAAACTCGAATTATATGTACAAATCATCTTTCGTTTAACTTGACTATCAATCACATTATAAATTGGACTTATCAGATTCTATCACTAGACCCTCCATACATCACTGACGCAATATTATTCAGAAAAGGCGCTGACTTAGTCCTCCAAACCTACCATGCCAACATCAATATTAAGTTCATAAACTCTCTTAAAAGAGGTGACATTATTATTAATTAAAAAGATATAATTAAGGTAGATTTTGATCAATCCTTACTTTGTGTCACATAAACATGTCTCTTCCCCTACTGCAAGTTAGAGACTTCCTAATGCATGGTACACTTTCCAGGTCTGATCTGTACCACGACCCACCAAATCTAAGCCCACAGACCAAGACCTCTAACATGGATCCACCAGTGAAGTCCGGTGGAGTTGTGCCCAACTGTTCAGCTCGAAGCCATTCCATCCCCTTCATCTACTGTTGGCGTCTGTTTGCAGCTCTGCCACCCACCTAATTATTGTTTCCCAGCTGGAGCAGCACAAGGGCAAGATTCTTTGATATATGTAGGCATGTTACGAAATTTAGGAACTAAAAAACTGTGAAGATATCTTTAATTCAGAAACTTACAGACCGGCTGCGTTCATCAAGGAACAAAACCAGAAGACGATGATGTTGAGCCACTATAAGAAATTGGACAATTAGTGATGGATGTACTATCCGTCGCTAAATGTCAGAACCTTCGCCCTCAAACTATTCTTCGGCGCATACATTTCTAAGATTAGTCATCTACGGAATTGGAAGAGTCTCTTTTCCTAGGTCAGAAGTTCTAATTTCTATCGATTGGTCTTCCATTTACATAAATGTCTTTTAAGATGACGTTTGATGTCAAGAGAGGTCGGGAATAGAAAGAAGAGTTTTTGATCTATTCTAATACCAATGGTCCCTAAGAATTTGAAATAATGATTGTAACAACGTCATGGTAGGAATATGGATGTTGAGGATCCGGCTAAGTCAATCGATTAAAATTTTTACCTAAAAGTAAGAGGTCTTGAGTTCGATTTTTGGGAGACTTATTTGGACTACATATTGATACGGGTGGTCCAGGCCGACATATGTTCTCGGGCTGGCGCCCAAACCGACATCCATAATCGTCGGTTGCTCGAACTATCCCGACCTGGGGACATTAGCCAAAATAAGGCAGGAGAGTCGTCCACGGTAAGAGCCTGGTCGACACCGGACTCACCGGGGAGATTCTCGGAAAACGTCCTGTTGGTCCGCGCGATATCCGCGAGCCATGTCGTCCTGCCTTCTTAGGTGCGGCAATCACGAGCCTAGTCAGGTAACCCTAATCATCTCGCTGGCTATTTCTAGCGCGGGCTCATAAATGGAGGATACGAAGGGTTCAGCTGTCATAGGAAGGTCCTAGCCCTATAAAAGATGCTTAAATGTTCCATCACAAGGTACATTACTTCTAGCACCAAAACTCTTTTGCTCCGACCTCCCGAACTGACTTGATCGTCGGAGTCTCTACCCACGAGGAGGCTCGGTGGAGTTGCAGGTCGGAGCTCGATCACGTTTCACCTCGTCGCCTCGCCATCATCCCTTGGGTCTCCGGCTCGGCTTGAGTCGATCTCACTTGCTTTAGCAGCAACATTTGGCGCCGTCTGTGGGAAGCTCATACGAAAAGCTTCTATTCATGGCACCCAAGGGAAAGATGGTAGCTCGTTCATCTGGCGACGAGGTCGCCCCCACCACGGTCATTGAAGAAGTTGCCGAAGGAGGTTCCGGCACTGAAGAGCAAGATTCGAACACCTCCTCCCTCCTCGACCGCGTTGAGCAGATGCTCACCAGCCTCCAGCAAGTACTGGCTCGGATGGAGCACAACCAGCAAGCACCACTGGCCCAGGGGGAGGCCACTGTTCGTCCGGTCGTCCCAGCAACGGATGTCCCAAGAGATGCCGGGGTGACCGGCCCCCAAGCGGTACCTCCGGCGATGTCGGCTAGCCACGCTGCATCGAAAGGGCGGCGCCAGTAGCTTCGGCGCCGGTCCCACCGCAGATCGTCACGCACCTTGTGGCCCCAGCATCGGCAGTTGAGCATGGAGTAGTGAGGACCGAGGTCGGCGACCACTTCTCGGCCGAATCCATGCCGGCCTCGGCAAGTGTACTCCTTGCGAATCCTCAGTGGAGGAGTGACCTGCAAGAGATGAATCGGAAATAGAAGCCTTGCAGCGCGGCACCCGCGCACCATTGTTGGCGACGCTCTTGTCCACCTCGCCATTCATCGAGGGGATAACCTCGGCGCTTGTCCCAGCGAAGTTGCAGCTCCCCAAATTCTGGCGTTACAATGGAACGACCACCCAGTGCATCACCTCGACCATTTCCAGGGGCGGGCGAGATGCTAAATATTACTGATGCTTTAAAGTGTCATGCTTTCATGTCTACTTTGGACGACACAGCTTTGCAGTGGTTCAAAGCGCTCCCCGCTCATTCGATTGTCAACTTCCCCGACCTGGCGCAACGCTTCTTGGACCACTTTTACAACACAGTGCAACACTCATTGTGCACCGACGACCTATGGCTCATCGCACAGAAAGAGGGCGAGCTGTTCCACGATTACGCCAAGAGGTTTCAACTTGAGGTCATGAAGGTTGTAGATCTAGACCTAAGGACGGCAGTCAACATCCTGACGAGGGTTTGCTCCAACGCGCCGTTCGTGGCCTCCATCGCCAAGAAGCCGCCTTGAGTCTCTCCGACCTCCTCTCTAGAATGCAAAAGTACGTGAGGCTGGAGTCTACCCTCAGAGCTGCCGGAAGGCTCGGGCGCCCCGTCTGAGCATAGAGCAACAAGTGCAGAACCAACTTCGAAGAAGCCGAGAAGAGAAGAGTCATCACGCGGAGAAAGGCGACGTGACTCAGACCGCCGACCCGACTCGGATCGCCGCCCAGATGAGTCTCAGCGCGTCAGGGACCTCCCCCGCTTTGAGAGATTGCCTTCCGAGATCCTCCCCATCATCAAAAAGCTACCGGAGTTCCGACGCCCTGAGCCGATGACGGCCGCCGTTCGGACGTGAGCCAACCTCTACTACGAGTACCACAAGGAGTTCGGGCACCTCACCGACCAATGTCGAAGTCTCAATGGAGATCTCGGAGATGTTGCGGCAAGGAATCATTGGAAAAGATGTCGTGGATAGGAGGACAAAGGCGCGCACCGGAGGACAAGCGTGGACAAATGAAGGAAAGGGGGCCGTCCTGGTTCTCGCGGGCGGCTCGGCCAGCGGCGGCGATAGTGGGAGAAAGCGGAAGGCTTACGCGTCGGCTGTAAACATCAGCTCGAGCATGCCGGCGCCGGGGGCCCGGGGGGTCATCACCTTTTCCCGACGAGGATGGGGTCGGCCTGAGTCTCCCCTACGACGACGCGTTGGTTATCCATGCTGACGTCGATGGGTACAATGTACATCGCATCCTTGTTGATAATGGAGCTGCACCCGATGTCCTTTTTTATGACTATTTTGTGAACATGACCAACCTGAGCACCGAGCTCAAACCGGTCGCTACTCCTCTCTTTGGGTTTAGCGGCACCCGTACTGCGGAATTAAAAGTAACTCTGGACACTCGACCACATCATGTGATGGTTAGGTCGACTTTCTTGTTGTAAAAGTAAAATCGGCCTACAATGCGATTTTTGGTCGGGGCTTGCTGGGGAAACTGGGAGGAGTCCCCTCCACTTATCATCAAAAGTTGAAGTTCCCGACCCCCAGCGGGATAGGCGAGGTCGTGGGTAACCAGACCGAGGCCCGAAGATGTTATGTAAACTCTATCAAGCAAAGGAACCGATGATTCCTGAGTACAGGACTGTTCTTGAGAGTGCAGAGAGGCATGAACTAGCCGAGCAAACAAAACAGATAGAAGTGGAAAATGGAGCCCTGGTAGTCGGCGTCGAGCTTCAGGAGATGGAGGCAAAAATAGTTGATTTTTATCAAAAGAAGTGGCGATGTCTTCGCCTGGTCGGAAGACGACCTACCGGGGATTGATCCGGAGGTTATTCAGCATCACTTGAACATGGATCTCGAGGTCTGACCGGTGCGGCAGAAGAAGCGACCATTGTCGGCCGACCGACAGGAGGCGTGGACAACAACTTGGTGAAGTACTTGCGTGCTGGAACAATCCAAGGCGCTTTCTACCCAGAATGGGTCGCGAATGTCGTCCTCGTACGGAAGGAGAATGGGAAATGGCGCATGTGCGTGGACTTCACCGACCTGAACAAAGCATGTCCGAAGGATAGCTTCCCACTCCCTCGCATAGATCAGCTCGTCGACTCTACTGCGGGGCACGAACTCCTCAGCTTCCTCGACGCCTACTCAGGGTACCACCAGATCCGAATGGCGCCTGAAGATGAGGAGAACATCCTTTACCACGGAAAAGGTCTGTATTGTTTTACCCGAATGCCGTTTGGATTGAAGAATGCAGGGGCAACGTACCAAAGGCTCGTCAACATGATGTTCGAGGAGCAGATCGGGAAAACAATGGAAATCTAAATCGACGACATGCTGGTGAAAAGCCGACGTGCCGAGGACCACGTTCGAGACCTGGCCGAGATGTTTTATGTATTACGGCGGTACGGGATGTAGCTGATCCCGAGAAGTGCATTTCGGTGTACGAGCTGGAAAGTTTCACGGCTACCTCGTCTCTGGCCGAGGAATCGACGTCAACCCCGACAAAGTGCAGGCAATCATCGACATGACGGCTCCGAGAACGTTTAAGGAAGTACAAAGGCTCAACGGCAGGGTAACTGCCCTCAGCAGATTCATGTCCAGGTCGGCGGAGCGTTGCAGACCCTTTTTCGAAGTGCTAAGGAAGGGACGGTTCAAGTGGACCGAGGAGTGCCAGACGGCATTTGACGAGCTAAAAGCGTACCTGGCCCATGTACCTACGCTTAGCAAGCCAGTGGTCGGGGAGGAACTGCTATTATACCTTTCCACAACAGCTTACTCAATTAGCTCGGTGCTCGTGCGGGAAGAGGACCGAAATCACCTCCCAGTATATTATACAAGTAAAGCTTTGCGAGGAGCCGAGCAACGTTATTCTGACCTAGAGAAGGTGGGATATGCTCTGGTGATGGCCACACGGCGGCTTCATTCGTATTTCCAGGCACACAAAGTCGTCATCCTCACCGACGTACCCATCAGGCAAGTTCTCTGCCGTCCCGAGGCCTCGGGAAGGTTGGCAAGGTGGGCTATTGAGCTCGGGGAGTTCGACATTGCGTACAGGCCTCGGGTTGCCATCAAGGCCCAGGCTCTCGCCGACTTCATCTCAGAAGGAACAACAAGGACGCGTGAGGAAGAAGTAACAGACGTCGAGGATGGAAAGTCTTCGTGGACGGGGCGTCCACTCGCATGGAAGTGGGCAGGGGTCGTCCTTCACTCTCCTGACGGCCTCGTCTTTAGGTACGCAATTCGTTTCGGCTTTAATGCTTCTAATAATGTGGTCGAATATGAGGCGGTGATCTCAGGGCTCAAGATGGCTAGATCGCTCGGAGCAACAAAAAATCCTCTCTATAGCGACTCCCAGTTAGTCGTTAGCCAGGTCTCACAGGAGTTCGAAGCAAGGAAAGCTAAGCTCTCGTCATACATGGACAAGGTCCGAGACTGATGGAGTTGTTCGAGTCGGTCGAGCTGCAGAAGATCCTAGGGCCGAGAACTCCTAGGCAGACGCACTATCCAATATGCGTCGTCCTCGGAGGACTCGGAGTCCTCGGTGTTGGTAGAAGAGCTCCGCGAGCCCTTTGTAGGGTCCAAGGAAGTCTTATGTACCGAGGCCGAACCAACGTGGATGACCCCGCTTGTGGAGTTCATCAGGAGCGGGCTGCTGCCGGAAGATCGAGAAGAAGCTGCAAAGACGAGAAGGCGAGCAACGAGATTCTTCCTGATCGGCAACGACCTGTACCGGAGAGGGTTCAGCTATCCGCACCTCCGGTGCATAAGCCCAAGCCGAGTAGGGGTGATCATCAGCGAGGTGCACGAAGGGACAAGCGGATGTCATGTTGGGTCTCGGTCCCTTGTTCAAAGAATAACCCGATAGGGTTATTGGTGGCCGACCATGTTGAGAGATGCCGAGGGCTACGTAAAAGTTGTCGCCAATGTCAGCTCTTCGGCAGGATTCACCGACAACCACCCTCGGAGCTTACGCCAATAACTGCCCCGTGGGCATTCGCCCAGTGGGGAATGGACATCTCGGGCCGTTCCCTCCGGCATCAGGTCAGCGGAAGTTCATCATCATCGAAGTCGACTACTTCACCAAGTGGGTCGAGGCCGAGCCGTTAGCGAAATCACAGACGCTAACACCTAGGGTTTCGTTTGGAAAAATATTATATGCAGGTTCGGCCTTCCTCGAACAATCATCACCGACAATGGCAGGCAATTTGACAACGTTAGGTTTCGCCGCAACTACGAAAAGCTCGGAATTGATCATCGGTTCTCCTCGGTCTCTCATCCTCAGTCAAATGGACAGGCCGAGGTGACTAATCGAACGCTCCTCGACGGATTGAAGAAGAGGCTAGACGATCACAATGGCCGGTGGGCCAACGAACTTCACCATGTACTGTGGGCCTATCGGACGACGCCCCGAGAGGCCACTCGAGAGTCTCATTTCGCACTCTCTTTTGGGGTGGAGGCGATGACCCCTGTGGAAATCCTCGTGCCATCCAGAAGAGTCCTAGGCTTCAAGCGTGAAAGCAATGATAGCTCATTACGCGCCGAGCTAGACTTTATCGAGGAGCGACGAAACAATGCGGCGGCGAGGATCGAAACTTATCAACGCAAGGTGAAGAGGAGTTTCGATGCAAGCATCAGGCCTCGACGCTTCAGCACAGGGAGACTCATCCTCCGAAAGCTCTCTGTCTCTGACCCAAAGTTAGGGGGAGGAAAGCTCGCTGCCAACGGGAATGCCCTATCGGGTTATCGAGGTTCTCGGCCATAGAGCTTATCGGCTCGCTCATCTAAACGGGTCGGCCGTTCCAAGGACATGGAATTCCGAACACCTCCGACGTTACTATCCTTGAAACACGTCCGAGATCGCTTCGGCTCTCACGATGTAAATGTGGTCGCTTTAGTCCTCTACTTGCTTTAAAAGTATTAACGAGGTCGCTTCGGCACTGTACGTGTGTTATCGTGAGAGGTCGCTTCGGCACTCTACGTGTGTTATCGTGAACGAGGTCGCTTCGGCACTCTACGTGTGTTATTGGGAACGAGGTCGCTTCGGCACTCTACGTGTTATCGTGAACGAGGTCGCTTCGGCACTCTACGTGTGTTATCGTGTGAACGAGGTCGCTCGGCACTCTACGGGTGTTATCGTATGAACGAGGTCACTTCGGCACTCTACGTGTGTTATCATGAACGAGGTCACTTCAGCACTGTTATCATAAACAAGGTCGATTCGTCTCTCTTAAACGTAGTTGTTCCGACAATTGTTTGCATAACGAGTCAAAATAACGAGCTGGAGAATTGAGGAAGTCTTGATAAGAAAAAGCGAAATTAAAAGTTCTCCTCAACGTCAAAGTCCGAGAAGTACAAAAGAAGTCCTAGAAAGCCCCGACCTATTCAGTCTGAGGAACCGACGAATCTTCGGCTATAACATTGTCGGCAGCCTCGGCAATTGTCTTGTCGGCGGTGACAGACAGTGCTTTGTCCACAACCGCGGCCACCTCCCCGTCATCTGCCTCGCCGCCCTCGTCGCCTTAAGCAAGAAGGACCGCCTCGGACAGATCAAGGTCGGCGTGCAATTCCCTGACCCGCTCAAGGCAAGAGTTGTAACCCTCCTGGAAAAGGCCGGCGACTTCTTCCTGGAGTTCGTCAGACACGTGATATTCCTCTATCGCCTTTTCACGCTCGTCGGCCACGAGCTGCGCGGTCTGCTCCTTGGTCCTCTTGTGGGCCCGGATTTCTTCAATGAGCGCTTCCTTTTCAGCCTAGAGCGCATTCTTCTCGGCCCGAAGGGCAGCGCGGAGCTCGTCCTCGGTCTTCTTCACTAGCTCTGCCTCCTCCACTAGAATGGCCTTCTCGGCAGCCAGTCCCTTGTCGGCCTCGGCTAGCCGCTTCTCAACCAATAGCCTCGCCGCCTCTGCTCGGTGAAGAAAGGCCTCGAACGAGGACATTTGGCAAAGCACCGATGAGTAGAAATCATCTATGAGTTGGCGCGGCCTCTTGGTCAGGGCATTTGCTTTTTGTCTCGGCGGGAAGAGACTGGCGCCCCCTGTCTGTTGGACTCATAATCTGCTCCCGGGGTTGGGTCGACCCTGAGGGAGCATCGGACGGAGATGTCGGCTGGCACCGAGGGCGTTTCGCTGCTCTCTCCTCCTGATGATGGGCTTGAGGCATGGGAACTCCCCCATGCTCAGGAACCTCTTCTGCGACGTCGGCACGCTGATCCACTCCCGGGCGCGAGCACGCTTCTCCAGCGAGAAGCAACCTTCTTCTTGCCTCTCGGCAACACCTTTCCATGTGCCAACTCAGAGAGGGAAGGGCCCTTCCGTACCTTCGATGACGAGGTCTCCTTGTCGGCCATTGCTGTTGAAGAAAAGAACCGTCAGGCTAAAGAACTAGTCGAACTACTAAAATTCCAAGGGGGGTATGATGACCTTGAGTACCCTCGGTAATTAGCTTGAATAGCTTCTCAGATGGCCTGAAAGGTCGGGCGGCTCCACCGCCTGCAGATATTCAAATTCCGAAAGCTCGATGGCATTGAGCTTCAGTGATCCGAAAGCCTTATCTCGGATGTTGATGGCCGACTAAGAGGTCGGGATAGGCCATCACGAGCTGCTGTGAATAAAGACAAAGTTCCTCTTCCAATTATGGATAGAGGATGGCATCCGGCCGAAATCTGCCGACCAGATCGTGCGGCGAAGTAGAGCCAGTCCCCGAAGGTCTTGACGGAAAAAGAGTAGAAGAGAGGCGCATGGTCAGAAGAACCTCGGCCATGGCGCAAATTGCTAAAGAAACTGACAACCGACCTCAAAGAATTGGGGGTCAGCTGCGAGGGTGCGATTCCTAACTTGAGAAGCAGAAAATGGCGAAAGGATGGAGTGGAAACCGAAGGCTGGCTCGACCGCCTTGGAATAAATACAGACCCCCCTCCCCCCTCTATGGTGTAGTGCACTTGGAGTTGTCTGTTGGAGTACATGGTGGCGTCGACGGGGAGGACCATCCCCGGGTGGGTCTCTCACCAGTGGAATGTTTCTCGGTCGATCTCACACCTGGCGTCGGCCACGGTGTCGGCCTATCGACGCGAGCCTAAAGTGTGAGCGGAAGGCATCCGAGGTACGTATTCCCCATGACTAACCCTCCAAAACAAAGGCGTCGTCAACGGGCCCCGAAACGAGGTATCAGGGTGGGAATCCCTACTAGGGGTCCTGTCGAAACTATAGAACGAGGACGAGAAGACGACGAGGAAGAAGCCCTCAGAAGGAGAACCCTCTGGGACATTCGCCATCTGATGAGACCCAGAAGAACGAGAAGGAGAAAGGCTCATTGCTTACCTCGGAAGGAAGCAAGCAGTGAATGGGCAGGCGAGGTATTCAGATCGTCTTGTCGAAGGTCGTCGGATCGCCGGCAGATCATCAGCTGGTCGCTTGGGAGATGCTCGCGTGAAGAAGTAAGGTGCCTTTTGAGCAACTACCCCCACTATTTATTGGCTCAGGGGGGTCAATTTGATTGGACGACCAAAATGATATCGCGACTAACCAGCGCACGATCTCCGCCACATGTCAGAAGACACACGGTCGGAAAGAGATCACCAGGATCCCTAAAGCGCGCGACCATTGAGGATAGCCATCAGTTAGTAGGGAAGTCGAGGCGGCAATATGATCCCTGGTGTAACCGTACCGCAATAATGCACATTGGTACGACGCGTAACAGTGCTGCGCTGGCGTTTTAAACTCGCATGATAGGGCGGCGCTAGCATCATGGGGATACGGTCGAATTCGTCAAATCACCTAGGATAACTACACAACCGTGAGCAACCACGTGACAAAATGGCGATGAAACAGGACAACTTCACCTCGGGGCAAGTGCTCGTCCCGATGCGAACCTGGGGGGCCAATGATACGGGTCATCCCAGGCCGACATATGTTCTCGGAGCTGGCACCCAAACCGACGTCCATAATCGTCGGTTGCTAGGATTATCCGACCTGGGGACATTAGCCATAATAAGGCAGGGGAGTTGTCCACGATAAGAGCCTGGTCTACACCGGACTCACCAGCGAGATTCTCGAAAAACGTCCCGTTGGTCCGTGCGATATTCGCGAGCCATGTCCTCTTGCCTTCTTAGGCGCGGCAATCACGGGCGTAGTCAGGTAACCTAATCATCTCGCTGGCTATCTCTAGCGCGGGCTCATAAATGGAGGATACGAAGGGTTACAGCTGTCAGAGGAAGGTCTAGCCCTAAAAAGATGCTTAAACATTCCATCACAGGTACACTACTTCTAGCACCAAAACTCTTTTGCTCCGACCTCCCGAACTGACTTGATCATCGGAGTCTCTACCCACCGAGGAGGCACGTTGGAGTTGCAGGTTGGAGCTCGATCACGTTCACCTCGTCGCCTCGCCATCATCCCTTGGGTCCCCGGCTCGGCTTGAGTCGATCTCACTTGCTCTAGCAACAACACATGCTCTAGCAGCAACACATATAATTTTTTGAAGTGTGTAGATCCAAATTTTTTTGACCAAATGAGATAAAAATAATACAGATACACAAAAATTTAAAGCTACTAAATTTTGATCTTGAGATCTACGAGTATTAATCTCTGAATCACAAAATCAAGCGAGACAGGAGTTCTCATTACCAAATATATGGCAGTGACCAGGTAGAGAACCAAAACATGATTAACTCTTGACTTATATTTTTGTATATCGTTAAAATCTAGCATATGTTTCTGTATCATACTCCTAGCGAGAATTAGATCACTTTGTAGCATCCTTAATGCATGCTTCAATAACCACTCTCGCTCTGGACATACAAGTTACTCACTTTGGCATATTTTTGTTGTTAGGATCGGATGGGTGGATGGATTAGATCTAAAAGGGGGGGTTGAATAGATCTACACACCAATTAATGCGGAAGCTTAAGCAATTCAAAATTACTTCGAATCAGAGATCAATTCACCCAACAATTTACTGATCTGAAGTGTGATTAGTGTGTGTGAGCAAATCAATTAGTAGTGTGAGCGAAATCCCTATGCATGCATCTAGCGAGATATAAAGGCAAACCACATTCAAACCACTGCACAGAGGATTTTTAGGTGTTCGAAAATCACCTCCAGTGACCTCCTACATCCACCCCTCACAAAGTGAGGCCACACTACTCAAAACCTTAAGTACAACTCACACTGGAGCACGACGACTCCAAACACCCTTGAGCACGACGGCTCAACACACAACCTTGAGTTCAACGACTCACAAACTGAGCGCGACGGCTCAAACAACAACCAGAACACGACGACTCCAAATTGAGCACGACGGCTCAAACACACCGTGAGTGCGACGACTCACAAACCAGAGCTTGACGGCTCACAGTACAAAAGCTAGATCAAACACAAAAGAGATCATCCTCTAGCAATGATCCGATTCAATACAGTTTCGTACACAAAAATTTGTGCAGAACTTCATGCACAAATCTCATTGACGAAATAAGGAAGAACAAACTCAGAAATAAGACAAATAGATGTAGAAAGAGTGTTCTTCGATGAAGAGGCCTTGCAGACGCTTCAATTGAGGTGCCTTGATGGAAATTGTAGCACCCCGGCAATTTAACTATATAAAAATTCGAAAAAATGAAAATAAATAATTTCCATAATAGCAAGGTATTTAAACATACGTATCATTATCGTATGTGCTAAATCACATAGGCAAAATCCGTAAAAATGGGAAATCAACCCCACACATTATTATTAAGGGTTCCACAAAGTAATTTGTGCGATGAAAAATCCGATTAACCAAGTGAACATCACATGGTGACCAATTATCCGAATTAGGAAACAAGTCGGAAAATCGTTAACACGGAATACGACGCACCCAAAATTAATGAAGGTTTGGAGAGACTTCCAACATTATATTTATGACCCAATCTTTTTGGGGCCAATGGACCACATATGACCAAAAATCAATAAACTAGAAAATGCATGAAATTCGTAACTCTAAATAGGCTGAAATTAAAAGGGGTAATTAGGTTTAATTGGGATGCAATCATGCACTTTTAGCAACCCAAATTCGTGCCTACCCATCCATGGAAGTTGCTTGATGGACAACTCTCTAATGGAGGAAGAAATCATAAAAATAGGAAACCAACATGCCAATCCCGCAACCCTTCTTTCCTAGTTACAATAGGACTCCTAAACACCATGTTACTTAAATACTCTTCACCAAACCCTAGGTACGAGTTTTAGAACTTGCTGAGTCGTGTGGAGGAGTTCTTGGTGGCTAGGGAGCTGTGGATCGACCCCAAGAAGCTCATCTTCTTCCCCTTCTCGTCTGCTGCGACCTGCACAAACCACCTTCTTGGAGTCGAGCTAAGGTGGCCAAACCTAAATATCATCGTGCAAGGCTTATACCCCTGGCAATAGGGTCGAGTCTACTTCCTAACCCAAGTGGAATGCCCAAATTCCATGCAGTATACACGGAGTATTAAGCGTTCTCCTCCAAGTGGTCTGAACACGGGTTTTCTGGAAGAACGAGACTTCATCAACCCAAAGGTAGTTTTTCTCGGGCAAATCTTAACATATCCTATATCAATGTGTAGAGCATCAAGTTAACTTTCATTTCCCATTGGTTTCATCGAATGTCATTTAGTAGATTTTGAATTATAAGCTTTTGCCAAGTCGTGCACTGTTAGGGATTTTCCTGTTCTTCATATGTTGCATGTGATTCAAGACTGAATTAGAGTAAACTCATAACATGAACGTTATTCTACTAGTTATCCTCTTCAGTTTTGTGTTGAACGTTTTGTCTAAATGTCATTAGTTAGAGAGTTATAAGCATGGTAATAGGGTTGCTGCATGAAACTACGGTTTTAGGTTACACTTGGTCTGATGTTGTGTTCGACTTGATCAAAGCCTATCGAAACCATCCTTATTTTCTAATTCTGATTTACTGAAGTACCCTTTTATGTCTAGGTTTTTTTAAACTGGTTTCGTTATTTTTCATACACTGTACAATTTGTTCTCTATTTCGGAAGCACCCTGTGTCCATATATGGCAGTTCAGGGCCGCATTCCAAGAACATGTCCTTGCTCTGTCAGGATCAGGCGCAGACCCTGTGAACGCGACGGCCCGATAGGCCGCATTCTGAGGTCTTGTCGCGACAGCGAACACCGTCGCTATCTGATCGCGGCGAAGCGCTCCGGCGACCGTGCTGCCTGATCTAACTGCCCTGTCGCGTTCTTCACAACACCCTGTCGCTTTCTTGTCCCGATCCGTCGCGATCCTTGTTGTGGCCTGTCGCGACCTGTCCCCGGACCTGATAGCCCTTGTCGCCTTCCTTATATGAACCTGTCGCGACCTGACCCCGGGCCTGGCAGCCCTGTCGCTATCCTTATATGCCCCTGTCGCGATGTCAGGATTTGTCATTTAACCTCACTTACTTTCTTGCAAACCTAACCACTATACCCGAGGTCTGGTTAGGTAATATTTAGTGTGTAATTCACATGTTTTGGGTCTGATCAATGCATGGTGGTTATTTTAATGGCTTAAAATTGTTAAACCCATTTAAAAGCTTTAAGAACACGAACATTATTTCTAACGGCTTTCTTATGACGTGACTATTCAGGTGATCTTTGATTAACTCTTCGAACTATTCAGCTTCGTAATGATGAATTGTTATCTTAAAAACCATGAAATCCATGTTTAGTTAAGGGCATAGTTTCACTTTATGCTATCATGTTAAGTGTTTTTCCGCGAGTTTGAGAATGAGACCGCGTACCGCACTACACACTCGCACTGTTAGGCAGCCCCTTTCTTGGGAAATTGGACACTCTCTACCGTCATTCCGAATCGGTAACTAGCGACCTTTTCACAAAGGCCTCCGTAAATCTCCTCTGACCATGGATTCCCACATGGCCGACGAGTTGGTTGCCCATTGAAGTTCCCTGGAGATAGCGTGCACTTCCTTCTCTTCTTGTTCTCGTGAGTGTGATTTACAATCTAACCAAAGCCTTAATGTAATATTGAACAAAGTATAAATCATACCGTTATGCTCCGAATTTATCTCTTGACCATTGTTCTCATGAAATCATGTTCAATTTACTTATTACTTATTCACATCATCGTCATCATCACATGAACATGACATTACTATGCTTACTTATTGAAACCCTCCTTGGCCATTATTATGACTGTGGGTATCTACATTTAAAATGTTTCATGAGATTGCTGACAGGGCACGGCGTGTGTCCAAGGGCTCCAGTCTAGCCCCAATGACGGCGAGTCATAAATATACTGTTAACCATGGGTATAATGATTACTGGCGTTGCATCTGCACTGGGAGTCTTGCTTTCTTGTTGAATGATAGATACAAACCACATACACGTGTCCTGTGTACATTCTTGATGGATCTTTTCTCGGTGTACATTAGTGTTACGTGCCGGATTAGTATTACTTGATCGTGCTCGTACATTTTTGCTTGCTTCCGTGATATGGCCATCCTGCATTTAATGCGATTAGTGTTATCTTGCGTTCTTGACATCAAGTGAGATCTTGCGTACTTGTACAAAGTGATCTATTGCTAGTTCTTTCTTGTCACCTTGTTCAAAAATCTTATTCTATCTTGTTTACTCTATCCAGCTTGTTTTCATGTATCATGTGTTAATGAGTTTTATTCGTACATGCATATCATGACATTCATCGTGGTTACCTAGTTCTAAATTGCTAATCACTTATATCATTGCCCGCACATTGAGATATAAATCTTACTGGCTAGTTTGCTCATCCCCTACTTTTTACCCAATCTAGGTGACTATGATTCAGAGGAAGAGCAAGTCGAGGATGGGAATGCGTCCGAGTGATGAGCGTTCCAGTTATGAGTCTAGTTATAGTAGTTGCTTCGAGTGTTAGTACCATTAGTAGAAGTGAGGTATCATGTACTTTTGCTTTATTGAGTCTTAGTCCTGTAATAGTTTCCACTTTGAATACAATAAGTTGAGATTTGAATACATTTATATTGAGTTCAACATATGGGCCCTATTATGATGTTGTGTTGATACACATTTAGTGCATTCTAGCTAGAGGCTTATTTGTCCTGTCTACGTCTCGAAATATCGACTCGAATTATTAATAATATCCGCTGCGTAATTCTCTGGACGTGACATTTAGTGGTATCAGAGCCTTGCCCAGCCGAAGTGCAGGAATAAGTGCCCCAGGGCACAGTGCTACGCTATGGGAGCCACCTCTTGAGGCCACAATGGCGCAAAGTGCTACTATGGGAGCCACCTCTGAGCCTGTGGGGGCCACCTTTAAATCCTCCTGCCTGAGGTTTGATTGTGTGCTATATGTCACAGCGACGAGGACGTCGCTTATATAAGAGGGGTAATTGTAACACCCATATAAGAATATGTTAAATGGACAAATCATTGACTACCAACAATCCGGACTAGTCATTTTAGAGCTCGAGCAGACAAGAACTCTGAATTAAGCGTGCTCAGTTGGGAGTAGTCCCAGGATGGGTGACCTTTCTGGGAAGTCTACCAACTGGCACGGTTGTTGAGCCAGTTTGCTGGTTGGGTCGTCACAATGGTATCAGCCTAGGAATACCAAATAGGATATGTCTCAGGAATAGGAGATACCTATGGAACCTAGGTCATGGAAATTAAATACAGTACCTGGTGAGAATGGGTAGACACTGGGAATATGTTAGAAAGAATTAAACACTCCTACCCATTGACTCTTATAATGTATCTAGAGACATTAATTGGTTTCCATCCTTTTCTCAGGAACCTCATAACTACTTGCACTCAACCGCAATGGCTCGTAATCAGTGGCAAGTTATGCAAGAAACCGTGGCTGGATTGACCCAGGCACTACAAAATGTAGTTCAGGTTGGAAATCAAGCTGGAGCTGCAAGGAATGGAGCCGGTGACCTACACCGCAATTTTAAGAGTTTAAACCCTCCTCGTTTCTCTGAATCCCCTGACCCAGACGAGGCAGAAAACTGGCAGGAAGAAATAGAAAGGATCTTCCAAGTAATGCAATGCACTAATAGGGAGAAGGTGGTACTGGCCACTTTTCAATTTACCAAGGATGCCCGAGCGTGGTGGAAGGCCACATCGGCCCACCTGCCTAATATAGCTGAACTGGAGTGGGCTGATTCCTGAGATATTCCGGGAAAGTATTTTTCTGAGAGAGTAAGGAGAAGAAGGCAGCGGAGTTTGCCGCACTAAAACAGAAGGAATGTCTGTGGCTGAGTATGAGGCTCAGTTCGCACGGCTTGCCGTGTATGCCCCACATCTGGTGGGAACTGAAAGACTAAAGGCTACCGTTTCATGGATTGGCTCAGGCCTATTCATTGAAAGGCTCGGACCACATAATATCAAACTTACACTGAGATGGTCCAAAGAGCTCAGCTGGTAAAGACACCATGGCCAAGTAGAAGGCATGAGGGCAAGGACAACTCCAAGCCGGTCTTCGTCAAGAAGGGAGTACCTAATATTGCTCCAACCTTTCGTAACAACAACGTCAACAACAACAACAAGAGGCTGAATGCCGGAAGAGATGCTGCGGGAAACAAAAGAGTCAAATGGAAGGTAGGCAGTTGGCGGAAAACTGCAAATTTTGTGATAAACCAGGGCACCGAGCTGAAGAATTCTGGAAGAAGCTCGGGGCATGCTTGAGATGTGGCGGTCGTGACCACCGTATTCCTGACTGTCCAATGATGAAGGACCAACCAAGTAGAGCTCAGAATGTACCACGGCGTCAGGGACGCCTTAATGCTGTCATAGAAGCTGACCTACCCGAGGAAGGGGGTATGGTGGAAGGTACCATTTCCATACACTCTCAACTTGCTTTTGTGCTTATTGATACTGGAGCTGCATATTCTTTTATTCCACCACATTTGCTGCAACTCTACCTGTCAAACCTGTACCCTTGAAATCCAAGATCACTGCAGCCTCTCCACTAGGCTCAGAATCTGAACTCACTCACTACTTTCCGAAATGTGAAACTATAATTGGAGGACCACAATCTCCCTGCCGACCTTATCTATTTAGACATGAAGGTTATGATGCCATTCTGGGTGTCGATTGGCTAATTGATATGATGCCGATGTAACTGTCGCCATAGGAGGGTCACTTTTAAAAGACCAAACCTTCCAACTCTATCACTACTTGGCACCCCGTTATCACAAATACCCTATCTTGATATCCTCCTTAAAGGCTTCTAAGCTGATCACCAGGGTTGTGATGCTTCCTAGTTTCCGTCTTGTAACTGAAAAGAAGAAACCAACCCTAGAGGGCATTCCAATAGCCAGGGACTATCCTGATGTATTCCAGAGGAATTACTGTATACCACCTGAGCGGGAGGTAAACTTCACCATTGAGTTACTCCCTGGGCAGCCCCTGTTTCAAAAGCCCCGTACCACATGTCCCCTGTTGAATTACAGGAGTTAAAGAGACAGATCCAAGAATTACTAGATCAGGTTTTATCAGCCTAGCACATCCCCGTGGGAGCGCCAGTGCTATTTGTCAGAAAGAAGGATGGGACAATGAGGCTATGCATTGATTACCGTCAATTAACCAGTTGACAATAAAGAATAGTATCCACTACCCCGCATCGATGAGTTTTTTACCAGATCTCCGGTGCACAGTTTTCTCCAAGATAGATCTAGATCAGGCTACCATCAACTAAGAATAAAGGAAGAGGATATTCACAAGTCTGCATTTCGAAGTAGATATGGTCACTATGAGTTCGTAGTTTGCCGTTTGGTTTAACTAATGCTCCAGCGGCTTTCATGCAACTTATGAATAATATTTATAGGCCATACCTGGATCAGTTTATAGTGGTGTTCATTGATGACATCCTTATCTACTCCAAATCCAAAGAAGAACACAAGACACTTGAAGGTGGCTCTGCAAGTGCTTCGAGACAATCAACTCTATGCCAAACTTAGTAAGTGTGAATTCTGGATGGAAGAAATGTCTTTCCTTGGCCACATCATATCCAAGGAGGAATCTCTGTAGATCCATCTAAGGTGGAGGCGGTAAAGAATCTGGGCAAGGCCGACAACTGTGTCGGAGATTAGAAGCTTTCTGGGTTTAGCCGGTTATTATCGTCGCTTCATTAAGGATTTCTCAAAGATAGCTGTACCATTGACCAGGCTTACCAGGAAGGAGAATCCATTGCATGGACCAATGAATGTGAAGAAAGTTTCAGGGCATTGAAAGACACCTTACCTCAGCACCCGTACAACACCCAGTTGCTGGGGTAGTTTTGAAGTATACACCGATGCATCCGGGATCGGCCTTGGTTGTGTGCTGATGCAAATGGGCAGTTATATGCTACGCGTCCAGACAATGAAGAAGCACGAGGACAATTACCCTGTACATGATCTGGAGCTAGCAGCTGTAGTCTTCGCTTTGAAGATATGACGTCATTATCTATATGGTGAGAAATTCATTGTGTTTTCTGACCATAAAAGCTTGAAGTATCTGTTTTCTCAGCAGGACTTGAATATGAGATAGCGAGGTGGTTGGAGTATCTCAAAGACTTCGACTTCACGATCCAATATCATCTAGGAAAAGCAAATGTCGTGCAGATGCTCTGAGTAGGAATCCCATGATCACATTGTCAAGTTTAATGGTGGACGAATGGAAGTTATTAGAGGACTTCGCCAAGTTAAATATGAGTGCTGACCTCAAAGAGAAGGGATGCCTTATTGCTAGTATTAGGGCACAACCTACACTATGAGGACATCACAACACTCCAAGACAATGACCCTGTACTTGTGGAGATTAAGGCTAATCAAGACCAGAGGCCGGATTTCTCATTAACTGAAGATGGAAGACTGTTGTTCCGGAATCGAGTCTGTGTACCCGACCATGCGGAGACGAAGAAAATGATTATGGATGAGGCACACAACCAGGTATACCATTCATCCGGAACTACCAAAATGTATCAAGATCTGAAAAGAAGCTTTTGGTGGCCTAATATGAAGAGAGAGGTGGCGGAATATGTCGCCCGATGCTTAACATGTCAAGGTCAGGCTGAACACTTGCGACCCGCAGGTAAACTCAACCCCTAGAAATCCCGGCTTGGAAATGGGAAGGTATAGGGATGGACTTTATTTTCGGACTACCCAAATCTAGTGGGATTCGATGGTATCTGGGTTATAGTCGACCGCTTAACTAAGTCAGCTCACTTCTTGCCAGTAAAGAATAAGTGGTCAGTAGATGTTCTGGCTGTATTGTATGTGAAGGAAATAGTCAGATTACATGGAGTACCGGTGTCTATTGTGTCTGATAGAGACCCTAGTTTACATCCCACTTTTGGAAAGGATTGCACTACTCTTTGGGATCTAAACTAAACTTTAGCACGGCTTTCCATCCACAAACATGGTCAAATGGAGAGAACCAACCAGGTGATTGAAGATATGCTTAGAGCATGTGTCCTAGATTTTGGAGGTAGCTGGCATGAACACTTACCTCTTGTGGATTTCGCCTACACAATAGCTATCAAGCTAGCATTCAGATGGCACCGTTTGAAGCACTTTATGGCAGAAGTTGCCGATCTCCAATATGCTGGTATGAAGTTGGCGAAAAACAAATGTTAGGACCAGAGATGATAAGAATACCACAGAGAAGGTAAAGCTTATTAAAGAAGAATGGCGGTGGCACAGCAAACAAAAGGCATATGCAGATAATAGAAGAGAGACCTAGAGTTTCAGGTGGGTGAACATGTATTCTTGAAAGTATCTCCAGGCCGTGGGATCAGACGTTTTGACATTAAAGGCAAGTTGTCACCAAGGTTTGTCGGGCCTTTCGAAATCCTTGAAAGAGTCAGCGAGGTGGCATATCGTCTCGCTTTACACCACAAATGGATGGAATACACAACGTGTTCCACATATCCATATTGAAAAAGTATGTACGAGATCCTGGCATGTCATAGAATATGAGCTTCTGGAATTCAACAAAGACGGAACATATCAAGAGAAGCCAATTAAGATCGTGGACCGGGAACTGCGCCAACTAAGGAACAAGGTTATTCCACTAGTAAGGGTTAGATGGAATCAACGCATGGATGAGGACAAGATGTGGGAAACCGAGGAAGCAATGCGCAAAAGATACCCGGAGCTATTCACAAGTAAGTACACCTCACTTGCACAATAATTTTCTATACATGAATTTGGGGACCAAATTCTCTTAAGTGGGGGAGGGTGTAGCACCCCGGAAATTTTAACTATATAAAATTCGAAAAAAATGGAAATAAAATTTCCATAATAGCAAGGTATTTAAAACATACGTATAATTATCGTATGTGCTAAATCACATAGGAAAAATCCGTAAAAATGGAAATCAACCCCACATTATTCTTAAGGTTCCACGAAGGAATTCGTGCGATGAAAATCCGATTAACCAAGTGAACATCACATGGTGACCATTATCCGAATTAGGAAACAGTCGGAAACCGTTAACACGGAAATACGACGCAACCAAAAATTAATAAAGGTGTTGAGAGACTTCCAACATTATATATTAATGACCCAATAATCTTAATTGGGCCAATGGACCACATATGACCCAAAAATCAAATAAGCTAGAAAATGCATGAAATTCGTAACTCTAATAGGCTGAAATTAGAAAGGGGTATTAGGGTTTTATTAGGATGCAATCATGCACTTTTAGCAACCCAAATTCGTGCCTACCCATCCATGGAAGTGGCCAAGACTCTCTAATGGAGGAAGAAATCATCAAAAATAGGAAACCAACATGCCACCCGCAACCCTTCTTTCCTAGTTATAATAGGACTCCTAAACACCATGGTTACTTAAATACTCTTCACCAAACCCTAGGTACGATTTTAGAACTTGCTGGGGTCGTGTGGAGGAGTTCTTGGTGGCTAGGGAGCTGTGGATCGACCACAAGAAGCTCATCTTCTTCCCCTTCTCATCTGCTGCGACCTGCACAAACCACCTTCTTGGAGTCGAGCTAAGGTAGCCAAACCTAAATCCCATCATGCAGGCTTATACCCCTGGAACTAGGGTCGAGTCTACTTCCTAACTCATAGAATGCCCAAATTCCATGCAGTATACACGAAGTATTAACGTTCTCCTCCAAGTGGTCTGAACACGGGTTTTCTGGAAGAACGAGACTTCATCAACCCAAAAGGTAGATTTTCTCGGGCCAATCTTAACATATTCTAACAATGTGTAGAGCATCAAGTTAACTTTTATTTCCCATGGTTTCATCGAATTTCATTTAGTAGATTTTGAATTATAAGCGTTTTGCCAAAGTCGTGCACTGTTAGGGCTTTTCTTGTTCTTCGTATGTTTCATGTGATTCAAGACCGAATTAGAGTAAACTCATAACATGAAGTTATTCTACTAGTTATCATCTTCAGGTTTTGTGTTGAATGTTTTATCTAAATATCATTAGTTAGAGAGTTATAATCATGGTAATAGGGTTGCTGCACAAAACTACGGTTTTAGGTTACACTTGGTCTGATGTTGTGTTCGACTTGATCAAAGCCTATCGAAACCATCCTTATTTTCTAATTCTCATTTACTGGAAGTAGCCTTGTATGTCTAGTTGTTTTAAAACTGGTTTCGTTATTTTTCATACACTGTACAATTTTTCTCTATTTCGGAAGCACCCTGTGTCCATATATGGCAGTTCTGGACCGCAATCCAAGAACATGTCCTTGCTCTGTCAGGATCAGGCGTAGACCCTGTGAACGCGACGGCCCGATAGGCCGCATTCTGAGGTCTTGTCGCGACAGCCAACACCGTCGCTATCTGATCACGACGAAGCGCTC
Organism: Colocasia esculenta; assembly: GCA_014218235.1. Lineage (NCBI taxonomy): Eukaryota > Viridiplantae > Streptophyta > Magnoliopsida > Alismatales > Araceae > Colocasia > Colocasia esculenta. Next base: position 113,682,394 of record CM024763.1, read on the forward strand.
CGTCGCGACCGTGCTGCCTGATCTGACCGCCCAGTCGCGTTCTTCACAACACCCTGTTGCTTTCTGGTCCCGACCCGTCGCGTTCCTTGCTGTGGCCTGTCGCGACCTGTCCCCGGACCTGACAGCCCTTGTCGCCTTCCTTATATGAACCAGTCGCGACCTGACCCCGGGCCTGACAGCCCTGTCGCTATCCTTATATGCCCCTGTCGTGATCTCAGGATTTGTCATTTAACCCCACTTACTTTCTTGCAAACCTAACCACTATACCCGAGGTCTGGTTAAGGTAATATTTAGTGTGTAATTCACATGTTTTGGGTCTGATAATGCATGGTGGTTATTTTAATGGCTTAAAATTGTTAAACCCATTTGAAAAGCTTTAAGAACACGAACATTATTTCTGACGGCTTTCTTAATGACGTGACTATTCCGGTGATCTTTGATTAACTCTTCGAACTATTCTAGCTTCGTAAATGATGAATTTTTATCTTAAAAAAACAATGAAATCCATGTTTAGTTAAGGGCATAGTTTCACTTTATGCTTTCATGTTAAAGTGTTTTTTCCGCGAGTTTGAGAATGAGACACGCGTACCGCACTACACACTCGCACTGTTAGGCAGCCCCTTTCTTGGAAATTGGAAACTCTCTACCAGTCATTCTGAATTGGTAGACTAGCGACCTTTTCACCAAGGCCTCCGTAAATCTCCTCTGACCATGGATTCCCACATGGCCGACGAGTTGGTTGTACCATTGAAGTTCCCTGGAGATAACGTGCACTTCCTTTCTCTTCTTGTTCTCGTGAGTGTGATTTACAATCTAGACCAAAGCCATTAATGTAAGATTGAACGAAAGTATAAATCGTACCGTTATGTTGCCGAATTTATCTCTTGACCATTGTTCTCATGAAATCATGTTCAATTTACTTATTACTTATTCACATCATCATCACATCATCATCATGAACATGACATTACATATGCTTACTTATTGAAACCCTCCTTGGCCATTATTAATGACTGTGGGTATCTACATTTAAAAATGTTTCATGAGATTGCTGACAGGGCACGGCGTGTGTCCAAGGGCTCCAGTCTAGCCCCAATGACGGCGAGTCATAATATACTGTTAACCATGGGGTATAATGATATCTGGCGTTGCATCTGCGCTGGGAGTCTTGCTTGCTTGTTGAATGATAGATACAAAACCACATACACGTGTCCTGATGTACATTCTTGATGGATCTTTTCTTGGTGTACATTAGTGTCTACATGCCGGATTAGTGTTACTTGATCGTACTCGTACATTCTTGCTTGCTTGCGTGATATGGCCATCCTGCATTTAATGCGATTAGTGTTATCTTGCGTTCTTGACATCAAGTGAGATCTTGCGTACTTGTACAAAGTGATCTATTGCTAGTTCTTTCTTGTCACCTTGTTCAAAAATCTTATTCTATCTTGTTCACTCTATCCAGCTTGTTTTCATGTATCATGTGTAATGAGTTTTTATTCGTACATGCATATCATGACATTCATCGTGGTTACCTAGTTCTAAATTGCTATCACTTATATCATTGCCCGCACATTGAGATATAAATTCTACTGGGCTAGTTTGCTCATCCCCTACTTTTACCCAATCTAGGTGACTATGAAGTTCAAGAGGAAAGCAAGTCGAGGATGAGAATGCGTCCGAGTGATGAGCGTTCCAGTTATGAGTCCAGTTATAGTAGTTGCTTCGAGTGTTAGTACCATGTATAGGAAGTGAGGTATCACGTACTTTTGCTTTATTGAGTCTTAGTCCTGTAATAGTTTCCACTTTGAATACAATAAGTTGAGATTTGAATACAATTTATATTGAGTTCAACATATGGGCCCTATTATGATGTTGTGTTGATACACATTTAGTGCGTGCTAGCTAGAGGCTTATTTGTCGACTGTGCACGTCTCGAAATATCGACTCGAATTAATTAATAATATCCGCTGCGTAATTCTCCGGGACGTGACAGAAATCGATGGAGATTCTCCTCAATTAGCGATGCTCTGCTTTGATGGCATCTGAAATGCCAGAAATCCTTCTTCTCCTGCGCCTCTTCAGTTGGATCTGCTCCCTTGCCTAGCACAACACTTCTCTCTCCAGAGATTCCCCTTGATTCTCACGTCCTTCCTCTTGAAAGGATGGCCTGCAACTTCTGGAGATGGGAAAGACCTGGAACCCCCTTTCAGCCGCCAAAAAGGTTCTTCAGGAAGTGTGTGGCTCTCTTGCCTTTGGGGTACAAGGAGCATGGGTATTTATACCCCATATGTCCATAACGTGCCTTGGGGTGCATTGGCACGGAAATCTATCAAATCCCCTAATTCCCAAGCAGCCACGTTGTCCGAGAAATTCACGATTTTGACTTTCAGCCGAGTGTGTCGACACCACCAGGGAGTGTGTCGACCACTGTCCCATTTCTGTAAAACTATTCTTCTGGGAACTGGGTCTAGTGTCGACACTGCTTGGGACTAGTGTCGACACTGCCTGGGACTATGTCGACACTGCCTGGGACTATGTCGAAACTGCCTGGGACTAGTGTCGACACTGCCCTGGACATGTCGACACTGCCTGGGACTGTGTCGCACACTGTCCCAGTCAGGCAACAGGGTCTTCTGGAGACTGGGACTAGTGTCGACACTGCCTGGGACTAGTGCGACACTGCCTGACAAAATCTGGATATTCCTAAAAATTTAACACATAACCCATTAGTACAAGATATTATCATTAAATATAAGATATTATACATCAAAACCATGTTTTTTGAACATAACATGTTCCACCCATTAAGCTTGAAATCACACATGTCATCATCAAAATCACAATATGTCATCATTAAAACACAACATGTCATCATTAAAATCACAACATGTCATCATTAAAATCACAATATGTCATCATTAAAATCACAACATGTCATCATTAAAATCACAATATGTCATCATTAAAATCACAATATGTCATCATTAAAATCACAATATGTCATCATTAAAATCACAATATGTCATCATCAAAATCAAAGTATGAGTGATGTTCATTGAATATCAATAAAATACAACTTTAGGAAATTCCAAAACACACTCAACCCAACAATCTCCCCCTTTTTGATGATGACAAAACATATGCACAATCTCCCAATTCTTGACTCCCTGACTACAATAAACTCCCCCTTTGACCATATACACCCTTTGACATTTCTCCCCCTAGAGACCTTTCTCCCCCTAGAGACCTTTCTCCTTTAAAGAACTTTCTCCACTAGAGACCTTCTCCCCCTAGAGACCTTTCTCCCCCTTTTTGACAACACAACATCAAAAAGATATACAAGAGAGAGAAACAATGATGGTTGGAGACCAAGAAAGAAATGGAGTAAGGAATGGTCAGGAATGATCAAAATAAATGAGACAAAGTGATATTGACATATGAGAGAAATTATTGTGTTTTTGTTATTGTGCAACAAAGTTTAATCACAAAGACACACTCAACACAAGGTAGTGCAAAATATATAGATCTGAATGCAGTTAAATAATGATGCAAATGTGAAGTAAAGTGACCTAAATGAGTGAGCATAGAAGTATTTAACAGAGTATTAGGAGCTTTAAGTTTAACACAATGTAGAATAATAGGTCTAAACTCAGTAACATAAACTTATTAAGGTCTTAAGCTTTTCTATCCTGTCTTTTTGATTTTCTTCTTTCATTTTTAACTGTGAAAGAATACAAGAATAATTAGTTAAATCTCACTTTTCAGTGCAAGAGATCACATTAGATGCAGACAAGATCTCCTGATTACTTAGTGTTTAACTTTCATTATCTTATACAGAGTTGAAAACTTTGATTTCCACTTTTTGACGCAAAACAAATCACTTTTTAGGTGAAATGGCCGGTTTACTCAGTGGTTCAAGAATTGCATTGCTCTGTTTGTATCTTTCCATGTTGATCATTTTCATCATATTATTTTGATGTTTTGCAGGAATAGTTTGCTTTGACCAGACAAGTCATGACTATGAATTTAGAGAAATGATTCTAACATGTGGTAAAAATGAAGCTTAAACATACACATGTTAAATAGTAAGCCACTCATGTGCCTATAAGTGTTTTACAAGTCATTTTAAAAAACATTCAGTATTAAGATTGCTTAACCTTGAAATGATACTGAATCTTTGAAATTAAACTAAATACACAATGAGTTTAGTTTCAATATTTAATTCTCTCAAAGAGAAATAGCACAAGGACTCAAAAATTCTGATGATTTTAGGGTTCAAAATAGACAAGTAAGGTCAGAGATATGAAATGACTCCCCCTCAACAAATATTCCACCTCAACAATTGCATAAAGGAATCATGATACTTGGCGGAGACATACTCACGCATAGTGAAAGTGTCCAGATAAGCCTGACTGTCTTTCTTCAATCACATTTGATATACCAAGAATGCCAATGCAATGTGAGAGTGAGAATTTTTTGCAAGAAGATTTGTCAATAAACTGAATGGGAGTTGTTAATAAATCAGATATGAAAGAATTTCTCCGGCATTTCACTCAAAGATTCTTTTGACTCACTTTCCCATAAGATATGCATGATATGAATTGATCATTTAAGCAGTTCAGATATGTTCATTTCCAACATTTTGCACAGAAGAATATGAACATTTTGCACTTTTTCAAATGCACTCCCCCTTAAAATGTGCATGGAATGAAAAATCTAGCAAGTAATTCACACATGATTATGCACACCATTGGCTTTAAACAGAACAAGACTTTTGGTACTTGACGGAGTATTTTACTCACGCATAACGAAAGTTTCCAAACAAACATAACTTTTTTTTCCACATATCATCATTTGATATACCAAAAGTCAAGCAGTTGATATGCACATAGAATCATGGGCACAGTTAAGCAAGCATGATAATACAAACATGATTCCAATGTTTACAACACAAAGTTATTGTTGGGATTCAGACACATTTTTCATTGTTCAGATAATAAATCAAACATCATTCAGTTCAGGCAATTCAAAATTGAAATGATAAGAAGTTTTACCTGAATGGACTCAATTGCTTTTCAAAGATTTTACCTGTGTTCTCCAATCATTTCTTGCCTTGCACAGCCATATCTTGAATCCATTTACAATGTATGGCTGCAAGACTGCTCAGCCTGCTGATCAAGCTGGTTTTGGAACCCACACTTGCTTGGGTCCTGCAATGAATCAATGTTAGAGTGCAATAAAATTTTTGAATCCAAATGATTTTATTTTTTTAACATAATGACTCTTACACAAGGAAGATCATTGGTACTTGGCGAGGGTTATTCCTCACACATATAGTTTTCCAGACAAGCATGACTTGTCTTCCACAGTTCACCATTTGATATACCAATGATCTTTGCATAAGAGTCCCAATTGATTTCAGTTTTTATTTAGCAGGGAATCTCTTAGAAGAATTTACCTGGTGAGATTTTCATTTTCTTTCTCATTCTCTTCACTTTCTTTCCTTGCAGCCTTTGTCATGAAGCTTCATCTTGAAATTGACTACAAGATCCCTGCATCCAGCATTCAAGCAGCACATTTCAGAACCCAAACTTGTTGGGTCCTAAGGATCTTCCATGAATCTGCAACAATGATTTTTGAATCCAAAAGGATTTGATATTGGGTGCATTTTTCTGAAGACTAGAACACTAGAATCTTGGTTTCTAATCTTAGGGTTATTGGTATATAATGCACCACTGACATACTGACATTTTATTTTCTATTTTTCATATTTTTATCATTGAGATTTTTATCATGGAATTCAGAGAGATCTTTTGTGCAACAGTTCCTTTTTCATGTACATAGAATTTCTGAGTATTTTAAGCATGAACATGATCTTTATTCTTATGTACATTAACATGAAACATGGAGCATGCACAAGATTATCAATTCTATGCCAACATTCCCTAGAAGTATGACCAAATTTATGACATGTGAAGCACTGGACTGATTTGGCATATTTATTGAAATGTTGATCTCTATTCCAGCAATGTTTGGCAAGATGACCTGGTTTATTGTAGTTAAAGCATATAAGAGCATTTCTTACCTGGTACTTACCTTGGCATTTATGCATTTGCTGGAATCTCCTTTTCATGTGAGGAGGCTTACCATGAGGAGAAGGAGGTACCTTTTGGTGGCTCTTGCATGATGTGAATTTGGAACTTGCCTTGGAGCTTTTTGAACTGATGGAGGAAGTAGATGAATCTTCTTGACAGTAGCATTTTTCTTTTTCTCTGTCTGTTTTTGAACAAGAACTTTCACTAGTTTTTCATTAGAATTAGCAGAGTTCTTGTTCGCAGCAGCTTTAACAAATGTTATTTTATTTTATTTTATTTTCTTATCTCTCACAGAAGCAAGACTTGTGTATTTAGTATTCTTCAATTCATGTTGAAGCTTCTGTTTTTTAACTTTTAATATAACACTTCTTTTTCTGAAATTTGAAGCTGTTTAGCATGACTCCAAATCATTTTTCATCTTGTTCTTTTCATTTTCAATTGAGCAATTTGTTTTTCCAAATCAGTAATTTTATTACTCAAATTGCTACAATCATTGTCCATGTTTGTCATTCAACAAGCATTCATCTCTTCCTCTTTAAATGATGATTTTCTTCAACAAGTTGTTTGCATCTCTCATTTATTGATGATCATGAGCCATGTTAGAAATCTGTTTGTTTAATTGATCATTATCAATTTGAAGTTTTCATTGAGATCAATCAATTTTCCATTTTCATTTTCCAGATAATAACTTTTGATTTCAATAGCTTATAGTTTTCTTTCAATCCATTCAGTTTATTTTCACAGATTTGGACTTCATCTTCCAAATTCTCTTTCTCAGAATTTATTTTTTCAACTTCAATTTTCAAATTCTCATTTTCTTCTGAAAAATCTTTATCATTGTTTCTGGAGCAATTCAAGTGTATTTGTCAAGTTTCAATTTCTTTATGGCATGTTTTAAAGTCTTTTTCAAATCTTTATTCTTAGTGTTCAGCTTTGCATAATAATTTTATATCTTCTCACAGAACTCAACCAATTCAGTATAAGACATGCCTTCATCTGCATCAGAATCAAAATTAGAATTCATAAATGGATCTGGAATTGATTTACCTGATCTTGTAGACCCATTTGAACTTTCGTTTTCTGGAGAGGATACAGAATGCTCTGAGCTCTTGGAATGTGCAGTGAGAGCCACACTTTATGAATTGTTGATTTTCTGGATTCATTGAGGCTCTTCTTTGCCATAAAGTACTTGTGAATTTCTTTTGCTCCTTTTCTTTGTGCTTCATTTGAGAACTTGATGAAAGTGAGACTGGTGATTTTCTCTGAAATTACAACATAAATTCATGCAAATAAAGAGATTTGCCATTATATCAAAACTCAAAAGACTATTAGATCTAATCACAGTGAATCAATGTAACAAGGAATTAGATCTAACAATTAGAGTGGTTAACCTGCTCTAATACCAAATGTATAATCAGAGCGATTAAGCACACAGAGATAGTGAAAGATCAAGCAAACAGTTCACGCAATTAGCACAGAGATCAAACAGAAGCAATCAAATCAGATCAGTACAGACTTAACCCGCTCTGATACCAATTGTTAGGATCGTATAGGTGGATGGATTAGATCTAGAAGGGGGGGTTGAATAGATCTAACACCATTAATGCGGAAGCTTAAGCAATTCAAAATTACTTCGAATCAGAGATCAATTCACCAAACAATTTACTGATCTGAAGTGTGATTAGTGTGTGTGAGCAAATCAATTTGTAGTGTGAGCGAAATCCCATGCATGCATCTAGCGAGATATAAAGGCAAACCACAATTCAAACCACTGCACAGAGGATTTTTAGGTGGTTCGGAAATCACCTCCAGTACTCCTACGTCCACCCCTCACAAAGTGAGGCCACACTACTCAAAACCTTGAGTACAACTCACACTGGAGCACGACGACTCCAAACACACTTGAGCACGACGGCTCAACACACAACCTTGAGTTCAACGACTCACAAACTGAGCGCGACGGCTCAAACAACACCAAGCACGACGACTCCAAATTAAGCACGACGGCTCAAACCACACCGTGAGTGCGACGACTCACAAACCAGAGCTCGACGGCTCACAGTACAAAAGCTAGATCAAACACAAAAGAGATCATATCCTCTAGCAATGATCTGATTCCAGACAGTTTCGTACACAGAATTTGTGCAGAACTTCATGCACAAATCTCATTGACGAAATAAGGAAGAACAAACTCAGAAATAAGACAATAGATGTAGAAAGAGTGTTTTCGATGAAGAGGCCTTGCAGACGCTTCAATTGAGGAGCCTTGATGGAAATCGATGGAGATTCTCCTCAATGGCGATGCTCTGCTTTGATGGCATCTGAAATGCCAGAAATCCTTCTTCTCCTGCCTCTTCAGTTGGATCTGCTCCCTGCCTAGCACAACAAGCTTCTCTCCAAAGATTCCCCTTGATTCTCACGTCCTTCCTCTTGAAAGGATGGCCTACAAGTTCTGGAGATGGTTCAAGACCTGGAAACCCCCTTTCAACCGCCAAAAAGGTTCTTCAGGAAGTGTGTGGGCTCTTTTGCCTTTGGGGTACAGGAGCATGGGTATTTATAGTCCCTATGTCCATAAGTGCCTTGGGGTGCATGGGCACAGAAAACATAGGTCAAATCCCTAATTCCCAAGCAGCCACGTGTCCAGAGAAATTCACGATTTTGACTTTCAGCCGGAGTGTGTCGACACCACCAGGGAGTGTGTCGACATACGGTCCCATTTCTGCAAAACTGTTCTTCTGGGAACTGGGTCTAGTGTCGACACTGCCTGGGACTATGTCGACACTGCCTGGGACTAGGTCGACACTGCCTGAGACTGTGTCGACACTGGTGGGACTGTGCGACACACTGTCCCAGTCAGGCAACAGGGTCTTCTGGAGACTGGGACTAGTGTCGACACTGTCTGGGACTAGTGTCGACACTGCCATGACAAAATCTAGATATTCCTGAAAATTTAACACATAACCCATTAGTACAAGATATTATCATTAAAATATAAGATATTAAACATCAAAAATATGTTGTTTTAACATTAACATGTTCCACCATTAAGCATTGAAATCACAAATGTCATCATCAAAATCACAATATGTCATTAAAATCACAACATGTCATCATTAAAATCACAACATGTCATCATTAAAATCACAATATATCATCATTAAAATCACAACATGGTCATCATTAAAATCACAACATGTCATCATTAAAATCACAATATGTCATCATTAAAATCACAACATGTCATCATTAAAATCACAATATGTCATCATTAAAATCAAATATGTCATCATTAAATCACAATATGTCATCATTAAAATCACAATATGTCATCATCAAAATCAAAGTATGAGTGATGTTCATTGGATATCATTAAAATACAACTTTAAAAAATTCCAAAACAACTCAACCCAACATTTGTGTCTTACTCTACTAACCAAGGGTAGATTAATCCATTTTTATTTTTTTTATTCAACTAAAATTTTGACTCAATTTTCTTTTTTTTTACAATTAAAGTGAGATAATCTTCAAGATATGTAATAAAATAATATTTAAAATTTAATGATAATTTTTACAGAATTTTTCAAAAAAAAAAAATTATTTGTTGCGGAGGTTTCGAGGCAGGTCGGCAAAACCAAGGATGGCCGACGCATTCGAAGATTGTCCATCCCTGAAGACAGCCGACCACATCTAAAGGTAGAGTCCGACGTTCCACATCAAGTATTAGCCGCCCGACAGGCTCGCCTCCAGTTCCTCTCGGCTCGGCCTCGAACTCAGATGAGGCCGACCTGGTTACCAGAACTTTCAGAAGAGTCCATGAGACTGACGAAGGTACAAGATATCTGAACTATCGGTGTTCCCATCAGGTCAGATGGGACCTCGGATCAACCGACCTCATTAAGGTCACTAGCCGACATCTTATCTACATGATATCAGCGCTGCTTTATGTGTCTCGGACCTCTCTACAGCTCGGACTCGAGCAGTCTTGTAACACCCTCAAATAAGAGCCTCCAATTGAGCACCTCAGGTTATCAAAGCTCGGGCCACGCCGACCTAGAGCACGGCATCCTCGCGCGCCCCGTCACAGCCCTCACGGGGTCAACGGACGAATGAGGTAACCACCAAGAATTGCGGAACCATAAATCACGGCCATTAAGACCACGATCTCGGCGATAAGATCTGCAGGTGGCAGCCACGATCATCGCGGTTTGACAGGGAGGTAACGGTGCCGAATCCGATGGGAATCTCGGTAACTCCCAGCATATTGACGGCTCGTCCAGCTCACACGTACGTGTCCTAAAACTATATAAAGGGTATACATTCCACTGGCAAAGGTACGCTATTCTCCCCCACGCTAGGCCATTCTGCTCGGCTAGCAACTAACTTGAGCGTCGGAGTGTCTCCCCGCCGAGCCCACTCGGCGGGCTTTGCAGGTCAGTTCGTAAGCTCGTGGCAGCGTCACACGTCGGCCAAGCGTGCCTCAAAAGGGATTCATCGGCTTGGTCGTCTCGGCTCAGTCTGGCGAGAAGCGCCTCAGCGGTCACCTCAGCAGGAGCCGACCTATGTTACTATAGTTGTAACATTGGCGCCGTCTGTAGGAAACGTTACAAAAGGTCAGTGCGGTTTCCCCTTTCCTATTCTCAGCAGAACTCCTCCAAACATAGACAACGAAATAGCCCCTAGAGCATTTATCGCAATCGCCAAGGCGGCCAAGGCTTGGCACAAGCAGCAAGGGGGCCGACCAAGAGATCGTAAGCCCCTATGCCGGAGGTCGGATCGGGGGCCCGGCTAAGCTCAAATATTGTGAAGCCCTTCAAGATTCATTTGAGGTTGGCTCGGGGGCCGACGAGTTCCAGAGTTCATGGCAATCTTGCAGTTCCTATTGACAGTCATCTCCGGCTTCGGAAGCCTAAGCCCCTAAACAGGAGGCCGTGATCACACGCTTAATGTCCTCAGTCATGAGGGCGATGAGGTATGCCTGTCACTCCATTCCTTGAGTCTCTGCCTTGTGCGACAATTTCTCGAAAAGGAGGTTCTAGACGAGATCGCCTCGGCTGTCCAGAACCTAGAACCCGACATACGATAAAATGAAGGCGCGGTCGCTTCGGCAGCGTATATCACAGCTCGTCGAGGTCGCTTCGGCACTCCGAGCTCCTGAAGGCGCGGTCGCTTCGTCACACGTATATCACAGCTCGTCCGAGGTCGCTTCGGCACTCTGAGCTCCTGAAGGCGCGGTCGCTTCGGCACGCGTATAACACAGCTCGTCCGAGGTCACTTCGTCACTCCGAGCTCCTAAAGGCGCGGTCGCTTCGGCACCCGTATATCACAGCTCGTCCGAGGTCGCTTCGGCACTCCAAGCTCCTGAAGGCGCGGTCGCTTCGGCACGCGTATATCACAGCTCGTCTGAGGTCGCTTCGGCACTCCGAGCTCCTGAAGGCGCGGTCGCTTCGGCACGCGTATATCACAGCTCGTCCGAGGTCGCTTCGGCACTCCGAGCTCCTGAAGGCGCGGTCGCTTCGGCACGCGTATATCACAGCTCGTCCGAGGTCACTTTGGCACTCCGAGCTCCTGAAGGCGCGGTCGCTTCGGCACGCATATATCATAGCTCGTTCGAAGTCGCTCTGAGCTCCTGAAGGCGCGGTCGCTTCAGCACGCGTATATCACAGCTCGTCCGAGGTCGCTTCGGCACCCCGAGCTCCTGAAGGCGCGGTCGCTTCGGCAAGCGTATATCACAGCTCGTTCGAAGTCGCTCCGAGCTCTTGAAGGCGTGTTCACTCTGGCACAAGAGGACGCGGAAGTCATGTTCCTAGACGAGGTCGCTCATGCACTCTCCACGAACTGAAAGACGACGAGATTTGAAGGAGTGTCGCTTCGGCACACGTAGACGTGAACGTCGTGTTCGATGGACGAGGTCGCTTAGGCACTCGTCAGAACTGAAAGACGACGTCCGACGTGGTTTGAAGGCGTGTTCGCTTCGGCACACGTAGACGTGAACATCGTGTTCGCTGGACGAGGTCGCTCAGGCACTCCAGGAACTGAAAGACGACGTCCGACGTGGTTTGAGGGCGTGTTCACTTCGGCACACATAGACGTGAACGTCGTGTTCGCTGGACGAGGTCGCTTAGGCACTCGTCAGGAACTGAAAGACGACGTCCGACGTGATCAGAAGGCGTGGTCGCTTCGGCACACCCAGAGGTCGCTTAGGCATTCGTCAGAAGCCGAGACAACGTCCGACATGTATTGAAGGAATGGTTCAGCATACGTAGTGAACGTACGCGACATGAACATGGACGTTTCGGCAACCACCAGAAACAGATGCAGCGCCCGACGTAACGAATAGCTAGAGCCGAGCAACGACAAACGAACAATGACAAAGAGTTGGAAGTTTCTATTACTAATGATAAGGTACATTGGAGGGCTGACCGCCATGTACAGTCGCGAGGCATTTAGTCACTACAACGTCATCAGACGCAATGACCTGAGTCTCGGTAGTAGCGGCCTGATCGGAAGCAATGGTCGTGGCTGCCTCATCAGCACTAGGCACCGCCTCGCCGTAGCAGTCTGCGCCCGTCGGCTGCTTCGGCTTGGTCATGAGCATTTCCAGTGTCCTCGTCCGCAGCATCTTCTAGACCCGACAGATCATATTCGGGACGCAGTTCTCGGATGCGCTTGATGCAGTGGTCGTATCCCGCCGAAGAGCTTATCAACCTCTTCGTTCAGCTCCTTGGAGTCACGGTACTCTGTAATAATCCTTTCGCGCTTCTCCTCGGCCAGCCTCGAGCTCTAAGCCCTGGCCGCTTCGAGCAACTCTTCCTTCGCGCGAAGACTCTCTTTGAGGTCCTCAGTCGCCCGTGCCATCCGTGCGGCATCTTCCTCGACTTCTTCGCCTTCAACCGCTCCGCGTCCAGAGCTTCTCGGCATTCCTAGCCCTCTCCTCGGCTTCCTTAGCCTTGCTCGTGGCCTCACGAACTCGCTGGTCGGCCACCACCTGGGACTTCTCGGCCTTCTTGAACAGCCCAACCAGGCCCAACTGAGTCTGCACTGAACCGTAGAATTCCTCCACGATCTCGTTGGCTCGCTTGGCTGAGAACTGGGCCAACATTCTTGCCGGGGTTGCCCGACGAGCCCATTTAGTAGCCGAGAGCTCCTCCGAGCGCGCCAACGACGGCTGAGGGCTCGCGGCATGCTGGTCCGCGGTCGGTTGTTCCGACGGCTCGCGTCTCCCTTGAGACGACGTCGGACGAGGATCTGATGATTGGTGCTTCGTCTCCCGACCTGCGTCATCAGGTTCCTCCCTTGGACGCTTCAGTGGCCTACTGGCACTCTTCTGCCACGACTCGCGAACCTCTTCGCGGCTCGGTCGGCAATGAGGTGTTACGTTCTTGGCCGACGTCAAGAGCGGCCGACGACTTACCTTGTCAGCCATCGCTGCGAGGGAAGACGGTGTTTAGCTGTTTACCCACAAAACACGGAAGTGTAATGTCGAAAAGGAAATGACCTTTGTCGGCCTTGGCAATCAGTTTGAACAATCCATCGAGCTGAAACATGTCGGGAGGATCCATCACTTGTAGAGAATCAAAACTCCGCGAGCTCGGTTTCGATGAGATTTGGAGCTCAGAAGGTTTTTTGGTGAACGTTCACTACCGTCCAGGTGGTCGGAAATGGCCACCCCATCGGGATATGAACAAAAATGAACTGCCTCTTCCAGTTGTGAACAAAAGAGGGCATCCGACCAAGGATCTGTCGGCCAGACCGAGCTGCGAAGTACAGCTAGTCCCCAAAGGCCTTGACTGAGAAGCAGTAAAGGAAAAGGGCGTGGTCGGAAGGACCTTAGCCAATGCACAAACTGCCAGGAAGCCGACAATCGACCTCCACGAATTAGGGGTCAGTTGCGACGGTGCGACTCCCAGCTTGAAAAGAAGAAGAGTGGCGAAAGGATGCAAAGGAAGGCGGAAGCCAGCTCGGACGGCCTCGACATAGATACAGACTCCACCCTTTGCTACGTAGTGAGCATGAGCTGACTCGAGCGATACATGGAGTACTAACCCTCCGGAAATTCTAGTCCGGGGTGAGTTTTCATCCACGTAAGGGTCTCGTCGCTAGTTTCACATTGAGCGTCGGCGACATTGTCAGCCGGCCGACGAGCTCCAGAAGTATGAGAGGAAGGCTCCTTGGGAACGTTGTCCCAGGATCAACAATAAAGCAGTCATCAGAATGGTCTGACGACTCACCGTCAGGCCGAGGAGAGTGGGACGTTCCATCAGAGGAAACCATCCCTATTGAGCGAGAAGCGTTCTCGGAAGGAGAACCCCCAGACGACGAGCCCTCGCGGAGACGAGGACCAGAGGAAGAAGACGCGGAACTTGAAGACATCGCTTACCTCTTAAGGAAGCAAGCAAAAATCGAAAATGGTCGGAGCTCGAGCGAGGGACGTCGGCGCAACCCTCGTCGGCACGTCGGCAGGTCGCCTGGTAGATGCTCGCGCGTGAGAACAAGGGCGATCGTTCAGCAGCAGACCCCGATATTTATAGAGCTAGGGGCCCATCGAATCCAATGGAAAAAAGCGAACCCTCAGTGCAAGTGGTTGAGATCGGCCCACGTGGCGTCACCAGATTGGAAAGGAAACTGACCCCTCGGATCCAATCTGCGTGAGCGGCGAGAAGTGCATGTGGCCCTCGGAAGACGAGGCGACAAAAGTACAGCGGCACGGTATACGAAGCAGCACGCAACGGCTCGTCAGATGATGAGACGTTCGGTGACTCTGAAAAGGCCGTGACGTACCCTTGCGACGGCGGCTTTGACTATAGGGTGACGTGGCGTCCTGATGCGTCACAGGTGTCAGCCAAGCCACGTGACAGGGTACGTGTTCCAGCAGAGAAATTTAGCTTCACCTCGGCCCGAGATCACGGTCCGACCTGAACCTAGGGGGCTAGTATTGCAGAGGTTTCCAGGCAGGTCGGCAAAACCAAGGATGGCCGACCGCATTCGAAGATTGTCCATCCCTGAAGACAGCCGACCACATCTGAAGGTAGAGTCTGACGTTCCATATCAAGTATTAGCCGCCCGACAGGCTCGCCTCCAGTTCCTCTCGGCTCGGCCTCGAACTCGGATGAGGCCGACCTAGTTACCAGAACTTTCAGAAGAGTCCATGAGACTGATGAAGGTACAAGATATCTGAACTAATCGGTGTTCCCATCAGGTCGGATAGGACCTCGGATCAGCCGACCTCATTAAGGCCACTATCTGACAACTTATCTACATGATATCAGCGATGCTTTATGCATCTCGAACCTCTCTACAGCTCGGACCCGAGCAGTCTTATAACACCCTCAAATAAGAGCCTCCAATTGAGCACTTCGGGTTATCAAAGCTCGGGACCACGCCGACCTAGAGCACGGCGTCCTCGCGCGCCCCGTCACAGCGCTCTCACGGGGTCAACGGATGAATGAGGTAACACAAAGAATTGCGGAACCATAAATCATAGCCATTAAGACCACGATCGGCGATAAGATCTGCAGGTGGCAGCCACGATCATCGCGGTTTGACAGGGTATGACGGCGCCCAATCCGTCGGGAATCTCGGTAACTCCCAGCGAGATTGACGGCTGGTCCAGCTCACACGTACGTGTCCTAAAACTATATAAAGTGTAGACATTCCACTGGAAAATGTACGATATTCTACCCCACGATAGGCCATTCTGCTCGGCTAGCAACTAACTTGAGCGTCAGAGTGTCTCCCCGCCGAGCCCACTCGGTGGACTTTGCAGGTCAGGTCGTAAGCTCGGGAGTAGCGTCACACGTCGGCCAAGCGCGCCTCAAAAGAGATTCATCGGCTTGGTCGTCTCGGCTCAGTCTGGCGAGAAGCGCCTCAGCGGTCACCTCGACAGGAGCCGACCTATGTTACTATAGTTGTAACATTATCCACCCTACCCCACCTTTTGAGGTGGGGTAGAATTACCCAGGGATAACCTGGGTTACCCAAGGTACTCCTAGATAAGTTGCCCCCTCTCCTCAAAGTGTAAAAAATATTTTACCCATAGATACCCCTGGTTTAATGAGGGTACCCCCTCCCAAACCGGAAGGTACAGGAAGTGTCAAATGCCAGACATTGAGCATGAAACCCAAATTAATACAATTCACTTCCAATATTGAAAAAGACAATGACTTCATAACAACAGCTCAGGATGTATGTATCTACGGCTATGCATCAGCCACGTACCTACAAATCCCTTTCGGAGCTTTTCTGTGTAGAATATCATTCCACCGAGAGATCAAACTTATCGCTTCGTTGTACCTATATATGTGTGTTCAAGAACATTTCTTACCAGCAATAACATATATAGCTACCGTGGAGAGGGTGACTAAATTAAACAAGAGTTTAGAATATGCAATCATCATCCCATATGCTTCCAATTCCTTTACCACCACACGCTACCTCCCATGTTGTTTAGCTAGTTTATTAATTGTTAGTCTATCACCAAATTAAACATCTCTCTCTCTACGAAACTGTGCACGTCCTTTTCTTCACTGGTTTTATAATGTTCAAAATTGGTGAGCTCTCTATGTCCAATATGCGACTGGATCAACAAGTTATAGCATGCCAAGGTAAGGCCGTCTCTTCGGTCCATTCGTCCGTTTGTTATTTTACATATGGCAGCCGACTCATAAGCTAGAGCCATTTCCCTTCCTCTCCGTGATCGGTCTTCCCATCTCCTCCAACCCATCAAAGAAGTATGTAAGAACCTTCTCCCACCTCTTGACCACTCCCCCACCGCCCACCGCCAGCACCATCAAAGCTCTCGACTGGTTGTCCCCGGGGCCCCAGGTCCGGGATCCTCTCCTTTTCCGCCGCTCCGCCGCCGCCGTTCTGCATCAGGCGACCTCGATTAAGTGAGCATGGACCTGGAAATCGGAAAAAAGCGCGGCTACGGCCGCGAGGGCGGTGAGGCTTTCTCGCATCCCGCAGCGCACGGGGACACGAGGGCGTTCAGGGCGGTGTGGGTGGTGATGGCCTGCATGACGTTCCCCATGTTGGCCTTCGTCTCTGGGGTGTACAGGCCCCCTCTGGCGCTCGTCGTCGGTGCCTATCAAGGGCGCAGGTCTCAGCAGCAACCGCTGCACTCGCCGCCGCAGCAGCAGCAGTGGAAGAGCCTCCAGTGGACGGCGGTGAGTGCGTCTTCGTTCTGGGTGTTATCTCCTTCTCCCTCCTCTCGTTTTTGGCTATGTGATTAATTTGCTTATAATTCTCTCTCGCCCCCCCCAAATTTGCAAGCTAGCTTGTTATATACCCATCGTTACTGCATCAATCTTTCACCCTATGCTATTGGTTTCATCTAATTATACCACCATTAAATTTGCACCACAGCCTCCTTTTCATGAATTATTTTTTCATTTTTTAGAATCAAAAGATGATGCGATGTATTGTTACAATTGGATCATAATTTATCTTATTTTTATATTTGTACAAAAAACTAGATATTCAATGAATTTTTGTATCAATCAAAATTCCAACGAAATTGTCAGAAATTGTCAATGGAAGTACAGAAGTCGTGGCCGAATGGACTATCATACCCCTCAATTAATAAAAGTATCTAAAAAATATTTAACAGTCACTAAAATAGATAATAAAGAAATATTTCAAGTATATATTCCACAACTCTTGACATGTAAGATTTCTGGTGCAAAAAATACATTTAACAGAATTTTGACGCAATGTAAAAATAAGATAAATTATGACCGAATTATGTTTCTAACAAAGATAAAAAAAAACATGTTTTTATCTGTTCAGGTCAAAGTTGGTGTCAAGAATGGATATTAGCACACCATTTTCATACATGGAGTCATGGTCTACAGGTCCAGCCCCCATAGTTGAAAGGCTAGACTTCTGGTCTCTGCAACACCTCTATTAATACTTGTGATCGTATATAAAAAGATCGGATTTAGTAAATATTAGAGAGATTTAAGGTGGAATCACCTGTGTTTAAAAAAAAATCTAAATCAAAATGTGAAAAAATTTTAAATAAAAAGTTTTTTTGTCATTTGTGTTTTAGTAAAAATTTAAATTGAAATTTGAAATGATTTCAAATATGTACATATATTTTACAAAAATTCCTCCAATATTTGATGAATTTTATCCTCCCATATGTTGAGAAGAAACTAGACTCTTGATATTTGGATAGAGTGGGGATATAGTGGAATTATCCTCAAAATTTTTTCACTTTATCCAAATACCAAACATAGTCTTAATAGTTACAAAGATCGATAGTTTTACCCACCCTTAGGTACGCCATTCTGGTTGGCATCTATTATGCTAGAACCAACCAATGATCATAATCCCCACCACACAAAATGGCTTCTTACATTAATTGTGTGATGTCGATGTGACGAAACTTCTTCGCAACAATGGGGGAGCTATCGTCTTAACCTAGCTCTCCCCGTTGCGCCCGGTCTTCACCGGCCGGTCCTATAGAACTGAATAGACGACGTTTTCTTCCCACAGGAAGCTTTCCGTTGTCGGAAACATAAGAAACCGAGTGAAATAGCTTCCTGCCTATAGTCAAGGATCCGGTTCCCTAGAAAGTTGCAATTTTGCAGAGAGTAGAAGTTCATACGTTGCATCCACACTTGTCCTGTAAAACCCAGAAAAGGGTTGTTCTTCCTGTTCTTCGCGCGTAGCCCTATGCTGTAAAACCTCCACACATCTTTAATTCCTTCATTGGGAAGGAGTGAAATTGCTTACTCCCCTACTCGAATTCTTTGAGGTGCTCGATCCTAGGATTATATAAATGGAGACATCGCCATGCCTGTTCCACACGTTTACTCGGGTGGCACAACACGAATGGAAATGGTTTATAATCCCCAACATCTAATTGAGATCGATCTGACTCTCATCTCATGAGATCCATAATTAATTGTTCGCTTC
>CM024763.1:113701509-113781379 GCA_014218235.1 Colocasia esculenta
CTGAGTAATTTCTGGGCAATTGCTCTACCATTAACATGGCCACCACATTCACTAGAGTGAGCGGCTTCAACAACATCTTGAGATTCAATTTCATCAAGGCAACAGAGATAGACCCCGCTGAGAGACGTTTTGTACAATGTCACCTATGATCTTGTAATGCTCCGAGACGCGATGAATTGCCCGTCTATCGGCAGAGGTGGCATAATCACGAAGGATCCATCTTTGAGAAAATTTTCGATGTCAAAATACCAGGGATGGTCATCTTCAAGGTCAATTCTGGTTCTTTGGAAAGCGCATGGACCTGAAGGGATGGAGAAGGATGCACGATTTGAGAGAACCACGGATCGACATGGGAAGGGACTCTTAACCTCTGAACAGAGACGATTTCAGATGACTTTCCCAAAGGAATGGGAATGGAAGATGCGAGGGAAGCGAGTGAATCTGCTAGGATATTTTGGGCCTTAGGAGTGTGAACTAGGGTGAGCTTCCTAAACTGCCGGACTACTTTTCCTACCACTCTTGGTATGGTTTCAGCTTGGGGTCCCGGGTCTGGTACTTGCTAAGAGATTGCCGAGTATCAACTGAGAATCTCCAATAATCCTTAACTCCTTGACTCCGAGCATAAAGCCATTTTCAGCCTGACTAGGAGAGCCTCGTACTCAGCCACATTGTTCGTAGCTCGGAAGGTTAACTGATAGGCGTGCGGAATGACTACCCCTTCCGGAGAGAGGAGGGCTGCCCCTATCCCACACCCTTTAGAATTGAGAGCCCCATCAAAGTAAAGCATCCACGAAGGTTCACGATCAATAATGGCTCCTAACTCTTCATCGGGAAAACTTTCATCAACAGGGGAATATAAAGGTAAGGGGTGGGGGGCAAATGCTCAGCTATGGCATGCCCCTTGATTGACTTTTGGTTGACATAGGTGATATCAAATTGGTTAAGGAAGCTTTGCCACCTCATCAACCGCTCAGTCAGGACGGGCTTCTCGAGCAAGTACCGAATAGGGTCCATACGCGCCAGAAGTTTCACTTCATGAGCCAAGAAATAGTGCTTCAACTTCTGGGCAACCCAGACGATGGCCGCGCATGTTCTTTCCATGGCGGTGTACTTATTTTCAGCCTCATTGAATAATTTAGATAAATAGTACACCGCTCTCTCCTTCTTCCTCGTCGTCGTATTGGGCCAAAACCGCTCCAATTGAATCTTTCGTGGTTGACACATAGAGCAGTAAATGCTGACCCGGGACCAGGAGAGCGAGAACAGGGGATTAAAAAATAACTCTTCAATTCATCAAAGGCCTTCTGACATTTATCGTCCCAATTAAACTTCGCCTCTCCTCTAAGCATCTCATAGAAGGGCTTACAGCGATTGAATGCTGGGAGATAAATCTCCGAATGAACTAGAGTATGCCAATTAGCCCTCTAACTTCTATGATATTCCTAGGAGGAGGCATGTCAATTATTGCTTTGGCCTTGTTAGGATCAATTTCAATTCCCCGCTTGCTGACTATGAACCCAAGCAATTTCCCCGAACAGACACCAAAGACACACTTCTTGGGGTTCATCTTAAGATTGTGCTCTCTAGACCCTTGGAGAACTGCCCGGAGGACCTCAGCATGGCCATGTCGAGTCTTTGATTTTACCAAGACATCGTCCACATAGACCTCCATGTGCACATGCATCATGTCATGAAAAATTGCCATCATTGCCCTTTGATAGGTTGCTCCCGCATTCTTCAATCCGAAGGGCATGACGACGTAACAGTAAGTCCCCCAGGGCGTTGTAAATGAAGTTTTCTCCTGGTCTTCCTCCGCCAAGCGAATCTGGTTGTACCCAGAGAAACCATCCATAAACGACAAAAGCTCGAAGCCGGCAGTATTGTCCACTAGGACATCTATGTGTATGGGAGAGGGAAATCGTCCTTTGGGCAAGCACGATTAAGGTCACGGAAATCTATTAGATCCTAACCTTACCGTCCTTCTTCATTACAGGGACGATATTAGCTACCCACTGTGGATATAGCACAACCCTAATAAATTTGGCTTTGTGCAACTTGTCAACCTCCTCTTTGATCTTGAGTGCCAGCTTAGGATGTAGCCTTCTCAACTTTTGCTTGACGGCCTTTGCGTCGGCTTTTAGGACCAAATGATGCTCGACCAAAGAGGTGTCGAGCCCCGGCATGTCCTCGTAGACCAAGCAAATCCGTCGGAAAATTCTTTAAGAATGGCTACCAGGCTTCTTCTTCTTCAACACTCAAGTTGGCACTAATCAAAACTGTCTTCGGGGATTCTTCAGTGCCAAGGTTGACCTCTTTAGTAGGCTCGTCAGCAGCCATGGTTGGCTCGTCGAACCTCTTTGTGCCATCCACATAGGAGCTCACTGGGTCCTCTTCTCTAACCCAAGATCTCCCGACTCACGCTCCTCATTAAAATCTAGCAGATAGACACCTAGACCGTCATCTTCGGAGTCACCTTCTTCAAAATCTGATTCTACAAGAGCAGGGTCCTCAAGAAATTCTGGCACCTGACTTAACTTAGCACATCTCTCAGCCAAGGCCATAACAAAATGGGCAGGAACTTGCCTACCCTTCTCCTTGCGCACACATGGCTGAGAGGAACTAGACTCCCTAGACTTAAACCAGACTCTAGACTAGCCTCTAGACCTGACTCTAAACTAGAATCTAGACCACTATTTACAGGACTGCTATGTACAAAACTATGTACAGGGGAAGTGCCCCTAGAGGGGCAAGAGGAAGAGGAGCTTAGGCCGGAAAGCGTCGGCCCCTGGCCGAGCGGAAGAGGTTCCAAAGAGGAGGGGTGCTCAATGGAGACCTCGGATTTCCAATTTTCAAAATTGGCGTTTTTTTTTGGAGTCAAGGCCAAGAACCATGAGTTGCTGACTCAAGGTAGCCTCGACTGGCGAGATGAGGGATGGAGAGAGGACAGGAGGGGAAAGGAGGGGATTAGACACGGAAATAGAAGGAGATGGAGATGGAGAAGGTGATGATGGGGGAGAAGGGAGATCAGAACCAAAGAGGGAGAGGAGGCCAAAATCATCGGAAATGTCTTCTATTTGGGCATCTTCTTCCTCTTCTTCATCCTCACTCTCAGAGCAAGGAATTTCTTCAATTATAGGCTCCCTGGTCCCCATCTGGGTTGGCCCCTGAACAAAATGCTCTTTTAAAGTCCAGGTAAGGGGTTGGTGCGGTATGAACGGGTCGGGATGGACAGGGTCTGGGTGGAAACCTAGACCGGCCTTTGGTAACAACCTCCTGATTGCCTGGACATTCTGGACCTCTCCTTGTTCGTCTGTGCCCAAACCGCGGCCATGAACATAACCGATGTTGGCCATAACTTCCCAACCTTTTCCCGGGAGACATGGGACATGGGGTTCTACATCGGCTTGAGGCTGGCCGAGGTCACAGGGTAAGGGGAAGTCAAAGATTGACATGACAGGTTTCTTCCTTTTATCCGAATGAATAGGTGCGGCATCTGTTCCGTGGTGACCGCATTGAGGGTCTCCAAGATGGGAATGCTCTTGATCTTGATCACCCGCCCATTGAAAGGAAATTTGAAGCATTGGTGGGCGGTGGAAGGGACCCCTAGAGTTTGTTCTAGCCAAGGACGACCGAGAATGGCTTGTAGGCCGGATCGACATCAGGACTAGGAACTCGGTGGACATAGTGACAGGTCCGATTCCTAATGTAAGAGCAATTTGCCTTTGGCAACCCTTTTGGAGTTGTCATAGGCGGCTATAGTGGAGCAACTCTTCTCCAAATTCTCTTCCCCTAAACCCAATTGTTTAAGGGTCTTCATCGGACAAACATTGATAGATGCCCCGGTGTCGATGAGAGTGGAGTCCACCGAAACCCCATTGAGGTGATGGTGAGACAAAGAGGGAGGGAACGACACTCGGGGGTGGCAAGATCCTTGTCCGAGAAAGAGATTGAAGGTCCTTGGGTGAGGGAGAGAATGGCACCGGTGACCCCACTAGGAGGGAGATCATCGTTAACCATGATTTCTAGAGGAACTGGAGAAGAGTGGATTGATGTGATGGCGACCGCCGAATCAATTCTAAAATAGACACCCTTGCGGGCGTCTTATCAAGATGTTGGAGAATATCATATTCGGTGCCAGCCGGAGGTGGAGGCCCATTATCTTCCTCATCTTGGGATGGCCGCGGAGGTGGAGGAATAATCCGGTTTCGGAGCGTGACATGCACGGCCTCCTGAGACTGAGGATGGATGAGCTGGAGGGGTCGGAAGGATGACTCATTGGCAAGGGGAGTGAGGATAGTGGGATGAGCATCTTGGGGAGGACGGATGAGCACTAATGGTCTCTCCTCTAGGATGGCGTCAACCGACGTGGAAGGCTCCTGAGACTCGGCCGTGGGACACGGGTACCACTCTTCGAAACCTTCTACCCCCCACTGTTGTTCTCTCCTCACAACCCGGGGCCCTAGGTGTATCATGGTATGCACATTCTCTTGGGCTCTGGATGAGGAGGGGTGTTGATTTGGTGAGTGGGGAGAGGGTTACTGAAAATGCCAAGGTCTTTTTTGGTGTACCTAGACTTTGCTATGGCCACCTTGACGTCATCCCAGTTGATTCTACCTTGGTCATTCATATCATAGACCCAGTCACGGAAGGTAAAGCAATTGTTAATGAAGTGACCATGGGCCCTATGATATGGAAGTACTTGGAGGTGTCGACCCTCGGATTGATATTCTCCCTTTGTGGGGGGAGTTGAATCGCATCGCAGGACATGAGAGCGAAGAACACGTCCTCGAGAGTCTCAGGGAGAGGAGGGTAGTGCGACCTTTTGGGGCCAGGTCGGGTGTATCCAGAAGGAGGGGGAACAGCGGAGTAAGGCTTGGAGGGGTGAGATGGGAATTGGTGAGGGTTGGAAGAAGGGTTGGAAGGAGGATGGGAGGATTTGTTGGGAGGCCTCAAAGCTGACTGCAGGCACTGACAGACTCATTATGTTACCCCCTCGGTGGTGGGTGCCGCGGGAGCCTTACGTGCCTTTGGCTTCCCTTCGAAGAAATGTGGGAGAGAGGAGTCCTTGATCTGATTTTCAATTACCCTGGCTCTGTTATAAAGATGTGAGAAGGAAGGGAACTCACTTAGCATCAAAATGGAACGGAGCACAGGGGTGGTGTTGGTAACTAACAAGATTATGGCTTGGGACTCGGGGATGGGAATGTCGGCTCTCGAGGCCATGGACCTCCATCGGTTGGCATAAGTGACAAAGT
Organism: Colocasia esculenta; assembly: GCA_014218235.1. NCBI lineage: Eukaryota > Viridiplantae > Streptophyta > Magnoliopsida > Alismatales > Araceae > Colocasia > Colocasia esculenta. The sequence goes on from CM024763.1 coordinate 113,706,765, forward strand.
CTTCGTTCGCCTTCATCTTTTCCGCTACCAAGTCGGGGAGTGTAGGGACTTGAGTAGCCATGTATGAAAAGTGTGAGATGAAGCGTTCGGAGACTATGTCAAAGTTAACAAGATCCGACGCGGGCAAGGAGGTAAACCACCTCAAAGCCTCCCCTTCTAACGATTGCTGGAAGAGGTGGACTAAGAGGGCTCATCGTACAGCCACCGATGAGAATCCATAGTGAAGCCGGCTAGATGATATTGGGGGTCAGAGGTCCCGTCGTACTTGCGATACTTCAGGGCCTTGAAACCTGGAGGGAAGTAAACATTGGGGAGTTTGCAGTAGTTTTGGAGTGAGTGAGGCTTGGAAAGGGAGAGAGATTCAGCCAAGAGTTTCCAAATAAGACCCTCCGTCTCAGACCGGGACAGGGATTCGGATTGAGTGGGAGGAGTGGTATGGACATGAGATGGGTGGATGGGTGGAGGAATTGGGGTAGCCGTAGGTAAAGGAGTGGGAGGAATAGGAGTGGAGATAGGGATAGGGGATACAGGAATTCGGGGAGGGGTGAGAGGCCTAGGAGCGGGCCTAGATGAGGAAGCATGGAAGGGAGAATGGGATGGAGGGGAAGGAGAAGCCGCTGCCCGAATGGTATGCTTGGAAAGCATGGAAATGATATCGTCGGGCAAATAGCGGGACATGAGTTTAGAAAACTCGGGGTCTTCTTGGACATCCTGGGCGTGAGTAGGGTTAACCCTCAAGCTAACTTCCTCATTGTCGGCTTGGGAAGATGATTGAACCGACTCCTCAGGCTGAACATTGGTGTTTATCATACCGACAATCTCATCATTGATGTTATCATCATATTCAAATGCCGGTTTGTTAGACATATTAGCAGGATCCAACCAAGTGTCCATTAGCACACAACCTTGGATTTTAGAATGGTTTAAGTTGAAGTGATTACACTGTTTTCAGCAGAAGTATGACTTTCTACCAATCAATGTTATCAAACAACGTCCCAAAAGTTTTAAAGATTAAGGTTGTGTATTACTTTGACTTGAATTGGACGGTTCTCTCAAATCTTACTCAAACCCGGATGAGTAGGTGAACTAGATAGGGAGGGTAAAGGTCCTCCTGCCCCGTACCGTGAGGGAATCCACGGAATTTAGGGACTTACAGAGTTTTCCTTGGAGCCAACCCGATTTACCCGAGAGGGAATCCCCGAGTAAAAGGTTGTAAACCAAAGAAGGGCTGTCCTAAAATGTGTGAGGGAGGCTAGAACAGATGAGAGGAAGGAACCCCCGGGACTGAGGACTGTTAGAAACAAACAGGAAGCAAACAGAACACAAAATCAGATCAAAAAGTCAAAACAGCAGTTTCTGTGAAGTAAACGGCATGCAGATGGACGCTCAGTTCATCAGAAATATCTTGACGGCATGATCGACGGACGCTGATAAACAATAAACGACAAGGGAGATGGACGCTAAACTTCACTTAATGGCAGGAACTCTAGACGTTTACCTGTATAGGCGGCAGGCTCCCCTGCCGTCTACATGGCCGCAGTGAGACCACAGTGGCAGAGCTTGTCCCACCGTGATCGCCAGAAGAGAGCTGTAGACAGTTCGTTTCCCCCCGCCCCGTCCCGGATCCCTCGGATGCTCGCGGACGCCGCCGGACTCTCGTTGGCAATGAAGGGGCCGCTGGTTGACCACGTTGACCCTCCGATTGACTGAGTTGACTAGAAGGAAAACGCAGCAAACAAGCGAAACAAAGGAGATTTGGTGATCTCCAGGGCCTTACCTGTGCCAAGGGGTTGCTATGATCACGTCGGTGCAGTGGCCTCGCGTTGCGGGTGATGGGGGACTTCAACTTCTCCTCCTTCGGCCGGCCAAAGGAGAAGAGCTCCGTAGTCTCCTGCGGGTTGTTCCTGCCAAAACAAAGACTCTATTAGACTCTAGGGAGTGTGGTAGATGCTCAAAACGAAGTGTGAGAACCCAAAAGGAAAGTCCCGTACCGTTTGCGGACTTGAGAAGAGGGGTGGCCAAATGTTATGACCACCCTTCTCCTCCGTTTTTTGTTGGGAAACCCCTTTCTAGGTGTGTAGGAAGATAACCTACGTGCCTAGTGTGAGTGGGAAGGTGTGTGCAACATGCAAGCTAGCTAAAAAGTAAGTAAGAGAAGAGAGAGGGAAGGAGATGTAGATCCTCGTTGTTGGTGTTGTGGCTCCTTGCAAGGGCTCCTCCAGCTCCAAAGTGAGCCTCCTGAACGTCCCAAGTGAAGAGAGAAAGGTGAGGATGAATGGTAGAAGGTGAGGTGTAAGTTCTCTCTCCTCTCTCAAAGTGGCAGTATAAGGACGTCCAGCCTCTCCCCCCCGGTTCAGAGGGCTCAAGGGGCTGTTAATAGACAGTGGAGCTCGGGGTTGGAGTGCCTAGGATGCTAAGTGTGAAGAAACACACTTACACACTTGGCAATCCATGCATTTAAGGTCCAACCAATGGGGGGAGGCCAAGTAGGATTTTTACTGGGTCAAGGGGGGGCCTAGGTGGCCCATATGCCCGTTGGGAACGGCTACATGCGTTGCATGGCCGAGAGAATGGTGCAAGTGGGCTGGAATCTCGAGTTAGTTGCGCAGACCAGGTAAACCCTATTGACGTCTAGGGATGAGGCAGCCAACCTCATGCAGGCGTCCAGGGAGGTGGACGCCAACTTGGGTCAACGTCCAGGGGGATTGCCGCCAACCAGTAGTCGGCGGCCATCGATGCTGCCGTCTACATGGGATCCGAGGCTGGTCAACAAATGGTCAAACGAGGCTTATGGGCCAAAAAGCCTTGCGGGAGATGGGCTAAATCGCGCGTCTACACTTTGGCTTCTTCCCTTTGAATAGTTCATATGCAGTCTTCTCAGGATTGGCCTGATCTTACTCGGTTGATATGTAGCTTGCGTATTGACTGCTTCAGCCCAAAAGTATCTTGGCAGATCATATTCTGAGAGCATAATTCTTGCCATATCCAATAGGGTTCTATTCTTCCTCTCAGCAATGCCATTTTGTTGAGGTGTCCTTGGTGCTGAGAAATTATGCTCAATTCCCTGATCATCACAAAATCTAGCAAATTTTCATTTTGAAATTCACCACCATGATTTGATTTGATAGACACAATGCTGAACTTCTGATCTTTCTGAACTTTCTTACTGAAGCTAACGAAACTTTCAAAAGTGTCATCTTTATGTTCTAGGAATGATACCCATGTGAATCTTGAGTAGTCATCAACTATGACAAATCCGAAATTCTTTCTCCAAGACTGGTAGTCCTCATTGGCCAAATAGATCCATATGAAGGAGCTCCTAGGGTTTTGAGGTGGTCACTATCGTCTTTGACTTGAAGGAGACTTTGGTGTGCTTTCCTTAGCACAAGGTTTACATACACCCTCCAATTTTGTACTACCTTAGGTAGACCTTCCACAAGATTCTTCTTTAGCAATTTTCTCATGCCATCTATGCTGCAATGTCCAAGTCGTCTGTGCCATAATTCTGTGGATTTTATCTTTATTGCTGCCAGACAAACATTTTGAACCTTGAGTTCTTCAAGATAGAGCACATACAAATTCTTTTCTCTATAGCTTCAAAGATGATGTTCCATCCTTCAGTATGCTGCACTTGACTCTTGAAACTTGATCTGATGGCCTCTGTCGCATAGCTGGCTAATGCTGATGAGATTGTGCTTCAATCCCTTGACTAATAGCACATCTTCTATGACTGTTTTTCCTTTGTTATTCACAGAGCCACTGCCTATCACGGTTCCTTTCCCATTATCTCCATAAGTAACTGTTCCATCTTCAGCTTGGAGATGAGAGAACAACTTTGGTTTCCTGTCATGTGTCTTGAGCACCCACTATCCAAATACCATTTGGATGCTCGAGGGTTAACCTGAAATAAAAACATCAAGCTTTAGGTACCCAAATTCTTTGGGTCCTGATTGGTTAGTATCATTAATTTTACCTTTTAATATCCATTTTTTATGTCTTGTTGGGCATGTAGTTATAATATGTCTAACTTATTGCAGTGACTACAGCAGGATACTTAGTCACTTTTTATATGTATTTGAAATCAGCTTTGTATGCTACATCTTGTTCGGGTACAAATTTGGTGTTGGATATGTTTTAGGATAGACTATGGTTCTTCATTATCTGGGGGTGTATATCCTAACCCATTTTTCTTCTTACCTGATCTCCTAGCACCTTTTAATATTAGAGAGTTTTACCATTAGTAATTTTTCTAGTGTGCTTGATAGTTTATCATTTCTTCATTTAAGCTTTTATTTCTTCCTTAATTCATCTAACTTTCTTGTTTTTCTAGTATAGTTATTTGTTCATTCTTAGCTTTTAGGTCTTCACATAATAGTTCATTTCTTCGTTTAAGTTCAGTTATTTGACTTTCTAATTGTTCATTTTCTGATTTTAGATCTGAGTTTGTATTTTCTATACAGACTATGTTTCTCTTACTTACTTTTAATAATTTGTTACTTCTTTATATTTTCATAAGTTCGTTGAAAGCCTCTTCTAAAACTATCGGAGTCTGAACCATTGCATGAATCAAAAGAGGAGTCAGAAGTTACCTTTCTTCAGTATTTGCCATGAAGGCCAAGTGGGTTTTTCTTCATCACTGCAGGAGCTTGACTCACTATCTGAGTCGCTACTGTTTTCCCATGCTGCTGCCATTGCTTTCTTTTTGTACTTTCTAAACTTCTTGGAACTGTCCTTCTTCCTGAACTCTGGCTTCTTTAACTTAGGACACTCAGTCTTAATGTGTCCTGGCTTCTTACATTCATAGTAGATGGGTTCTCCTTTCTATTTCTTTTCCGTCTGGCTTCTTGAATTCCTTATTCTTTTTGAATACCTTCTACCAGATTGAGATTTCTTCTTTTTAGCCAAAATTGCTGTAACTTTCTAGATAACATAGCTTCCTCATTCTCGCTGTCTGCATCACTTTCGCTTTCAGCTGAGCTTGCATCTGGTGAATCTTCTTCAGCTTTTAAGGCGTTGGAGTGCTTCTTTCTGCTAGAGGACTCTCCTAGCCTTTCCATATTGATCTCATGGGCCATGAGGGACCCAATGAGCTTTTCTACAGACATTCTCTTCAGGTCATTAGCTTCTTCTATTGCTGTGACTTTTGGAGTCCATGAAGACGGTAAGGATCTAAGTATCTTCTTACCATATCTCCCATCTCATAGACTTTCCCCAGGCTAGCCAGTCCATTTGTGATGTCAGTGAACCGGCTGAACATTTGAGTTATGGACTCACTTGATTGCATCTGAAATCTTTCATATTGAGTGACAAGAATATCGATTCTTGTTTCCTTCACTTTGTCTGTGCCTTCATAAGTAATCCTGAGCTTTTCCCACATTTCCATTGAGGATTTGCAGGCTGACACTCTGTTGAATTCCTTCTACTTAGAGCACAGCATAGGATGCTCTTTGCTTTGCAATTCAGAGAAATCTTCTTCCTGTCATCATCTGTCCATTGGGCTTTCTCATTTGTGACTAACAGATCACCTTCTTCTACTATGGACCAAATTTGATAGTCGTGTCCTTGTAAAAAGTATTCCATTCTGGTCTTCCAGTAAGGATAATCTTCACCATCGAAGAGAGGGGGTCGGTTGACGGACTGACCTTCAAAGTTACCTTGGGCTGCCATGGATCTTTGCTCTTCAGATCGTTGGATCCTTTCTTTGTCGAAGAGACTAGCTCTGATACCACTTGTTGCCCAGTTGACGAGCCCAGGGGGGGTGAATGGGTCTTTAAAAATTAATCTAGAAGATACCTGTAACTCAAAACAATCACACAAACGTTCTTCGAAATAGGTTAGTGACAGTAGTTAAATAGCAATCACACAAAGAAGACAGTCAACAAACACAAGGATTATCCTGGTTCGGACCTCCATTCCTTAGGAGTCCTACGTTCAGTCCCTGAGCAACAACTCAGGATTTCACTAACTAGGGAACAGTCCCCCTAAGGACGCTACAACACCCAGCTCAGCTGGTCTTCCTTCACACACGAAGGGAACAACACCTGGATACCACCAGGTCTTCCTTCACACCCAAAGGGAACACACTGGATACCACCAGGTCTTCCTTCACACCAAAGGGAATAACACAAGAAGAATGATGACTTTCAATCCCTAGATCAAGCTTTTGATAAGCAAGGATCTGAAGCAACTAGAACTGAGAGCAAAGAAATTTTAAACAAGTCACACTCTCAGAACTATACAGGCTCTCTCAAAATTTTCACAAACTAGTGGAGAGCAAAAGAGCAAAAGCTAAGTGGAATAACAGTTCTTGGCTCTGGACTTTCTTCAGAAGAATTTGAATGCTTGAATACGCAATCTTTTTTTCTGTTCTTCTGACTTGAATTTATATCTTCATTTGAAATTTAGACGTTGAAGTCGTTGTCTCTCTTTTGAGTAGTCGTTAGACTGAATGACATCTAGAGTCTTGGAAGCTTCCAGTCACAGTCTTTTGATCACTTGAGCACGCAAAGAGATGAGATCTTCAGAAATATCCATTGGCTCTATTTTGTTTAACGTTGTACCATGAAGCTAGTTCAGAGGTCTGCACAAATGTCAATCTCAAATAGCAGACAGCTAAGCTGTCTCTGATGTCAGTCAACGTCAGTAGCAATAGACATGAAAATAGTAATGCCAAATAGCTTAAGTCTAAAAGACGTAATCAGAGTAGGCACGATAAAGGATGATATAGTCTGCATGCATGCAGAGATACGTTCAGATCTCATAAATGCAAAAGCGTCAGAGAGATGTCTACGTGGACTTTGACTAGTCAACGCTTTTAAGATGAATAAGATATCAAGATATGAAATCATGGTATATGACTTATGAAGTCGTTATGAATACTAACAAGTCATTATAAAGAGCAAATCGTTATGAACACTTATCAAGTGTTATGAACTCTAAAGAAATCGTTATGGTAACTTATGAAGTCGTTAAACAAGCAAGTCGTTGTGAGTTCTAAAGAAATCGTTATGGTAACTTATGAAGTCGTTACAACAAGCAAGTCGTTGCGCTTTCTAAAGAAATCATTATGAATACTTATAGAATCGTTACGGCGAGCAAGTCGTTGCGAGTTCTAAAGAAGTCGTTATGGTAACTTATGAAATCGTTACAACAAGCAAGGCGTTGCGCTTTCTAAAGAAATCGTTGCGATAACTTATAGAGTCGTTATGACAGGCAAGTCGTTGCGCTTTCTAAAGAAATCGTTATGAAATTATGAATCGTTACGGCTAGCAAGTCATTACAGGTTCTAAGGAAATCGTTATGTCACTTATAGAGTCGTTGCGACAGACAAGTCGTTACGCTTTCTAAAGAAATCGTTATGAATACTTATAGATCGTTACGGCGAGAAGTCGTTACGGGTTCTAAGGAAATCGTTATGGTCACTTATAGAGTCGTTGCGACAGACAAGTCGTTCGAGCTCTAAAGAAATCGTATGTACTTATATAGATCGTTGTGCGAGCAAGTCGTTACGGGTTCTAAAGAAATCGCGGTAACTTATAGAGTCGTTATGACATCGATTGTTTGAAACACATGACTTTTCAGTCTTATAAGGAAATCGTTGCGATCACTTATAGAATCGTTACGACATCGATTTGTTGAAACAACATGACTTTTCAGTCTTATAAGGAAATCGTTATGAACTTCAACAGAAATCGATATGGACTTAGAGAAATATCATGTTGAAAAGATTAAAGCTTCAGAGAAGTAATGCATACCTTTATTGACTTGTTTGACCTTGGTATTTTCTGTACTTAAGACTTATGAAATATTCATTAGATATAATGATAAACTGTTTGGTTTTGTTAATCATCAAAATATGTATATATATGTAATTAATTAAAATTGCATGGGGACAGACTGATCATCACTTTGGGTTTCCTCTCCTGGCTTGTTCCATCGGTAATACTTAACGGCCTTTTCTTTCCCATTAGTAGGGCTTGCTCGGTGCTCCGGATTCTGCTCCTTCTTGACCATTCTGCCCTTAATGCGATCAGTGAGATCGGTCGCATCTTCTAGTAGTGTGCCCTTCTAACCATTTCTGGATAAGTTTCAATGTCCATAGGTGCCAGCTGTGTGATATACGTGGGCCTGAGACCATTAAGAAAGCGCTTGCCTTCATTCTTTCAGTGCCTACCAGTGGGATGGCATAGCGCGCCAACCGAGGGAAAACTGAGCTTCATACTCAGCAACAGTGAGATTCCTCTGCTTGAGGGCTACAAATTTAGAGGCTTTCCTTTCTTGGACTCGTTCTGAAAAATCTTGGAGTTGTAATGCTCCTTGACTCATTCCATGTGAATTGTGCATCAGCCCTTGTAGCTTCAATGGACTCTCACCACGCCACGGGCGCCCTTTCTAACTAGAATGTGCTAATAATAGCTTGTCACCATCCGCGCATTGCATAACGTGGAAAATGCGTTCAATCTCTTTCAACCAATTCTCTGCCTCATCAGAGTCAGTGGTCCCACTGAATTGAGGCGGGTTCAAGTTGCGGAAATTCCGGTGCAAGTCTCCAGCACCACGGTTATTGTTATTATTTGCTCCAGCAGCCTGGAGCAATGCTTGAGTCAGCTGTTGTATGCTTTGCTACAAGTCATGGAGTTGTGCACGCTCCGCTGCCATTGTTGTGATTTAAGTTCCTTCAAAAGAGGATTAAAATATAAGATATGAGTTTGCACTAAGTTTATGCGTGTGTGCATTTACTTTATATTATTACCCTTTCTTACCCATCTCACATAGGTACGGAATTAGACTCTAAGTCGAGGCAGGTCAAACCTAGATCATCTTATACTTAAGAATAACCTAGGCTTGATACCACAAATTGTCACACCCTGCGTGGAATATCGGAGTGGAATTATGTTATTAAATAGTACAGAGCGAGATATAAATAACAAACCAGCACAAATGGATTAATACAAAATAAAGTCCAATTTCATTATTAATCCACCAACCTCCATTACAATCACTAATAATTGATCAAATTTGATGAACTAACTATTACATCAACGTATCAGAGCCAAACTAGGGCCCAGAGTACTTTATTGAAAACCAAACTATTACATAAGGACTAACTGACTTGTAACTATACTAACTAACTACAAAGCAAATGGTTGCTGAAAGGGGTCACTCCTGGACGCGTCCTCGTCCGTTCCCTCCATGTGAGTGTGGTCATCATCCGACACCTAAACACATGAAATAAACACGCAGGATGAGCGAATAACGCCCAGTAGGACTTAATATCTCATGAGAACAAGTATGTTTTAATAGTTAATGTTTTGAATAGCAGGATATCTTAGAGAGAATAGTCATGTATAGCAAGTAACGATAACAAGAGAACGATGGCACTAATACTGGGAAATAGCACAATGAGAACGATAATAGAATGGCCATATAAGGATAATAGCACATAACGATAGCACTTGTATTAGTACTTGACTAGCTTGTACTTTATGATAGCACTTTGATTGTCATAGATTAATCTAGATAGTATAATGGCATGGATGCATGTGTACACATCCTTGCTCATTTAACTCCAATGGGCACTGGCACTTTTAGGGGCCTCTCTAGGACCAGATCGGGGCCTATTGCACTGGCCATAGTCATTTTTTATCTTAGACAATCACACGAATGGCCAAGAGAGTACCAAGAAAAGATGAGGAGTAGTAGCGAAATAGATGAGAGTGTAGAGAGAACGTGAACAGATGAGAGGATATAGATAGTAGACGAGATAGGGACAATATGATAAAGCAACATTAACACCGATAGTAATAGTGCACAGCACCAGGTCGGGTAACCGGCAGTCTGGTAGAAAGTCACAACTGCCCACTAGCCGTGCTGTGACCACGAGCCTGGGGTCTGGCGTGATCACAAGATAAGGAGAGAACACACTAGGCCATGGATCGTACTAATCCTAAGGGTGTAACGGGTATTAGGGTACAACCAGCTCGTCGGCTAAGGACGTGCGCCAAAGCCAAGAAGACTTACGGAGGCCTTACAAGGAGTCCCTGGTCCGGTCAGGAGTCTTCCGGTGGAGAGGTGGTCCATACAAGAGAAAATGTGTAAAAATGGTCCGTCGTGCCTCGAGTGCTCGAAGGCCGAGGGAGAACTGTAATGGTGTATAAAACGCACGGGTGAAATGAGGGCAAGTGTAATTATTTAAATAAGGAAATTTAGTAACTTATTTCGCTAAATTACCGATACATTATTGCGTAAATTAATAGAGTTAATGGCAAACATATGGTTATGTGTGTGCAAGTGTAAGAAATCGAAGAGCAAGTATAGTTATGCATATAACTTTTAAATTAATAATTTTCATGTAATTAATACTCACTTTAATAATAAGTATGATATAGCAATGTCAGCACTTAAACAGGGTCAAATTAACATAAAGACAGGGTTAAAATGTAAATCTTATGTTTCGGTCGCATTACTGAGGTCGCGACGTCAGCCTCTGCGTGGTCAGGTCCGACGAGGGCTAACCGGCGCGTTCAGGGATCAGGTCGCGACGCTACATCCGGTCGCAATCTGCTGAACAGAGTGCGGGGGTGAACCGGAGGGTTGGTCGCGACCAGTCGACCTGTCGCGTTCAGATCGCGACGGGTCCTGGTGTCGCGAACTCTCTGAGGTCGCGGTGGGATCGGCCCGTCGTTGACACCAGAAGGTGGCCTGAAACCAAAAAAGGGATTTCTCTTTTTTCCAGGTGGGTCTACATGATACAGGGCTATTCAAACTCGTTATAAAATCACACAGTGATCCAAAAAACACGAACCAAGTTTAAACGAGAGTAGACATGGAGATCTATCACTGGAAACGAACAATTAGAATCAATCATATATAGAACAAGTTTTGACTAGGTTACTTTTCATTTGTCCAATCATGCATAGGTCTAGAAAATGATTTAATTCGCAAGGCATGCTCAAGGGAATTTGGGCAAACTAGACTCGTTAGAACCTATCAACATGTAATATTATGATATTTTATCAAGGCATGAGCATGAGTAGATTCGAGGTTACAAGCAAAACATGAAGTGTTTCGGGCAAGACATGTCAATAGTGATTTGGGCATTTAATTCGCCCTCATGCAGAACAAAAAAAGGGCGAAACAAGAGGGCTTTTGAATGGGATCATGAAACTACCTAGGGTAATTTTTACATGAATTTAGCTTGAGGGATTGCTACCTTTCTGTGTTGACAAGAGAACTAGGGTTTTAGTGACGAATGAAAGAAGAAAGCTCCTTGCTCCAGCCTTCACCTCCGAGCTCCCACGTCTAAAATCGCCTCCCTTCATCTCCCAGGTTCCAACCATGAGCTAGGATTTAGGGAAACGAATTGGGGTGGTTTTGTTGTGTTTAAGAGCCCAACATGCCTAAAACACCTTCCTTTCCTAAAAATTCGATTTTCCTCATTTATCTTCCACTTCCTCCTTTATCTCCTAATTAGGGTTGGGAAGAGATCACTTTTCATGGGTAAGAGTTAGGGTAATTATAGGACTCCCTTTTTAGGATATATAGGACTTTTTAGTAATATCTTAACCCCTTTCTACTTATAATTTATTATATATGAATTTCACTTAATTATTTCCCATCTCATGATGGCTCTCCACATTTTGGCCCAACAATCCATGTTAGGACCATTATAGCCATTATTAATTTACCTTAATGGGTAATAACTAAATTCCTTTTATTCCATTTATTCTGTCTTTATTCTAATTAAATGCATTTATCTCATTTATTAAATTAAATTTTTTTATTTATTGGATTAAAAAAATCAAGGTACTACAGGTAGGACAATGAATAGCTCTCCATAAAGATAATGCCTCTAGATCTTGAGTGCAAACACCACTGCAGCTAGTTCTAAATCATGGACAGGGTAATTGACTTCATAAGGCTTCAGCTGTCTAGATGAGTAAGCTATCACTTTTTCATTCGCATTAACACACCAGCCTAGACCGCTTCCAAATGCCTGTGTTGTCTGAGAATCCCTTGCCTCAACTGTAGTGCGAGGACAGGTGCAGAAGTTAAGCATTTCTTCAGTGTCTAAAAGCTCTTCCTCACATTCCTTGCTCCAGACATAAGGATTCTCTTTTCGCGTAAGGCGAGTAAGAAGGTACAGCTACTTGGAGAGTCTTTTTGAATGCCTGTATAGCCAGCCAGTCCAAGAAAGTTTCTAATCTCAATGACATTAGTTGGTCTTTCCAATTTACTAGAGCTTCGCCTTGGAAGGATCAACAACAATTCCATCCTGGATATGACATAGCCTAGAAATGAAACTTCCTCGAGCCCGACTCACACTTGCTCAATTTTTGCGTAGAGCCTTGTTGCGTGTAAGATCTATAGAGCGATCCTCAGATGCTCCTCATCCTCTCCTTGGCTTGGGTATATAAGAAATATCATCATAAATACCACGATGAATTTTTCGAGGTATGACCGATAGATGCTGTTCATTAATTGCTGAGCTGCAGGAGCGTTGGTCAGTCCCAAGTTAATAACTAAAAATTCATAATGTCCGTACTTGCTCCTGAAAGTTGTCTTGTAAATATCCCATCTTTAATTCTCATTTGATGATATCCAATCTAAGCCAATCTTAGAAAAAATATTGGCTCATGATATTTGATCAAATAATCATCATATCGACGAGAGGCAGATGGTATTTGTTCTTGAATAGTCAGCTGATTCAACTTCTTGTAGTCAATGCACAATCTCATAGATCAGTCCTTCTTCTTGACAAACAACACAGGTGCTCCCCAAGAAGAAGTACTCGGTCTGATAAAGCCTTTTTCCAGCAACTCTATCAATTGCTCCTTTAATTCCTTTAATTTAGTAGGAGACATTTTGTAGGGTTGATGTGACACCGGTGCCACTCCAGGCGTTAGATCGATTGAGAAATTTACATCTCGTTCAGGTGGTATTTCTGGTAGCTCATCGGGGAAAACGTCATAATATTCTTGCACTATATGTATATCTGATACCTTGGTTGCTTTCTTTTCAACTACTATAGCAGCAAGGAATGCCACACATCCCTTCCTTATCATACTTTGTGCCCGAATAGCAGAGACGAGAGACAAGTGCCTCTTGTGTCTACGTCCAGTAAAGATCAACTTAGGGAATTCACTAAAGGAAATTTTTCCTCTTCTACAATCGACAATAGCCCTATGAGTGGATAGCCAATCGGCTCTCAATATAACAACATAGCCTTCCATGGGCATACAGACCAGGTCGGCTCTTAAATAAGTTCTCCAATCATGACATCAGCTAATGGAAAATATTTTGTTCAATTGGCTTTCTCCCTAGTGGTGTGGTGATAGGTAATTCAAAACCCATAGATGCAGGTTTAACAATTAGGGTATCATAAAATGCTTGTGATATGAACGAATGTGTTGCTCTAGTATCAAACAAAACAAATGCTGATTGAGAAAAGACTTGTCGTGTACCTTCCACGACTCCACCCTCCTTGGTGGTCTCCACTTCTTGCACAGCTTGCAGTCGGCCAGGCTTCTTTTGCCCATTCGGACGCTTCTCCTTTTCCTGCTCCTTCAGTATAGGGCACTCAAAAATGCGGTGATTGCGATTTCCGCAGCGTAGGCATGCACCCACTTTCCTCTAGCATTCATCGACAGTGTGACCACGTTTGTCACAATGCTCGCAGTTAGTCTTGTTGGTGTTTAAGGGGGTAGCAATCTTGGGTTTCCTTTCCTGATTCGGCCCTCTAGTGATGTTGAAAGGCCGCTTCTTGCCATTGGTCGGTCTGCTTGATGAACTAGGCGTTTGTTCCTTTCTGGACGATCCTGCCCTTGATGCGATCAGTAAGATCGGTCGCATCCTCAAGCAGTTGGGCCTTCTTGACCATGTCAACATAAGTCTAGATGTCAAGTGGTGCAAGTTGGGTAACATAAGAGGGTCAAGAAGGCCAACTTGCACTGAGAAATGTCTGCCCTTCATCTTCTCGGTGCTGACGGGTGATTGGCATAGCGTGCCAATCGGAGAATTGTGCTTCATATTCTGCTACAGTAAGATCCTCTACTTCATGCAGCAAATTCAAGGCTTTTCTCTCTTGGATTCGTTTAGAGAAATACTTGGAGTTAAACTGTTCTTTGAATTCATCCCAAGTAAATTGTGCATCTCCCTGGTAGCTTCCATGGACTCTCACCACGGACAGGCATCCCTTTCAAGCTGGAAGATAGCGAGCCACAGTTTATCACCATCCGTGCATTGCATGACGTGGAACATGCATTCAATCTCCTTTAACCAGTGCTCAGCCTCGTCGAGATCAGTAGTCCCACTGAAACGAGGCAGGTTCATGCTACGAAAGTTTCTGCGTAAATCTCCCGCTCCTCAGGTTGCCACTGCCTCCTTGGGTAGCTTGCAATAGGGCTCGAGTGAGCTCCTAAATTGTTTGTTGCATGTTGCGAAGTTGAGCACGCTCCGCTGCCATTGTTAATGTTCTAAGTTCCTTCAAAAGAAAATTTAATGTAAGATATTGAGGTTGCACTAAGTTTATGTGTGTGTGAGTTTATTTTAACTTATTACCCATGGTTCTAACCATCTCTCACATAGGTATGGAATTAGACTCTTAGTCAAGGCAAGTCAAACCTAGATCATCCTATACTTAAGAACAACTTAGGCTCTGATACCACAAAACGTAATGTCCCGACGCGAAATATCGGAGTGGAAATACAGTTAAATAAATAGTATAGAGCGATAATAGACATCAACCATTGCATAATTTGGAATAACAACAAATAAAATCTAACTTAATAATTTCTCAAACCAACTATTACATCACTATTTTAGAGCCATAACTAGGGCCCAGAGTACTTTTTCAAATCCAACTATTACAAACTGACTAACTAATGACTAACTAACTACTAAAAAAGCATTGGTTGTCGTAATGTGGGGTCACTCCTGCTCTTCCTCATTCCCAACCTCGTTCGTGTGGTAGTCTCCATCGGACTCACCTGAAACACATGAAGAAAATATCGCAGGGTGAGCAATACGCTCAGTAGACTTAATATCTCATATAAACAGGCATAGTTTAAGTGATTAATATCTTGTCAAAATAACTAGAGAGAACAATCATGTATAGTCAAGAGAGTAATGTCGCATGATAATGAGAGAACAATAGCACTTTTCACAAGAGTGTAACACAACAAGCATGATAACGGGTTGGGCATATAACGAGATAGCATGTAACGTTGCACAACAGTGCACTTGTCACGATAGCAAGTGTTGGTCAATATTCTTTCAACACGAGATCAAGTAGAATGATTGATTGATTTCCATAGATTAAATCTTGCTAGTCATGCGTTGGATGCATGCCAAACACCCTGATCATTAAACCCCTGGGAGTTATAGCCTTTCGGGCGCACCTCCCAGGACCAGATCGGGCCCTTCATAATGTTGTCTGGCATTGATCGTGTTTTTATCTTAGACAATCACAGGATGGACAATAGAGTACCAAAATAGATGAGAGTAATTGACGAATAGATGAGAGTATAGAGAGAACGTGAACAGATGAGAGTGTAGAGCTAGAAGATGAGAACAGGGACATATTTGTAAAACAACGATAAACAGGCGATAATAACAATTACACAACACCAAGTCGTGTGTCGGTAGTCTAGTAGAAGTCACAACCGCCCAATAGCCGTGATACGAACACAGGCCAGAGGTCCGACGTGATCCAAGGTAAGAGAGAACAAACTAAGGTCGTTGGATCATATTGATCCCTAAGTGAAAAATAGGTGTTAATGGTACAACCCCTCGTCGACAATTGACGTCCACCAAAGCCAAGGAGACTTACGGAGCCTTGATAAGGAGTTCTTGGTCCAGTCAAGAGTATTCCCACAGAAAGGTCGTCCAAGCCAAGATAGAAGTGTGTAAGAAAACAGTTGTATGTCATGCCTTGAGTGCTTGAAGGCAGAGGGACGTGATAACGGTATACAAAACGTATGAATAAAACGAAGACAAGTTCATTTTAGGGAATTTATATGAATATTTGCACTTCATTACCATATATATTATTGAGTAATTTGGTAAGGTTTCATGGCAAACATTTACGTTTAGTGTGTGCGTTTAGTGTGTGCATGTGTAAGGAAATCATGATGGCAAGAGGTCTTGTTGTGCTCATGGCTTTTATTTAATGAAATCATATGAATATTCCCTTTATTATTAAACAAGTCGTTGTTGTTCATAACAGTACAATTTAAGGGTTAAACAGTGATTAAATGACATAACTAACACAATTTTCATGAAGAATTAGGGCTCGGGTGGTCATAGTGAAATCGTGACGGGGTTTCCTGTCGCATTTCAAATCGTGATGGTTAGGTCAGTTGCGTTCTCAAGAACTGGGTCAGGCAATCGATGATGTTGTAATCGCGACGGGGTGATCGGTCGCGATTTGAGCAAGCGGTCCAGAATGCGACGTGTTGGTTTGTCGCATTAAGGCCAATCGAACATGGTGTGAAGAATGCGACAAGTTGAGCCGTCATGCTCATGTCGCAACGTGCCCTTCTATCGCGACCTTCTAAGAATCACGACTAGTCGGACGTCGCATTCTCAGAAGGTCAAACCGAGCCACAAAGGTGAACCAGTCCACCTTGGGTTTCCTTCCCATGGTGTATAGGGATCTTTGAAAATTCATATAAAATCATATACATGTCGAAAAATCATGAAAGCAGTTTTAAATGAAACTAGACATGCATATGTATCAACAGTGACGAGTAATTAGAGAGTTGACATAGTATGTCCATGCTATGAGCTAGTTACTTCATGATGACTTAAAATCATACACAGTGATAGAGATCAATTTAATTCGAAGAGGGAACTCAATGAAAATTGGGGAAACTAGGATCATTAGGTTCCTAACATCATGGAGCATGTATGGTAAAAATTTTAGGACACGAAATCAAGTGTGGACATGGATTTAAAATAAACATGTCATGTCGGGTACATACATTCAACAGGAATTGGAGTATGAAATACTCCCAATAGGCATGATAAAAATTAGGAAAAACATGTGACTTTCGAAGATGGGTACATGGTCTACCTAAGCCAAAATTAATTCGTTTGTGCTGAGAGATTGTCTGCCTTTAACACTTTAAAAATCCTAGGGCAAAAAGGTTGAAGATGACGAAATCCCCTTGTTCCTAGCCCTCTCCTCCTTGCTCTTCACGTCCAATAACTCCTTTCCTCGTGCTCCAAGCTCCCAAGGTTCAATAGGTTCAGGTAGAGACGAAGTGGAGGTGTATTTGTATGTTAATAGTCTCCAATTCACCTTAAAACTCCTCCTTTTCTCAAACTCCGAACTTTCACATTTATCCCACAATTTCTCGCCTTTATCTACCTAATAGGATTGGGGAGAAGTCTAATTTCGTGGGCATAGGATTTGGGTAGGTCTAAGACTCCTTTTAGGATAATTATAAGCTATTTTAATCATTATCTTGCCCTTTTTAATTTATTAAATAATTGGCCACGAAATTAGGTTTAATTATCTCTATTCCAACTTGGGCTCTTCACTTTTGGGCCCATTCATTCATGTATGGACCATATTGGTTAACCCATCACCTAATTTAACTTAATGGGTTTTAATTTAATCCCATTTTATTTTTAATTTAAATTTATTTATCACATTTAAAATTTCCAAGTTGCTACAATGTGAGCCATATTAGTTATTTATTTGACCCTTTTTAATTAGGGAATAGTGGAATTACGAATTTTATAGTATTTTTTATTATGTCTTTCTAACCTTCTTTAATTATGAGTCTCCTATATTTATCCCAATTTTCTCTTATCTAAATCTCATTTTTAGATTAGGATAGAGCCAGATTTCATGGCTATTGGGTTAGACTTGGGTTAGGACTCTTCATTAGATAATTACATGAGTTGTAGAGGGATTTTCTTTCCCTTTTTAATTTACCCATAATTTAGCTACGAATTTTGGCCTATTTATCTCTTATCCATCATGTGGACTCTTATTTTTGGCCCACTAACTCATGTATGGACCAATTATTAAAGGCCATCACTTATTTTTGCTTAATGGGTTTAATTACCTCTTTTTAATTTAGAGAGTAATAGAGTTACAAATTTTTATGTTATTTTCTTTCATGAATTTATTCATGGGCCAAAAGTTGTCCATTGGTCCAATTCCTATGATGGCTATTAACACACATTGATTAAAGTCTACCCACATGTTATTTTAATTTATGATTCGCTTTGGCACATATGATAATGGGTTCTCTGACTTATTCCTTAATTACGATAATAAGTCACAAAAATTATTAAACTTGCTCCAAATGATTTTTTTGACCTAAATTTTTTGAGGGCTCATTAGATAATATATTTGAAGTATAATTATTATTTTTACAATATTTTTATATACGTTTACACATATGCAATAATGATGCGTACCCTTTTAACTAGTTTAGAATTTTTAATTGACAAATGTTTAATTTATCTATAATTTTTAATTAATAAATTTTTTGGGGTATTACATCCAGCCTCTGCCCTACCGTCGTAGTGCGCTAGGGTTCAAGGCAGCCCGGGCTGCGGCACATTGCCCCAGGCAGGGTCTTGGACCTTTTGGGTCTTTTTGGGCCATCTAGAGTCCGTTTTTCGCGCCATTTTTAGCGTTGTGGTCATCCTGGCTGCGCCAATGGGCCAACCCAGGTTGATGACTGCCGTGCTGGGTTCCCTAATTTCTGAGCCCGCCCAGTTCGACTCTGACCGGGACGATAGGGCCGTTTGACCGGTTGACCCGAACAGTTGCGTTGGGGTTCCAACACTCGTGGGGTGAGTTCTGAGGGCCGACCTATTATTCGGTGTGGTAATATAGGCTTTTCGAGTTTAACCGTCATTCGGGTACTTTAGCGGGTCCGCTTTCGCGTTGAGTTTTCATAGCGCACTCGTGACGCTTGGGTTGACTACTTAGCACTGTGCCTTACTAGTTTTCCCCCAGTGCTTTGGCACTTGAGGGCTTATCCCAGCGCACGGTGCACTTTTGGGGTTGTTACCTTTTCTCGAGACCCCCATCCTCGTGGGTCCGTTGAGGGTGGTCTCCGAGCCATGAGTGCGTCTATCGAGTGTTTCTCCGAACAAAGGGGAAAATGGTGTTAGACAGTGGTGTTGAGTCGTTTGCAGAGGTCACTTAGTTGGTCTGGTCTTGCGGAGTTTGGAGTGTCGTGGTATGGTCCAACTAGTGCATTCTCACTGCCTCGCCTCGTACGGTTCCGAAGTTGTACTAGGAGGACAGGCTGGGACCGTAGTCCGGCCAGACTATGGCTTGTGGTTGTGTTTGTCCATGTGTCTCACTCCGACGGGAGAGGAGGCCTGGACTCGTGTCCAGCAGTAAGATGCCGGTGGGTGCACCTAACCACTGGACTAGTAGAGGCTAGATTGTGGCTTGTGTGTGTTGTACATATGAGGGTGTTTGTGACGGACCACATCGTTCAAACCCATTAACCTGATAACGAGCCTGACACGACTCCGCCTCCCATGAACGAGCCAAAGCTTCGCAAGGGATATCATTCACACGTCCGTAGAAATATAAAGGAAACCATAGAACAAAAGTAAACTTTGCATTCCACAAATATTTACATGGGATTTACATAACCAGTTCTTCAACTAAAACCATAAACTAGTACAACAGAACCTGGGGCATACCCCGAGGGAACAAAGAGAGAAAATTACACTGCTGGTGGTGGCGCAGACCCTGCTCCGCTACGGTGCGGCCCGGAACTAGAAGACGGTTGGGAAGCCTCTAGCTCTCCCTCACCTGAAAGGAGTAGGGGGGTGAGCCTCGCTAGTCACTGGCTCAGTAGAGAAACTCCCCCAAAGAAACCGAGCAAGCCACAACTCAAGTAACTAAGCAGGAAGCTACGCTATAACAATTTATAGAATTATTTAAGCAAGATATTAAAGCTGTAACTTACTTACCGCTTGCTGATCTCGAAAGTAATGTTAATAAATAAATAAACAGAAAACCTAACAGGTGTACGAGCTAAATTAGCTAAACGCCAAACTCGGGTCGCGTAGCCTGGCTCGCGACACCAGCAACCAACCCGGACAAACACACAGGTCTACCTCTCAGCCTCGCAGCCACGGACGAAAGGTCCAGTTGCCGCTCACTAAACAAACAAGAACTGTGGAGACTAACCAAACACCACACCTGCAGGTCACACCCGCAGGCCCATACCTGTCACCTTTAGGGACTCCGGCCTAAGCTCCCTAAAGTGAGGCACTGGAAAGAGGACTAGCTGGGGTCCAGTACGTCTACTGGTGTCTGTCCCCCCAACTACGAGCGCGCTACAAACGACTAAACAACAAACTCTCACAAGTTACTGTCCCACTATCGTCTTTCCCTCAGCCGGACGGCAACTCTCCCCGAGAGTGAGGGTGTCCAGGAAGACGACAAGACCCTGACAGTACCACTGTACCGGGACAAACCCCGAGCACACCCACGTGCCTGGCTCACCTCAGAACCTGGGGCTCCCAACTGTAGAGGTAACCACGGAAGGCGTAACACTACCTGCCACGCACACGAAAACTCGTGCACGTTATGCAAACCACGTGAACACATACGGGTCACTGAAACTAGTCACACACACTACCACGTGAGCCTGTAGCTCACCATGTGAACAGCACTCCCGAGGAGCGCAACAAATGCCAAAGCACCACAAACCACCTCTACACACATCGGTTAACCATGCCATGCATCGGTTAAACAGTAACGGATACATACATTAACATTTGTACGCAAATAGCAACTCTCGGCTGTGATCGCGATAGAGGCCCAGGTCGCGTTCAGATAGCGACGCCCCGACATGTCGCAATCAAGAGAGTGAACGTGACGTGTCGTCCTGTCGCGATCAGATCGCGACAGGGGAGACCGTCGCCTTTGCAGGCAAAAAACCCTAACCGGGTCCCCTTCACCAGAAAACCCTAAAAACCCTACCATACATGGTTTCTAATCCATTTTTCATGCTATTTGTGATGTCCTAGCATACCATCTACAGTTCTTAAAGTTGTAAACACATCACATGGCATACACACAGCGATTCCACGAAGAAAAAGGGTAGAATCTCCCTACCTTGATGAAAAACACATAAACGGGCGATAACCCGGTGTTTCTCCCGCTCCACACGTGATCCTCGCGGCGAGAACACGACCAACCAAGGCCCACGAGCTCGAATCGCCCAAAAACCTACGAGCAAAACCTCCCCTGGCCGAGCAGAGCTTGTGAAAGCTCTGTTCTGCCAGGGTTTCTTAAAAACGCAGCTCGGTTGGGAATGCGACGTATCGCTACGTCGCGACCAAGTCGCGACGCGGCTTCCCGTCGTGATCCTCCCATCGACGTCAGCACGCCTGTCCCGCGCGCCACACGCAGCCGCATGCAGACGACAAGTCAAAACACGGCAACCAGAACGCGACGTCCCCGGGTGTCGCGATAAGAAGGCGACCGCCCCTCTGTCGCGTTCGAAGACAGAGAACAAACCTGCGTTTTAGGCCAACCAGCCGGCCCACCACGCCTCGGAAACCTGTGTAAGCACCTGCTACACACAATGTGGGCCACACACTGGCCACCACAACGAATAAAAGACGATCCGAACAGTTGATATGTTACATTACTATCACCTAAAAGAAATTTCATCCTCGAAATTAAAAGTGGAACCCGACAACAAAAATTTTCAATGTAAAAAAATAGGGTACTATCACCTAAAAGAATTAAAAGCTTACTCAAACAAGTATGGATATATTTTCATCATTTCCTCTGCTAGTTCCCAAGTATCTTCACTGCCTTGCCTGTTTCCCATCTGACTTTTACTAAATCAATATTCTTATTCCTGAGCTTTTGGGTTCTGCGGCCTGTGATTTGTACTGGATATTCTGGCATAGTCATGTCTGGCTTTAATTCACTCCTCTGGTAACTGATCACTTGGGACGGATCTTCAATGCATTTTCTGAGCATTGAAACATGGAACACATTATGAACATCTGCGAAGTCTGCTGGCAGATCTAACCTGTAAGCCGTCTCGCCCAATCTTTCTATTATCTGGAATGGACCTACATATCTGGGACTCAACTTGCTTCGCTTGCTGAATCTAAATACACCTTTAGTAGGAGAAACCTTCAAAAATACATAATCCCCTACTTCAAACTGCAATGGCCTACGTCTGTTATCAGCATAACTCTTTTGTCGACTTTGTGCTATTTGCAGCTTTTCTTTAATAAACTTAATTGTTTCTGCACATTGCCTGATTAACTCCGGACCCAGAACCTGCCTCTCTCCTACCTCATGCCAATTAGTGGTGTCCTGCATGGTCTGCCATATAATGCCTCATAAGGTGCCATTCCAATACTTGCTTGATAATTGTTATTATATGCGAATTCAACCATACTCAAATGGCGTTCCCATATTCCTCCCCAAACCAAGCAACAGGCCCTCAACATATCTTCTATTGACTGGATGGTCCTTTCTATCTGTCCATCTGTTTGCGGATGATATGCTGAACTATATCTTAACTCAGTGCTAATTACTCTCTGCAAACTTCTCCAAAAACCTGAGGTGAATCTTAGATCTCGATCTGAAACAATAGTAACTGGAATTCCATGCAATGGTATTATTCTTTCCACATATAACTTGGCTAACCTGTCTACTGACCATGACATATGAACTGGTAACAGTCTGCAAACTTTAGTCAGTCTATCAACAAAAACCCAAATGCCATTGTGACCTGCTGAGCTGGGCAAACCTACTATAAAATCCATAGCTATATCATCCCATTTCCACTGTGGTATGGGCAAAGGTTGCAACAAACCTCCTGGTCGCTGATGTTCTGCTTTTACTTGCTGACAAACGGCACATCTTGCTATAAATTCTGCAATTTCTCTTTTCATATTTGGCCACCAGTAAAAACCCTTCATTCCCTGATACATCTTAGTACTGCCTGGATGAATAGTATATCTTGACCTGTGGGCCTCCTCTAGCACTTTCTGTCTAATTCCTGCATCAGCTGGGACATATACTCGGCCTTTTAACCTAACTACATTATCATGGCCCAAAGTTATCTCCTCCATTCTTAGAATATCTGCCAAGTTCTCATCTGCTTTCTGAGCTTCAACTATCTGTCTATAAAGAGAAGGTTCAACTGTACTGTTTGCCAATACTGCTCTCTGCTGACTATTTGGCACATATAAGAATTATCTGCTATCTCTTCATATAATTTCCATTCTCTGATCATAAGTTGATTCATAACAGCTTTTCTGCTCAGTGCATCTGCCACAACATTTGCTTACCTGGATGATATCCCAAACTGAAGTCATAATCTTTCAAATATTCCATCCATCTGTGTTGCCTTAAATTCAAATCTTTCTGTGAAAATATATATTTCAAGCTTTTATGATCTGTAAATATTTCAAATCTTTCTCCATATAAATAATGCCTCCAGATCTTCAAGCAAACACTACCGCTGCCAGCTCCAAATCATGAGTCGGGTAATTTTCTTCATGTTTCTTTAACTGCCTGGAAGCATAAGCAACCACTTTTCCATGCTGCATTAATACTACCCCTAATCCTCTTTTGGATGCATCTGTATATCACAAAACCACCACTTCCTGAAGGAATTTCTAATATTGGTGCTGTAGTAAGCCTCTTTTTCAATTCAGCAAAGCTGCGCCTACACTCAGAAGACCACACAAAAGAAACTCCTTCCTGGTCAACTTGGTCATTGGGGCTGCTATTTTAGAGAAATCTTGAATAAATCTTCTATAATAACCTGCAAGACCCAAAAAGCTTCTGATCTCTGACACTGTTTTTGGTTCTGCCCACTTCAACACTGCTTCCACTTTTGCTGGATCCAAACAACTCCTTCACCAGAAATCACATGACCCAAAAATTGTATTTCTTTCATCCAGAATTCACACTTACTGAACTTAGCATACAACTGATGTTCTCTCAATGCCTGCAATGTAATTCTTAAATGGGTTCATGCTCTTCTTCTGATGCTGAGTATATCAAGATATCATCGATAAAAACTACTATAAACTGATCCAGATATGGATGAAATATTCTATTCATCAAGTTCATAAAAGCTACTGGCGCATTTGTCAACCCAAATGGCATTACTACAAATTCATAATGTCCATACCTGGTCCTGAAAGCTGACTTTTCAATATCTTCTTCCTTATTCTCAACTGATGATATCCTGACCTCAAATCAATCTTGGAGAACACCTTTGCTGACTGAAGCTGATCAAACAAATCATCTATTCTTGGGAGCGGATACTTGTTCTTGATAGTAACCTTATTCAACTGCCGGTAATCTATACACATCCTCAGACTACCATCCTTCTTTCTAACAAATAGTACTGGTGCACCCCATGGTGAGTGACTTGGCCTAATGAAACCTTTCTCTAATAACTCCTGCAATTGCTTCTTTAACTCTTTTAATTCTGCTGGTGCCATCCTGTACGGTGCCTTTGAGATCGGCATACTGCCTAGTTCTAATTCAATAGTGAAATCTACTTCTCTACGCGGTGCTAGCCCCGGCAAATCTTCTGGGAATACATCTATAAATTCTCTAACCACTGGCACAGACTCTACAGATTTATGAGACTCAACTAGACTCACAGAAGCAAGATACGCTACACATCCTGCATTAATTAATCTTCTAGCTCTGAGCGCAGAAATGATAAACTTAGGAGAATAGAAGGGCATACCCTGAAATTCAAAAGCTGTTCCATCAGGTCTACAAAACCTGACCCTCTTCTTTCTACAGTCTACCAGAGCACCATAACCTCTAACCAATCCATACCCAGAATCAAATCATATTCCTTTAAAGACAAAGCATATAACTTTGCCGGCAACTGATTCCTATGAATCACAATTGGAACCTCATCTAAATAACAGGAAGTAAGCATAAAATCACCGGTAGGAACCTCAACCACCAATTCACACTGCCTTTCTTCTATGGGATGAGCCAGACTATCCAAGAAATCTTCGAAAATAAATGAATGAGAAGCACCCGGATCAATTAATATTCTAGCTAAGAAATCAAAGATTGGTAATATACCTTCAATGAGATTTGATGCTTCTGCCTGCGCCTTGGTGATTGCCATCACCCGACCTCGACCTCCTCTCTGAAAAGGGGTTCCTCTGCCTCTCTCTGCTGACGGCTATGATGTATGTTGCTGCTGCTGAGTCCCTCTACCATAACCATATCCTCGAGATGGACAATCCCTGGCATAATGTCCTGGCTGACCACAAGCATAACATATGACCTCCCGAAAAGTTACGGACTGACCTGCGTACTCTATTGGGACTCCTCTAGAAACGGTGGCCTATAGCCACGCCCCTGCTGAAAACACCTTGCTGGAAACCCTGTTGCCTGCCTCTGCCTCATCCTCCTCCTTAGAAGAATTTCTTAATTTGCTTACCCCACTTTGCTATCCCAGACGATGATGCTCCTAAGGGTGCCTTTCCTTTGCTAATGCCCTGCGACTGCTGGGGAAGTCGGAAGCTGCCTGAACCTCCCACCTGAGACTGACTCTGCCTAACCTGCAAAGTCCTCTCCAACACAGCTGCTCGCTGTGCCGCTTCCTCTACTGTCTTGCACATCAGTGGAGCTACTGCATCCTGCAACTCAGACCTCAATCCCCTAATAAAATACTCCACCATTATTGCATGATCGGTCACCACATAAGGGGCATATTTACTCAATGCCATTAATCTCATCTGATACTCCAACACAGACAATCTCCCTTGCTGTAAAGTTCTAAACTGCTCCCTCTTTGCTTGTTGATCTGTAGTGGAAAGAACGTTTCATTAAAACCGTTAGAAACTCTGGCCAAGTAATTCCATCTTCTGTTCTTTCTGTAAAAACAGTCTGCAACTTGAGCCTCGACCATTCCTGAGCAAATCCCCTCAACTGATAAATAGCAAAAATAACTCTGTCCTCCTGCGGACATCTCATAGTCACAAATACCCTCTCAATCTCATGTATCCAATGCTCTGCAGTATCTAGGTTAGGGCCACCTGAGTAAGTAGGGGGCTGTAACCTTAGAAACTTCTCCACAAGAGCTGTGGGATCCCCAGCGGTAGCTGGCCTCACTGGTACTGCAGGGTGCACAGGTACTACAGGAGATACCTCAACTCCTACTTGGGGTGAAACTGGGGCTACTGGCACTGCCTCCTCAACAACTGGTATCGCTGGCTGTGCGGGTCCTGGCTGATCCATCCTCATACGGATCTCCGTAAGACTTTCCCATATCCACTCAATCATCCTCTGGGTAGGATCCTCCGGATCATCACCACCTCCTCCCCAATCTCTTCGATCTGCCATTTCTAATCCTGCACAAACAATTTCCAACCACACAATACAACACATATCAACACAAAATCCCAGGGTCAACTACCAGCAGTGGGTTTAAGTAAAGAATAGGCTATATAAATTTCTTGTTCCTAAACATTTATACGGACTATGCTCTGATACCAACTGTGATGGACCACAACGTTCAAACTCGTTAACCTGATAACGAGCCTGACACGACTCCGCCTCCCGCGAACGAGCCGAAGCTTCGCAAGGGATATCATTCACACATCCGTAGAAATATAAAGGAAACATAGAACAAAAGTAAACTTTCCATTCCACAAATATTTACATGGGATTTACATAACCAGTTCTCAACTAAAACCATAAACTAGTACAACAGAACCAGGGGCATACCCCGAGGTGAACAAAGAGAGAAAATTACACTGCTGGCGGTGGCACAGACCCTGCTCCGGTACGGTGCGGCCCGAAACTAGAAGATGGTTGGGAAGCCTCCTGCTCTCCCTCACCTGAAAGGAGTAGGGGGGTGAGCCTCGCTAGTCACTGGCTCAGTAGGGAAACTCCCCCAAGAAACCGAGCAAACCACAACTCAAGTAACTAAGCAGGAAGCTACGCTATAACAATTTATAGAATTCTTTAAGCAAGATATTAAAGTTGTAACTTACTTACCGCTTGTTGATCTCGAAAGTAATGTTAATAAATAAATAAACGGAAAACCCAAACAGGTGTACGAGCTAAAGTAGGTAAATGCCAAACTCGGGTCACGTAGCCTGGCTCGCGACACCAGCAACCAACCCGGACAAACACACAGGTCTACCTCTCAGCCTCGCAGCCACGGACGAAAGGTCCAACTGCCGCTCCACTAAACCAAACAAGAACTGTGGAGATCAACCAATCACCACACCTATAGGTCACACCCCACAGGCCCATGTCTGTCACCTTTAGGGACTCCGGCCTAAGCTCCCTAAAGTGAGGCACTGGAAAGAGGACTAGCAGGGGTGCAGTACGTCTACTGGTGTCCGTCCCCCCAACTACGAGTGCGCTACAAGCGACTAAACAAACAAACTATCACAAGTCGCTGTCCCACTGCCGTCTTTCCCTCAGCCGGACGGTAACTCTCCCCATGAGTGAGGGTGTCCAGGAAGACGATAGGACCCTGACAGTACCACTATACTGGGACAAACCCCGAGCACACCCACGTGCCTGGCTCACCTCGGAACCTGGGGCTCCCAGAAAGTAGATTGTAGAAAGTTTTACGTTATATTACTGAACATAGTTGATGATCAGTCTGTCCCCATGTAATTTTAATTACATATTTATTTTGGTGATTAACAAAACCCTATCAAAAATTTCTAACATATATTTCATAAGTCTTAAGTACAGGAATATACCAAGGTCAAACAAGCCAATATTGGTAAGCATTACCTTTCTGAAGCTTTAATCATTTCAAGGTTATATTTCTCTAAGTCCACATCGACTTTTGTTGAAAGCCGCAACGATTTCTTTAGAACCTGTAACGACTTGCCATCGTAACGATTCCTTAAGTCATCGTAACGATTTCTTTAGAACTCGTATGACTTGCCCGTCATAACGATTCCTTTAGCACTCATAACGATTTTCTTAGCGCTCATAACGATTTCCTTTAGCGCTCATAATGATTTTTTTAGCGCTCATAACGATTTTCTTTAGTGATCATAACGATTTCCTTTAGCGCTCACAACGATTTCTTTAGTGCTCATAATAATTTCTTTAGCGCCCATAACGATTGCTTGTGCAACGATTTCCTTCAGTGCTCATAACGATTTCTTTAGCGCTCATAACGATTTCTTTAGCGCCCACAACGACTTGCTTTCTATAACGATTTGTTAAGTGTTTATAACGATTCTTCATTGAACACAACGACTTGCTTTCTATAACGATTTGTTAAGTGTTTATAACGATTTCTTCATTGAACACAACGACTTGCTTTCTATAACGATCTATTAAGTGTTCATAATGATTTCTTCATTGAACATAACGATTTGCTTCTTATAACGACTTAGTTAAATTGACTTGATCATAATGATTTCATAAGTCTATAGTCATCGATTTATGTCTTACATCGACTTAATATTTATCTTATTCCTGAAAGCATTGAAAAGTCAAAGTCAAGTATATCTTCTGACATCTATCATTTATGAGGACTGAACGTATCTCTGCATGCATGCAACGATACGTCCATTATCGTGCTTACTCTGTGTGCATCCTTTTAGATACAGCTATTTGGCATTACTATTTTCATGACTATTCACTTCTAACGTTATTGACATTAGAGACAGCTTAGCTGTCCACTGTTAAGATTGAAATATGTGCAGATCTCTGATATCATTCCACTTTACAACGTGGACAAAATAGAAGCCAAAGATATCTCAGAAGATCTCATCTCTGCTGTGCACAAATGAACAAAAGACTGTTGACTGGAAGCTTCCAAGTCTCAAATAGTCTAACGTCTACCAAACAAAGAGACAACGGTTACTTCAACGACAATATTTCAAAATGGAGATATATATACAAGACACAAGGGTAGAAAAGAATAGAACGATCATATACTACAAGCACTGCTGATCTTCTGAAAGAATCCTAGAGCCAAGAATTTCATTCTTGTGTGTCTTTAGCTCTTTGCTCTCTGTTCTGTAATAGAAATCCTAAGAGAGCCAGTGTAGTTCTGAGAGAGTGCCTTGTTTAGATTATTTGCTCTCAGTCCTGCCTGCTTCAGATCTCAGCTTGTTGAAGCTTGATCTAGGGGCTTAATATCCTGCTCTTCTTGTTTTGTGTTAGTTCCCTTCGGATGTGAAGGAAGACCTGGTGGGATCCAGGGTGTTGATTCCCTTCGGTTAAGAAGGAAGACCTGGTGGGGTATCCAGGGTGGTGTAATTCCCTTCGTGTGAAGGAAGACCAGCTGAGCTGGGTGTTGTAGTGTCCATAGGGGGACTGTACCCTAGTTAGTGGAATCCTGAGGTGTTGCTCAGGGACTGGACGTAGGACTCCTAAGGAGAGGAGATCCGAACCAGGATAATTCCTTGCATTGTGTGGCTGATTCTTTGTGATTTTGTTATTTATACTAACCTTCACTAACCTATATCGAGAATGTCTTTGTGTGTATTTTTACATACAGGTATCATCTAAATAAATTTTTAAAGACCCTTCACCCCCCCCCCCCCCTCTGGGCTCGTCAACTGGGCAACAAGTGGTATCAGAGCGAGTCTCTTCGACAAAGAAAAGATCCAACGATCTGAAGAGTAAAGATCCATGGCAGCCCAAGGTCACAACGAAGGTCAGTCTGTCAACCGACCACCATTGTTCGATGGAGAGGATTACACATACTGGAAAACAAGATTGGAGTATTGCTGCAATGCCACGATTATCAGATATGGTCCATAGTAGAAGAAGGTGATCTCCTGGTCACAAATGAGAAAGCTCAGTGGACAGATGACGACAGGAAGAAGATCTCGTTGAATTGTAAAGCAAAGAGTATTCTGTTTTGCCCTAAGTAAAAAGGAATTCAATAGAGTTTTCAGGCAAATCCGCAATGGAAATGGGAAAAGCTCAGAATCACCATGAAGGCACAGACAAGGTGAAGGAAACAAGAATAGACATTCTTGTAGCACAATACGAGAGATTTCAAATGCAATCAGGTGAGTCCATAACCCAAATGTTCAGTAGATTTACTGATATTACAAATGGGTTACTGGACTAGGAAAGACCTATGAAATGGGAGATATGGTTAGAAAGATTCTTAGGTCTTTACCATCCTCATGGACCCCAAAGGTAACAGCCATTGAGGAAGCTAATGATCTAAAGAGAATGTCTTTGGAAAAGCTCATTGGGTCCCTTATGGCCCATGAGATAAACATGGAGAGATTAGGAGAATCCTCCAGCAGAAAGAAGCAGTCAAATGCGCTCAAGCCGATGAGAATTCGTCAGAAGAATCACTCGACAACAGTGAGAGCAGCAAGGACAGTGATGAAGATGAAGAAGCTATGCTATCAAGAAGACTGCAACGCATTCTAGCCAAAAAGAAGAAGTTCCAATTTGGTAGAAGACACTTCAAGAGAAATAAAGACTTCAGAAACCAGATGGAAAGGATCAAAAGAAGGAGAGTCCATTTGCTACGAGTGCAAAAAGCCAGGACATATCAAAGCTGAATGTCCAAAACTCAGAAGCTGAATTCAGAAGAGAGAAAGCTCCAAGAAATTCAGGAAATACAAGAAGAGGCAATGGCAGCTGCGTGAGAACAGCAGCGACTCAGACAGCGAGTCGAGTTCATGCAGTGATGAAGAAGAAGCCAATTTGGCTTTCATGGCAAACACCGAAGATAAGGTAACTTCTGATTCTTCTTTTGATTCATGCAATGATTCAGATTCTGATAATTTAGAAAAAGCCTTTAACGAACTATACAGTAAATATAGAGAAGTAACAAAACTACTAAAAGTAAGTAAGAAAAATAATGCTTGTCTAGAAAACACTAACTCAGATCTAAAATAGAAAATGAGGAATTAGAAAACAAATAACTGAACTTAAAAAAGAAATGAATTATTATGTGAAGATCTAAAAGATAGAAATAAACAAATTACTAAACTTGAAAAACAAGCAAGCTCAGACGAATTGAAAACTGAAATTAAGATACTAACAGAAGAAATATACAGTTATCCAGCACATTAGAAAATTTCACAAATGGCAAAAACCCTTAATATTAAAAGTGCTAGAAGATCAGAAAGAAAAAAACATGGATTAGGATATACACCTCCAGATAATGAAGAAACCATAGTCTATCCTAAAATATACCCGACTCCAAAATTTGTACCTGAACAAGACATACATATAAAGCTAATTTTAAATATATTGAAAAAGTAACAAAACATCTGTTGTAGTCATTGCAACAAGTTAGGTCACATAAAAGCAACATGTCAACAAGACATAAGAAATGGATAATAAAAGAGAAGTTGATGATACTAACCCTTCAGGACCCAAAGAATTTGGGTACCTAAAACTTGATGGTCTTATTTCAGAGTAACACTCGAGCATCCAAATGGTATTTGGACAGTGGGTGCTCAAGGCACATGTCAGGGAATCAGAAGCTATTCACCAATCTCCAAGCTGAAGAAGGAACAGTTACCTATGGAGACAATGGGAAAGGCACAGTGATTGGCAGTGGTTCTGTGAGCAACAAAGGAAAAATAGTCATTAAAGATGTATTGCTTGTCAAAGGCTGAAGCACAATCTCATCAGCACCAGCCAGCTTTGTGACAAAGGTCATCAGATTAGTTTCAAGAATCAAAGTGCAGCATATTGAAGGATGGAGCAGTAATTTTCAAAGCCAATAGAGAGAAGAACCTGTATGCGCTCCATCTTGAAGAACTCAAGGATCAGGATGTCTGTTTGGCAGCAAATAAGATCAATCAACTGAACTGTGGCACAGAAGACTGGGACATGCAGCATAGACGGTATGAGAAAATTGTTAAGGAAGAATCTTGTGGAAGGTCTGCCAAAGGTCAGCACAAAAATGATGGCGTCTGCAGACCATGTGCAAAAGGAAAGCATGTTAAGAGTTCTTTCAAGTCAAAGACTGTGGTGACAACCTCAAAACCCTTAGAACTCCTTCATATGGATTTATTTGGGCCAATGAGAACCACCAGTCTTGGAGGAAAGAATTTCGGTTTTGTTATTGTTGATGATTATTCCAGATTCACTTGGGTTTCCTTCTTGGAACATAAAGATGATACATTTGAGAGCTTCGTAAGCTTCAGCAGGAAAGTTCAGAAAGACAAGAAGTTTTGCATTGTTGGAATCGGTCAGATCATGGAGGAGAATTCCAAAATGAAATATTTGCAAAATTCTGTGATGACCAAGGGATTGAGCACAACTTCTCAGCACCAAGGACCCACAGCAGAATGGAGTTGTTGAGAGGAAAAATAGAACTTTATTGGATATGGCAAGAACAATGTTGTCAGAATATGACTTGCCAAGGTACTTCTGGGCTGAAGCAGTAAACATAGCAAGCTACATCATAAATAGAGTAATGATCAGGCCAATTTGAAGAAGACAGCTTATGAGCTGTTCAAAGAAAGAAGCCAAAGATCAGTCATTTCAGAACCTTTGGATGCCCATGTTTCATACATAACAATGGCAAGCGAGACATTGGTAAGTTGGATGCCAAATCAGATGAAGGCATCTTCATGGGGTATGCTTCTAAACCTAAAGGTTACAGGGTGTTTAACAAACGCACTTTATTGATTGAACAGTCTGTACATATTATTTTTATGAAACTAACCCTTCCTTGAGAAAGGAAGAAGATAGTGACATTGATGATGCAGATGAATTGTCCAAGAAATTAAAGGATACATTTTGAGGACAAGCATGATCCACCTCTAGAAGACTTGCAACAAACAGTCATTGAGCATGAAAATCTTCCAAGGAGTGGAGATACAAGAAAGATCACCCAGTCGAAAACATTATTGGTGATCCAGCTGTAGGGGTAAGAACAAGAGGTAATGTAATTCCTTGTGATTACCTAGCTTGTTTCTCAAATAGAGCCTAGGACAGTCAATGAAGCTCTTACTGATGAATCTTGGATTATAGCCATGCAAGATGAACTAAATCAGTTCAAGAGAAACCAAGTATGGTCACTTGTTCCCCGAACCATCTAGTTATTGGCACCAAATGGGTGTTCAGAAATAAATTGGATGAGGCTGGTGTGATCTTAAGAAACAAGGCCAGATTGGTGGCTCAAGGCTATTCCCAAGAGGAAGGCATAGATTTCGATGAAACCTATGCACCTGTGGCTAGACTTGAGGCTATTAGAATATTACTTGCATATGCATCTGCTCTAAATTTAAAACTATTTCAAATGGATGTTAAATCTGCATTTTTAAATGGTTTTATTAAAGAGGAAGTTTATGTAGAACAGCCTCCAGGTTTTGATGATTTAGAATTTCCAAATCATGTTTTCAAACTTCACAAGGCTCTATATGGCTTAAAGCAAGCACCTAGAGCCTGGTATGAAAGGCTTAGTTCTTTTCTGTTAAATCATGGTTTCACTAGAGGACAAGTAGATAGCACTCTATTTGTAAAATCAAAAGTTAAAAGTATATTACTTGTACAGATTTATGTAGATGACATTATTTTTGGATCTACTGATGAATCCCTCTGCAGGTACATTGAAAAGTTGATGCAGGAGAGTTTGAAATGAGCATGATGGGGGAGCTCACTATTTCCTTGGACTTCAAATCAAGCAAGGAAAAGATGGCACCCACATTTGTCAAGCAAAATACACCAAGGAGCTTTTGAAGAAATTTGGTTTTGAGAACACAAAGCCACTCTCAACACCCATGAGTACATCTACAAGGATGGACAGTGACAAGGATGGTAAGAAAGTACATCAAAAGATCTACAAGGTATGATTGGTTCATTACTTTACTTAACGGCCAGTAGACACGATATTCTATTTAGTATATGCATGTGTGCAAGGTATCAAGCATCCTAGAGAATCTCATTTAATCTCCGTAAAAAGAATATTTAAGTATTTAGCTAGAACTCATGATTTAGGTCTGTGGTATCCAAATCTTGTGAAATTAATTTAGTAGATACTTGATGCTGACTATGCTGAATGCAAAGTAGATAGAAAAGCACCAGTGGTTGTTGTCAATTTCTTACAGGATGTTTAATATCCTGGTCCTCAAAGAAACAAATTCAGTGGCACTGTCTACAGCTAAAGCTGAGTACGTGGCTACTGGAAGTTGTTGTACACAACTCCTATGGATAAAGCAACAACTTGAGGATTTTGGATTAAATATCAAATCAATTCCACTATTGTGTGACAACACCAGTGCTATCAATCTCACCAAAAATCCAGTCCAACATTCAAGGACCAAACATATTGAGGTTAGATATCATTTTATTCGTGATCATGTAGCAAATGGTAACATTGAAATATCTTTTATTGACACAAATGGTCAGTTAGCAGATATTTTCACAAAAGCCTTCCCGAAGAGAGATTCACATCCCTTAGAAGGGAATTGGGCATGTGTAATTTGTGAAAAGATTTCTATTTAAAACTGGCATATAATTTTCAAATTAAGTAATTTTCTCTTCATGGCTTTAAGCAAAAGAAATTCAATTATCTTTCTCGGCCGCTCTCTTTATACAGTTTGTTGAATTGGTCAAACTCTTTGTCGTTTTCTGCTACCCTTTGGCGTCTCACTTTTTCGGTAAAACTTTCATTTAACTCCAAAATCGATGTGGGAACGATTCATCTCCTATCTTCTACCTTTTCCATCTTTCGTCTGGTTGCCTGCCGATGCCCTAACGACTCCGACATCGACTCTCTGCTATTCGAAGTTCCTCTCTTCTTCCCGCAAGAATTTCTTGAGGGCTTTCTCTCCTCTTTCCTTCTCAAACCTCCAGAAAATCTTCCTCATCCAAATCCATGGCCGCATCCATGTTTCCGGCAGTTTGGGTGGTTACAGCGCCGGGTTTCTTACTCTTGAGCAGCAGGAAAGGTTCACATTCGTGAAGATCAAGCTTTGTGGAATAAGGCCGTAGATGTTGCTGATCTTGAGAAGAATGGCATGCACAGTAGTGGCAGCCAGGAGAAGGATGCAATGGACAGTTATTTTGACCTTCTCAGAGGTAAGCTATCCAGACCTAGTGAAGGCGTTTTATGTGTGCTTGAAATCAGAGGCAGATGGTCTCTGACATCTTCAGTCAAGGGAACCCGATCAATATTGATCATGATCTCTTGAAGACTCTGTTTGATGTAAGCACGACCGGTCACAGTGGAATCCACACTGTGGATACCCAGGTCAAGGGTCTCGGAATCATTGGTCCTGAATTTTGATTGAAAGATGGGAAATAGACATAAATCAATTGAATGCATTCAACCGTCTCCTACACTTTATAGTCTGTCAGATACTCATTCCTAGAAGTGCTACTTTCTCTACCTGTACCAAGGCAGATTCGGACATGATGTTCTGGGCCATTCAGAACAAGGAAATTAACATGGCTGAAGTGATGACAGAAAGATGAAATTTGCTCGTGATCAGATTTGGACACCAAGAGCAAGCTCAATGTATCTCTGCCTTATGCTCACTTACTTACTAAAGTTTTCAAACACTTTGGTGTTGATTTGTCTGGGGCAGTAGTTGAAAAGATGGCCAAGCTATTAGGTCCAGAAATCTGAGGAAGAGTGGTTTTTTTCTGTCGTTAATGGAGTTTGGTCTAAGACCTCTGTGGCTGAGGGAGAGGCCATTATAGAGGAAATTCAAGAGTTCAGGAAGAGGTCCAGCAGCCATAGCAGAACCAGTAGCTGTGGCCTCAGCTATTCCAGAACAAGAGGAAGTGGCACCTGCAGCACCCCCTGTCATGGCAACAGCAGCAGAAGAGCCAACAAGCAGCAGACTCACAAATTGCATAAGATATTCTGGAAGCATAAGCAAGAATAGCAGTGGAAGTTACTGATGGAAGGATTGAGGACATTTCTCTCCTGAGTAATTGTCCCCATTGTATCTACAGCAGCAGATCCTCTACCCACCTCCATTGTAGCTTCTATACTTCGAGAGGTATTGGATTCCATTCATTCCACCCCAGTCACTCCAGAACTGGTGGATGTTCAGTGGAAGAAGCTATGGCATTAGGCCACATTGAAGAATCTGTGGCAGCAGCACCAATTCAGGAGGAGCAAACAGTTGCTCCAGAAGATGCTATGAGGAAGATGCTCCTATTCAGGGGGAGCAAGAGAGAATTGAAGAAGATTGTAAGGCCCTCGATTTTGTCCTTATTTTTTATTATGTGTAATTTTATGCTTGTATATGTATATGCATTATCATATAAGTATTATGCATCACTTAGCTTGGTGTACTTATGAAGTATGTATATACTTATTGTATATATTATCGGTGGATTTCGTGACATAATGAGTGTGTACATTACACCCTAGTATTGCATGCAGACTTAGGAGAAATTAAGGTTTTGCATGGTTTTGGGTTCTGGCCGAAGGGTTATCCTCAACGTCAACATGAATGGACGTCACTTCTTGTTAACGTCCATATCGTGGACGTCTATTAGTAAATAGACGGCCTTATCGGTGGACGTCTACAGCCTGACAGGCCAGTCTGCAGCAGCATGGTGTGCATGCTTGATGGGGCGTGGAACCTCCCCCAACGGCTCCTTGGCCTTCCAACCGACCTCTTGCGGGGTGTGGAGAGGGTCCTCTCTTAAGAGAGCCCTTGTTGCAACCTCTAGAGCTCTCTTGGCTCTTTGCAAAGAGAAAACAAAAACCCTAGTGAGCTGTGAGAAAACCTGAGGTTTGAGAGCTTGATCCGGCGATCCAAGGCTCTTCCTGGCGATCTACTTCGACAAGGAGGAAGACACACATCCGACTACACATCCCCAGCCCCGGATTTCAGAGGGGAGCATCACAGAAGCCGAGTGGAGGCATCTTGGAGGCTTCTTGGGACTGCCCAAGGAGAGCTTCTCCAACCATTTTGATCCCTTTTGGAGTTTTTCCAAGGCAAGTAACCTTGCACCTTGTCCAGTATGTGTCTAGGAGGTTTTTATCATTTTTATGGATTTTTCTTCGTGTCCTGGATCCCCTACATTCACCATTCTTTAGAGCTCGGACTGTTGTTTGCACAGGTCCGAACTTGACGGCAAGATCTATTGCCGTTGAGATCTTTAGTCAGCGGCTAACGATGTTGCCGCCAACTTTGTGAACGGCCAGAGTATGCCGTTAAGTTCTTCTTGACAGAACAGTGAACTGTTCTGCCCTATATCTTTAATTTCGGACTTTGGCGCATGAGGATATAATGTAAATTTTATATGTTATGTAAAATAGATAATGTGATGTGTGTGAAAAATTCTGTATTTTTTCTGTGAATGGCATAATTATTAGAATTATTGAAGGCATGTGTAAGGATATTCTGCATGTTTAATTTTGTTCCTATGATTTATGAGGAATTAAATGCTGTAGAATTTTTAAACATGTCTATATGTATCAGTCCATGCCCTGAAAATTTGAGGATTTTTACATGGCTATGTGAATTACTGAAATTTCTGTAATGGGATGGAAGCATGAGTAGTTTAATGAATAATTCATAGTAATTTTGTGTCAGCAATAAATCTGGGAAAATTTCTTGTGCCAATATGTGTGTGATTCATGACTGTGCATGATCAAATCTGAATCCATGTCATGTTCTATGTTAACTTAGTTTATGAATGGCATGAAACTGGGTGTTTCAATTCTATAAATACATGTGATTCAGAAATTGTGAAAATTTGTATGTGTTTTATACCCGAAAACAGCATGTGGTTAAATTTTCAGGAAAATTTGATAACAGTAGCTTACACTATGAGGTTTCCATGTGAAAGTGAGTTATAAATATATGTACCATGATTAAGGTTAAATGAGGTGTGTTCCAATTAATCCATGAGAGCTACTAAATGCTTGATTTCTGTTATTAGTGGCATCATGCTAGGAATGAACAGAACCATGTGCATAAATAAGAAAGTGTGAATATCATATGTAAAACGTGTGTTAATCGGAATGTGTAACGTGTAAAATGTGCCGTTGTGACACTGCTTCCATAGAGGGCTGTGGAACTGTACCATGGAAAAGTCCCATGGAAGGTTCAATGTGTTAAGATATCCTAAGGGCATTAGGATAAATCCTGGAGGCACAACCCACTGGTTAGGGTGGAGACGTGTTCTCCCGGTCTGCGCAGTGCCAAGAGTCATCACTGTATTGCCTAGTGATGTGCTATGTGTTAGTGTATGTGATGTGTCTTCTAGTGGTGGTTTGGACTATGTGTCACGGCAAATAAATTGTGAATGTGTATATGTGAACATGTGTAAATTGTGTATTGTGAACATGTGTAAAATGTGTATGTGAACATGTGTAATTGTGTATATATGTGAGCATGCAAATGTGAATGTGAAATCATGTGAACCATTTATGTTAGAATGTGAACATATGTACATGTGAAATGCTTGAAAAATGAACCATGTGAAATATGGGAATGTGTGACCATGTGAAGTGAATGTGTTAGAGTATGAGACTTAATTCATGCTATGATATTTCTAGTTCCATGAAATGCTAACATGTTATAGTCAAATTGGGAGTGTAGTCTTCATGTGATTAAATAAGTAAAAGCATGTGATAGGAGGTGTTATTTGATACATCTTAAACCATGTACCATGTGTTTTGATTTGGTAGAATTACCATGATAGGTTGTCTCTTATTAATGTTCAAGCATGTTGTATGTTGCCTTGCAAATTGAATAGTGGAACCTACTTGATGTGGCCATGAATGCGTGTATGGAGTTACTTGCTGAGTCTTTTAGACTCATTACTTGGCTTCGGCGTACAGGTTTAGTTGTGACCCAGTACCTTTGGAGGAGACCGTGGAGAGTGACTCCGAGCGCGGAGATTAGTTGCTGAGTCTTCGTTGTGCCCCTTTTTGTTTCATAGTATGTAAATTGGGACTTATTAGAGTTATCATTTTGTAATTGTGGACAAATTATGTATTAAAATGTAGAACTTTAATCTTGTGGACAATGTTTTTGGTTTATTTCAATTATGAAAGTTTAGTCTTTTAATTGTTATATGGATTATGTATGTTAATGTGGATGATGAAATGTGATGACAGTTAGTCCTTTACTTCCGCGACTCTGTATCTATATTGGTGTACATCTCAATCAATTGTTAGTGTCAGGTCAATGTCCCGCTGTGGTGATCTTCGTCGTGCCGACGTGGGTGGGTACAACCGTACCGGCATAACGTGGGTCTGTCACAAAGATGCTCCTGTTGAGGGGAGCAGCCTGTGAAAGACAAGAGGAGACAGCTGTGGCATCAGGCCACACTGACATTTCTATGGTAGCAGAAGAGTCAGTCCCAGCAGCAAAGGAAGCAGCACACACTGATGTGCCTATGGGCAGTGTGCCTGCTGAAGAAGTTTTTCCAAGTTCACAGGATAATGGAACTCAGGGGGAGAGACATGACAATCCCCCAGGTAATGATGCTAGAGATGGGGAGACTGCCAGCTTCTCAGAATATGATGATGATGGTCAGCAGCCTCCAGCAATAGAGGCAAGGAAGAAAGGAAAAGAAGTGGCATCCGGAGTCCCTCTCCTAGCACACTCCTTTTGAGAGGCAGTGAGACAGAAGATTGTTATAAACTTGAAGCCTGTTATTGAAAGATTGGATGCTCAAGGTGAGATCTTGTGCTCTGTTCAATCCGATGTGAACTCCATTTTCATGAGCCAGCATCAACCACTAAGGAGATCTCTCAAATCAGAAATGCCATGAAGTGGTTCAACAGAGAGATGGGCAGCATGAAACAATGTTATCTGAGATTTTGAAGGCAGATGGAGCTCCTCCTCCTCTTGCACCTCCTGCAGCTCAGAACAATGATGTTGATACTTCTAGGCCATCTGTTCCGGAGTCAGGACCATCAGGGCCAGCACCAGCAGCAACAGCAGAGGTCTATGTGCAAGGGCCATCCGGGCCAGCTGAGCAGGTAGAAGGGCCATCAGGGCCAGCTGAGAATGTGTCAGGCCATCAGGGCCATGGAGTTGAACCTGTGCAGAAGATGGCTGAAGAAGAAGAAGTCTTGGCTCCTGTGCCCCAGCTCCCTCTTCTTCAAACACCTATTCCTCCATCTCCACCTTCATCCTCTACAGCTCCTCCTGCCCCCCAGACCTTCAAGAAACCTCAACCCAGACCCATCTCCTCACCAACACCCTTTCCCTCTCAATCCACCTCTCTCCTGCCTCCTCTACTCATATTCTTCCACCTCCACCTGTCTTTGAGGCCCCCAGCATCCTCTGCTGGAGCCTCATCCTCCTCTGGTCCCTCCTTTGGACCAGCTGATGACATCCCTTCTACTTCTGATTCATTTCTTCATCCTTCTCCTCCCCCCTCTTTCATCACTATCATTCCTGACAAAGCTCAACTTAACTCTCCTTTATTGGAAAAGTAAAAGATGAATTTGAAGAAGTAATTCTCAGGTCGGTCCGAAAGTTGTGATCACATTCATAGGGCAGACTCTTCCAGTTCTGCTCCTAAAAAGAGGAAAATATCTTCTACTTCATCACTTTCCTCTGAACCCAAATATCCCCCTCTGTGATTCTCTCTCACAGTGGACAACAAAAATAAACAATGTATAGAGAGTATCTTCATAAGGTTGTCTTTGCCACCATCATCAACCTTCCATTCCTTAACCCTATAGACCACTTAAACATTGTTCTCCCCTATACTCCTCTTACCAAAACTGAAAAATCCAAAATCTTCTCTGTTGCTCATTCCAAAACTGAAGAACAATGGGGCAAGGGCCACAAAGAACTTTTCAAGAGATATCTTCTCGCCAAGTCTGCCAGATTCCCTCCAAGGGACCATTCCCTGACCCTCTCAGAATGGTTTCAACTCCTCCATAAAGATTCTTGGGCCCTTCATTCAGAAAGAGATTAAGATGGTCAGATACTTCCTATTGTTCAATAACTACAGATATGTCCATCGACTTCCTGAAATTCAGCTGAGCCAGTTCAAGCAGGCTATCAACGCCCTCAGTTCAGGCATTGCCCACACTGAAGATGTTCAGATAGACTTTGCTACCCTTCAGGTGCCTGATGAGATTTCTCTTCCTCAGATCCACTTCCTTGTCATGTAATCCTCTGTTGGGTCTATCATCTTTGAACGTTTTGCCAGAGTGATGGGAAGAGTCAAGGTACAGAAAGGCTTTCTGTTGCATTTCATAGATTTCTCTTTAGAGAATATCACAAGGGCCATGTCAATGCTGAGGTTCTTGCACCCATTCTGTCAGAATGTGAGCGAGTGACTCCCTCAGAGTGGACCAAATTCTACCCCCTATCTGCTCAGCATTTCTGATCTGAATGAAGCTCAAGCCAGGTAAGGTAAACCTGCAGTTTCTCCTGCCACCTTCTTGGACATGAACTCCATTCACCTTGTAAATGATCCCCTCAAGGCTTGGGTGGAAAGGTACAAGGTGTTTGTAGCCCTGTGCCAAGTTCTCAGGCAGAAACAAAATTGCTACCCTGTGTCCATGGATCAGTTTCTTGCTTGTGCCAGCTTTGGGACTGTCCACTTCATCAAGATGACCATGGATAAGGACTCATATGCTGATCTTCTTTCCCACAGCTCACTCTTCATCTCCGAAGGATGGCTCCCTCCATGGGACCAGCCTACTCTTTATCTCCTGGAGTGCTTAAGCTGTATTTTGAAGAGCAGGAAGAACAAGCATGGGAAACAATTTCTCATTTTGTCTCTCTTTTGTCTCCTACTTATTATTTACCTGTACCTCCTCAGAATTAATGACTATCTTTGTTTGTATGCCCTTCAATCTTTTCTCTTCATTCTTTGTCTCAGATTATCTTTTTACTTAATGACAAAAAGGGGAGAAAAATACTTAGCATGTCTAAATACATTCCGCAAATATTCAATTTTTTTTTATGCTTATTGTTAAGTTTTGACATCACCAAAAAGGGAAGATTGATGATCAGTCTGTCCCCATGTAATTTTAATTACATATTTATTTTGGTGATTAACAAAACCCTATCAAAAATTTCTAACATATATTTTTTAAGTCTTAAGTACATGAAATATAACAAGGTCAAACAAGCCAATATTGGTAAGTATTATCTTTCTGAAGCTTTAATCATTTCAAGGTTATATTTCTCTAAGTCCACATCGACTTTTGTTGAAAGCGACAATGATTTCTTTAGAACTTGTAACGACTTGCCCGTCGTAACGATTCCTTAAGTCATCGTAACGATTTCTTTAGAACTCGTAACGACTTGCCCGTCGTAACGATTCCTTTAGCGCTCATAACGATTTTATTAGCGCTCGTAACGATTTCCTTTAGCGCTCATAACGATTTCTTTAGCACTCATAACGATTTTCTTTAGCGATCATAACGATTTCCTTTAGCGCTCACAATGATTTCTTTAGCGCTCATAACGATTTCTTTAGCGCCTAAACGATTTGCTTTGTGCAACAATTTCCTTCAGCGCTCATAACGATTTCTTTAGCGCTCATAACGATTTCTTTAGTGCCCACAACAACTTGCTTTCTATAACGATTTTGTAAGTGTTTATAACGATTTCTTCATTGAACACACGACTAGCTTTCTATAACGATTCTTAAGTGTTTATAACGATTTCTTCACTGAACACAACGACTTACTTTCTATAATGATTTGTTAAGTGTTTATAACGATTTCTTCATTGAACACACGACTTGCTTTCTATAACGATCTGTTAAGTGTTCATAACAATTTCTTCATTGAACATAACGATTTGCTTCTTATAACGACTTAGTTAAACTGACTTGATCATAATGATTTCATAAGTCATATAGTCATCGATTTTATGTCTTACATCGACTTAATATTTATCTTATTACTGAAAGCATTGAAAAGTCAAAGTCAAGCATCCTTCTGACATATGTTCATTTATGAGGACTGAACGTATCTCTACATGCATGCAGACGATATCGTCCATTATCGTGCTTACTCTGTGTGCATCCTTAGATACAGCTATTTGGCATTACTATTTTCATGACTATTGAAAGGTTGTGGAATTCCCTATATGGTAATCTAGAAGGGAGGGGTTGAATAGATTACTGTCTATTAAAATTCAATACAACCCTTTTAATCACAACACAGACTTTCTAAATTTTCAGTAGAATCAAAGTAAACTTAGATGTGTGTTGGTGATTTGTAGATGAAAGAGCAATCTATCTAACGTGTGTAGAGACAACGTGCCTATCAACCATCTAACGTAGAAACGTTCAAACCACGAGACACGAAGATTTACGTGGTTCGAGTACACAACTTGTGTATCCTACGTCCACGGACCACACACACACGCAGAGCAAATTGCTTACGAGCTAGTTCGGTGACTACAATTCACACACACACGTGTTATCTGATGTGCACCCATGATCAGAACAACACATACGTGAATCAAGCACAAGGGCTGCTTGAGACACACCCACACACACACATATGATAGAAGAAAGTAGGTAGAAAGAGTTCTGAGTGGAAGGGATGAATCCTGATTGAGAACTCTTCTTGGAAACATCTAGTTGGAGTTCAACTTCATCTTGATGGCTTCAGATCGATGGAGAAGCTTGAATCCACGACGTTCTATCTTCAGTACTGCTGGATCAATGATCGTTCTATCTCTGAGCAGCAGGTTGAAGCAGAGTAGCAACAATACCTCTTGGTCTTGGACATGCTTTAGGGTTTTGGTG
Source organism: Colocasia esculenta (assembly GCA_014218235.1). Taxonomy (NCBI): domain Eukaryota; kingdom Viridiplantae; phylum Streptophyta; class Magnoliopsida; order Alismatales; family Araceae; genus Colocasia; species Colocasia esculenta. The sequence goes on from CM024763.1 coordinate 113,750,416, forward strand.
GTGGCTGCTTCTGTACGAGATTTGCTTCAAATAGTTTCTTATATAGTGGTGTTTACATATGGAGAGACGTGGGAGTTGGACCACTATCTTTGGTAACTTGGAAAGTTTTTGTATCTAAAGATCCTCTATGTCTATCGACAGTCTTGATCATATGTCGACAGATAGCAACAGTTTTGCACAAGCACAGAAGTCTGGATTTCGGTGGGCAGTTTTCTGAGTGCATCTGTCGACAGCCGACTGGGCATCTGTCGACAGATGGTTGTTTCCTGAACTTGTGTTTTTCTGCCTGTTCACATCTGTCGACAGGCACCTTGGAGTCTGTCGACAGGTGACAGATTTCAATGCTTTTGTGATATGTTTTTCTTGTTTTGTGATAGCTTGTTGTATGCCTTCATACCTACATGATCAAACATGTATAGTGAGATATTATGAATACATGAAATACCAAATATTGCATCAAGTTATTTGTCATGTATCAAACCTCAATTAAGATTGTTCATCATCAAAAACATGTTATTATAACTTAGAATGAAAACCCAACATTCTCCCCCTTTTTGATGATGACAAAAAAACTCAATTAGTGCACAATTGAGGTTCTCCCTCCTTTTTGACAACATCAAAAAGTACGCATAATAGTCACACATGTAGATAGCAGAGACCTGTGAATTCATTAATATGGTATGAAGCATACACAGGACAAAGAGTGTTGACTGAAGAGACATGAAAGGGAAGGAAATTACATGAACATCAAATGAAAGCAACATGACACAAAACAAGACAAGACTCAGACGGAAATAAGATAACAGGAATTGACCCACTCCTAGACACACAAACTAACTAAGCAGCATCATCGGCAGGCGGTGCAGGAGCCCGACGGTTGTCATGAAGCTCAGTAGAGATGTTATCCAGGCGAGTGTCAAGTGCTGCAATGCTAGTATCCATTGTGTCCATACGTGCATTGAGCGTGTTGAATCCAGTTGCCATCTGATGTTGGAGCTGAGCAATTAGATCTCGGAGCGAGGGCTCAGCAGCAGCATCACTAGCAACATCTCCCGGCACATCATGAGGTGCAGACTGGAGTCTTCATCATCATCGTCTTCATCACCAGGAGCTTCATCTTCTTCAGTGTCTTCATCCATGGCAGCAGCTGGTGCCTTACCCTTTAGTTCCCTGGTGACCACTCCATCAAGCATCTTATACCCCATGCGATGTGCAGCAGTGAGATCGAAGCTATTGCGGGAGGTTAGCGAGACACACTCACTGTCTGGAATAGGAATGCCAATGAATTGCATGAGAGACGTGAGTGGCAAGAAAATGGCATGGATCTCCTGGGATTATAGTAGCATTGCCTGATGAGGCCAAGCATCAAGGCAGATAAGTTTATGGGTTCACAGTTTAGGAAAAAGGTGAACAGTGATTTGTGAACATCAGTGACTAGTTCACGACTGTCGTGCTTAGGTGCAATGAGGGTGGTGAAAATATGATGGATCATGTGGTTCAGAGGAAGGAATGTATTGGCATTGAGTTTAGCAATCTTCTTTGTGCCATCATAGGGTTGGAGAGTGATTAAAGGATAGTAGATACAAGCATCTGGGTGATGTGCTAGAATTTCAGCCCGTGTTAGGAATTTGAAGGGCAGTGCTGAACATATTGGTGGTGAGTTTGAAGGTAGTGCCCTTTACAGAGGTGTAGAAGTCCCCCTTGTCAGAGAGGCTGAGATTGTTGAAGAACTCAGTAACGGCAGTGGGAGAGTAGGCCATATGAGCATACAGAAGAACCGTCCAGCCTGGATGTCGAACAGGGGTTGGAGATTCGGAAAGAGGTCGGCCAGAGAAGGGAATCCACATACCGGGAGGGACGAATGTTGTGAAAGTGCCCTTCACCCTTGTGAGTTTCAGACAGGGTGGGATGACGAGCTCGGGGAGACGATCATCCCGATGCTTCGTCCAGCGCTCATCAGAAGCCCGAGAGTCTTCACCAGCGTGAGAGGAGGTGGGACGACGACGAGACATCATCTTCTTAACCCTGGAAGCCATGAAGACGACAGAAGCAAGGTGTATGAAGGGGATGATGGATGTAGATAGTAGAACAGGAGAGAAAGAGCAAGAGAGGAAGGGGCTAGGGTTTCTCGTCCAGAGAAGGGAGGGAGGTGGTTTGAGGAGGAACGGAGGGTGATTTGGTGGTGGTGGAGGAGAAAGAACCGGGGTTGCCTTTGAAGAATTAGAAGGAAGTTTAAAAGGCAAGGGTCCCACCAAATCAGCCCCAAACGGCGTGCCTGTTGGACTTCCCAAATTCGGGCTGGCGTCGACTGTCGACAGACGCCTGGGGGCTGTCGACAGGCACCTTCAGAAAATGCGCCAGACTGCTTTTTGTTTGGATTTTGAAGAGAAACTTTTGAGCAGTGTATACACGATGTATATATAAGGTGTAAGATAGGTGAACACACATTGGAACCTATCATACGCACGGATATGTAAGCCATCCCATTGACCTAAATGGTTTAAACATAATGCCCAAGGAGTTTTAAGTTAGAGCATTAAGAGAACATCTTACAGACATTGAGAAAAGACAACATTACCCTTGTTGATTAAGAACATTGTAGAACAACATTGTCCCTAGTTATGATGATCAAATGATTATTGAAATGAACGTCTAAATTTCTTGATAACCATAAACATTAATGACCCTGTGATTTGAGACACAGTGGAGGCTTCACTCTATTTTAGTTTTTTTTTTTTTTTGCAATTAATGAATGCAATGGGAGAAGGGTAATTAAGAGAACTTCATGCTTTTGATGTGAGGATAGACATGACAAGTGTCCGTACCCCCAGTTACTCAGTGGAAGTGTCCATCATACCGTTGCATAGAGTTGATGAGATAGTTTTTTGACGCGAGGGCAGACATTTGTGATGCCCATCTCCCCGGTTACTCAGCAATACACATCATTGCTCTACCTTTTACCCAATTGTAGATTGATTTTTGTCTAATTTTTGTTGTTTTGCAGAAATATGTAGCTTTTCTCCAATTTAGATTAAAATTCCAGATCAAGGAATGTAATACTTAGCAGTCAATATTAGACATAAAGTTCAATGACCATAAGACTTTTCAAGTTATTAGTGTTTGCCTTCAAGGAAATTATTCAAGAGAGTTAGGTGTTTATCCTATAAGATGGTTCAATGTTTTCAGAATGATATAACCTAGACTCATTCATGAGTAGTATGTCAAAATCATGGTGGTTTAGGGAATAACATTAATATCATGTGAATATGATGGAGTCAAACATGCATAGGCACCCATAGAAACCTTAGTGGAAAGACATGAACCTGCTCAAGAAGTGTGTGATGAAATAAGTATGAATTCCCTGATTGAGGTGTTGAACCACTCCTATTTTTACCCTTTTATTTTGGTGATAACAAAATATATGTTTAAATTAATTATTATTAAAAATATTTAATCTCATATTCTTCTTAATAATATAATTTATGTGATTAATTGAATATTAAATATTTAATACCATGATTTTCTAATAATAAATTAAATATCATGATTTTCTAATAAATATAAATTTATGAGATTATTGCCATGTGATTTGCACTAAAACGATAATCGATGTTCATTCAATATACATCGATTTCAGTTCACAAAGTGCCATAAGGATTTGCTCTCATAAGGATTCACTGTCATAAGGATTCGCTCTCACATCGATTCGCTCTCATAAGGATTCGCTCTCACATCGATTCGCTCTCATAAGGATTCGCTCTCACATCGATTCGCTCTCATAAGGATTCGCTCTCATAATGATTCGCTCTCATAACGATTCGCTCTCACATCGATTCGCTCTCATAAGGATCGCTCTCACATCGATTCGCTCTCACAAGGATTCGCTCTCACATCGATTCGCTCTCAAACAATTCGCTCTCATAACGATTCACTGCTATAAGGATTCACTCTCATAAGGATTCACTGCTATAAGGATTCACTCTCATAAGGATCACTGCTATAAGGATTCGCTCTCATAAGGATTCACTGCTATAAGGATTCACTCTCATAAGGATTCACTGCTATAAGGAGTCCCTCCCATAAGGATTTGTAAGTGAAACATGGATTCCTTGTAAAACATGGATTCCTTGTAAAACATGGATCCTTTGAAAGAACATGGATTTCATAAGCGAATATGTTTTGATCTTTTAAACATAGATTTCCTTTATATTCAAAATATTTTGGCATCTAGTGAAAAAGTCAAATATTCTTGATTTGCGTAATCCCTATCTTTCTGACAGGAGATCTTTTTTTGCTTTTCTTTCTAGATCTCTTCTTTCCTGCCAACAAAAAGGGGATTACTTACTACTTCTGGGTGGCAACAGGAAACATAGAGGTATGAGCCTTTTTGACAGAAACACTCTTTTAACTAAACCACTTTCTCCTATGCTTGCAGACCTCGTAGACCATAAAATATCAGAAGAAAGAGAACATGAGCAACGGCTAGAACTCCAACGGATCTCCTCAACGGATTTATTTAAATTGCTCATATAAAAGATGAAGCATTGCTGAAGAATATAAGAGAGCTTTTCTGAAAATCTTTGAAGGAGTGTACAACCAGTGAGGAACTTGAACTCCAAATACACTCAAAGGAAAAGAGAGATAGAGCCTGAGCCCAAGAAGAAGTGTTCAAGCATTTGAAGCATTCGAGCTTTCAAGCTTCCTTTTCTCTCTTCTTTTTCTTCCTGTGCTCATTGTAATCTTGGGGGAGAGTCTGTGACTGTGAGCTAAGTCCTGAGTGTTCATCTTGTAATAGCTCTCAGTCTGATCTTTCTTTTCTAAGAAATATTTCTGTCCAGCTGTAGGACTGTATACAGTGTGTAACCCAGCTAGGGGTTTGTGTCTAGCAGAACCGCACTGGGGTTTGTACCAGTAGATTTGCTTCTGAGCCTAGAAAAGAAGTGGGCTACCTTCTTGCCGGGAAAGAGAAGAAGACCAGCTAGGGTTGCTGGGGTGTTGTAATGTCCTTAAGGGGGACTGTACCCTTGGTTAGTGAAATCCCAAGAGGTTGCTTGGGGACTGGATGTAGGACTTCCATGTGGGAAGGGCCGAACCAGGATAAATTCTTGGTCTTTTGTGTGATTGTTTATTTGCTTCCGCACTACTACTCTTTATCACACTAAACTAACCAAACCTTCAAGTGTTAATTTCTGTGTTTAAGTTTCTATTTCAGATTATAGAAAAAACCTATCACCCCCCTCTAGCTAGCTTGCTGCCATACCGAAAGGGCCAACAAGTGGTATCAGAGCGGGTCTCTGATCATTCAAATAAGATCCAACGATCTAGAGCTAAGATCTATGCAGCTCAAGGATGTTGAAGGTCAATCAGTCACCAGACCTCCATTCTTTGATGGAGAGGACTACCAATATTGGAAGATGAGAATGGAATGCTTCATTCGAGGCACAGACTTTGATCTATGGCAGGTAATCGAGGTAGGTGATTATGTTATTATTCCTATTCAGGCACTATTGACATTACAGCAACAGATAAAAGTAAATTATCTTTAAACTTTAAAGCTAAGAACTACTTATATTGTGCTTTATCCAAAAGAGAATTAGTAAAGTATCTGCATGTAATCAGCCCAAAGAAATATGGATAAGCTACAGATAACTTATGAAGGAATAGATAAAGTGAAACAAACTAGGATATATTCTTGTTTCACAATACGAACAATTTAAAATGCTTCAAAACGAAAATATCACTACTATGTATAATAGATTTCAAGCATAGTAGTAGGTTTAAATTCTCTTGGAAAATTCTTTCTAATGAAGAAACCGTTAGAAAAATACTTAGGTCCTACTATTTCATGACACCTAAAGTAACTGCTACTGAAGAGCCTATGATTTAACCAATTGTCGATTGATAATTTAATAGGTTCTCTCATGGCACATGAATAAATATGGAGTGATTGTCTGAAAGCTCATCTAAGAAGAAATGTACTGATGCTCTTAAGGTTGTAGCTGCTCCTTCCACTCTTCGTCTTTTAGTTCCCAAAATGCAGATTCTGAAGATAATGATGCTGATGAAGTATTGTACAAGCTTTAGAAGATTTTAAAGAAGAAGAAAAACAGATCAAGAAGGATCCAAAGAAAGGAGGAAAAAGGAGAAAGAACCAGTCTGCTATGAATGTAGAAAACCTGGGCATCTGAGATCGGATTGTCCAAGACTCAAGAAGACTAGTCAAACCGAGAAGCCCAAGAAGCAGCACAAGAAATTTAAAAGAAGAGGCATGGCGGCTGCTTGGAAAATGATGAGGTCACAAGCTCATAATCATCAAGCTCAGATTCCGAAAAGGAGCAGGTAATCTAGCCCTCATGGTGGGACTAGATGAGGTACATTCTGACTCATTTTTTAATTCTTGCACAGATTCAGGGTTAGAATCTCAGACGTTAGAAGAAGTCTTTAATGAACTATATGAAAAACATAAGGGGGTTATAAAGACTAAAAAATCTGAAAACACAACTCTACTTGCTTGGAAAACCCAATTCTGATCTTAAATCCGAATTGTAGCAACTAGAAGAACACAATAAAAGCTTATAAAGATAAAATTATCTTTTAAATGAAGATTGAAAAGCAAGAATAATGAGAAGTTAGAGTTAGAAGAAAAATTAAAAACTCTACTGAAGAAAATATGTATTTAAAAGAATCAGTTAGAAAATAACTGAAGGGAAAACATCTTAGCCATATGCTTAAAAGGATCAAAATCTGGAAATAACAAACAAGGCTTGGATACATACCTCTAAAAAAGGAAAACAAGCCATGATTCCAGAAAAATATCCACTACCAAACTTTGTAAAAGAAACCAAGATGCCCCAGAAAAAGGCCCCTGTAAAAAAAAAAGTTTACAGAAATCACGTTCTAAAAACTCAGCACAAAGAGATATAAGAACAGTAAAACAATCTATATTCATTGTTGTTCTCATTACAATAAACTAGGACACACTGTAAACCTGCACAATAAGGTACTTAGTTTGGATCCCTAAAGGATATTTTCATGCATCTAACCATCAAGGACCCAAAAGGATTTGGGTACCTACCCTTGAGTAATTTACTTGCAGGTTAGCCTTGGAGCATCAAAAACCAGGATGCTCAAGGCAGGAGTGACTACAGACTCTTCATTCAAATCACATCTGAAGAAAGAGTAGTCACAAAAATTAAATTGGTCTTTATTACTAACAATTATTACAAGTTTCATTTAGTGGAATCTCTCATTCAGGGGGAGCACAGACTAAGGGGGAGTTTTCATTATGTCAATCATTGTTGAACCTCTCAATGGAAAGAATTTCTTTCACAAAGGGGAGAGAATGCAATGTTAAGAACTTCCTTTTGATTTGTGACAAAAAGGGGAGAGTATGCATGGTATGCATTATCTGTGAATTTTTCTGTATTTTCTATGCTTTACATATTTTTGTCAGAAAATTCTCATAAATTTTGTCATCACCAAAAGGGGGAGATTGTTGAACCACTCCTATATTTTACCCTTTTATTTTGCTGATAACAAAATATATGTTTAAATTAATTATTATTAAAAAAATATTTAATATCATGTTCTCTTATAAATATAAATTTATGTGATTAATTGAATATTAAATATATTTAATACTGTGATTTTTCTGATAATAAATTAAATGTCATGATTTTCTAATAAATATAAATTTATGACATTATTGCCATGTGATTTGCACTAAAACAATAAATCGATGTCCATTCAATATACATCGATTTCAGTTCACAAAGTGCCATAAGGATTCGCTCTCATAACGATTCACTGCCATAAGGATTCGCTCTCATAAGGATTCGCTCTCACATCGATTCAGTCTCATAAGGATTCGCCCTCATATCGATTCGCTTCATAAAGATTCACTCTCACATCGATTTCTCTCATAACGATTCGCTCTCATAACGATTCGTTCTCACAACGATTCGCTCTCACATCGATTTGCTCTCATAAGGATTCACTCACATCGATTCGCTCTCATAAGGATTCGCTCTCATATCGATTCGCTCTCATAACAATTCGCTCTCATAACGATTCACTGGTATAAAGATTCGCTCTCATAAGGATTCACTGCTATAAGGATTCACTCTCATAAGGATTCACTGCTATAAGGATCACTCTCATAAGGATTCACTGCTATAAGGATTCACTCTCATAAGGATTCACTGCTATAAGGATTCGCACTCATAAGGATTTGGTAAGTGAAACATGGATTCCTTTGAAAAAACATGGATTTCATAAGTGAAATATGGTTTTGATCTTTTAAACATAGATTTCCTTTAATTCCAAATATTTTTTGGCATCTAGTGAAAAAGTCAAATATTCGAGTTGCATAATCCTCTATCTTTCTGACAGGAGATCTTTTTTGCTTATCTTTCTAGATCTCTTCTTTCCTGCCAACAAAAAGGGGATTACTTACTACTTCTGGGTGGCAACAGAAAACATAGAGGTATGAGCCTTTTTGACAGAAACAAACTACTTTAACTAAACACTTTCCTATGCTTGCAGACCTCGTAACCACAAAATATCAGAAGAAAGAGAACATGAGCAACGGCTAGAACTCCAACGGATCTCCTCAACGGATTTATTTAAATTGCTCATATAAAAGATGAAGCATTGCTGAAGAATATAAGAGAGCTTTTCTGAAAATCTTTGAAGGAGTGTACAACCAGTGAGGAACTTGAACTCCAAATACACTCAAAGGAAAAGAGAGATAGAGCCTGAGCCCAAGAAGAAGTGTTCAAGCATTTGAAGCATTCGAGCTTTCAAGCTTCCTTTCTTCTCTCTTCTTTTCTCCCTGTGCTCATTGTAATCTTGGGGGAGAGTCTGTGACTGTGAGCTAAGTCCTGAGTGTTCATCTTGTAATAGCTCTCAGTCTGATCTTTCTTTTCTAAGAATATTTCTGTCCAGCTGTAGGACTGTATACAATGTGTAACCCAGCTAGGGGTTCATGTCTAGCAGAACCGCACTGGGGTTTGTACCAGTAGGTTTGCTTCTGAGCCTAGAAAAAGTGGGCTGCCTCTTGCCCGGAGAATGAGAAGAAGACCAGCTGGGGTGCTAGGTGTTGTAGTGTCCTTAAGGGGACTGTACCCTTAGTTAGTGAAATCCCAGAGGTTGCTTGGGGACTGGACGTAGGACTTCCATGTGGGAAGGGCCGAACCAGGATAAATTCCTTGTGTCTTTTGTGTGATTGTTTATTTGCTTCCGCACTACTACTCTTTATCACACTAAACTAACCAAACCTTCAAGTGTTAATTTCTGTGTTTAAGTTTCTATTTTAGATTTAGAAAAAACCTATTCACCCCCCCCCCCTCTAGGCTAGCTTGCTGCCATACCAAAAGGGCCAACAAGTGGTATCAGAGCGGGTCTCTGATCATTCAAAGAAGATCCAACGATCTTAGAGCAAAGATCTATGGCAGCTCAAGGTTATGTTGAAGGTCAATCAGTCACCAGACCTCCATTCTTTGATGGAGAGGACTACCAATATTGGAAGATGAGAATGGAATGCTTCATTCGAGGCACAGACTTTGATCTATGGCAGGTAATCGAGGTAGGTGATTATGTTATTATTCCTATTCCAGGAACTACTGCCATACAGTAGCAGATAAAAGTAAATTATCTTTAAACTTTAAAGCTAAAACTACTTATGTTGTGCTTTATCCAAAAGAGAATTTAGTAGAGTATCTGCATGTAAATCAGCCAAAGAAATATGGGATAAGCTGCAGATAACTTATGAAGGAAAGATAAAGTGAAACAAACTAGGATAGATATTCTTGTTTCACAATACGAACAATTTAAAATGCTTCAAAACGAAAATATCACTACTATGTATAATAGATTTTCAAGCATAGTAGTAGGTTTAAATTCTCTTGGAAAAATTCTTTCTAATGAAGAACTGTTAGAAAAATACTTAGGTCCTTAACTATTTCATGGACACCTAAAGTAACTGCTATTGAAGAGGCCCATGATTTAACCAATTGTCGATTGATAATTTAATAGGTTCTCTCATGGCACATGAAATAAATATGGGACGATTGTCTGAAAGCTCATCTAAAAAAAATGTACTGATGCTCTTAAGGTTGTAGCTGCTCCTTCCACCTCTTCCTCTTCTAGTTCCCAAAATGCAGATTCTGAAGATAATGTTGCTGATGAAGTATTGTACAAGCTTTAGAAGATTTTAAAGAAGAAAAAAAAACATATCAAGAAGGATCTAAAGAAAGGAGAAAAATGAGAAAGAACCAGTCTGCTATGAATGCAGAAAACCTGGGCATATGAGACCGGATTATCCAAGACTCAAGAAGACTAGTCAAACCGAGAAGCCCAAGAAGCAGCACAAGAAATTAAAAGAAGAGGCATGGAGGCTGCTTGGGAAAATGATGAGGTCACAAGCTCAGAATCATCAAGCTCAGGTTCCGAAAAGGAGCAGGTAAATCTAGCCCTCATGGTGGGACTAAATGAGGTACATTCTGACTCATTTTTTAATTCTTGCACAGATTCAGGATCAGAATCAGAAGACTTAGAAGAAGTCTTTAGTGAACTGTATGAAAAACATAAGGGGGTTATAAAAGAACTAAAAAATCTGAAAACCACTCTACTTGCTTGAAAACACCAATTCTGATCTTAAATCCGAATTGGAGCAACTAGAAGAACAATTAAAAGATTGTAAAGATAAAAATTCTTTTAAATGAAGATTTGAAAAGCAAAATAATGAGAAGTTAGAGTTAGAAGAAAAATTAAAAACTCTAACTGAACAAAATATGTATTTAAAAGAATCAGTTAGAAAATTAACTGAAGAGAAAACATCTTTAGCCCTATGCTTAAAAGGATCAAAATCTGGAAATAACAAACAAGGGCTTGGATACATACCTCCAGAAAAAGGAAAACAAGACATGATTCCAGAAAAATATCCACTACTAAAATTTGTAAAAGAAACCAAGATGCCCCAGAAAAAGGCCCCTGTAAAAGAAAAAGCTTACAGAAATCACGTTCTAAAAACTCAGCACAAAGAAAATAAGAACAGTAAAACAATCTATATTTATTGTTGTTCTCATTGCAATAAACTAGGACACACTGTAAACACCTGCACAACAAGGCACTTAGTTTGGATCCCTAAAGGAAATTTTCATGCATCTAACCATCAAGGACCCAAAGGATTTGGGTACCTACCTTGAGTAATTTACTTGCAGGTTAGCCTTGGAGCATCAAAAACCAAGGATGTTCAAGGCAGGAGTGACTGCAGACTCTTCATTCAAATCACATCTGAAGAAAGAGTAGTCACAAAAATTAAATTGGTCTTTATTACTAACAATTATTTGCAAGTTTCATTTAGGTGGAATCACACTTCAGGGGAGCACAGACTATGGGGGAGTTATTCATTTATGTCAATCATTGTTGAACCCCTCAATGGTAAGAATTTCTTTCACAAAGGGGAGAGAATGCAATGGTAAGAACCTTCCTTTTAATTTTGTGACAAAAAGGGGGAGAGTATGCATGGTATGCATTATCTATGAATTTTTCTGTATTTTCTATGCTTTACATATTTTTTTCAGAAAATTCTCATAAATTTTGTCATCACTAAAAGGGGAGATTGTTGAACCACTCCTATATTTTACCCTTTTATCTTGGTGATAACAAAATATATGTTTAAATTAATTATTTTAAAAATATTTAATATCATGTTCTTCTCAATAATATAAATTTATGTGATTAATTGAATATTAAATATATTTAATACCATGATTTTTCTAATAATAAATTAAATGTCATGATTTTCTAATAAATATAAATTTATGACATTATTGCCATGTGATTTGCACTAAAACATAAATCGATGTCCATTCAATATACATCGATTTCAGTTCACAAAGTGCCATAAGGATTCGCTCTCATAACGATTCACTGCCATAAGGATTCGCTCTCATAAGGATTCGCTCTCACATCGATTCGTCTCATAAGGATTCGCCCTCATATCGATTCGCTCTCATAAAGATTCACTCTCACATCGATTCTCTCTCATAACGATTCGCTCTCATAACGATTCGCTCTCATAACGATTCGTTCTCACAACGATTCGCTCTCACATCGATTGCTCTCATAAGGATTCACTCTCACATCGATTCGCTCTCATAAGGATTCGCTCTCATATCGATTCGCTCTCATAACTTCGCTCTCATAACGATTCACTGGTATAAGATTCGCTCTCATAAGGATTCACTGCTATAAGGATTCACTCTCATAAGGATTCACTGCTATAAGGATTCACTCTCATAAGGATTCACTGCTATAAGGATTCACTCTCATAGGATTCACTGCTATAAGGATTCGCACTCATAAGGATTTGTAAGTGAAACATGGATTCCTTTGAAAAAACATGGATTTCTAAGTGAAATATGGTTTTGATCTTTTAAACATAGATTTCCTTTAATTCCAAAATATTTTTTGGCATCTAGTGAAAAAGTCAAATATTCTTGAGTTGCATAATCCTCTATCTTTCTGACAGGAGATCTTTTTGCTTATCTTTCTAGATCTCTTCTTTCCTGCCACAAAAAGGGGATTACTTACTACTTCTGGGTGCAACAGGAACATAGAGGTATGAGCCTTTTTGACAGAAACATACTTTTAACTAACACTTTCTCCTATGCTTGCAGACCTCGTAAACCACAAAATATCAGAAGAAAGAGAACATGAGCAACGGCTAGAACTCCAACGGATCTCCTCAACGGATTTATTTAAATTGCTCATATAAAAGATGAAGCATTGCTGAAGAATATAAGAGAGCTTTTCTGAAAATCTTTGAAGGAGTGTACAACCAGTGAGGAACTTGAACTCCAAATACACTCAAAGGAAAAGAGAGATAGAGCCTGAGCCCAAGAAGAAGTGTTCAGCATTTGAAGCATTCGAGCTTTCAAGCTTCCTTTCTTCTCTCTTCTTTTTCTCCCTGTGCTCATTGTAATCTTGGGGAGAGTCTGTGACTGTGAGCTAAGTCCTGAGTGTTCATCTTGTAATAGCTCTCAGTCTGATCTTTCTTTTCTAAGAAAGATTTCTGTCCAGCTGTAGGACTGTATACAATGTGTAACCCAGCTAGGGGTTTGTGTCTAGCAGAACCGCACTGGGGTTTGTACCAGTAGGTTTGCTTCTGAGCCTAGAAAATAAGTGGGCTGCCTCTTGCCCGAGAATGAGAAGAAGACCAGCTGGGGTGCTAGGTGTTGTAGTGTCCTTAAGGAGGACTGTACCCTTAGTTAGTGAAATCCCAAGAGGTTGCTTGGGGACTGGACGTAGGACTTCCATGTGGGAAGGGCCGAACAAGGATAAATTCCTTGTGTCTTTTGTGTGATTGTTTATTTGCTTCCGCACTACTACTCTTTATCACACTAAACTAACCAAACCTTCAAGTGTTATTTCTGTGTTTAAGTTTCTATTTTAGATTTCAGAAAAAACCTATTCACCCCCCCCCCCTCTAGGCTAGCTTGCTGCCATACCAAAGGGCCAACAAGTGGTATCAGAGCGGGTCTCTGATCATTCAAAGAAGATCCACGATCTTAGAGCAAAGATCTATGGCAGCTCAAGGTTTATGTTGAAGGTCAATCAGTCCCAGACCTCCATTCTTGATGGAGGACTACCAATATTGGAAGATGAGAATGGAATGCTTCATTCGAGGCACAGACTTGATCTATGGCAGGTAATCGAGGTAGGTGATTATGTTATTATTCCTATTCCAGGAACTACTACTGCCATTACAGTAGCAGATAAAAGTAAATTATCTTTAAACTTTAAAGCTAAAAACTACTTATGTTGTGCTTTATCCAAAGAGAATTTAGTAGAGTATCTGCATGTAAATCAGCCAAAGAAATATGGGATAAGCTGCAGATAACTTATGAAGGAACAGATAAAGTGAAACAAACTAGGATAGATATTCTTGTTTCACAATACGAACAATTTAAAATGCTTCAAAACGAAATATCACTACTATGTATAATAGATTTTCAAGCATAGTAGTAGGTTTAAATTCTCTTGGAAAATTCTTCTAATGAAGAAACTGTTAGAAAAATACTTAGGTCCTTAACTATTTCATGGACACCTAAAGTAACTGCTATTGAAGAGGCCCATGATTTAACCAAATTGTCGATTGATAATTAATAGGTTCTCTCATGGCACATGAAATAATATGGGACGATTGTCTGAAAGCTCATCTAAGAAAAATGTACTGATGCTCTTAAGGTTGTAGCTGCTCCTTCCACCTCTTCCTCTTCTAGTTCCCAAATGCAGATTCTGAAGATAATGTTGCTGATGAAGTATTGTACAAGCTTTAGAAGATTTTAAAGAAGAAAAAAAACATATCAAGAAGGATCTAAAGAAAGGAGAAAATGAGAAAGAACCAGTCTGCTATGAATGCAGAAAACCTGGGCATATGAGACCGGATTATCCAAGACTCAAGAAGACTAGTCAAACCGAGAAGCCCAAGAAGCAGCACAAGAAATTTAAAAGAAGAGGCATGGAGGCTGCTTGGGAAAATGATGAGGTCACAAGCTCAGAATCATCAAGCTCAGGTTCCGAAAAGGAGCAGGTAAATCTAGCCCTCATGTGGGACTAAATGAGGTACATTCTGACTCATTTTTAATTCTTGCACAGATTCAGGATCAGAATCAGAAGACTTAGAAGAAGTCTTTAGTGAACTGTATGAAAACATAAGGGGGTTATAAAAGAACTAAAAATCTGAAAAACAACTCTACTTGCTTGGAAAACACCAATTCTGATCTTAAATCCGAATTGGAGCAACTAGAAAACAATTAAAAGATTGTAAAGATAAAAATTATCTTTTAAATGAAGATTTGAAAAGCAAAATAATGAGAAGTTAGAGTTAGAAGAAAAATTAAAAACTCTAACTGAAAAATATGTATTTAAAAGAATCAGTTAGAAAATTAACTGAAGAAAACATCTTTAGCCCTATGCTTAAAAGGATCAAAATCTGGAAATAACAAACAAGGCTTGGATACATACCTCCAGAAAAAGGAAAACAAGACATGATTCCAGAAAAATATCCACTACTAAAATTTGTAAAAGAAACCAAGATGCCCAGAAAAAGGCCCTGTAAAAGAAAAAGCTTACAGAAATCACGTTCTAAAAACTCAGCACAAAGAAATAAGAACAGTAAAACAATCTATATTTATTGTTGTTCTCATTGCAATAAACTAGGACACACTGTAAACACCTGCACAACAAGGCACTTAGTTTGGATCCCTAAAGGAAATTTTCATGCATCTAACCATCAAGGACCCAAAAGGATTTGGGTACCTACCCTTGAGTAATTTACTTGCAGGTTAGCCTTGGAGCATCAAAAACCAAGGATGTTCAAGGCAGGAGTGACTGCAGACTCTTCATTCAAATCACATCTGAAGAAAGAGTAGTCACAAAAATTAAATTGGTCTTTATTACTAACAATTATTTGCAAGTTTCATTTAGGTGGAATCTCTCATTCAGGGGGAGCACAGACTATGGGGAGTTATTCATTTATGTCAATCATTGTGAACCCTCAATGGTAAGAATTTCTTTCACAAAGGGGAGAGAATGCAATGGTAAGAACCTTCCTTTTTTATTTGTGACAAAAAGGGGGAGAGTATGCATGGTATGCATTATCTATGAATTTTTCTGTATTTTCTATGCTTTACATATTTTTTTCAGAAAATTCTCATAAATTTTGTCATCACTAAAAAGGGGGAGATTGTTGAACCACTCCTATATTTTACCCTTTTATCTTGATGATAACAAAATATATGTTTAAATTAATTATTATTAAAAATATTTAATATCATGTTCTTCTCAATAAATATAAATTTATGTGATTAATTGAATATTAAATATATTTAATACCATGATTTTTCTAATAATAAATTAAATATCATGATTTCTAATAAATATAAATTTATGACATTATTGCCATGTGATTGCACTAAAACGATAAATCGATGTCCATTCATATACATCGATTTCAGTTCACAAAGTGCCATAAGGATTTGCTCTCATAAGGATTCACTGTCATAAGGATTCGCTCTCATAAGGATTCGCTCTCACATCGATTCGCTCACATAAGGATTTGCTCTCACATCGATTCGCTCTCATAAGGATTCACTCTCACATCGATTCGCTCTCATAAGGATTCGCTCTCACATCGATTCGCTCTCATAACGATTCGCTCTCATAACGATTCGCTCTCACATCGATTCGCTCTCATAAGGATTCGCTCTCACATCGATTCGCTCTCATAAGGATTCGCTCTCACATCGATTCGCTCTCATAACAATTCGCTCTCATAACGATTCACTGCTATAAGGATTCGCTCTCATAAGGATTCACTCTCATAAGGATTCGCTCTCATAAGGATCACTGCTATAAGGATTCACTCTCATAAGGATTCACTGCTATAAGGATTCGCTCTCATAAGGATTTGGTAAGTGAAACATGGATTCCTTTGTAAAACGTGGATTCCTTTGTAAAACATGGATTCTTTGAAAGAACATGGATTTCATAAGTGAAATATGGTTTTGATCTTTTAAACATAGATTTCCTTTATATTCCAAATATTTTTTGGCATCTAGTGAAAAAGTCAAATTCTTGATTTGCGTAATCCTCTATCTTTCTGACAGGAGATCTTTTTTGCTTTTCTTTCTAGATCTCTTCTTTCCTGCCAACAAAAAGGGATTACTTACTACTTCTAGGTGGCAACAGGAAACATAGAGGTATGAGCCTTTTGACAGAAACACTCTTTTAACTAAATACTTTCTCCTATGCTTGCAGACCTCGTAGACCATAAAATATCAAAGAAAGAGAACATGAGCAACGGCTAGAACTCCAACGGATCTCCTCAACAGATTTATTTAAATTGCTTATATAAAAGATGAAGCATTGTTGAAGAACATAAGAGAGCTTTTCTGAAGATCTTTGAAGAATGTACAACCAGTGAGGAACCTGAACTCCAAATACACTCAAAGGAAAGAGAGATAGAGCTTGAGTCCAAGAAGAAGTGTTCAAGCATTTGAAGCATTCGAGCTTTCAAGCTTCCTTTCTTCTCTCTTCTTTTTCTCCCTGTGCTCATTGTAATCTTGGGGAGAGTCTGTGACTGTGAGCTAAGTCCTGAGTGTTCATCTGTAATAGCTCTCAGTCTGATCTTTCTTTTCTAAGAAATTTCTGTCCAGCTGTAGGACTGTATATAGTGTGTAACCCAGCTAGGGGTTTGTGTCTAGCAGAACCGCACTGGGGTTTGTACCAGTAGGTTTGCTTCTGAGCCTCGAAAAGAAGTGGGCTGCCTTCTTGCCCGGGAAAGAGAAGAAGACCAGCTGGGGTTCTGGGTGTTGTAGTGTCCTTAAGGGGGACTGTACCCTTGGTTAGTGAAATCTCAAGAGGTTGCTTGGGGACTGGACGTAGGACTTTCATGTGGGAAGGGCCGAACCAGGATAAATTCCTTGTGTCTTTTGTGTGATTGTTTTATTTACTTCCTCACTACTACTCTTTATCACACTAAACTAACCAAACCTTCAAGTGTTAATTTCTGTGTTTAAATTTCTATTTCAGATTTGAGAAAAACCTATTCACCCCCCCTCTAGGCTAGCTTGCTGCCATACCGAAAGGGCCAACATGAGGATGGCTGTCGACAGCTAGAGAAAGCCTGTCGACAGCAACACACATACAGAGTGTTGCCCGGTCAGGGATGTCAGAAACTGTGGTGGTCTGTTGATAGATGAAATTTCGTTTGTCGACAGATGAGCACAGACAGAAGATTAGCAGTCGGGGATAGCAGAACCAGTGCATACCTGTCGACAGATGGATTTTCGTCTGTCGACAGATGCACATAAAGTGCAGAATCTGTGCACTGTGGGGCCTGAGCTGTCGACAGGGTGAATGAGGACTGTCGACAGATGCCTATGCAAAGCCAGTTTAAGGTTAGAATGAAGAATGAAATGTCCATTGCATGTGAGGAAATTGAAGATACACAACGGATGAGTGATTTCCTTCACGATGAAAACCAACTAACCTGAACTAGCTCCCCCGTAGTGTGTGCTCATGTGTACACTAACAGTTTAGAAATCAAGACACACTTGCACAACCAGAGCATGTAGGAAGATAACTATGAAGATATTCAATCTTTCAAAAAGATTAGAATGGGCAAAAATGTAAAGAAACTAATTCCCTATAGAAAGTACATGACCCTTTTATGCAACATAACTATGGATACGTGGCGGAGAATATTTTCTCACGCATAATGAAAGTTTTCAAACAAGCATGACTTGTTCTTCCACAATTACCATTTGATATACCTCATAGTTGGTGCACACAAGGGACATATGCTGAGTATATGGATGAGTTTCATTGCAGTTTGCACAAGCCCAATTCTTTTTCAGTGTGGTGAATCTATCTTCAGCGAGAGGTTTGGTAAAGATGTCAGCCAATTATTTTTCAGTGGGTATGAAGCTTATCTCTAAGGTTCTGTTGGCTACCTCATCTCTCAAGAAATGATGACGAATTTCTATGTGTTTTGTCCTAGAGTGTTGAATGGGATTCTTTGATAGATTGATTGCACTAGTGTTGTCACATAGGATAGTGTGCATCCAATGTCGATGTTGTAGTCACACAATTGACTTTTTATCCACAACACTTGTGCCGCACAACTTCCTGCAGCAATATTTCTGCCTCTGCAGTGGAGAGTGTAACCAAGTGTTGCTTCTTGGATGCCCACGTACCATGCAACCACCAAGAATTGGCAATAGCCACTAGTGCTTTTCCTGTCAATTTTACAGCCAGCATAGTCAGCATCAGAATATGAAACCAATCAAAGCTACTACCTACTGGATACCAAAGGCCCATGTCATACGTACCTGAGAGATATCTGAATATTCTCTTAACTGTAATTAAATGGCTTTCCTTTTGACTAGATTGGTATCTAGCACAAAGAAACACTGAATTGAATGTCCGGTCTACTTGCAGTAAGATAGAGGAGTGAGCCAATCATACCTCGGATTGTTTGGCATCTACCGGTTTACCTTTCTCATCATTTTCCAGTTTTATACTTGTGCTCATGGGTGTTGAGGCAGGCTTAGTTTGTTCAAACTGAACCTTTTCAAGAGCTCTTTGACATATTTTTCTTGGTTTATGAAGAAGCCATCCTCCAATTGCTTAATCTGCAAACCAAGAAAGAATTGAAGCTCCCCCATTAGACTCATCTCAAATTCACTGTGCATGTGTTTGGAAAATTCCTCACACAGTGAAGGGTTAGTAGATCCAAATATGATGTCGTCCACATAACTTGAACAACAATGATATGAGTGCGAACTTTCTTAGTGAAGAGAGTTTGGTCTACTTTACCTCGTGAGTAGTTTTTGCTTACCAGAAATGTGCTTATCTGTCGTACCAAGCTCGGGGTGCCTGTTTCAATCCATAAAGAGCTTTGTGCAGTTTATATACATGGTTAGGTTTATCATTATCTTCAAAGCCAGGTGGTTGAGTGACATAGACTTCTTCTTTGATGTACCATTCAAGAAGGCAGTTTTGACATCCATTTGAAACAACTTGAACTTGTTTGAGCATGCATATGCTAGCAATATTCTAACTGCTTCTAGCCTAGCTACAGGTGCAAAGATTCTTCAAAGTCCACACCAATTCCTGATTATATCCCTTTGCAACCAGTCTAGCCTTATTTCTCACCACTTTACCCTCTTCATTTAGTTTGTTTCTAAAGACCCATCTTGTACCTATGACAGACATTTCAGGGGTTTTAGAACTAAACTCCAGATGTTGTTTCTCTGAAATTGCCCAAGCTCCTCATGCATAGCATCAATCCATGAATTTTCTTTAAGGCTTCTTCAACATTTTTTGGTTCCACTTGAGAGACAAAAGCTAAATGGTCCTGTTCAACTATTTGATTAACCTGAGATCTAGTTTGAACCGAATCATTTATATCTCCTATCACATTCTCAAGGGGGTGATCTTTAGAGTACCTCACATTAGTGACTGTTGAAGACCCGGGTGGATCTTGCATTTGAGGAGGTTGTTCTGGAGGAGGAAGTGCTTGAGGAGATTCAAGTTGTGGTTCTTCCTCTTGTGGATCTTGGTCAGTACATCTTCTTGATCTTTGATTAGTATTCCATCATCCTCATCATCATGCCTGCGAAGAAATCCACTTTTGGTTTTAGAAACAACTTTAGAGCTTTCTTTTGTTTTTCTTTGTAGTTCTCCAAGTGTTGTTCCTTCAGTTTCATCTTCAAACCTGAATCATTAGAAATGTTAGGCTTGGTTGGAGATTCATCAAAAACAACATGTGGAGTTTTCTTCCACTTTGCGAGTTTTAAAATTAAACACCCTATATGCTCTAGAGTGTTCTGAATATCCAAGAAGAATACCTTGATCACTTTTGGCTTCAAACTTATCCAAATCAACTTTATCATTGTTATGTATGAATACTTTTGAGCCAAAAACTCTGAAATACCCAATATTGGGTTTCTTACCTTTCAGGAGTTCGTAGGGGGTTTTCTTTATGACAGGTCTTACCATGGCTCTATTGAGTATGTAGCAGATGTGTTCACCTTTCTGCCCAAACGTCCTTGCAAGTTGACTTTCAACCAGAAGGGTGCGAGCCATCTCCACCAAAGTTCTGTTCTTCTCTCCACAACCCCATTTTGCTCTGGAGTTCTTGGGGAGGAGAACAAGTGTTCTATCCCTTGGTTCCTGCAGAAATCAGAAAAGGAGTTGTTGTCAACTCTCCCCCA
The DNA here is from genome assembly GCA_014218235.1 of Colocasia esculenta. NCBI lineage: Eukaryota > Viridiplantae > Streptophyta > Magnoliopsida > Alismatales > Araceae > Colocasia > Colocasia esculenta. Next base: position 113,771,205 of record CM024763.1, read on the forward strand.
TGATCAGTGCGGATGGAGCATATTTTGTTGACATTTCCATGCTCAATCTTATTGAAAATTCTTCAAATACTTTCATTGCTTCATTCTTGTGAGCCAGAAATTTCACCCAAGTGAACCTAGAAAAATCATCTACAATGACAAAACCATATCATTTGCCATTGAGACTTAGTGTTCTCATAGGTCCAAATAGGTCCATGTGCAACAGTTCATAAGATTTAGAAGTACTCACCGGTGCTTTTGATTTGAAGAATTTCCGGGTTTGTTTTCCCTGTGCACATGCATCACAAAAATTTTCATTTTTCTTGAACGGGATTTCAGGAAGTCCACTTACCAGTTTGAGCCTCATGATCTTGTGCAACACATTATAACTTGCATGACCAAGCCTACGATGCCACAATGTAAGCTCATCCTGTTTGTTTGCTACAAGACACAAATTATCATTTTCTGGATCATCTAAATCAACCATATAGATGTTGTTTATTCTTTTTCCAAAAATTTCAGACTTCCCGTTTCCTTATCAAGAATTTGACATGAATTAGATTCAAAGACAATTTTATGACCCTTATCACACAATTGACTTATGCTAAGCAGATTATGACATTAATCTATTGAGTTAGAGGCATACTTACCAACCTTACCTGAGCCGATAATCTGGCCTTTATTGTTGCCTCCGAAAATGACTTGACCTCCATCTTTTTCCACGAGCATACAGAATTTTCCTTTGTCGCCCGTCATGTGCCTCGAGCAGCCGCTATCCAAGTACCATTTGTTTTGATTGTGGGCTGCTAGGCATTCCTGCACATGTGGATTAGACAAGAGGTTTTGGTACCCAAATTACTTTGGGTGCCAATGTATCATTCATGCCAAACAGTAAATTCTTCGGATCCAAACTTGTTTGAATTTTTGTTTATTTGGATTGTTCCAGCATTGTTTTTCATTGTGCCCAATCTTTTTACAGATATTGCATGATGATGGTTTATTGACAACAGTGGGCTTGATGTTCTTTGGAGCATGCATAGGCATTTTTCCTTTTTGTTGCCTTGTGAGTCTAGCTTTGGGAGCTTGAAGTTTGTCCTGTCGACAGCCCTGTTTGGGCCTGTGGCAAATTCTTTACTTTGACTTGTAACAAACTTAGTGACTTTAGGTTCCTGTTTCTTACCCTTGGTTTGATTTTCCCTGTTCTTTGAAGGTTTTGTTTGCTTGAGCATGGGCTAGGATCAATGAAAGAGGTTACCAGATTTTTGCCAATTTCTTTTTGTTTTACTGGTTGATACCCTATCCCATGCCTTGCAACAAAAACATTGGATCCTAAAATTGCATCTAGATTCTGTTTTCCCTTTACCATGTAGTAAGGGCTTCAATTTTCCTTTTATCTCTTTTTTCAGCTCTTTCCAATTTTTCTTTTAGCTTTTCATGCTCTCTTTGAAGAGACTCAAGGAGTTCATTAGATCATCTTTTCCTTTTGAATTTCTTGGAGTTTAAGTTTCATGCTATCCATTTCCTCACTGTGTGTTTGTTCATCAATTTTCATCATTTCAATTTCCTTATTCAAGGATTGAATCTGTTCATTATTGTTAGTTTCATGAACAAGGGAATTGTTTTTCTTCTTGAGTGCTTTATTTTCAGACTTAAATTCACAGATTTTTCAAATAAGACAGTGTAAACTTCTTCCCATTCATTAACAGAATAAGTTTCAAAGGAAGAGTTTACCTCGTTGGAGTCATCACTTCGTGCCATGAGACACTGAACTTCATCATCTCCCGAGGTAGCTTGACTGTTTTCATCTTCGTCTTCATCGCTCCAAGTGGCCATCATTGCCTTGGCTTTCTTGAAGGTGAATTTGTCTTTCTTCAGTCTTTTCTTGAGCTCGGGCACTCTCCTCTCATGTGCCCTTGCTTCTTGCACTCATAACAAACAACATCAGATTTTTTGTTAGCGGAATCAAATCTATTTGAGAAATCTTTCTTTTGGAAAGTTTTAGAGTTACCTGAACCTCTCCTTTTAAATTTCAGAAATTTTTTGAACTGTCTAGTAAGCATGGCCATCTCATCATTCTCACTATCACTGGAGGTTTCAGACTCATTGCTTTCCTGTTGAGCATCCTTTTGGGCCTGAGGAATTTTTCTTGGATGCTTTTAAGGCAATAGACTTTCTTGGGTTCTCTTCAGTTTCCTTTCTTTTAACATTGAGTTCATAGGTCATTAGTGAACCAATCAATTCATCCACTTTCATTATAGAGAGATCTTTAGAATCCTCAATGACAGTGGCTTTGGTGTTCCATGAGATGGAAGAGACCGAAGTATCTTCCTCACCATATCACTCTCTGAGTATTCTTTCTTAAGACCCTTTAGACCATTTATAATAAGCATGAATCTTGCAAACATGTCAGAGATGGTTTCATCATTATTCATTTTAAACATTTCATATTCTGAAACCAACATACTTACCTTGGATTCCCTTACCTGAGATGTACCTTCGTAGATCAACTCAAGTTTGTCCCACATCTCTTTTGCTGAGGTGCACGTGGAGACTCTTGAGTATTCCTTGGGGTGGACCGCGCACTACATCATGTTGAGGGCGCTCCAATTGAGTGTCCCCTTTGTGATCTGGTCCTTGGTCCAAGTATCTTCGTCCTGAGGTAGGGAGTATGCTCCTTTGCTGACTATTTTCCACAATTCGTAATTTTGTGCTCTCAGAAACACCTGCATACGATTTTTCCAATATGGATAGTCAGTGCCATCAAAGAAGGGTGCCCTGGTCACTGAGTGTCCCTCGGCCATGTACCCCTTGTTAGATTCCATTAGACCGTCAATCTCCTGATCGTAAGATCAAACAAGTAAAACAGTAAATCGGAGAAACTCGGCTCTGATACCAATTGAAAGGTTGCGGAATTCCCTATATGGTAATCTAGAGGGGGGGTTGAATAGATTACTGTCTATTAAAATTTAATACAACCCTTTTAATCACAACACAGACTTTCTGAATTTTCAGTAGAATCAAAGTAAGACTTAATGTGTGTTGGTGATGTGTAGATGAAAGAGCAATCTATCTAACGTGTGTAGAGACAACGTGTCTATCAACCATCTAACGTAGAAACGTTCAAACCACGAGACACGAAGATTTACGTGGTTCGGAGTACACAACTTGTGTATCCTACGTCCACGGACCACACACACACGTAGAGCAAATGCTTACGAGCTAGTTCGGTGACTACAACTCACACACACACATGTTATCTGATGTGCACCCACGATCAGAACAACACATACATGAATCAAGCACAAGGGCTGCTTGAGACACACCCACACACCACACATATGATAGAAAAAGTAGGTAGAAAGAGTTCTGAGTGGAAGGGATGAATCCTGATTGAGAACTCTTCTTGAAACGTCTGGATGGAGTTCAAACTTCGTCTTGATGGCTTCAGATCGATGGAGAAGCTTGAATCCATGACGTTCTATCTTCAGTACTGCTGGATCAATGGATCTTTCTATCTCTGAGCAGCAGGTTGAAGCAGAGCAGCAACAATACCTCTTGGTCTTGGACTTGCTTTAGGGTTTTGGTGGTGGCTGCTTCTGTACGGGATTTGCTTCAAAATAGTTGCTTATATAGTGGTGTTTACATATGGACAGACGTGGGAGTTGGAACCACTATCTTTGGTAACTTGGAAAATTTCTGTATCTGAAGATCCTCTACGTCTGTCGACAGGCCTTGATCATCTATCGACAGATAGCAACAATTTTACACAAGCACAGAAGTCTGGGATTTCGGTGGGCAGTTTTCTGAGTGCATCTGTCGACAGCCGACTGGGCATCTGTCGACAGATGGTTGTTTCCTGAACTTGGTATTTTATGCCTGTTCACATCTGTCGGCAGGCACCTTAGTCTATCGACAGGTGACAGATTTCAGTGCTTTTGTGATATGTTTTTCTTGTTTTGTGATAGCTTGGTTGTATGCCTTCATACCTACATGATCAAACATGTATAGTGAGATATTATGAATACATGAAGACCAAATATTGCATCAAGTTATTTGTCATGTATCAAACCTCAATTAAGATTGTTCTTCATCAAAAACATGTTATTATAAACATTAGAATGAAAACCCAACATATTTCTTCTAACGTTGACTGACATCAGAGACAGCTTAGCTGTCCCTGTTTAAGATTGAAATATGTGCAGATCTCTGATATCATTCCACTTTTCAACGTGGACAAAAAGAAGCCAATGATATCTCAGAAGATCTCATCTCTTTGCGTGCACAAATGAACAAAAGACTGTTGACTGGAGCTTCCAAGTCTCAAATAGTCTAACGTCTACCAAAACAAGAGACAACGGTTACTTCAACGACAATATTCCCAAATGAAGATATTATACAAGACACAGGGTAGAAAAGAATAGAACGATCATATACTACAAGCACTGCTGATCTTCTGAAAGAATCCTAGAGCCAAGAATTTCATTCTTGTGTGTCTTTAGCTCTTTGCTCTCTGTTCTGAATAGAAATCCTAAGAGCCAGTGTATTTCTGAGATAGTACCTTATTTAGATTATTTGCTCTCAATCCTACCTGCTTTTAGATCTCAGCTTGTTGAAACTGATATAGGGGCTTAATATCCTGCTCTTCTTATTTTGTGTTAGTTCCCTTCGGATGTGAAGGAAGACCTGGTGGGATCCAGGGTGTTGATTCCCTTTGGTTAAAAGGAAGACCTGGTGGGGTATCTAGGGTGGTGTAATTCCCTTCGTGTGAAGGAAGACCAGTTGAGCTAGGTGTTGTAGTGTCCATAGGGGGACTGTACCCTAGTTAGTGGAATTCTGAGGTGTTGCTCAGGGACTGGACTAGGACTCCTAAGAGAGGAGATCCGAACCAAGATAATTCCTTGCGTTGTGTGGCTGATTCTTTGTGAGTTTGTTATTTATACTAACCTTCACTAACCTATATCGAGGAACGTCTTTGTGTGTATTTTTACGTACAGGTATCGTCTAAATAAATTTTTAAAGACCCATTCACCCCCCTCTGGGCTCGTCAACTGGGCAACAATAGTTTTTATACATATACAAAAATTGTACTCTTGTTACAACATGATGCAAACTTTTCTTATACAATGGAGGAATAATGATTTTATGTATTTTCTTTTCTTGTGGTTGGTAAGAGATGCATGTGTATAGGTGGATCATGATGGATGTATGATTAGACATAATACAAATGAATATATTTATGTATTATCTTCAATTGCATTGTGTGACAGATGAAAATTGATAGCAAAATAGATAATATATTTATCACTATAACTATGAAATATTTATAGGTATGATTATTGTAGGAAAATTTTGCTATAATTAAATTCTTACTACTTACAGTTCAAAAGTCTAAAAGCATAACAATTGTAAATAAAAAAAGAACGAATAACTATGGTTCGATTCAGTAAGTATAATACGTCAATAGTTAAATTCTTACAATTTTATTTGTAAGTGTTGTTATGTTTAAACTTACAATTTATATTATATCTACTTACGATTATTTTGCGTAAGTATAATTTTTCTATACACTTATAGTTCACAATCGATGGTAACATTTATGGTAGACAAAAATTAACTGCATCTATAACATCAGTTGCTATGCTATCAATTTGTTAGGGTAAGTAGTTCAGTGAATATAAACTTTCACTTACGATTTTTTGACATAACACTTACGATTTTTTACCGTACACAGTCCAATTTTGTTGTAGCGTACATACCACATGTTTTTGTTGCTCCAAATTTGTTTATCACTCATTTTAGTCATTCTAGAGTCGCCCATTGATTCGGATCAAACATACTCTTGAGGATTGGCACACCTTTCTTTATAACTGACATTATCTAATAGAAACTATCCAAAATGTGAAGAATATAGTATATACTTTTTTCTTGCAAGGTAAAAGTATACATCAAATCCCTATTATTACTGTTCACTTGTACTGGATCGAACCTAGCAATCTGGTCAAAAGATAAAAGCGAGCCGCAGTATCTGTGATTCCCCACTGCACCCTTGGTGTTTTGGTTCGCAATCTTCTCAAGAGTTCGCTATCCGCCAATAAGAGCTCTGAAACGACCCCACACACACATACACACACATGCTTCCTCGCAATCCACCCACCACCTTGTTGTTTAGTCACGGGCCGAGGTCGCTGTCGAGCTCGCAGCAGCAGCTCCCACAGGGAAACTGGCTTCGCACGGTTCACCACTGTACATGTTCACAAACGCCGACTCCCAAACCCTGTTGTTGGGCGGCAAGCAGCCATGCAGGGGTATTCAGGGCAAGGACATGGGAGGACCAAGGAGGAGAAAGAAAGGTCGCCTTCAGGACCCCCACACAACAGGAATCCATATGGTGGTTGGGGGGTGTAGTCCTCCCTGTATCCACCTTTTTCCTCTCATAATGGGTTTTTGAACCCAGAATGGGGTTCTACCTTGTATCAAAGTCCCAAGGTGCAACAGAGAAGGAAGGGAAATTTAAAGGCAGGGCTCAGGGAAAGTGATGTGTTTCCCTTCCTTGCAAGGAATTAAATCCAAGGGAAAAGAGACAGAGTAGAAAGAATTCGAAAAGACAGCGACCCGGCGGGGATGGGGATGGGGGGTACCTCCCATGGCTATCCAAAAGTGAAAGGGCCCTCCCATCATCCCATGGGAGAGTTCCATTTTTGTGCAACAGAAGGCGTGGAGGCGTCCAATATGACGCGCGCTATCAGCCATGGAGTTGATGTGTTGGGGGTCACTGTGCAATGGTGGTGGATGTTGGAATGGAAGAGACAGCGGCGAGGGAATAAATACCGAGGGGAAGGGGGGATGTGGACAAGCGCCATGCTTCCTGCCTCCCTTGTGTGTGCACAAGTGTATGAGAGAGAGAGAAAGGGGGGGGGGGGTAGGTTAATGGGTTTATATGATACCCCGTTAGGAGAACAACAGCATATGGAAAAATGAAGGCTTTCAATGCCCATCCCCCTTGAAACCGGAGCTTCCCCACTTGTGATCCCCCTTGTCTTCGTCCCCAATGCAGGAACCTGTCTTCCTCAGGGTGACCAGCAAAGTTAGAGTTCTGCTCTACGAGCAAACTCCCCGTTTGGGCTCACCCCAAACACCTCTGAACCAGAACACGAGGAGCTCAGGTGTTCCTCATTCAGGTCATCATAGATCTTCTCACAAAGCTGTTAGCAGATGAAGAGAAGACATTGGTGGAGGGCCATTCTGCGTGGGACAGGAAGCTGGCTTTGACGTTACCGGTCTCGCCTGTGGGAGTTGGTGTGGGGGACGGAAAAATGGAGGGCTCTCTACTGCTTTCTCCTCTTCTTTCTCTTTGACAGTAGACCACAGCGCCCCGCTAGTCCATGCATGCAGAAACAAACAACCCTAGCTTTCCTGTTATCTTATCTTTGCTTTTTAGCTTTGGCTCACGAGAGTACCACACACCCTTGGCCTCTAGCCCTGATCACCTCTCAGAGCCTGTGGATGCAGGATCGCAGAGAGGACGTGAGAGAGAGAGAGAGGAGTAAATATGTGTCCTTGATGTGAAGTATCTCACTATCTTGTCCTATAGATTTTGTCTGCGGAGGACAGACGGGGAAGCGGATCCAGCCGAGGGAAGATGCGGAGAGAGCACAAATCTACTGCTAAATCTCCCCTCTACCATGGATGGCGTACGGCGAGCTCCCTCGCCCCTCCACCCCGCGCCCGCATACGCCACCATACAGGCAGGAAAAGAGAACCCCATTTAAACCCCCCCCCCCCACATCTTCGAATAAGGGAGAGAAGACGACAAGCCATACCAGCATGCATGATATAAAAGAGGGAACCCCCCCCCCCCCCTCAAAGATGCTCCCGGGCACGCCCTTCAAGGGCCGAGTTCTCCCCCCGTGGATGGGTCAAAACCACGCGGTTCTCCCTTCACTCCAAAAGGTTGCATGAACAAGTGAAACAGGTCCATCAGACCAAGCTATCGGTGCCTTAAGCTTGCTCGGGAGATATATATCACCAAAATATCATACAGACGCTAGCTAGGGGAGAGAACCATACGCGCCTTTCAAAAGTTGGGTGGCTTTTAGGAGTTGTTATCTAAATATACTGGATCTGTTGAAAAGCAACTAGAGAAATCCGAATATTAATTAATCTATGAGGTCCCCAACGAGCTTAGGGACAAAGTACTGGCTTGAGAGAAAGAAGATTCCAACATTCATAAAGCTTGCGTAGATTCGTGGTCAAACAATCAGCAGCACGAGTCTTACAGGCTACAGCAGCTCCATGACAGACGGAACCAGTCATCATCAAACTCGTTTGGCAATGGTCTTGCTCGATGACCGATGCACCTTCGAACCGATAGTTGCAAGAGGCCGAGAGATGTAATCATAAGGATGGGGATTGGAATCTGCATGAACATGCACGTAACAGAGGACATCCAAGTAGGGCACCCCGGACTGTGTGGAGCTTGGAATCATGGCAAACCAGGTTTAAAAAGGCTAACATTCTTCCAAGTATTGGTACGTGGGGGGGGGGGGGGGGGGGGGGAGATAAAGAAAATCATGATGTTGTGCATGGAGAAAAGCAAAAAAGGCAAGGGTACGTCGGCTAGAACACATGCTTGTAGATGTTAAGATGAACCAAAGAGATCACAATGATAACACCTGTGATGGTTCCGAATAGAAGGCCTTGCTGCTGTGCAAAAATTGTTATCTTTTGGATAACATGTACAGGAGAAAATTTTCTTTAGAGCTCCCTCTTTCTAGCTTTGGCCTGTAACGTTCTGCAATGCCTAAATCCCTATCCTTGCAACAAGGGAACAAAAAAGGACAACTGAGGGGAGGGAAGTGTTAAAGCGGTGCAGATAATGTGAACTGTTAAGAACTTCATCAGTCGTTCCACAGTGCAAACATGGGGAGCTGGTGAACGACGGGGAAGCCGGCGGGGCGGGCGGCAGTCGCCGCTGCAGCCATCCAGTTGGCGCTCCCCACCGCGCCGCTGCTCGCGCTGCCCGCGCAGTCGCCGCCGTTCTCATACTTGAGCCCCTGCGATGGGTAGTAGAACGCCTGGGACAGGTCGCAGCACTCGCTCTGCTGGGAGGTCGAGTGCCTCGGGCTGTCCCGCTTCTCCATGGACGAGCTCGAGTTGCTCAAGGAGGACGCCACCAGCGAGGCAGCTTCGTTGGGGTTGGACGCGTCGGATTTGTTCGACGTGAGCACCATGTCAGTGAGGTCATGGGCTGTGGGCGTAGTAGAGCTTGCGGCAGCGAGGAGGGGGGCCGGCTGCTGGTCCACGGACTCGGCGGTGGTCTGCGGGGTGTCCCTGGGGGAAGAGCGCTTGGCGAGGTCGCCCGTGATAAGGGTGGTGCTCGAGCAGATGCGCTTCACGTCGTACCTGCTGATGTCGAAGTTGGTCACCGCATTCACGCCCCGGAACTTGATTGCCGCAATGTCATAGGCCTCCGCAGCTTCCTCCTGCGTGCCTGCGTATATTCATACAGTTAAGCACACACCTTTTCCTTCGCAACCATGGTGGATACAACGCATTTCATTGAAGAAGAAACATGATCACAAGCATTCACCACTGCAGAATTGCACCACATCACATGCATGCCTCATGGAGCATGTGGACATATATGATCATCTAAACGGTAGAGTTTCTACCGATCGAGGGAGAGCAGTGCCGTGTTGATCAATCGTTCGCAAAAGACTTAATCTAACCCCTTAAACATCGTATTAATGTAAGAATGCATCCAGCAATCATGTAAAGGGGACCATCAGAATTTCCCATTAAGTACCATTTTTTTCTGAAAGTCGAATTCGCCGAGATGGAAGGAACTCGACAAATCTATCGTTGGGAAAACAAATGCACCTGAGCTAACACGATGGGAGGGAATTTTCAACAGAAAAAAGAACTCACTGAAAGTGCCCAGGTACAGGTCCTTGTTGCCGGCAACTCTCCCAATTCGAGCTTGCCACCTTCCGTGCTGGTGATGTCTGCCAAAAACCAAAAAAAAAAAAAAGAAAAGAAAGCGAGTTTGAGACAGACACGTAGAGAGAGAGAGACACCAAGAAGAACATGGGTTCCTGGCATAGGGCTCGGCATATGACTGGGGTTGATGATAAAAGCTGCAAGGTAGCATGCAGAAAAAGATGGGGGCTTTAATGCTAAAGTTAAGTTTGTGGCAG
>CM024763.1:113781479-113811879 GCA_014218235.1 Colocasia esculenta
CTGACATCAGGAGTTTTCCTGTTTGGCTGGCTACTATAGGAGATTCATCGAAGGATTTTCTTCTATTGCGGCGACTTTGACGAGGTTGACAAGGAAAGGAGTCAAGTTTGAGTGGTCAGAGGCTTGTGAAAGGGCGTTCCAGGAATTGAAGGCTCGTCTGACCTCAGCGCCAGTGCTTGTTTTGCCCAATGATGTAGATTCTTTCTCTATCTACACAGATGCTTCGAAGATTGGGCTTGGTTGTGTTCTGATGCAGGGTGGTCGAGTTGTGGCGTATGCTTCTAGGCAACTTAAGGAGCATGAGCGCAACTACCCGACCCATGACTTGGAGTTAGCAGCTGTGGTCTATGCTTTGAAAATTTGGAGGCACTATCTATATGGAGTTAGATTTGAGCTCTTCTCAGACCACAAGAGTCTCAAATACTTGTTCTCGCAGAAGGAGTTGAATCTGAGGCAGCGGAGGTGGATAGAATTCATGAAAGACTATGATTTTGATCTGTCTTACCATCCAGGGAAGGCCAATGTAGTGGCAGATGCGTTGAGCAGGAAAAGACAAATGATGAGGCAAGACTGGAAGATGCTTGAGACGTTTCAAGTTCTTTGGCTGTTCTAGAACCTAATTGTGTAACTTGTTCATGGCACAGTTGTTTGAGATCTTCTATTCTTGATCGGGTCATTGCGTTGCAGAAAGATGATCCGTTGTTGCAGGAGTTGGTTGGAAAGAGCGGAGTTACCAGAGATGAAGATGATGTAATTCGCTTGAATCTTAGGGTTTGTGTCCCTAATAATGTTGATCTGAGAAAGGAAATTTTGGAGGAGGCTCATAGATCTCAATTCTCTATTCATCCAGGCAGTGGGAAGATGTATAAGGATCTGAAGCGTTCTTTCTGGTGGACTGGCATGAAGCGAGATGTGGCTGATGTTGTGGCGAAGTGTCTGATTTGTCAGCAAGTGAAGGCAGAACGTCAGCGACCTTCAGGCTTGATGCAGAGGTTAGATATCCCTCAGTGGAAGTGGGAGCAAGTGACCATGGACTTTGTATCCGGATTGCCTAGATCGGCTAGAGGAAATGATTCTATTTGGGTGATCGTTGATAGATTTTCGAAGAGTGCTCATTTCCTTGCCATGAAGAAGAAGCAGTCCGTTGAGAGCTTGGCCAGGCTGTATATTGATAATATTGTGAAGCTGCATGGGATTCCGAAGTCGATTATCTCAGATCGTGATCCGAGATTCACTTCCAGGTTTGGCAGAGTTTGCAGCAGGCTTTTGGCAGTCAGTTGAAGTTGAGTTCGGCATTTCATCCGCAAACGGATGGACAGTCCGAGAGGACTATTCAGACGTTGGAAGATATGCTTCGAGCTTGTGTTTTAGAATGGAAAGGTGATTGGGAGCGCCATCTATCTCTTGTGGAATTTGCTTATAATAACAGTTTCCATTCGAGCATAGGTATGGCACCTTTTGAAGCTTTGTACGGAAGACCCTGTAGATCCCCATTGTGTTGGGAGAGTCAGGAGATCGACATCTGGTTGGACCTGAAGTAGTGCAAGAGACTTCAGCAAAGATTCAGATGATTGTGCAGAGAATAAAAGCGGCTCAGGATCGTCAAAAGAGTTATGCAGATGCAAGAAGGAAGGATTTGGCATTCGAGGTTGGAGACCATGTTTTCCTTAAGGTTTCGCCAACCAGAGGTGTAGTAAGATTCGGAAGAGGGGTAAGCTGAACCCGAGATTCATTGGACCCTTTGAAATTCTGAAGAAGATCGGGAATGTGGCATACCAGTTAGCTTTGCCACCATCTTTAGCAGCGGTGCATCCAGTATTTCATGTATCCATGTTGAGGCGGTATGTTAGAGATCCGGCTCATGTGATCAGTTATGAACCGATTCAGTTGCAGCCAGATTTGTCTTATGCTGAGCAACCTGTGGAGATTCTGGACAGGAAGGTGCAAGAATTAAGATCAAAGTCCATTCCATTTGTGAAGGTTCTATGGAGGAACTTCTCACGTGAAGAGGCAACGTGGGAGCTTGAAGAAAGAATGAGAAGCTTTATCCGTCCTTGTTCGGTGAGTAACTTACTCAATCTTCGAGGACGAAGATTATTTTAAGAGAGAGAGGATGTAGTACCCTAGAATTTCCTGAATGTATTATGTTCTGTTCATTGTGTGTTTATTTCTGCATAAATTGAATGCTGTTCTGTGTAGAACTAGGCGTCAAGATCATTTGACGTTAAAGCTTGTAAGCGGCAACATCGCATGCCGTTTATGGGATGTTAACGACGATAGGTATTGACGTTTAATATTTTTCTGAATTATTTAATATGGGCAAGACTATAAACGACATCAACGATGGACGTTATATTTTGGGGTAGACGACAACCTATGTTGACGTTAAACTGACTTGCCTGTTTTTGAGCTTTCCGTTCCGGATTAAGGAGATCGGCCGTTTCGGGAAGGTTTTAATGAGCTGATCCGATGCGTTTAGATCCGAGGGTCAGGATTAGGTTGGCCTTTGCTTGAGAGGTCTTTATAAGACCAGATCTCGCAGGAAGAAAAGGGGTTTTTGCTTTGGTTCTGGAGGAGAGAAAGAGGGCCGAGGAAGGGATTTGCAGAGTGATCTGGTGCTTGTTCGTGCGGTTCAGAGGCTTCTACACCGAGGAATACATAGGACTTTCGTGCCCAAAGCTCATCCAGGCGGAGGAACTTCATCGGAGGAGGTTTCGGATTGCTTGAAGACGGAGGAAAGAACTGTCTCCCTGGCGAGACGGGCTTCTTCGAGCTCGGATTCGACACTCCATTAGGAGGGATTGAGGCAAGTTGCATGGGGGATTAGTTTAGGATATGATATACTACGTATTTAACATTTTTCTATATTTTTAAAGCATGTAAACAACCTACGGGAAGGGTTAGAAACGTCGTTATTGCATGCAGGTTTCTGTTTGTTTTCTGTGTCTTAGAACTAGACGTCCAGGGTATTGCCGCCTATAATATGTAAACGGCAATATCGACTGCCGTTTAGTTCATCCGAAATATATATGTATTTTCTGTCCTTACTATATGTAAACGGCGCTATGTGCCGCCGTCGGTTTGTGTTAACGGCGCTATGTGCCGCCGTTTATAATTACTTAACGACAACGTATGTGGACGTCGACCATAGTAAACGTCATAATTGACGTCAAGTTTAACAGAATCATATATTTCCAGAAATCTGAGTGAATGGTTTTAAATGTATAATTTATGAATGTATGCGTTTCAGCCATGTAATATTAGAGTATGTTATTGTTATGGACTGTCTATTGCTATAATGTGCAGTTATATATATTTATATATATATATATATGAATGATGAACATGCATAATTACATGACAATGATCAAGGTTAATTTGTATAAGATAAGTACAATGATGTAAAAGAAAGCATGTTGATTGATGTTTAGATTACTGCAATAGATAGATATGTCAGTAATCCCTGTTCCATGTGAAAATTGTGAGCTTTTCTCAATATTAAACCATGTTAGTTAGTTGATTTAATAGAGTTAATTTCATGAAAAATAGTTGCAGAAATCAGAAAATTATGAAATTTGGCATGTGTATTGTAATTACTGATTTCGAATTTCTTTTAAAATTTCAGAATTTTCAGACATGTGTACATTCTGTTATGAATTTCTGAACAATATATTACACAGAATTGAATAAAAATGCATGACAATGCAAGAATGATATTAGTATCATGATAGAAATCTGTTGTACAGTAAATAGGATTTCAGAACTGAAAGTGTTGTACTTTGAAATATTGCATTGACACATGTTAAATAGTATGAAATGAAATGTCACTATCTATTATACACGTTAGTGTATGCATTATAACAATGATGCCAATAAGACATTGCTATCTTAGAGATTCCTACAAGGAACTACACCGTAGATGCCCCTATGGTAATGGTTCACCTACATGTAAAGAAATGAATCCGTGGGCAACGGATTGAAATCCTGGAGGTAGACTTGTTCTACTGGCTAAGGTGGGAAGGACTTTCCCCGTTTTGCGCAAATACTATGACTTCATCACCGCATTGCCTAGGTGATAAGTGAATGTTAAATGACTACTGATCTCTAATTTAGTGTGGGCTATGTCTTGGCAACTATATGAAAATGACTACATGCTACAAGTTACATATCTACATGCTACATGTTACATGCTACAAGTTACATGTCTACCTGTTCTACATGCTACATACTACATGTTATATGCTTACATTCCTACATGTGAACTTGTTCAAAGGATTTCATGTTACATGTCAATGTTTTAGTATTACTACATGAAAATTGTTGTGTAAAAGAATAGTGCATGCATAAATGAGAAATTGATACATGAGAATTGTTGTAGGTCACATAACATCGAATAGATTTCATGAATAAGTAATTTCCATGCTACATGTGAAACATTTTTATTTCCTTAATAGTTAGAATCACCATGAAATGAATGATTGCCAATGGACTTAGAACTATAGTAAGAAAAGTATATGATATCAATGAATGGAATGCTAATGTACTACCATGTTTAAAACTAATATAATGTTAATATCTTGAACTGTCTTTCATGTGATTTGCTGGGTCTTGTGGACTCATACTTGCCTAACATTTCAGGAGAGCCAGAGGATACAGTGGAGTTAGTGCAAACTGACTCAGAGCGTGAGGACGTGGAGACTTAGCTTGTCTTAGAGAGTTTTAGAGTGGCACTTGTATGTGAGGATCTTATGTAATTTCCTTTATGCAACTAATCATTGGAATGTAATAATCCTTGGACTATTGTTATCTTTTATGCATTAGATTTGCTTTTGAATAAATGCTGATTGCAAGTGTTTAATTCCATGTTCTGTTAATTATCATTGGAATTGAATAGTTATTTGTGTATATTTCAACCTGTATTGAAATTGTTGGATTCGTTCCACTGTAAACCTCTACTAGATCCAATGTGAGTTGGTGTAACTGTACTGGGTCTAAGAGGGGCGTTACAGATTTTCTTATTGTAGATCTCTCTCTCTCTCTCTCAGTCACTACCTCAGATCGAGCATTTGTTGTAAGCTTGGTCTAGGGGCATTTTGCCTTTATTCACACTTGTGGTGAAATTCCTCTTCGGGCTGTGAAGAGAAGACCCGTTGTGAACAGGTGGTTTGTGTTCCCTTCGGTAAGGAAGGAAGACCTGTTCATCACGGTGTTTGTATTCCTCTTCGGGGTTAGAAGAGAAGGCCATCTGCGGCTGGATGTGTAAGGGTCCTTAAGGGGGGCAGTACCCTTGGTAGTGAAAGCTCAAGTTGTTGCTTGGAGACTGGACGTAGGACTCCTTGATATAGGAGGGTCGAACTAGGATAAAAATATCATGTTGCATGTGTGATAACTTTTGTGCATTTGTTTGTCTTCATTCATCTAACACTAACTATTATCTTTAGTGTTTTTCCGTTAAGCATTTTTTTTAACAGGTTTTAATCGAAAAGAATTTTTAGAATCCCATTCACCCCCCCTCTGGGCTTGCCAGCTGAGCAACAAGTGGTATCAGAGCCAAGTCTCTTCAAGAAAGAAGATCTCACGATCTCAAGAGCAAAGATAAATGGCAGCTCAAGGGAATGTTGAAGGTCAGTCAGTAAACCGACCCCCTCTATTTGATGGTGAGGATTACCTATTGGAAGACCAAGATGGAGTACTTCTTGCAAGGTTTCAATTTTCAAATATGGTCCATCATAGAAGAAGGAGATCTAGTTGTTCTAAACAACAGACAAAACTGGACAGAAGATAAAAAAAAGAAGATCTCTCTCAACTGCAAAGCTAAGAGTATATTATGTTACGCTCTTAGCAAGAAAGAGTTTAATAGAGTTTCAGTTTGCAAATCAGCGATAGAAATGTGGGAGAAGCTTAGAATTACTTATGAAGGAATGGACAAAGTCAAGGAAACAAGGATAGATATCTTGGTAGCTCAGTATGAGCGATTTCAAATGCAGCCAGGAGAATTAATTACACAGATGTACAGTAGGTTCACGGATATTACAAATGGTTTGGCTGATCTTGGAAAGAACTACGACATGGGAGATATGGTAAGAAAAATTCTAAGATCTCTACCATCCTCTTGGACACCAAAAGTGACAGCAATAGAAGAAGTTAATGATCTCAAGAAAATGTCACTTGAGAAGCTTATCGGATCACTAATGGCCCATGAAATAAATATGGAAAGGCTTGAGGAGTCCTCCACTAAAAAGAAACACAGCAATGCTCTCAAGGCGGCAGAAGACACATCTGGTGAAGAATCAGATGGTGATGGAAGCATTGTAAGCAGTGAGGATGAGGAAGCATTCGTATCCAGAAGATTGCAGCGGATACTTGCCAAGAAAAAGTATCAGTCTGGTAGGAGATATTTCAAGAAAGGGAGAGACTTCAAGAAATCCAAAGTCAATGACACAAAGAAATCTGATCCCATATGCTATGAATGTAAGAAGCTCTGACACATCAAGGCTGAATATCCGAACCTAAAGAAAACTAAGTTCAGGAAGAAGGACAGCTCCAAGAAATTAGAAAGTACAAGAAGAAGGCCATGGCAGCAACATGGGACAACGACAGTGACTCAGACAGTGAGTCAAGCTCGAGTGAAGAAGAAGAAGAAAAGGCCAGCCTGGCCTTCATGGCAAACACCGACGACAAGGTAACATCTGATTCCTCATTCACTTCCTGTAATTAGTCTGATTCTAATAGTTTAGAAGATGTGTTTAATGAGTTATATAGTAAATATAAAGATGTGTGTAAATTATTAAAAATCACTAAGAAAAATCATGCATGTCTAGAAATTACTAACTCAAACTTAAAGTCGGAAACGAGCAGTTAGAAATACAAATTTCTGAATTAAAGAGGAGAAATAATATTATGTGAAGATCTAAAAGTTAAAAATGATCAGATAACTAATCTAGACAGTCAGGAAACTGTAAGTAAACTTAAACAGGAAATCAACACACTAACAAAAGAAAATGAATATTTATCTAGTACAATTGAAAAAATTACAAATGGTAAATCATCCTAATATTAAAGGAGCTAGAAGATCAGGGAGAAAGAAATATGGTTTAGGATATACTCCACCTGATAATAAAGAAACTATAATCCATCCTAAAACTTACCCAACTCCAAAATTTATAGCTGAACAAGACACATGATATAAATCTAATTTTAAATATGTTTCGAATGAAAAAGTAAGAAAACATCATGTTGTAGTCACTGTAATAGACTAGGACATACTAAATAACTTGTCCAACAAAAAATCTAAAATGGATAATTAAAAGAAAAAGTAATGAAACTAATTAGCAAGGACCCAAATGAACTTGGGTACCTAAGTCTTAGTGTTTCTATTGCAGGGAAATTTTAGGGCATCAAAATAGTACCTAGACAGTGGATGCTCAAGGCACATGTCTGGAAACAGAAAGCCGTTCTCACACATTGAAGATGAAGAGGGTACTGTAACTTATGGGGATAATGGAAAAGGTAGTGATCGGTTGTGGATCAGTCGGTAGTCCTGGTAAAACCCATTGAAGATGTATTATGTGTACAAGGGCTCAAGCATAATTTAATCAGTATCAGTCAGTTGTGTGACAATGGTCACCAAATCAGATTTCAAGAATCAAAGTGTCTCATTATGAAGAATGGTATAACAGTGTTCGAAGCCTGTAGAGAAAAGAATCTATATGTGCTTCGTTTGGAAGAATTGAAAAATCAGGATGTATGTCTTGCAGCAAACAAGGATCAATATGCTAAATTATGGCACAGGAGATTGGGCCACTGTAGTATGGATGGAATCAAAAAACTGATCAAGAGAAATTTAGTAGAAGGTCTGCCCAAGATAAGTTCAAGGATAGAGGGTGTGTGCAAACCTTGTGCAAAAGAGAAGTATACAAAATCATCCTTCAAGTCAAAAATAGTTGTAACCACTTCAAAACCATTGGAACTGTTACATATGGATTTATTTGGGCCATGAGAACAACCAGTTTAGGAGGAAAGAACTTTGGGTTTGTGATTGTAGATGATTACTCCAAATTTACATGGGTATCATTTTTGGAACATAAGGATGATACCTTTGACAGTTATGTTAATTTTAGTAAGAGAATTCAAAAGACAAGAAGTTCAGTATAATAAGCATTCGATCAGATCATGGAGGAGAATTTCAAAATGAAAGATTTGTAGAATTCTGTGATGATCAAGGAATTGAGCATAACTTCTCAGCACCAAAAACACCCCAACAAAATGGAGTAGCTGAGAGGAAAAATAGGACCTTGTTGGATATGGCAAGAACAATGTTAGCAAAATATAATCTTCCAAGATATTTCTGGGCTGAAGCAATCAACACAGCATGCTACATAATGAATAGAGTGATGATCAAGCCAATCCTGAAGAAGACTGCATACGAGCTTTTCAAGCAAAAGAAATCAAAGATCAGTCATTTTAGAACCTTCGGTTGTCCTTGCTTCATCCACAATAATGGCAAGAGAGATATGGTAAGCTAGACTCAAAGTCTGATGAAGGTATATTTATGGGGTATGCTTCTAAACCCAAGGGCTATAGAGTATTTAATAAACAAAGTTTATTAATTGAGCAAACTGTACATGTTATCTTTGATGAATCTAACCCTTCCTTGAGAAAGGAAGTAGATAGTGATAATGATGATGCAGATAATTGTCCAAGAAACTAAAGGATACATCTATCAAGGACAATGGAATCCACCCTTGGAAGAGCTACAACAAAAAGATCTATCTCATGATGATCTTCCAAAGGAATGGAGATACAAGAAGGATCACCCATTGGATAACATCATTGGAGATCCATCAGTTGGGGTAAGAACTAGAGGTAATGTAATTCCTTGTGATTACCTAGCCTTTGTATCTCAAATAGAGCCTAAGACAGTCAATGAAGCACTGTCTGATGAATCTTGGATACTAGCTATGCAAGATGAACTTAATCAGTTCAAGAGAAACCAAGTTTGGTCCTTGTTCCAAGACATCAGATCATCCTGTGATTGGCACCAAATGGGTGTTCAGGAACAAAATGGATGAAGCTGGTGTTATCACTAGAAACAAGGCTAGACTGGTAGCTCAAGGCTACTCCCAAGAGGAAGGCATAGATTTCGATGAAACCTATGCACCAGTAGCTAGACTAGAGGCAATTCGGATTTTACTTGCATATGCATCTGCATTAGATTTGAAGCTTTTTCAAATGGATGTTAATTTGTATTTTTAAATGGTTTCATAAAGGAGGAAGTCTATGTAGGACAACCTCCTGGTTTTGATGATGTGGATTTTCCAAATTATGTTTTTAAACTACATAAAGCATTGTATGGTTTAAAACAAGCACCTAGAGCATTGTATGAAAGGCTCAGTGCATTTTTATTAAATCACGGTTTTATCAGAGGACAGGTAGATATCACATTATTTATTAAATCAAAAGACAAAAATATATACTTGTACAAATTTATGTAGATGATATAAATTTGGATCTACTGGTGAATCTCTGTGTAAGTATTTTGAGAAGCTTATGCAGGAGAATTCGAAATGAGCATGATGGGGGAGCTCAACTATTTCCTTGGATTACAAATCAAGCAAGGTAAAGAAGGCACACATGTCTGCCAAGCCAAGTACACCAAGGAGCTATTAAAGAAATTTGGACTTGAAAATGCAAAGCCACTGTCCCCCAATGAGCACATCTACAAGGCTAGACAGTGATAAAGATGGTAAGAAAGTAGACCAAAAACTCTACAGAGGGATGATAGGTTCTTTACTTTATTTAACTGCCAGCAGACCAGATATCCTATTTAGTGTATGCATGTGTGCTAGATATCAAGCTGATCCTAAAGAATCTCACTTAATCTCTGTTAAAAGGATCTTTAGATATTAGCTAAAACTCATGATCTAGGCTTTTGGTATCCCAAATCATGCGAAATAAATTTAGTAGGATATTCTGATGCTGACTATGCTGGATACAAGATAGATAGAAAAAGCACCAGTGGTTGTTGTCAATTTCCTGCAGGAATGCTTAATCTCATGGTCATCAAAGAAACAAAATTCAGTAGCACTATCAACAGCTGAGGCTGAGTACGTGGCTGTTGGAAGCTGTGCACACAACTCCTTTGGATAAAACAACACTTGAGGATTATGGACTACACTAAAAGACAATTCCATTGCTGTGCGACAACACCAGTGCAATAAATCTCACCAAAAATCTAGTTCAGCACTCAAGGACAAAGCATATAGAGGTTAGATATCATTTTATTAGAGATCATGTAGCTAACGGAAATATAAATATTTCTTTCATAGATACTCAAAATCAGTTAGCAAATATCTTCACAAAAGCCTTACCTGAAGAGAGATTTACCTCTTTTAGAAGGGAATTAGGCATGTGTAATTTGTGATAGATTTATTGTATAAAATTGAAAAACTAATATTTCAGAATAATCCTTTATCCTCCTGGATTTAAGTGAATTCTTTAAATTGCTGGCTTCATATATAGCTTTGACAATTCGTTAGAAATATTTCTTTAAATTGTCAAAGCTTTTATTTATCTCGAACTCGTCTCCGTTTTGTCGTTTTATGTATTTAATGCTCTGTCCCCTCAAAAGTAACTTTATGTTTATCTCTAAAATCCCGCAATCTATGTCACAACGATTCACCTCCCTCTCTCATCTCTTTCGACTCGCCTGGAATGATAAGCCCTATCGATTTCGGCTCTCCTTCTCCGAGAGATTTCAAAGAATCCCTTTCTTCCTGTGAAAAATTTCTTGAGGGCTTCTGCTCCAATCTTCCTCTCGATCCTCAAGAACCTCTCCTCATTCAATTCCATGGCGGCCTCTGGGGTCTCCGACACCGTCGGCGGTTACAGCACCGTGTTCCTCACATCAGAGCGGCAAGAGAGGTTTGCAACAGTGAAGATGAAGTTGTGCGGCAACAAAGCAGTTGATGTAGCAGACTTGGAGAAGAACAGGATGCATAGCATAGTAGCCGCGATGCAGAGGATGAAGTGGATGCAGATGGCAACTTTCTCTGAGGCAAGTTACCCGGATTTGGTAAAAGCTTTTTATGTCTGTTTGAAATCAGAGGCAGATGGGTCCTTGACTTCCACAGTCAAAGGAACCAATATTCATATCACTTATGATCTAATGGAATCTCTGTTTGGAGTTTCTACCTCCGGTCACAGCGGTGTACACACTGTAGATGTTCATGCCAAGGGTTTGGGCATTTTCGGAACTGAATACACAAGCTAAAGGATGGAAAAATTGACATCAACCAGTTAAATGCTTTCAATAGAATCTTGCACTTCATTGTTTGTCAAATTCATGTGCCCCAGTGTGCTACCTTCTCCACTTGTACTAAGGCAGACTCCGATATGATGTTCTGGGCCATCCAGAACCAAATATTAACATGGCTGAAGTGATTATCGAGCGGATGAAGTTTGCGAATGCGATGATTTGGGATAATAAGAGTAAATTAAATGTGTCCCTTCCCTATGCTCATCTGTTGACAAAGATTTTCCAACACTTCAACATCACTTGTCTGGAGCAGTTTCTGAGAAGATGGGCCAAGCAATCAGGAGCAGAAATTTGAAGAAAAGTGGTTTCTCTTTGGTAGCTGGGGTATGGACAAAAACCTCAGTAGCTGAAGGTGAGGCCATCATTGGAGAGGCCCAAGAAGTCCAAGTCCCTGAAGCAGAAGAAGAAGCAGTGCAAGCAGTGGCAGCAGCAGTGCGTTCAAATGTCCAAGATCAACAAGAGGAAGTCAGGAAGAGTTGCCAGCAGTCCATCAAGAGCAAGAAGAAGCAGCAGCGGATGTCAGAGTTGAAGATTTTGTAGTCAGTGAAAGTAGAATAGAGGATATACCTCTAGAGCATATTGAGCTCGTTGGGCAATCATCAGAGGTTGTTACTCCCTCCTCTCGTGTAGCTTCTGTGCTTAGAGATGTGCTGGAATCAATTACCAGCAATCAGGGGGAACAAGAAGTTGTTCCAATTGAAGAAGCTCCCATTCAGGGGGAGCAAGAGTTATTGGCTTCAGATATCTAGATGGTAGATGCTCCCATTGAGGGGGAGCATGGATTTGAGAAGGAAGCAGAAAATCAAGGGGTACACTTAGCTAGTGCCCCTGTAGATCAGTTTCAGGAAGGTGTTGTGGAGAGCACCTCAGATGAAGAAGAAACTCATGATGAAAATGTGGAGCCTGCTGTTAGGGCAAGTGACAAAGGCAAAAGTGTAGCTTCTGAGATTCCTCTCCTCACAAGGAAGCCCCACAGGAGGCTAAGGCAGAAGAAGCTGAAAGTTAATATGAAGCCAATTATTGATCGATTGGATGCTCAAGGTCAAATTCTCTGCTCTGTCCAATCTGATATAGCTTCAATTTTCATAAGCCAGAGCAAAGCAGCTACGGAAATGGGAATGGTTAGGAATGCCCTAAGAAGGTAAGTAAGAAGGAGCTGGGCAGCATCAAAGATTCAGTGGCAACTCTTTCAAATCTGATAAAGGCACAATCTCTTGCCCCTTCTGCTCCCACTCCATCAATCCAATAGGAGTCAGGCCAAATGTGGAAGAAGTCTGGCCATCAGGGCCAATTGATGATGAACATTCAGGGCCTTCACGGCCAAGGGTTGAAGAAGTAGAGGTAGTTGGGCCATCAGGGCCGTTGGATATGCAGTCAGATCTCCCAGGCCAGCAGTGGATGAGTTTGGGCCACCAGGGCCGATGGAATCAGCAACTGAGCATGCAAGGATTGAAGAACAGGTTGTAGTCCAGAGCCCCCTATCTCTTCACCTCTTCAAACTCTAGCACCTCCTTCTCCACCATCATCCTCCACTGCTCCTCCTGCTTTTGCCACCTTCAAACAACCTATCCCTAAACACATTTCTTCACCTACCACATTTCCTGCCACCTCCTCACCATCTCCTCCTTCCTCCACACATATTCTCCTCCCTCTTCGTCCATGAGGCACTTCCAGCTTCATCCTCAGCTGGAGCTTCCTCCTCTGGTCCCTCTTCAGCTGGACCATCCACTATACATCCTCCTAACTCTCAATCATTTTTATCCTCCTACTCCTCCATCTTTTATTACTTATATTCCTGAAAGTACCCAACTTGACGGTCCTTTTCTTCATAAATTCGAAGATGAGCCGGAAATAGCCTTAATCCACTCAATCTTGGAAGTTGGTTCTCATGTCCACAAGACTGACTCTTCTAGTCTTGTTTCTAAAAATAGAAAACTTTCTCAAAGTCTTTCTTCCCCCTCTGAACCTAAATTCCCTCCTCTTTGGTTCTCCCTCACTGTTGAAAATTGAAGGAGACCAATCTATTGTGAATATCTCCAAAAGTGCACATTTGCTATCTTTTTTGGTCTTCCCCATCTCATCTCACCGGCCACCTCCAAATCGTTCTTCCTTATTGCCATATCTCAAAAGCAGATCAGTCCAAAATCTTCCAAATGACTGAATGCAAATCTGAAGATCAGTGGGCTCGGGGCCACAAGTCTTTGTACAGAAAATTTCTTCGAGCTCAGGCAGCCAGATTCCCTCCCAGGGATCATCCACTCACTCTCTCTGAGTGGTTTGAGCTTCACCACAAGAATACCTGGGGGCCCTTCATTCAAAAAGAAGTCAAACTCATCTGATACTTCCAACATTTAATGATTATCGGTATCTACACCGTTTGCCTGAAATCCAAGTGGGGCAGTTCCGGGGAGCCATTGCCCTCTAACAGTTGAACAACCTGTAAAATCTGCTTTCAAAGTGGATTTTGCCACTATGCAGATACCTGAGCATCTATACCTTCCAAAATTGCACTCTTTGGTCATGGACTCTTCAGTGGGTTCTATTATCTTTGAGAGGTTTGCACGAGTCATGGGTAGAATCTCAGCTCAACAGGGTCCTCTTCCTTCCTTCCAACGGTTTCTCTTTCGAGAATATCATCGAGGCTTTATCAAGTCTGAAGTTCTTGCCCCATTATTATCTGAATGTGAAAGGCTTTCTCCCACTGATTGGAAAAAGCATTACAATCAATCAGCCCTTCAGTTGAAAGCCCTGAACAGTCATTATTTAAGGAAGGCAAACCTCTTCTCTCTGCTGAAGCCTTTTTGGATGCAAACTCCATTCATCTAGTTCAAGAGCCTTTGCTAAATGGGTCGACAGGTACAAAGTCTTCATTTCTTTGAAAAACGAACTGTCTGAAAATCAGAATTTCTATCCCATTTCCATGGATTAGTTCCTCCAGTATGTCAGCTTTGGCTCCTTCCGCACTTTCATGATGTCTCTTGGCCAGGATGCGTATGGTCCCTTCATTTCAGCTCAGAGAAAGCTGCACATCCAGAGAATGGCTCATGTCATGGGACCTTCATATTCTATGGAGTATGGAGCATTTTAGCCTTATTTTGAAGAGCAGGAACGCAAGGCTTGGCCAATCATAACCCGCCATGCCTCTCTTTTGTCTCCTGCCTTCTATCTTCATGTACCCTCCAAGGAGTAATATAAAATGATTTCCTTTGCACCCATTTATCTTCTCTTCTTTGTCTCATTGCGTTATTTTTTTTTTGCTTATTGATAAAAAGGGGAGAAAAATAACTATTCTGAAATACATTTCTCAAATTCTTCCACAAATTTACCTACATTTAGTTCAGAACTTTCTATACTCATGTTATGTTTTGTCATCACCAAAAAGGGGGAGATTGATGATCAGTTCATCTCCATATAATTTCATTTATTATATGCCTATTTTGGTGATTAACAAAACTTTAATAAAGTATTGTCTAACAAGTTCTCCCGAAGCTTAGTCACAGAAAATAAATAAGGCAAAATCAAGCAAAATTGTAAGTATTCTTACACTGTAGCATTTAAGTTTAGAGCATGTAATTTTTCTAAGTACACATCGACTTCCTAAGTTTCATATCGACTTCAATAGAGTCATAACGATTTCTATACTTTATCGATTTCAGTTTCACAAGGATTTCATAAGTATCACATCGAATTCAGTTTTATAACGATTTGTTAAGTGAGAACAACGATTTGATCTCACAACGATTGTTAAGTGAGAACAACGATTTGATCTCACAACGATTTGTTAAGTAAGAAAAACAACGATTTGGTTCTCACATCGATTTGTTAAGTGAGAACAACGATTTGTTCTCACAACAATTTGTTAAGTGAGAACAACGATTTGATAAGTTACATAACAAACTTGGTCGTTGTAACGATTCGATAAGTTACATAACGACTTGGTCACCGTAACGATTCGATAAGTTACATAAACGACTTGGTCTCCGTAACGATTCGATAAGTTACATAACGACTTAGTCGCCGTAACGATTCAATAAAGCGAACAACGATTTGGTCACTGCATCAATTTGATAAGTAGAACAACGATTTGTGTCCACAACGACTTGCTTATAACAACTTGCTTATAACGATTTGCTTATAATGATTTGACCACAATGACTTGTGTTCACATCGATTTGCTTATGTTTGAACAACGATTTGTTTGTATCTGTACAACGATTATATGTGTACAACGATTTGTATTCACATCGATTGCTTCTACTATAAGAGCGATTCGCTTGCTCTTGCAACGATTTCATTAGTGGAACAGTGTCTCATGGACACATCGATTTCGCTATCATAGATTTAATGAATATATCTATTATGTTAGGATCAGATGTTCGGTGATGGCAAAGCTAGAAGGGGGCTTGAATATATTTGCAGCGGAAACTTAAGCAATTTAAAAATTGCTTCAGATTAAAAGATCTACTCAATTAAAACCCCTTTGATATGATGCAATGTGTGTGAGCAAAAAAACAGTTAGTGTGTAGACGAAATCCCTAGGCATGCATCTAGCGCAACACAATGCAAACCACAATTCAAACCACAGTGCACAAGGGATTTTTAGGTGGTTCGGAAATCACACCATGTGACTCCTACGTCCACCCTCACACAGTGAGAACACACTACTCACACACACAAGCACAACGGCTCAACCACACACACACACGCTAGATCAAGTCCACAAAAGATCAGATCTGCTAGCCTTATTTGATCAAGACACCACACACTATGATCTATACACAACCCTTGTACAGATCACAAACACACACTTCCACAAACGCCACGTACTGATCTCCAATCACTACACACATAGAGATATATGAAAAGTATTGAAATAGAAGAGTTCTGAGATGTAGAAGCAAATCCTGGTGTAGAACTCTTCTTTCTGGTCGTCCAAAAGATCTTCAAGCTTCAACTTGATGAATATCAGATGACGTAGAAGCTTGAACCACGGACGAACCAACTTCAACTCCATTCGGAAGATGGGTCTTCTTTTCTCTAGACAGAGGGTTGAAGCAGAGCAGCAGCAAGAAGCTCTTCTCCTGGGTTTCGCTTAGGGTTTAGGTATTGTGGCTTCTTGCTGCGAAAATAGCTTCATATGACCTTTATATATGGGTGTCCAAACAGGGAGAGTCGTGGTTAAAGAGATCACCCAAATATAGATCATATCCTGACCATCGGATTTGACTTTCTCTTCGTCTGTCAACAAGCACCATGTAGCTGTCGACAGCTACTACTCAAAACTGGTTTCAAGAACCATGTAAGTTCCTGTAACACTGGGGCTGCCGACAAGCGATCCCTGGTTGTCGACAGGCAGCCTTCATCTGTCGACAGGTGCACTTCATCTGTCGACAGCTACTGCTCCAATTATGCTTCTGGTAGCTTGTCTGTTTCTGGATTGTCTATCTGTCGACAGGTGACATCTTAGATGTCGACACATGACCACTTGAAGTGCTTTTCTTGATCTTTTGCACTTGTATCTTGATGCTTCTCTTGTATGCATTCACACCTACATGAAATAACATTTCAAGTAAGATATAACGAATACATGGATAGTCATAGAAGCACTGTTTTTACTTGATCATTCTTTCATGTCTTTCATGTTACAAACATCAATTCATCATCAACACCACACATATGTCTCATCAAAAGCAGTTGTGTCATTATTAAGAGCATCCTAACATGAATGTTAATATGAATGACCATGATTGTGTCATCATCAAAAACAAATCAAAGCAATGATCAAATAAGCACAACTCAACATTCTCCCCCTTTTTGATGATGACAAAATATACATTCATATTTCTCTCCCTTTTTGACAACATCAAAAAGACGCTCTCTCCCCCTTAATCAACAACAACTAGTCACCCCCTTGTTATAACACCCTCCCCCTATAAGGGTGCCAATGAAGTAAGTAGGAAAAGGTGATACCAAAGAACATCAATGGATGGAGATCAAAATATGACTGACATGTAAGCAAAGGGTGGAATTGGGAGATGAATGATCAGAAATGATCAGAATCAATAAGATCTTTGATATTAAAATATGAGGGAAAAAATATTGTATCTTTGGATTGTGCAACAAAGTTTAATAACAAAGACACATTCAATCACAACATATGTCAATGTTTTAATGACCTGAATGCATTTAAAAGGATGAAGCAAATGTGATGAAAGTGACCTGGATGAGTTGACAAAAGTGTTTATCACATGAGTTTAGTAGCTAAACATTTAACACAATGTAGAATAATAACTCCAAACCAATTAACATGAACTTCATCTAGATCAATGTACATACTATTCTTTTTATGCTCTTTATATTTTTCTTTCATTTTGTGAGAGAGAATACAAGAGTAAATTGGTCAAATCACACCTTTCAGTGCAAGATGTCACATTTACCCAATGCAAGACCTTCTGATTACTCAGTGGTTTAACCTTCATTACCTTATACAGAGTTGAAGCAATTTGTTTGTCATCTTTTAACGCGAGCCAAAGCACTTGATTAGGAGAAATGAACTCGTTACTCAGTCATAAAATAAAGTTTCTATTGCTCTGTTTGTATCTCTCTGTTTTCTGAACACTTTCTATTTGAAATGTTTTTTTTTAAGACCAGAATTACATTAATTAGAATAGACATGATCATGAGTGTAGAGAGATTATTCTTAACATGTGTTAAGGATAAAGCTTCAAAACATACACATGTTAAACACTAAAGCTACTCATGTGCCTACAAGTGTTTTGCAACTCAGTTTAAATGAGTTCAGCATTAAAAGTTGGCATAGCCTTGTTCTTAGATTGTATCTTTGAAACTAAGCTAAGTGCACAATTATTGTAGTCTTTATGTATGAAATCTCTCATATAGAAATATCATAAAAACTCATTTATCCTGATGTAAGACTTGAGTAAAAGATATGAAATGTCAAGAAGAGAGAATCAGGAAATAATAGGAAACTGATTTTCAAGCATGAATTTGAGTGGATGTTATCATGATGATTTAAGAAAGAAGCAGCTCCCCCTGAATTTGTGAAGATTTCAAAAAGATAGAGGATGATGTGAAAGAGTGTCCCTCAAGCAACTCACTCAAAAAATTTTTTGACTTACTCCCCCATAATGTTTGCATGGTATTGAAGTGAGCATTCAAGCAATTCAAACATGTTCTTGTCAAACAATTTGCTCAAAGAAGGTATGAACATGATCAAATGAAATTGTTTAGATTTACAATTTTCTTGATGATCTTTATGTAGTATAAGACTATTGATACTTGGCGGAGAATATTTCTCACGCATAATGATAGTTTCCAAACAAGCAGGACTTATCCTTCCACATTTCACTATTTGATATACCAAATAGTCACTACATAAAAGATCCCTTTTTCCTCAAATTTAGCATGACACCAATTGCTAAGAAGCATTGTCATTTGGGGATAGTATCAAAACACATTTTTCATTGCTCAGATAGAATTAAAAATCTATTTCAATTCTAGCAGTTCAAATCTGAAGTCATAAAGAGATTTTACCTGAACAATCTTCAATTTCTTTTCAAAGATTTTACCTGTGTTCTCCAATCATTTCTTCCCTTGCACAACCAATGTCATGATTCCATTTATAATGTTTGGCTATAAGACATCTCAGCTTGTTGATCAAGCTAGTTTTGAAATCCACACTTGCTTGGGTCATGCATTGACATCAATGTTAGGATACAACAATGATTTCAAAATCCAAAGTGATTTCATTTTTGGAATAGATGTATTTCTTTCATTAATGGAATAATGAGCAGCATTAGTTCCACTTTTTTCTTTGGACTGGTTCAATACATCTATGTTTTCATGAGATTTTCTTGTTTTAGGATTTTTTGCATGAAGAACAGAACACTTCTTTTGTCCAGTAATCATGTTCTTGTGTACATGGGATTGTGTATGAGCATGGGGCTTGGGAACATGCACAAAATCATGATTCTTATGCCAACAGTTCTTAGACAAATGTCCATGTTGGTGACATGTATAGCATTGAACTGTTTTAGCATATTTGTGAGAGTGTGGATTTTTCTTCCAGCAGTATTTAGCAAGATAACCGGATCCATTGCATTTAAAACAAATGGGTTGAGCAATTACCTGGAGCTTACCATAGTTTGAATGCATTTGCTGAAATTTCTAAGATCCTCTAGAATACCTTGATCACCCTTGGGTTGAAAGGATGGAGGTGGTACCCTTTGGTAGCTCTTGACATGATGTGGAGATGGAGATTGCCATGGAGATTTTTGAGCTGATGAAGGAGATGTTGAAACCTTGTAGAATCCTATTTTCTTTTCCAATTCCTTTTTTTTATTTACAGTTGAACCAAGATTCTTTCTAATTGCAGCATTTTTGTTCAATTTTTTACTTTGTTTTTTAACATTTTTCTGAACATGAACTTTAGTAGAGTTTTGACTTTGTTTGATAGCCACTTCAAGTTCATTTGTCAATTTTTCTTTATCAACTTTTAATGCAACAATTTCTTTTTCATAAGTTTGGAGTTGATTTTTCATGACATCCAGACCATTTCTCATTTTGTTCTTTTAAATTTCAATTTGAACAATTTGATTTTCCAAGTCAACAATTTTCTTCTTAGAATTGTTCCTTTCATCATTTAATGGTTTGTCATGATACAAGCATTCAATCTTCTTTTTCAAATGATTATTTTCCTCAACCAATTGGTTGCATTTTTCTTTTATTTGATGATCATGAGCCATGTTGGAGACTTGTTTGTTCAATTGATCATTATCAAATTTGAAATTTTCATTATGATCAATCAATTTTACATTTTGATTTTTCAAATCCAAAATTTCAGATTCCACCTGATCATGATCTTCTTTTAATTTGGATAACCTGTTTTCACAACTTTTGACTTCTTCCTTCAGCCCTTCAATATCTAATTTCAATTTTTCATTTTCTTCATAGAATGCTTGAGCATTATCAATTCTCATTTCATTCTTCTCTAATTTTTATTTTAGCTTCTTGTTTTGAGATTTAACCCTTTTAAATTGTTGGCACATGTGCTCATAACATTCTATTAGTTCATCATAAGATATATCATTTTCTAAATCAATATCAAATATTGATATATCAAATGGGTCTAAATCAGATTTACCTAATTTTTGAGACTTTCTTGACTTTTCTGACGAATGTAAACCTTCAGATTCGTCTGAGCTGGGAAAGCCTTTTGAGCTGCCATGAGCCATGAAGCATTTGTCCTTGTCTTTATTTGCAATCTTGCTTGTCGTCACAAAGGAGTCCTGCATTTTATCAACTTTGTCATCAAACCCAATAATCATAGGTCTATTTATGATGCTTGAGAACTTAGCCATATTTCTGAGTATGTTTCAGATGATTAGCCCAATTAATATAATATTGAGTCAGATCAAAAAGCAATCAATCAGATCAAATCAGATTAGGAATCAGAGCGATTAAGCACACAAAGACAGATCTCCCAAAACACAACCGATGAACAGAGAACCTAGCTCTGATACTAATTGTTAGGATCGAATGTTCAGTGATGGCAAAGCTAGAAGGGGGGTTGAATAGATTGCAGCAGAAACTTAAGCAATTTAAAAATTACTTTGGATTAAAAGATCTACTCAATTAAAACCCCTTTGATCTGATGTAATGTGTGTGAGCAAACTAACAGTTAGTGTGTAGACGAAATCCCTAGGCATGCATCTAGCGCAACACAATGCAAACCACAGTGCACAAGGGATTTTTAGGTGGTTCGGAAATCACACCATGTGACTCCTACGTCCACCCCTCACACAGTGAGGACACACTACTCAAGAACTAAGTACAACACACACACGAGCACAACGGCTCAACCACACACACACACGCTAGATCAAGTCCACAAAAGATCAGATCCTCTAGCCTTGATCTGATCAAGACACCACACACTATGATCTATACACAACCCTTGTACAGATCACAAACCACACACTTCAACAAATGCCACGTACTGATCTCCAATCAGTACACACACAGAGATATATGAAAAGTATTGAAAGAGAAGAGTTCTGAGATGTAGAAGCAAATCCTGATGTATAACTCTTCTTCTGGTCGTCCAAAAGATCTCCAAGCTTCATCTTGATGAATATCAGATGACATAGAAGCTTGAACCACGGACGAACCGACTTCAACTCCGTTCGTAAGATGGATCTTCTTTTCTATGGACGGAGGGTTGAAGCAGAGCAGCAAGAAGAAGCTCTTCTCTTAGGTTTTGCTTAGGGTTTAGGTATTGTGGCTTCTTGTTTCAAAAATAGCTTCATGTTACCATTATATATGGGTGTCCAAACATGGAGAGTCATGCTTAAAGGGATCACCCAAATATAGATCATATCCTGACCATCGGATCTGACTTTCTCTTCGTCTATCGATAGGCACCATGTAGATGTCGACAGCTACTGCTCAAAACTGGTTTCCAGAACCATGTAAGTTTCTGGAACACTGGGGCTGTCGACAGGCGATCCCTGGCTGTCAACAGGCAGCCTTCATCTGTCGACAGGTGCACTTCATCTTTCGACAGCTACTGCTCCAATTATGCTTTTAGTAGCTTGTCTGTTTCTGGATTGTCTATCCATCGACAGGTGACATCTTAGTTGTGACACATGACCGCTTGAAGTGTTTTTCTTGATCTTTTGCACTTGTATCTTGATGCTTCTCTTGTATGCATTCACACCTACATGAAATAACATTTCAAGTAAGATATAACAAATACATGGATAGTCATAGAAGCATTGTTTTTACTTGATCATTTCTTTCTTGTCTATCATGATACAAACATCAATTCATCATTAGCACCACACATATGTCTCATCAAAAGCAGTTGTGTCATTATTAAGAGCATCTTAACATGAATGTTATATGAATGACCATGATTGTGTCATCATCAAAAACAAATCAAAGCAATGATCAAATAAGCACAACTCAACAAATTATTCTCATGATATTCAAATATATTTTCAAATATTGTGAAAGTCAAAGTCTTCCCGCGCACATCTCTAATATCCTTGCATTTATTATGAATGTTACATCATCTGCTCGTTGCCTTCTATTCTTGTGTTCCTATAAGAAACACTTTTCAGAAAGCAGAATGACATTTCTATTTTGGTGAATAGTCTTACTACATGAATTCTAACGTTGACTGACAGCAAGAGACAGCATAAATGTCTATGCTTTGGCATTTAATGTGTGCAGGTATCTGCCGGTACCATGTCATACAATGTTGGACAAAATAGAAGCTGAAGGATATCAAGATGGATCTTCTCCTTGCGTGCATGGAGCGTAAAGCATTAAATGATGCAAGCACACATGTCGTACTCGACGAACCATGTAGTCTAATGAGCATCCAACCTAGAGATAACGAACACTTCAATGGATATATTTTCAAAGAGAAGGATATATATAGAAGACTGATGACTCCGTAAAGAACAACTTAAGAACTTTTGAGCTTTCAACTTACAACCTGTGAGCATCAGAAAGAAGAGCCCTGAGCTTCACTCCCTAGCTTGTTGTAGCTCTTGCTCTCCATTTTTCATTGTCGTTAGCATTTGGAGAGCTAGTGTGTTCTGAGAGATTTTCTTATTGTAGATCTGTAAGGCCCTCGAATTTTGGTCGCATTATTTGTATTTGTATGTGTATATTTGTGCTTGTGTATGTATATACATATTTACGTACGTATTAATTAGTACAATTACGTGTGCATGTGTTTATATTAGATGTAAATAATGCATGTATTGAATGGTGATAGTATGGATACACTACCATATACATATTGCATGTATATATGCATGGTATGCATGGTTTTCTGCATGTTTTAGAGTTCTGGCCGAAGGCCAGATTGGCGTCAACCCCTAGCCGTTGAGGTGGTGTCAGCGTCCACCCATGGACGCCAACACTAATCCTGGCGTCTAACGATGTGGACGCCGATTTCTCTGACCTGCATGCGTTGCAGAGCCCGAAATTCCAGAAACAAGGGAGCTCACCCATTGGGGAGCTGTCCCCAACGGCTCTGAGAGCCATCTTGTCACCTTGTGAGTGGGAGAGAGGCCTCTCCCATATGTTGAACCCGGATCTGCCTTCCCCAACCTTCTCTTCACCCTTTGCAAGAGAGAAACAAGAGGAGAAAAACCCTAGAGGAAGCTGTGAGAAAACCCCCACTTTCCACCCAAAGATCTGACCCTCTGAAGCTGGATCCGGCCATCTTCCTCGACAAGAAGCTAGCTGGACTGAAGGAGAAGACCTCCCCGACGTTTCCTTACTGTGGAGATCACCCAGGAGCCCGGAGGAAGGAGATCTTGGAGGACGTTCTGCACCTTCTTGGGACTCCCAAGGAGGGCTTCACCAGCACTTTTGATCCCTTAGGAGTAACTCTAAAAGGCAAGTACCCTACCCATAGTGTTCATGTATGTGTCTAGGATGGGTTTATCATTTTTATACATTTTCCTCGTGTCCTGGATCCCCTCTTTCACCCTTTTTATTGAGCTCGGTCTGTGTTTCTGCACAGACAGGAACTTGGCGTCAATGCCTTGACGCCAAGCTCCAGGTGTGCGTCCAGCGATCTAGCCGTCCACTTTTGGAACGGCCAGAGACCGCCGCCAAGTTCATCTGAGCAGAACAGCAAGCTGTTCTGCCCTTCTATGTAGATATTTTTGATATGTTTCACGATGAGAATATAATGTAATCTCTTATGTACTATGTATACTAGTGAATGTGGTGTGTGGATGAGTCATGATGTGTGTGTGGTGAATGCTAGAGATTTTTATCCCATGAAATTTCAAGCATGAGTTGTTAGTGATCTTGCCAATCCATGTTTTATGATTAGGACTAGTCTGAGTGCCCTAGGTTTTGTCAGATCATGAATGTATATGTGTACCCCAAATTTTGATAAATTATCCATGCTTGCATAAGTTGCTATTAATTTCGGTTCAATAAATAAAAAGGCATGTAAGAAAGAAATGTTGTGATAAACCTATGGTTGTATGATTTAGGATATTCTGTATTTTCAGATCATGCATATAACAGTAGTCTCTGTTCAGACAGTAAGTGGCAAAAATGTGTGATGGTGTTAAGCTCCATGTCAACTTAAATTATGAATAGTATGCTAAATAGGTATTTGATTTTCTGTAAATTCTATTTAGCTCAGAAAAATCTTAAAAATGAATGTATGATCTTGAACCTGAAAATAGCATGTGGTTAAATTTCCAGGTCATTTGGACCAGTATATAATGAGTTATGCACTTTTCCATGAGAAATGTAAAAACTTATGCATGTCATTGTAAAGTGATTAGATATCATTAAATCCAACCTGATTGGTAAATTTACTGTGTGTTAAACACCTGAAATCTGTAGTGTCATGTCAGGAAAATAGAGATATGCATGTGAGTGAGAAAGTGAATGAGATGAAAAGTGATGTGTAAAACTATGTGTAAATCGGTAAAATGTGTAATGTGTAAATTGTGCCAAGTGTGACATTGCTTCCACAGAGGGCAGTGGAACTGTATCAGGGAAAAGTCCCCCCTGAGAAAGTTCAATGTGTAAGTGACCCTAAGGGCATTAGGGGGAAATCCTGGAGGTGGACAAGTACCACTGGTTAGGGTGGAGACTTGTTCTCCCGGTCTGCGCAGTCCAAGAGTCGCCATTGTAATGCCTAGATGGCGTCTATGTGTAATGTGATGTGTATATGTCCTTCTTTGGTGGTTTGGGCTATGTGTCACGGCACCTAAAATGTGAATGTGTAATGTGTAATGTGTATGTGTTCATGTGTTAATGTGTAAGTGAACAATGTGAAATGTGTATGTGTAAAGTGCAACCATGTGAATTGGAAACTTGTGTAAGAAAATGTGAAACTAAAAATGTGATAATATAACATTGAGATCCATGTGAGACAAATCTGAAACCATGTGAAATCAGTAATTTCATGTTGTTATCATCATGTTTATATGTGCAAAAATGTCTAGAATCCATGTTAGGGGTAATTGATGAGCACGTGTACAAAATGGTATGATTGGTTGTTCACATGGTATGTTTTAAACAACATTATAGCTCTCATGTGTAGGTTACAGCCATTAAACCATGTGAAACCAGCAACTTAAAGCATGAGAAAATGTCTATGTATGTGCTTAAGAACATGTAAAACCCATGCTAGTGTGTTTTCCTTTCATATATGCACAGTGTTCATGTTGGTAGCTCTCATGTCTTGGTCTTAAGGGCAAAATTTCACGAGGAAATTGAGTAGAGAGCATGTGATAGGTAAGTTTTATTCTTAGAAATCTGAAAGCATGATCCATGTATTAATTTGTAAAACCTTCATGATAGGTTGAAACTTTCAAATGACTAGCATGCCATGTGTGAAAATTGGGAATGTGCATGTAGAAACCGCTATGACTTATACGTGTATGTTATGAGTAGTGTTGCTTGCTGGGTCTTTAGACTCACTCCTTGCTTCGGCGTACAGGTGTAGTTGGTGACGTGGCACCATTGGGGGAGACAGTGGAGACAGACTCCGAGCGTGGAGATTAGTCTTTGGAGTTCTTTGTGACTTGTGCATTTCATAGTATGTAATTTGAACGTTGTATTAGAGTTATCATGAAAAGAATGTATAAGTGTGGACATTATGTATTTAAATTCCAGTAATTTAAATTATGTGAACTTTTAGCTCTTAATGTTAATTGCGAATTTCATGTATGTTTAATGTGGATGATGAATAAATGAAGACAGTTGTCTTTTACTTCCGCTACTCTGTTGTATATTCGCGTGTATCTCAGCTGTTTGTATCGTTTGGGTAAATGTCCCACTGTGAGGACTCTCGCTATACCGACGTGGGTTGGTATAACCGTACCGGTATAATGAGGGCCTTCACAAGATCTCTCTCTCTCTCAGTCACTGCCTTAGATCGAACATTTGTTGTAAGCTTGATCTAGGGACATTTTACCTTTATTCACACTTGCGGTGAAATTCCTCTTCGGGCTGTGAAGAGAAGACTTGTTGTGAACAAGTGGTTTGTGTTCCCTTCGATAAGGAAGGAAGACCTGTGTATCAGGGTGTTTGTATTCCTCTTCAGGGTTAGAAGAGAAGGTCAGTTGCGGCTGGATGTGAAAGGGTCCTTAAGGGGGACAGTACCCTTGGTAGTGAAAGCCCAAGTTGTTGCTTAGGGATTGGACGTAGGACTCCTTGGTATAGGAGGGCTGAACCGGGATAAAAATCTCATGTTGCATGTGTGATTGCTTTTGTGCGTTTGTTTGTCTTCATTCATCTAACACTAACTATTCTCTTTAGTGTTTTTCTGTTAAGCATTTTTGTTAACAGGTTTCAATCGAAAAGAATTTTTAGAATCTCATTCACCCCCCCTCTGGGCTTGCTAGCTGGGCAACACTTGTAGCCTTAGGAAAAGAATTTACTTTCTATATGTAACGCCTCTCTCCGACCGGTTCAGTCATACCGACTTACGTCGGACCCCAGAGAGACATTGCAGTGGGAACGTACCCAGCAATAGCATGTAACACGCTTGGTTAAGTTATACACAAATAGAATAACAATATAATAGCGGAAGATAAAATTCATTTCCATCAACTTAATGTCCAACACCACAGTCTATATAAAAGTAAATTTCCGACATAACAAGAAAATAGAAAGTCATAACCAGTCCAACTAAGATATAATAAGTTCCATTACATTAATCCTCACATACATAAATCTCTCGACACTCAAGTCTAATCCTCTCGCTCAGAACCTGAATGGACAATCTCCTCAGTCATGGCCTCTCTTGAATTGTTGACAAGTATGAGTCTACATAGACCCAACAAGTAAACAATAGCAATGTTCATAGTCCACATATACATTAAGCTTAAATTAATGTGCTATCATATGACTATACTCATTCATACATGGTACATATCCATAACCCTATCATTCTCTCATTCTAGCATAACAATTCCTTCATTAACATGATCACTATATAATCATAGAGCTATCAAGCATTCAACATAAACATGAGGTTGATTATATCAAATCTGAAAGCTATCATTTATGCATGATACTACATATTGTCATGGTTCCATATGCTTGCAAAGAGGTAACAATCATAATTAATTCATTCTAGACTGACATGTAATCACTAAACATTTGTATAGAAGTTTAATTCAACAATATTGCATGTACATTCATGTAGCATTCATTCATTTCAGAATTGATGATTTTCATTCATGTTGCAATCATTCACTTATTCAATTCATTTACAATAACAGTGTTTAGAATTTCCAAGACATAGCCCTAATCACCACTAGAGGCCAATCATTCAATCATTCATTCACTTATCACCTAGGTAAGGGTGAATAAGTCTTGGTTATTGTGCAAAATCGGGGGAAGTCCTCTCCACCATTTCCAATGCTACTTGTCCACCTCCAGGATTTCATCCCCATTACTCTTGGGGCCATGTAGTCATGTAGGAAAACCATCACCATAGGGGCGCTGCTATGGTTTAGTTTCATGTAGTATTCTCTATGGTGGCAGTGTCTTATAGGGCAAATTTTAGTATCATTCCTTCATGTAGTTGCTGACTCCTTTATCTCCATGATTATATATTTTGGTGATAAGAAACCTTATCAGAATATTTATATATTGATCAAAATCATGTGTTTTTACCTTAATATCATTTTGGTTAAGTATGTCAACAAGAGACTCAAGGAAATAAATAATACTTCAAGGATCACCATTGTAAGTATTCCAAGAATTTCTAAGTCCACTTCGTCACATCCGAAGCTGGCACTTCGTCATGCATGTTTTTGATAGTGTTTAGTTGAAGCTAACTTCGTTATATACAAACCAACTTCATTATATCCAAAGTCCACTTCATCATATCTGAAGCTAGCACTTTGTCATGCATGTTTTTGGTCGTGTTCAATCGAAGCTAACTCCATCATATACGAAGCTAACTTCGTCAAATCCAAAGTTCACTTCGTCATATCCGAAGCTGGCACTTCGTCATGCATGTTTTTGGTCATGTTCAGTCGAAGCTAACTTCGTCATATACGAAGCCAACTTCGTCATATCCGAAGTCCAGTTCGTCATATCCGAAGCTGGCACTTGTCATGTATGTTTTTGGTCGTGTTCAGTCGAAGTCAAACTTCGTTATATACGAAGCAAACTTCGTCATATCCGAAGTCTTATACGAAGCTTAATATCGACTGACTACGTTGTTTTTCATTCTATACGAAGTTCACTTCATTATATACGAAGTTCCACTTTGTCATATCCGAAGTTACACTTCATCATATCCGAAGTTCTACTTCGACCAACAATGTTGTTTCTTGACAAATCAATTGTTTCTTGACCAATCAATTGTTTCTTGTCCAATCGATTGCTTCACTTACCGATTGCCTTGTATTTATATATCGATTGCCTTGTATTTATGCATCGATTGCTTTAGATATCGATTGCCTGTATGAACATTGATTGGCTTTATCATATCATATGTTATTTCAAATAAAATATCTAGTATCTTTATCAAGCTATTTTCCTTGATAAAATCATATTGATAATATTGCATTCTCTCTGATCAAAGAACTTTTAAAAAACATCCTTGATAAAATGATTAAAGTATTCTCAGACATGTTTTAAATGTCCTTAGTGTTTGAACATGCGAAATTCAACTCTCATGCCTTCTGTTAAATATTTCACATACACATTCAAAAATGTCTTCCATACGCAAAATCGATTGTTAGATATAGTTCTTATACAATATAACTTTTTTTACTGATTGCCTTTTTATGATAAGTCTTCTAATGCTTTACGTGTGAACAGAAAGGAACATATCTTTCTTGGAAACACATCTTCTCATGTTAGGTATTCTAACAGGCTGATTAGTCATGTGACACTGCTCCATTACAAAGAATACTTTACGGTTTGTCATTATTATAACTAGTCTTCTTATGATTTATATAGTGACAGAATGGACATATCTATTTCTGTATAACATCTTTCTGCACCTACACAGAACGTCGACTGTCATGCACTGAGACATCTCTCTCTCTCTTAGCATTTAATGCCTGCAGGTTTTTGGTAGTCACATGTTTCTACAATGTAAG
The DNA here is from genome assembly GCA_014218235.1 of Colocasia esculenta. NCBI lineage: Eukaryota > Viridiplantae > Streptophyta > Magnoliopsida > Alismatales > Araceae > Colocasia > Colocasia esculenta. Next base: position 113,810,940 of record CM024763.1, read on the forward strand.
ACCTGCTGCGACTGCATGGAAACGAGCATCAAGACATGAGAGACAACGGATATCTCAACGATCTCATCTAAAGAAAGTAGAAATGCCTACAAGAAGACGATGGATGTGAAGAACGAATAAGAGAAGCGAATAAGCATACACACAGAGATCTTCACCACGATTCAGATTAGAAGAGCAGTGCACCATCACTCCAAGTCCATCTACTCCGAGCTCTCCTGAAGCCTTCACTTCTTTTTTTCTTTAAGAGCATGTTGTTTCTGAGAGGGTAGCATCATAACTCCATTCTTTTCCCTCTCAGTTCGTGCCTCAGATCAAGCAAGGCTTGTATAAGCTTGATCTAGGGGCCATCCCCTCTATTCTCTTTATGAGTGTTCCTCTTCCTGTGCGAAGAGAAGATGCGAAGAGAAGATCTGCTATGGGTAGGTGCTTTTTTCCCCTTGTTGAAAGAAATACCTATTGCTACAGGTGGTTATATTGCCTATTCGTGGGTTGAAGAGAAGGCCAACGGGTGCTAGATGTGTAAGAGTCCTTGAGGGAGACTGTACCCTTGGTTAGTAGAATCCCAAGTTGTTGCTTGGGGACTGGATGTAGGACTCCTGGTGATAGGAGGTTCGAACCAGGATAAAATTCTTGTTGCATGTGTGATTGCTTTTGTCTTTATTTCCGCTGCTCACTAACTCTAACTTTATGTTTAGTGTTTCTGTTGAAGTTGTTTTTTGACAGAAAGATCTTTTTTTAGCAATCCATTCATCCCCCCTCTGGGATTGCACCTGTTCAACAAGTGGTATCAGAGCCTTGGTCTCTGAAAATCAAGAAGATATAACGATCTTAGAGCAAAGATCATATGGCAGGCCAAGGATATTCAATGGTCAGTCAATCAACAGGCCTCCATTGTTCAATGGAGAAGAATATAACTACTCGAAGACCAGAATGGAATTCT
>CM024763.1:113811979-113847067 GCA_014218235.1 Colocasia esculenta
CTTGTGGCCTAAGCTTTACAGTTATTAAGTAGTCTAGTGGTGCTGTTTTCTCTTAGTCTTTCCGAGATTTGCAGCAAATGAGTTAATTATATTTAGTATTGATAATTATGCTTTATTGTGAGCATGATATGGTTTGGCCTCTAGTGTTGCCAGTGAGACCCATTGGGGTTGAGGTTCTTCTGCGTTGTGTGTTGTTTTAGGTGGTTCCCTACTGAGCCAGTGACTTGTTGAGGCTCACTCCCTTACAGTTCTTTTCAGGGTTTACCGTTGGTGTTGCTTGAGGAGGTGTTGTGACAGACTTGTACCACCAGCAGTAGTGTAGTACAGTTTTGTGAGCTTGTGCTCCCTCGGGGTATGTCCCAGGTAGTTGTACTCTTTTTAATTTGGACATGTAATAATGTAATGGGACAGTTGTAAGTTGTATAAGCAGATATGAGCACATATCTTTTCTTGTGTCTCTTACTGTTGTGGTTTATCTTTTATATTCTTCCTGGACACGTATGAGCTATCCCTTGCGAGACTTCGGTCCGTTCGCGGGAGACGGATCTGGGTATGGACCCTTATTGGGTATAAATATCTAGGGCCGTTACAGTTGGTATCAGAGTAATGGTCCAGTTAGAATATGAAAAGACATTAAGATTACAATGTCCCAATACATGATTTAATGTCCACTGCTGGTAGTAAGTCTGTAGTTTCCTGTGTTTTTTAGTACGGTTTCCATATGAGTTTTGGTATATGAATTGTATGTATAGTTGGTTAGATCAGTAGTTGTGGATAATAGCAGATATGATTGGTAATGTAGTATGAGTGATTATTGGATTGTGATTAAAGTATAATTGATTAAAGATTCTTTATTATAGAAATTGAAAGAATTAATGAATTCAGTTATGAAATTCACTAAAAAGTGTTTTAATGAGAATCAGAGCTGGTAGAGAAAGGTATAAAATAGTGATGTGATGGAACAATAGAGGGAATTGTATCATGATGAGAATAGGGCTTTGTGATTATAACTGTTAAATGGGTGAATTGTGGTTGAAAATTATAATAGAAATAGTCATTGTGTTTGAGAAATTAGCAGAGATAGTCATTGTATTTGAGATTTATGTTAATAAACTGTTAAGAAGTTGCTTGGATAATAGTATGATTAATGGCATGTTAGGTTTGAAATGATCAAGTGAGGTAGTCTAGCTAGAGATGAGAGGCTGGTAAGCAGAGGAGCAGTGATCAAGATGATTCTTAAGTGTAATTTGTGATTAAAATAATTACAGTAACGAATTTAAGGGTAATGCTGATATAAATAATAAGGATAATAGAATGTTTGATATAGAACTCATGTAAGTGGATGTGAAGGTGACTGGTTGGTTAAAGAGAGAGTAAAAGAGCAGTGGGAAGTCAGATTTTTCCGAGAATTTTATAAGAGAAAGATGTTTGTTAATAAAAGGCAGTGGATAAAGATTTCGCAGAAAGATTTATATAAGGTTGTTACAGTGTTAAAGATAAAGTAGTGGTGCCAGCATTTGTGTATAGATTGTGGAAAGCAGAGAAGGAAGTTGATGTCAGAGGCAGATTGAAGTTAAAGCTAAATAATTAAAGCAAGCTTCATATGTAAATTAGAATAGACAAGTTAAATCCATTGAAAAGTAATGGGGAATAGTAAAGTGGATTATGAATGGATATTTGTGAATGAGCTATATCAGTGAAAATGTTTGTATTTGGTGGTAAATTAGTAATGTGAAATAAAGAAATCAAGTAGAATAACTTATTGTGTTTTAAAGAAATAATTTTAGTTTATAGTTATGGTGGAAAGTAAGAAAGATTGTAGCATAAATGACACCTGGAAATTACTCAGTTAGTAAACAAGTTAAGAGAAATATTTTACAGAAATGGTATTATGTTATTGATAGTAAGATAAAGTTTAGTATTAATGATCAAGTGGATAGACTATTGAATAGTGATAATTAAAATATTCAGGAAATGTGCAATAAGAATTTGCGTAATGATATGCAGTAAGGTGATGTGGATGAATAAATGAATTTTGTTATAAGAATATTTCTAGAATTTGAAGTAAAGTTATAATAAATCAGTTAAGGAGTAGTGAGCAGATTAAGATATAGTGAAAGGGATTAGAAAAAGGGAGGAGTAATATAATCAGTTTAATGGTAAAGGAATTTCGAGATTTGATGTCATATAATTGAGCAAGGCTTGAATAAAGATAAAGGTGAATTTTCGGGTATATGTAGTAATGAGAATGGAAGATGTGAAAAGATATGAATTAGGTTTGTCAAACCAGTCAGAGAATATTGTTTAAAGCAAATAATATATATATATATATATAAAGGGGAAAGGTATATTAATATTGATATATGCTAAGATTTAGAATTTAGTGTGAAGCAGATATAGCATAAGATAGAATATGAGTGGGATCAGTTAAGTGGTATAGATGTATGATAAGAGAAATGTATAGTTAGTTGGAAAATATAATTTAAAGTAAGATAAGTTAAGGGAATCCAGAATTCATGAAATATTGGAAAGGTTTTAGTATGATCAGAGTAGTGCAGCGGAAGCGGGGAAGATTTAATATTCATGATTATCTGAAGTTTAAGTAATTAAAAGAAAATTTAAAGATTTGAGTACAATTGAACCAAATGACGGTTAGTGTGATAAATAATAGTGAAATAACATCGGAAATTTAGAATTTTAAATAATGCCAAGTGAAATGATTTAACCAAGAAATGGCCTAGAAAGAAATGTTGTAAATATAACCAGAAAAAAGGTGGGAATAGGTTGAGTCTAAAGAGATAAAGTGCCATTGGCCAGGTAGAATTACCTGAAAATTGTGGAAATAGATCGAGCCCAAGCAGATAAAGCGATGTCGGCTAGGGTAGAATTGCTCGGAAAATGTGGAAATAGGTCCGGTCCAAGGAGATAAAGTGCTAATAGCAGGGTAGAATCGCCTATGGCTGAAAGGTAAAGAATAGCAGAATAAATTCAGAGAATAAAGTAATTGCAGAATAAATTAAAGAGAAAGGGAAGGCAGAGCAAGTATGAAAGTGAGTAAATGGTTTGAAAGAAGAATGCAGAGGAAGCTCTGCATATGGCTTTATTTCTTTTTAGGTGTGTGTGGGTTTATTGTCGCTCGTTTTGAATGTCGAGGACGACATTCCTTTTTAGGTGATAGTAATGTAACGTAGCGTTTTTCGGATCTTCACGGATTGTTGATTAGTGGTAGTTCGGATCTGCACTTATTGGTTTTGGTGTGGTGCTCATGACCAATATGGGGTCATTGGGCCTTGGTTGTGGTTTCCGCAGCTGTGTGAAGCTTAGTGGGCCGGCAAGTTAGACCGTGGTGCCCGTTGGTTCACTGATGTGAACACGACGGAGGTGTAGGTCGCGTTCTGAACGCGTCGGTAGTGGGGGTCGCGTTCTGGTTGCCGCCGCTGGGGTCGATGTCTGCATGTGCGCCACGTAACGCGCATGGAGTGGAGCTTGCTGACGTCAGATTCGAAAGGCGACGCCCTAGTCCGCCGCGATCATGTCGCGACGAGAAGGTATGTCGCGATTCGAACCGCTGTTCGGTTTTTAAGTAGGCTGGCCGAACAGAGCTATCACAATCTCTGCTCGACTAGGGGAGGAGCTGCTGCGGGTGAGTTGGCATTTCGGTGGAGTTCTCATCGCGCTCTCGACGCGAGGACGTCGCGAGGAGTGGGGGAAACGCCGCGCCATCCATGGATTGTGCGTTCTTTGTGAAGGTAGGGAGTTCTACCATGATTTGTTGTGTAAATTGCATATTGACTTGTTTACTGCTTTTAAAATAGTAGATACCATGTCTAGGAGGTGAAATGAGCATGAAAACCGGGTTGGAATCATGTTTAGGGTGGTTGCCATGGAAGATCCGGAGATGGTTCCAGATTAGGATTTTTGCCTGAGAAGGCGATGGTCTCTGCTGTCGCGACTAGATCACGATAGGAGTCGGCCGACCTGTCGCGACAGGGTTTGTTATCACGACACATCGTGGCGTCGCGATTGGAAGGTGGTCATGGCCTCTGTCGCGATCGCAACCGAAGGTTCTGCTTTGCAGGTTGTTGGTGTTTTGGTTATTCGATTATCGTTTAATTATTGTGCATGGCAATGCTAATGATGCCTTAGCACTTGTAGCGCTCAGTGAGCGTGGTTAGTGTGGCGTTTGTGTGTGGTTTTGTGTTAAGGGTAGTGCTCACGAAGTGAGCATGCTTTTACGTGATGTTTATATAGTTTGAGTGTTGTGCATGAGTATGCATGGCTAGTGGTCGATATTGTGATTATTGTAGTATAGCTAGTATGAGGTGACCGGGCAGTGAAGGTTCACATATGAACCTAGCCCTAGTCTATTATGGTCTTTTAAAGAGTATTATAATGATATACATGTTAAGTAATGTATATTGTCGTAGAGGTCATAGGGTGACCAATGACAGGCAAAGTTGTGTGTATTGTTGTGATATATGTAAGTATTAGTGTGAGATGGTTTGGAGGTCACATGGTGACCAATGATAGGCCAGGTATGGTTAATTTCCGTGATTTTATGTGTGTTGTGTAGAATAGCTTGTGGGTCACGAAGTAACAGGTCAAGCTGGTTCTTACATTTGTATCGTGGATTGTAATAAAGATTATATGAGTTTATGATGTGATTAGTGCGTTGCCGAGTTTGGTGGTCCGGCGCCTATTCCGGAATGCCTCTTCAATTGGGAGCCCCAGGTTTTGTGTGAGCCAGGCACCTGTGCGTGCTCGGGGCTTGTCCCGGTGCAGTGGTCGTTGTCTCGTCGAGGTCTTGTCACTCACACTCTCGGGGAGAGTTGTCGTCTGGCTGAGGGAAAGACGGCAATGGGACAGTGACTTGTGAGAGTTTGTGTTTAGTCACTTGTAGCGCGCTCTTAGCTGGGGGTACGGACACCAGTAGACATACTGGGCCCTGGCTAGTCCTGTTATCAGTGCCTCACTTTAGAGAGCTCCGGCCAGAGTCTCTAAAGGTGCCAGGCATGGACCTGCAGGGGTGTGACCTGTAGGTTGTGGTGGTTTGGTTGGTCTCCACAGTTCTTTGGCTTTACTTGTGTTGTGGAGCTGCAGTGGACCTTTCGTCCGTGACTGCGAGACTGAGAGGTAATCTTGTGTTGTGTTGTCCGTCTTGGATACTGGCGTCATGAACCAGTAGTCTGTCCTGTGTGGTGGCATCGTGCTTTCCGACTCGTGCTTTGCTATGGTTATAGCGTGTGTCAATTGTAGTTTTACCCGTTGAGGTGTGCCTTGGTGTTGGCACGGTGGTTATTGTGGTTAGTGAGCGGAGACTCACTGGTTGTGGTTTGATTGGTGGTGGTGTGCCCTCGTGGTGGCACAGTTGTGTTTGTGTTCCGTGGTAGGTACCTGTACCTTTTGTGAATACTGGTTCTCATAGTATGCTGAGTACTAGCCCTTTTCAGATGGTGAGGTGGAGGTCATGCGGTGAGACCTTCCACTTGTTGTGTTTTACCCTTCCTGGGTAAGTTTCCGAATATGATTTAATGTGCGATGGATTGGCATTGTGGTAGCCAGTCCTGTTTCTTTAGTGTGACATTCGATATATTGTGAATTAAGGGTATAGAGGATTAGCTCTTGGTTAGCAATCCTGTTGCCCGTATGGTTAGAGGCTTGCCAGTGAAGCTAGTAGCTTAGGCAATGCTTTGCCTGTGTGGCTTACAGCTTAGGCGACCAGCGGTTGTGATGGTGTGCCTGTGAGGCTTGTGGCCTAAGCTTTACAGTTATTAAGTAGTCTAGTGGTGCTGTTGTCTCTTAGTCTTTCCGAGATTTGCAGCAAAGGAGTTAATTATATTTAGTATTGATAATTACTCTTTATTGTGAGCATGATATGGTTTGGCCTCCGGTGTTGCCAGTGAAACCTGTTGGGGTTGAGGTTCTTCTGTGTTGTGTGTTGTTTTAGGTGGTTCCCTACTGAGCCAGTGACTTGTTGAGGCTCACTCCCTTACAGTTCTTTTCAGGGTTTACCGTTGGTGTCGCTTGAGGAGGTGTTGTGACAGATTTGTACCACCAGCAGTAGTGTAGTACAGTTTTGTGAGCTTATGCTCCCTTGGGGTATGCCCCAGGTAGTTGTACTCTTTTTAATTTGGACATGTAATAATGTAATGGGACAGTTGTAAGTTGTATAAGCAGATGAGCACATATCTTTTCTTGTGTCTCTTACTGTTGTGGTTTGTCTTTTATATTCTTCCTGGACACGTATACGAGCTATCCCTTGCGAGACTTCGGTCTGTTCGCAGAGACGGATCTGGGTATGGACCCTTATTGGGTATAAATATCCAGAGCCGTTACAGCAACTGCTCTTGATTGGTATGAAACTTCATTCATTGAGCGGAAATCAGGGGGTTCTTCTTCCTACATGTGAGATAATTAGAGAGATGGTTACCATCAGTCATTACTAAATCCTGGAATAAAAAAAATTACACACGATGCATAAACATGATATATTGTTTAGTAGGAAAAACTCACATAGCTGCTCAATCTGAGGGATCAAGTTTCCCAAGTCCTTGAAAAAGTAGTACATGACTATCTCCACAAAGCTTTGGTGGATGCCATCTTGCATCTTTTCGAACTCACTAAACTGTACTTCCTCCAAATAACCCTGAACGAGAGGAACCAGATCACAGTGCAAGGGAATCGAAGGAAAATCTCTGGAGAAGAAAAGGAAGCCCTTTTCATTTATATCCTAGATAAACCGAAGAAATCAACCCATCTCACATGAATAGCATCCTGCTATATTTGATTTTTGTTCTTATGAATCTGTAGGATATTTTGTAAATTTGATTTCTAGTTTTGTAAATTTGCTTTCTAGCTTTCTTGTTGAATATGCTTTCTAGCTTTCTTATTGAATGGTCATTAGCACAAAGTCAATCTTACTTGTTTTATGTGCTTCCTAATATTTTTTCTATGTATAGAGTTTAGAATACTTATTTTTGTATTTTTAGAATGTGTTATTATCTTGTCAATATTTAATTAGTTTGATGTTGTATGTGAGCTGAGATGCGTGGGTGCAACCTAACATTGCACGCATCTTAGGAGAGCGTGTTAAGCCCGTGTCAATCACACCTACCCGTTCAAGACTTTGGGATTGATGTGCACGTTCTCATTTTGAATGATGAGAATGTGTATAACAAACTCAAAGTCTTGAATTGTCCCGTTTGGACAGTCTGTGAATGTTTGATCGCACTTAGGTGGTTAATTACTATATGTGTTTGTGTTGTTTGTTAAAAAATTTGGTTGCGTCTTCTCACTCCTCTTTGATATACCTTTATTGATTTTGATTATTTTCTTAACCACTTATTAGTAAGTGTTTAAGAAAATTCTTAATCAATAAATATTTTGTGGTATATCGGAGAGGTGTGGGGAGATGCTGCCGAAATTTTTAGCAAAAACACAACACATATAGTAATTAATCGTGCGATCAAACCTTCACAGATGGGTTAAAAAGTGAAAATGGATTATGAGTTGGATTTGACTGGAACAGTAGAGTTGGATGTGAATGCCGAATTCTTTCAATCAGACTTGGGTGATGATGTAGAGTTGCCTGCTTCTAGTGATGAATCTGTGGACGCACTGTCTTTATTTAAAGAGAATGAAGTGGAAGAAGTTGATCCAGAACAACCTGAAATACAGATGGGGGACTCCGATGAGGAGGAATATATTAGTGATCAAAATGAATCTGATAATGAAGATGTGAATGCTGAATTTGATATATCTCCAACATCTGAAGATGAAATGGAGAATGTTTGATTAATGGTATACAATATTACCTAAAATTTTAATACTCTGTAACTTTCTTTCTTTAACTATTTGATGAATATGATATATCTCCAACATCATGCTCGAGTTCGGTCTCACATGCGACCTCTCCATTTACCACACCAGCAGCCCCAGGTGGTTCTTCCAGTGCCGCCCTGACCATGACTCTGGATATGTTTAGGGCGATCGTCAACGAGACTGTCTCTCAGAATATCTCAACCATCGTCTCTCAGACCGTCTCCCAAATGCTCACAGAATTGGGAATTCCTGATAATAGAGCACATCCTGCACCTCCTGCACAGTAGCCTCCGGTAAGTATTTTATTTGATTGATTTTCTATTTGTTAACTCTAAATATCATCTTACAAAATATAAGAATTTAGATTGAGGAGGGAAAAATATCATTTTCTTAACTCTATAAACTTGGGTTTAAGGGTCGAAAATTGAAAAGAAAGGTCCAATCAATCCATCGATTGTTCCAACATGACATGGGGGGTGAAAGTAACCCGTAAAAACTGACAGAGTTCAAATTGAAGTCCAAATTTGAGCTCAATGCTCAATTTACATTTCTTAAAACAACTAACTTAATAGGATTTAAGAGGGTCAAAAAAAAAAAATACATCCGATTAATTTGTCAATGACTCCAACATGACCGGGAAGGTGAGAATGACTTGTAAAAACTAACGGAGTCCAAATTGGACTCCTGATATGGCTTGGACAAATAATTTTACATTTTCTTAAGTAGTTTAGTTTCAATCTATGAACTTGGGTTTGAGGGTCTGAAATTGAAAAGAGAGGTCCAATCAATCTATCGGTTATTCCAACATGACATGGGAGGTGAAAGTAATCCGTAGAAACTGACGGAGTTCAAATTGGACTCCAAATTTGAGCTTGATGCTCAAATTTACATTTCTTAAAAAGAACTAACTTAATCGGGTTTAAGGGAGTCAAAAATAAAAAAATAGGTCTGATTTGAGCAAAACGATTGGACTACCAATTTGAACAAAACGTTTAAAACTCTCATTTGTCAATTTCAGTTAAATGAAAAACATCTTGCTTTTAATTTTCAAGAAAAATAGATTTCTTTATTAAGTATTTGATTTTAATTTTTAAATGATATACAGGATCATCCGTCGCGAGATGTTGGACGAGACGACGACCAGGATGACACATATGCGGAGGATTTGTGATTTCATTTTAGTTGTGTGCATGTTGTCATTTTATTATGGATGTATGATTAGTTTATGTGTTTGTATGTGATGAATTTGAGGTTAGTGGAGATTGTGATTGTGTAGTTGATTTATCGTGGTTTTATGATATTGTTATTTATCAGGTGATTTATAGTCATTTATGTGATTGATAAAAAAAATATATTGTAAATTAGCGACCGATCAGCGACGGAAAATGATCCGTCGCTCATCGGTCTCTGAAGTTGGTCGCTACACACATAGCGACGGATCATGTTTGGTCGCTATGTCGGTCTCTATAGCAAACCGATCGAGCGACCAAAAGCATCGGTCTCTATCAGCAATCGAAACAGCGACCAATGTTCGGTCGCTGTGGGCGACCGTCCTGCGACCACGCCTGGCGATCTCTACTTGCGACCAACCTTGCGACCGATCTGTTCTGGTTGCTATCAGAAGGATTCTGCGACCGATTATAATCGGTCGCTGTCTAGCGACCCATATATAGAGACCGATATTTTCTGTCGCAATGTGGTGGTTGTTCGGTCACAAACGGTAACAGTGACTGAACAGAGACCGAATAGAGACCGAACTTGTCGGTCGCTATTTTCGCTTTTCTTGTAGTGGCTTGTAGAAAATAGGTTAATGACCTTTAATTAAGGGTTTGATAATTATCACAATATGATTTTGTTAATCACCAAAATACAAATGTAATTACTTTTAATTACATGGGGATAGACTGTTCATCAGAGGATAGCTCAAAACAAGCACCATCTCCTCAAGACAATAAGAGAGAGCAAGAGATCTCTACCTGCAATTGAAGAGCCAGACCCGTTGGGGCCCTTCACGTCGGAATGGCTGCCTCCTCCTTGCTCCACGCCGCTCCAATGCTCTGCCACGAGCACGCCGGCACCTCCACCACGCCCAAAACACCTGAGAAGGGAGAGGGGAAGCTCCCCCACCGCGGAGAGGGGGAGAAGGAAGGAGGAAGAGGAAGAAAGAAGAAGAAAGAGGTGACTGCATGCCTTAAGGCCTCGGGACTGAGGTCACGACAAGGAGAGTGTCGCGTTCTCACCAGAACGTGACCGGCACCTTGTCGCCTTCTCAAAAGTTCTGATAGACCTTCTGACAGACAGACAACCTCTAGACCACGTGTCACACCTGCATGTGGCTCAAGTGAATGCGACAACTGGCATGTCGCCTTCACACACATGAGCATGGACACGTGGCACACCAGCCACAGAAAAACCACAGGAACGTGACACAGAGGCTGTTAACGCGACACCTTGACCCATCGTGATCCCATGATCAACATCAAGGACAACCAGAACCCGAGATGTTACATGCTTTGTTTACTACTTTCTATTTATATCGAGATTTACGTTCCTTACTTATCACATGAATGTTTCTGAGTTCAACACTCTTACACTTGCATAATTTAGGCAACCCCTTCTTAATGAATTTGAATTTCTCAATTGGACATTCTATTATGGCATATTAGGGACCTTTTTGTTAAGACATGAAGATCTGTAAGTCTCCGTACTCTATAGATTCCTTCATAGAGATCGAGCTGGTTGTACCATGATGTTTTCCATATATAGAGGGCAATGTGTTCTATGTATGATCTATCATACACCCTATACTTTTGTCATGACACTAATGGTCTATGGAACTTAAAATAAGCATTATGTTGTCCGATTGAACTCTTGAACTATCATCGTACTTTTGAGCTCCATGAAAGATCATATCCTTATTACTATATGCTTGTTCTTGGAAGTCTGTGTCCATAATATGTATTTGTTTGATCGGCACAATGTGAGACTTTGGTCCATTTGACCAATGACTGTGCAAATAAGGGCCTTGTCTGGTCATGGGGAGGAGTTCCCTGACATACTTATTAACCGTGGGAGCATGGACTTGTGGTGCATGACATGGCATCAAAATGTGTGCAAAATTTAAAGGTGCCTTTGTAATGATATGAAATGCTTAACTATTTGAGTAACTATTTGATTACATGTGAAATATGGTTAGTTCTTATTTTGTTAATTTGATACGAACTCGTTCTAGAATCTTCGTTCACTGCTTGTTACTCAACTAGACGAATTACTATAAATCCATCGATCTACTACTCTTGTTGTCACATGGCTCATATTTACTGTCATGATCGTATCGTTATTTTGTCATTGTAAAAGTTCTGTCTGTTAAAATGTTAATCACTTATATTATTGCTCGTACATTGACATATAAATCCTACTAGGCGAGTGCGTTTATACCTACATTCTCTAACATTTTCAAGTAGCAAGGAGAAGAATATAACATAATGCTAGGACGTGTGCGCCAAGTGATGAGAACATTTAAATAGTCATTGTTAATTTTACAGTAGTCATTGTTGTCATTTTTACCTTTCTTGTGAGAGATAGATAGATTAGTGAGTGGAGAGTGTTTTTATTCAGATGTTGAAGATTGTAATATTCATTTATGATATATGAAGGAAGAGATTTTGATTATTTAATTGTGGATCCTACGTGTATTAGTTAATTGTCTATGACTTCTAAATACTTCTTTGTCACATCTCCCAATTTATCCTGTTGTTAAAATCGGGGGTGTAACACTGAGTGATGATGGTCGATCCACTAGCTGCTACGCTATCTACATGGGCTCTTCTCTCATCTGCTGGTCCGCACACAAGTAACATGTACACAGTCGCAATATCTTCTATTGAAGCTAAATATCAAGCATTAACCAATGCTATATACGGCCAAGCTACTCTAGCTTCAGTCAATATATACATTAAGAAATCGGTTTCTTACCATCATCCTCTCCTGTCGTATGGTGTGATAATCTTGATGTCATCTGCCTCATTGCTAACCCTATATTCCACGTCCGCACTAAACACAAGTTTCTCGACAGCTACTCTAAGTAAGATTCATTTCCACCAAGGACCAGATTGCTAATATCCTCACCAAGTCTTCATCAACTCAACGGTTCACTCTACTTCGTGACAACTACTCTCAGCTTGAGGGCCATATCAGAACATAATTATCCTCTTGTAACAAACCCAGCGCATTATTGTTATCTCCTGTAACAAATCCCCGACTCACATGTATCCTTATCCTACCTCATCGACTATATCTCACTGCTGTTGTAATATGTAACAAGCACCTCACTCTATAAAAAGAATGCATCGGTTTCTCACAGGATCAAGGTGGGATAACCCTTTCCTCAATCGTGTTTTCAATAATATATATATATAGAAAATAGAAATAGACAGATGATAATATTTTGGTAGATCTATCGGAGAGGTAATGTGGCTAGCTAGCTTACTGAAATTAACTTCCACATCTCAAAGAGCTCTTGCATATATTGACCATATTTATGTCACTAAAGTGATAAAATTAATTTAGCTAGATTTCTATATCCCATATATAGGGTAATCTAGTTTAGTTTAAAATACCACGGATTCAAAGCACTCTTGATGAGAGACCATAATTCTCATCTCGCTCAATGTGATATTAATTTTCGCTCTCTACTTTAGGGGCATAAAATGACAAATGAGAAGATTTTAGGCAGATCTAACCTAGAGGTTAGTGTAAAAATACCACAAACCCCAAGCACTATTGATCCTTCAGTTTCCTTCTTTCGTTAACTTAACTTTTACATGTCCCTGAGAGAAGACTGAGCTACTGGAAACAATAAAACTCAAAACAGCATTTACTTACGAAACTCCCCCGCGGCAGTCATGGACCCCCAAGGCCAATAAATTAAGTTGCGTTGGTGCTAAGAGCACACATTAGTGATCCGTACGTAGATGAGGAACTGTTAAAACGTACGTAAAGGAAGCAAGTAGTACAAGGAGATTATCTTTCAGCCAATTAAAACCTGGGTATATATATATATATAATTGATGCTGTAATATATGCAGCAGCGAACCACAGCTACAGGTGTTGAGAGAACAGGGAAAAGATGACGAAGCTTGCGGCCATGAAAGCGAGAAACGCAGAGGGGAGGCAGCTGGCGATCTTTGTGCGAGCTGCCGTTTTCCTTAAGGAACCCAGTTGCATGTACAGATGGATAGATATAGATATGTATCCATTTCTTTATTCCCAGCGGCTCGCTGTTTCGTGGCAGCACTGGAGACCATTCCCAGTACTGCTGTAGACCTCGATCGGGATCCAGAATGTTCATACACAAGCGATCGAAGAAAACTTCGTCGACATACATGCGAAGAGAAAATCTCCTGTTTCTGACTCATGAGAGACACGTTGTGAACACGGACGCGGAATTCACTGACACCTTTTGGATGGCACAGCTAGCTAGCTTACATTCATGATCGATCACTCTAGTGAGGGGACCGATGTTAACCATGCATATTGTTAATTAAAAGCATGTACGTATATGTATGTGTACATGTATTGTTGGACCCAGGACCCTCGGCCCGGATATTTTCAGTTGCCGATTTTTAATCCAAAATTTATGATATTTTTTATAATTATAAACAAAAAAATATTCATAGCTAATATAAAGGCCTAAATCACATGATACCAGAAATCACATCATCTCAGCTTTTCATTTTGTATGCATCCAATACATTAAAAATATATAAATTCACCATTTCTACGTATACACTATAACATCATACATTCGAATGGCATGTACTTTAACGTCGCACGTGCCACTCATCTTTTTTTTTGGGGGGGGGGGGGGGGGGGGAGTAAGTGTTATATTAATGGATAGGTACAATCTGACAATCTGGAGACCTTGCTAGATCAGTAACTAAGTCCCCAATAAGAAAAGAGCTCTGAAGACGATACCCATTACTTATAAACTACCTAGAATTAATTAAGAAATTACGACAAATCAATGGATCTCGCCCTGTTGGGTATTATTGTTTGAATCTCTCGAATTCCATCCGGATACCCTGAGTTTATCTTAAAAAGTGGGCAAGCAGTAAGCACCTCTCTCGTGCCACTCAGCTTCTAATAAAATACTTGCTATATCCTCCACGCTAATGCTACCTGCTGGCAAAAGCGACATCTAACCACAGCGTGGGCGCATGGCGCCAGCGCTGACGCCTTCCTCGCACAAACCATCACGTGTCTAACAAGTATGGTCATCACCAAAGCGATATCCATCCACTCCCCCGTGGACGACCATGGCCGGCCGAAGAGGGAGATTTCCCAGACCTTCTGAAACAAGTCCCCGTGAGTATTCCAATAATTAATATATATATATATATATATATATAAAAATTAGGCCCTGGGACCTGCACATCACCATGTTGCAGTGGAAATTGTCACGGGCTCTCCCAACATCTGTTGCATGAATGGCAACTCCAGACGGCCAACCACCACCTACTACCCCACTTGGATTTGGTTTGTGGGCGGCTCCTGCAGGTTTAGCTGCCGGACTTGGACGTACGCAGTTAATGGTTTTTTTCCCAGCGGTCAAGCTTGTAGATACTGAGCAATTTGGGGAACGTTTGATACGATCATATATCTATCCCCAGCGGTCATCTTTGCTCCGTCGAACGAACTGCGGCTGATATGGTAGTTATGGGGAGTGCCTGCATCAAAGTCCACCATTTAATGGGCAGACGCTTAATTTAAATCTCATGCATTGAGGAATTTTCGGTGGTGACTCTTCGCCTGTTAATGCGGTAGAGAATCGCTTTTGTCAAGATGGTTAGCCGTCAGTAGTTTGGTAGTTGGGGGATGCCATGCATGCCAACACACTAGAAACCTCTCTCTTTTTTGGTATTTAATGAGTAAATCATATGTATATATATAAATATAATGACATATATATATATACAAGGGGCCTTCGTTCACACAAGGTGTGTACTAAAGCCAAGGGTCAGTGGAGGGCCTAGGATAGTGCACCCCGACCTCAAAAAAATGGAATGTTCTCACTTCATCAAGCAAGCTCCACCACACCTAACACAGTAGCCTTGATCACACAATGAATTGTGAACTAAGGCCAAGAACCCACAAAGAGCAAAAAATATCCACCTAGACTGTGGACTAATGTTCCTTCAAACCAAAATTCTTCGTGACCTTAGCAGATCGCACATTGGTTTATTTTTGCATCCCCTCCCCCCGGCCCTTGCCTGTGGGTTTCCTCATACGTACGTTTGTTTGGAACAGGACTCGCCATTTCTCTGGGATCAGCTAGTCGCTTCCAATTAGCCTGTGCAGAGTTGACACATTTTAGAAAGTCACTAATCTTGAACAAGATGGTCTGCAGGAACGGTTTAGTACGTGGAGCTGATCTAATTATCAGTCGGCCCAAACAGGTAATTCAAGGCCACGCAAAGAGGGTCAACGTACGTACATGCTAAAACTATCTGGAAGATGATTAATTATTGCAATCAAGTTAGTTTCAATGAAATTTGCCTCGTCCTCATTTACTTACGACGCGAGTGTGTTGTAAGAGGATCAGTTCAATCCTGCCAGAAACTTAATTTTGCCACAGGCTGTGGCCCGAATCAACCTGGAAACAGAAACGTCAACCTGGAAACAGAAACGTTATTGAAGAGACGTGATTTAAGTGTGCCTCCCAAGAGGTATTGTCCCCATGTTTGGGGTTTTATCCTTTAAAAGGGTCCTCTTGGAAAAAGAGGTGAGACTCTTGCTGATAAGCACACACTTGTTCTCACTAACTTTCAATGTGGGACTAAAGAATACCTCTACACAGTCTCCCCAGTGAGGATAAGGGTGTGCGGGTCTCATGAAGATGAGACGCTCGGGTAGGGTGCATGGCCTCTCGTTCGTTCCCATAGACGGCGCCAATGAAGAGACGTGATTTAAGTGTGCCTCCCAAGAGGTATTGTCCCCGCTTGGGGTTTTGTCCTTTAAAAGGGCCCTCTTGGGAGAAGAGGTGAGACTCTTACTGATAAGCACACACTGTTCTCACTAACTTTCAATGTGGGACTAAAGAAGACCTTTTCCTGTTGGGCCGGAGCGGATCAGGCCTAACACTTGTGTAAGGGAGATGGCGGTCGCCGAAGGCGGACGAAGGATCCTGCAATTACCAGAAAAGATCAGGGGGGCCCGGTAAAGACCGGGGAAAAACCCTCGATGCCTAAGTCAGTGAGAGGCTTGAAAGGCAGGGGATTTTCTTTGTGTGAAGGTGTGTTTGCGTAAGAGACAACGTACCTCTGCATGGCACAATACTTGTATTTTATAGGCATAGGTGTAAGCTGACGTGTGTAACGTCGCTAGATCATGCCTGGAAGGGTGCCTTGAAAGGCGTGCATAACTGGAGGAGTTACGCGTTGAGACGCCCGTTGGGCTGGCAGGCAGTTAACGCGTCCCTTGATGGTGGGGCGCGTCGCCCGTGACTGATAACCGTTGTGCGAATATGAGGGGCTGTTCGGAAGCCTCTGGCAAGGGTTACCGAACAGGTGACCCGTGAGGGGGGGGTCGAACCGGTTTTCGGTAACACCTGGAGTGTTCGGTGCGGCAGGGCTGGTACCTTGTCCGGGAGGTAGAGACTTTCGTAAACCCGAGAGTGTTGTTTGGGGACATGCCGCTGGGGGGCTTGGCGAAGCCCGATCACGGGGGTACACGCTTTGAAGGCCCCCAAATGGTCCTTATAAGTCGTGGCGCCGAAAGAAGGGCCACGCCTATTAACGAGACCTTAGAGTGTCGTAGTGGGCTATGATGGACCTAGGTGGCCAGATTTGGCCACCACACTTGCCCCCCACGCCCTCGAGTGGCTTGGAGACATGGGCACTTCGAGGGCGTCGTTTCCGCATTTAATGCGATGGTTTGATGGAGATAGCCATGTAGTGCTGTCACTTGGGGGCTTCGTCGAACGACTAACTCGTCATGATGAACACGGAGACGTGTGTAACGTCGCGCATTTTCCGGATCCCTGTGGATCCAGGTTTAGCGGGTTTGGTGGCCAATGGGAGGCCCATAGTGTTGTGTGTTTCTTACTAGATCCTTACGGGTTTGGTTTTGGGTCCGTGTTGGTGTTCAGCTTGCTGGACGCAGTGTATTGGCGTCCATCGATGAGGACGTCGAACTGTTGAACTGGCGTCAAGCTTTGTGGACGTCTAGTTGTGGCGCGGTCTGGTTAAACGGCCCAAGGGTTGACGTTAACCTGACATGCCTGTGTTTTTATGGCAGACCCGAGCTCTGTTCTTTCTCTCCTTCTCCTTTCCTCTTCCCCCACTTTACCCTTGAGCTTCTTCACGAGTTCTGACGGTCGGCGGGAGCTCGTGGGAAGGCCGTGGTGCGCGTGGTAGCGGCAGATCGGGCGGGGAATGATGGATGGAGCGCGGTGTTCGTGGGATGTTCTCGGGTTTCGGCGTGATTCGAGGTTCTTCGGGAGTTTAATTGCGTTTCTGAGGTAGGGGTCGAGCCCTGTTAACTTGTTAGAACATTAAAACATGACTTAATCACTTGAACCAGCATTTTTATGTATTTTCGGATTAAGTTGCACCATGTGAGGTTAATGGGTGGTGGTTGAGTAATTTAGCGAATGAAGCATGTTATAATGGGTTGTTCGGGTTCTGGTATGTTAAAGGAACTGCTTTTATATGTTTTTCTGTAGTTTAAACGGTTGGAAAACATGTAGAGCTGGATTAGGGTTCTGCAGGGTTAAGGCCGGAGAACTTGGCGTCAAGATCTCTTGTCGCCAAGCTCATCAGCCGGGATATAAACGGCTAGATCGCTTGCCAATTATTTCTTATAAGCGGCCGTCAATGTTGCCGCCAACTTGTGCATGTATTCTTGCAGTGTGGTTTACGTAGCTTTTTGATTATGAAATTACGTGTTTGTGTGTGCATGGCAATGACCGGTGTGAACCAGTGCACTTGTTATGCTCTTGGAGCATACTGCTCATGTAAGGGCAAGTTTACATGAAGATGTGTGATGTACGTAATCGCTTTACTGGATGTGTGGTGCGTGGCCACCGTGGCATCTTGGAGTGCGTTGTCCATATGTGGGGCAGTGGTTTTGTGAAGACGTGTGGTACACATCAGGGTGTGTAATCGACACGTTACTGTCTCGTGGTTGAGTGTGTGTTTACTACACCTTGTTGTAATGTAATTTTATGATTTATAATGTAAATGGGCAGTGAGGTTCCTGTGGTGAGCCTAGCAATGACTTTGTGGTGGTTTGGGCAGTGAAGGTCCATACCGACCTAGCCCTGGTCGTGTGTCTTCGAATAATATTATATGGATTTATGAAGTAAGTGGGGTGTGTGCAATGGTGGTCATGAGATGACCAATGTAGGCAAGTTAGTGGTTCAGGTATGTGTTGGGGTGGGTAGCTTTGGGGGTCACACGGGACCGATGTTAAGCTAACTAACACTTGTAGATGTGAATTATAAGTAAAGGTTTATGTGTCAGTATCATGGGTTTGGGCTGCGAGTGTGGTGGTCCGGCGCCTATTCGGAAATCGCCTCTAGTCGGGTCCCCAGGTTCTTGTGAGCCAGGACACGTGTGTTTGTTTCGTGTGTCGGGGTTTTGTCCCGGTAATTGTGTTAGGTTGCCCGGTTGGCTAACCCAGAGGGGGGGGTGAATGGGTCTTTAAATAAAATTTATCTGATAAAAACCTGAGCTCAAACAAACATAAAGAGTTCTTGGAAGGGATTAGTAATGGTTAGTAAAAGCAACAATCACACGATAAAGACAATCACACACACACAGATTTATCCTGGTTCGGATCTCCTCTCCTTAGGAGTCCTACGTCCAGTCCCTGAGCAATCCTCAGGATTTCACTAACTAGGGTACAGTCCCCCTATGGACAAAAACAACCACCCAGCTCAGCTGGTCTTCCTTCACTCCTGAAGGGAACACAACACCCTGGTACCACCAGGTCTTCCTTCACTCCGAAGGGAAAAACACCACCCTGGACACCACCAGGTCTTCCTTCACACACGAAGGGAAGAACACAAGAAAATCTTGAAGGAAATGACTAGCCCCTAGATCAAGCTTTTACAAAACTCAATCTGAAGCTACAAGCACTGAGAGTCAAAGATCTACACAATGTGGACTCTCTCAGAACTAATCTAGCTCTTCCTTGATTTTTCTTCTCACAGCACGAGGAGCTAGGAGCCAAGATCGAAAGGAGAGAATTTCTGGCTCTAGAGATCTTCTGAAGACTTGAAAGTGGCAGAGTTCTAGACTCTCTTGAATGTCAATAATGCTTCCTTCATGGATCCTATCTGTCTTCAGAACTTCGTCTTGTATTTATATCTCCAATTTGAATGAGGATGAAGAGATGACCGTTGTCTCACAGCTTTGGTGTACGTTAGACTGAAGGATCTGTAGAAACTTCCTGTCGACAGTCTTTTGTTCTTTGGAGCACGCAAAGTGATGAGATCTTCTTAGTTGGCTTGTAGTTCTTTCTGTGTCAGATGTTGTAGGATAGTATAAGGTTCTGCAAGGTTGAGCTTTAATGGTAGACAGCTATACTATCTCCAGATGTCAATCAACGTTAGAGCAGATAGACACAAATATGGTAGTGACAGTTTATCGTTCTAGAAGATGCATGCAGAGGATACACGAGAATGGAAGATATGTTCTGTATCCGTGCAGAGATACGTTCAGTCTTTATTAAATGCATGGCAGTCAAACAGACGTGATGCGACTTTGACTATTCAACGTAGCTTAAATCAAGGAACATTTAATTAATGGAAACATGACTTATGCAGTCGTTATGAAAGTCTGATAGAATCGTTATGATCAAGTTGCTGTAGACTCATAAGAAGTCGTTATGATAACTTATGAAATCGTTACCACAACCAAGTCGTTCTATAACAGATGATATAAGAAATCGTTATGAAACATGGCAAGTCGTTCTGATTCTGAAGAAATCGATATGAAAACTTATCAAATCGTTATGAGATGCAAGTCGTTGTAGCTTTCTAAAGAAATCGTTACGATGTCTTACAGAATGTTATGACGAGCAAGTCGTTATAACTCTCTAAAGAAATCGTTACGATGACTTACAGAATCGTTATGACGAGCAAGTCGTTATAACTCTCTAAAGAAATCGTTACGATGACTTACAGAATCGTTATGACGAGCAAGTCGTTATAACTCTCTAAAGAAATCGTTACGATGACTTACAGAATCGTTATGACGAGCAAGTCGTTATAACTCTCTAAAGAAATCGTTACGATGACTTACAGAGTCTATAATGAGCAAGTCGTTATAACTTCTGAAGGAGTCGTTACGATAACTTACAGAGTCGTTATAATGAGCAAGTCGTTATAACTTCTGAAGGAGTCGTTACGATAACTTACAGAGTCGTTATAACTTCGAAGGAGTCGTTACGATAACTTACAGAGTCGTATAATGAGCAAGTCGTTATAACTTCTGAAGGAGTCGTTACGATAACTTACAGAGTGTTATAACATCGACTTGTTTGACACAGCAAGGTTATTCAATCTTTCAAGTAAATCGTTGAACTTGAGAGGAAAGTTACAGCTAATGAAGGAATCGTTATGGCTCTTCTGAGAAATGATGTATGTAAGTACTTACCACAAATGCTTGACTTTCTTTGTGCTTAAGGCTAAATAAAACAAGGTTAGAAAACTTTTGACAGGTTTTGTTTATCACCAAAATAAGCATGTAATTAATTTAAAAGTATATGGGGATGGACTGTTCATCAATCTCCCCTTTTTGGTGATGACAAAACTATGATCATTATTTGAGTAGAACTTAACAGTAAAGAGGAATTAAAGTACTTCAATCATGATTCAAGAATGTGTCAGACACATGTAGGTTAAACATTCTCCCCTTTTTGTCATTAAGCAAAAAGCAATAGGAAAGAGACAGAAAGAAGAGACAATGAGGAGAAAGAGCACAATCCATTCATTAAGGTTGAGGAGGTACAGGCAAATAAAAAGCAGGAGAGAGAAGGGAGGCATAATGAGAAATAGCTTCCCAGGCCTGCTCTTCCTGACGCTTGAAGAATTGCCTAAAGGCACCACTCTCAATGGAGAAGGTTGGTCCCATGGTTGGAGCCATCTTGGATAGATAGATGCTGCGCTGCTTGGTAAGAAACAGGTCATACTCATCTGGATCCATGGAGGAGCAGATGATGAGTGTTTTACCAAAACTTGCACAGGCAAGAAATTGATCCATGGTGACAGGGTAGAATATCTGTTTCTCCTTGAGTTCCTGGCGAAGAGCTAAAAACACCTTGTACCTTTCAGCCCAAACTTTGTAGGGATCAAGGACCAGATGGATTGAGTTCATATCCAAGAAGGTGGCAGGAGAGACAGGAGCTTTTCCTTCCCTGGCCTGAGCAGCATTCAGATGAGTAAGCTGTTGTGCTGACAGGGAGTAAAGCTTGGACCAATCGGAGGCATTCAGCCTTTCACATTCTGAGAGGAGAGGGGCAAGAACATCAGATTTGACAAACCCTCTATGATATTCCCGGAAGAGAAATCTAGGAAAACCAACTTGAAGGCCTTTCTGAATCTTGATTCTGCCCATGACTCTTGCAAAACGCTCAAAAATGATTGAGCCAATCGAAGATTCCATGATCAAGAAATGAATCTGAGGCAGGAAAATCTCTTCAGGTAAATGAAGAGTTGCAAAATCTACTCTGATTTCCTCAGACTGCTCAGAGTGGGTAAGGACCTTGATGGCTCTCTTGAACTGGCTAAGCTGAACTTCAGGCAATCTATTGAGATACCTGTAGTTGTTGAACATTTGGAAATGCCTGACCAGCTTGATGAGCTTCTGAATAGCAGGGGCCCAGGTGTTCTGGTGGTGAAACTGGAACCACTCAGAAAGGGTCAAAGAGTGATCCCTGGGAGGAAACCTTGCTGCCTTAGCCTGAAGAAAGCGATTGTACAAATCTTTATGAGATTTAGCCCATTGCTCCTCAGTTTTGGAGTGGGCTGAGGAGAAGATTTTGGATTTTCGGCTTTAGACAGAGGAGTATAGGGAAGAATGACATCTAAATGGTCAGAGAGGTTAAGAAAAGGAAGATTGTGAAGAGTGGCAAAGACAACCTTTTGAAGATATTCTTTGTACAGTGAGGTATGCTTGTGGGTTACTGTAAGAGAAAACCACAAGGGAGGGTAAAGAGGAGAGGTGGAGGAAGAAAGTTTGCGTTTCTTGAGACAGTACTGGAAGAGTCTGTCTTGGAAAGGTGGTCTCCTACCTTTAGCACAGACCTAAGGATAACCTCTTCAAACTCATCCTTAATTTTATCAAGAAAGGGAGAGTCGATTTGGACATCGTAGGAATAATAGTGATAAAGGAGGGAGGAGCAGGGGGTTTGAAAAGGCATCAGAATTGAGAGATCCTACTTCTGGAAATGAAGATGTACCAGAAGAGGAGGAGGCTCCAGCTGAGGATGCTGGAGGGGCCTCAAATTCTTGAGAAGAAGAAAGATGAGAAGTAGAAGAAACAGGAGAGGATGTGATAGGATGAGGAGGAAAAGGTGTGGGAGAGGAAATGGGCCTGGATCTAGGCTTTTGAAGGGAGGTGGAGCAGGTGGAGCTGGGAGTTAGTGGGTGGAGAAGGAGGAATGGGAGTGTTGGTAGAAGTGGGAGCAATGGGTGGGAGATCTGAAACCACTTCTTCAGGCAAGGAGGGCAAGGGATCCAACACTGCCGGCCCTGGTGGCCCTGATTCCAATACAACTGGCCTGGTGGCCTTCTGCCTGATGGCCTGAATCTTCAGCTGGCCTGATGGCCCTGACTCTCAGCTGGCCCTGATGGCTGACTTCAGCTGGCCTGATGGCCCTGACTTCAGCTGGCCCTGATGGCCTGAGGGTTCGGCTCTGTGCTGGGCTTCATCTGCTGGGGCTGCTGCTGCTGACTGCCGGAGGGCTCAGGTACACTTGAGTGAGGCTCCTGAGCTGCTGGAGGAGCAGGAGCTTGAGCTCCAACTGCCTGAAGGATGTCAGATAGCATATTCTTCATGGTCCCCATTTCCTGATGGAACCATGTCATGGCAGAGCGAATCTGAACCAATTCCTTGCGGGCTGAAGCTTGGCTTAGAAAGATGGAATTCACATCAGACTGAAGTGAACAAAGCAGCTCACCCTGAACATCCAACCTCTCAATCACAGGTTTTAAATTGATGACAATCTTTTGCTTGACCTGTCTTTCAAATGGTGCATCAGCTAAAAGGGGTACTTCAGGAGCTATATCTTTCTCTTTGCCCTTTGTAGCTGGAGGAGGTGGATCATTATCCTCATCAGAACTTGATGAACTAGCTGTCTCCCCTCTCTGGCATCCAAATTTCAGACTCTCTCTGTCTTCCTCCTGATCTCTGGTGGCTGGAGGTGCAACATCTGGTTTCTCTTGGGATTGCTCCCCCTCAAGTGGAGCATCTTCTGCAACGGCACCAGTCCCCCTGACAGGGAGCATCCATTTCCAGAATCATCCTGAGGATTTTGCTGCTCTTCTTCCACTGGACCTTCTTCAAAGATGTGGCTGATACCACAGACTCCTCCATAACAGGCAAGATGTCTTCTGGGAGAATGTCCTCAATTCTCCTTTCAGCATGAAGCACATGGATCTGCTGCTGCTGGCCTGTCTTCTTCTGCCCTCACTGCTGTTGCTGCCTCTGATTGATTTCTGGCCATAGATGGCCCTTCCTGCTCTGTTTCTACAAGGACTGGAACAGAACCTGATTCCAGTGGCAATTCGGGCATCACAGAATCTGCCTCCAACTGGGATTGAGCAACTGAAGGCTCACCAATGAGTCCTTCACCTTCTGCAACTGAGGCCTTGAACCAGACCCCATTGACTACTGAAAAACCACTCTTCTTTAAATTTCTGGACCTGATAGCTTGGCCCATCTTCTCCACAACTGCCCCTGAGACATCTACACCGAAGTGTCTGAAGATTCTGGTGAGTAAATGGGCATAGGGCAGGGACACATTCAACTTGCTTTTAGTGTCCCAAATCTGCTCCCTGGCAAATTTCATTCTCTCTATCATCACTGCGGCCATATTGATTTCCTCATTTTTAATGGCCCAGTACATCAGGTCGGAGTCAGCCTTAGTGCAAGAGGAGAAGGTTGCACTTCGGGGAACCAAAATCTGACAAACAATGAAGTGAAGGAGGCGGTTGAAGGCACTTAACTGATTGATATCTAGCTTGCCATCCCTCATCTTGAACCCTGGCCCAACAATCCCCAAACCCTTTTCTTGGGTTTCTACTGAATGAATTCCACTGAAACCGGATGTGCTTACTCCAAATAGCATCCTAAGCAGTTCCTGGTCGATTCTGATTAGGGTGCCCTTGACTGAAGAAACGAGGGCCCCATCTTCTTCTGTTCTTAAACACAAAGAACGCCTTTACCAGTCCGGATAACTTACTCTGAGCAAGTGGTAAGCCCTTTCCACTTCATCTGGTTGATCTTCTCAATGATGCTGCTCATTCCATTCTTCTGCAGATCTGAAACATCTACTTCCTTGTGACCACAGAGCTTTGTCTTCACAAAGGTGAAACGCTCCTCCTGCGCTGGGGTGAGGTATTCGGCGCTGTAGCCACCCACACTGCCGGCAATAGCTGGTGCGGCCATGGATTCAGGTAGGAGAAGGTTTGAAGGGTTGAAGAGGAGGGTGACGAGAAGAAACCCTCAAACGATTTCGCGGGAAGGAGATGGAAGCTTCAAATTTGCAGAGGATAGAGGCAAGAGTCGCTAGGGCATCGGCTCATGCGTCGGGACGAAAGAGGGGAAAAGGTGAATGAGGAAGAGGAATCGTTAACGCATCGATTTAAAGAATATAAATGCTCCAAAAGGTGAGGCGTCAGAAAACGACAACGGGGTTGACCGCCTTGAAGGACTATGACTTATCGGACGGAACGCTTAAACTGAGACTTTGAATTGATTTTGCCACAAAAAGGAGAGAGAGAGAACCTTCTTAAATTCTGAGAATTTTTATACCAGCTTTAAATGAAGATCTTTTCACAAAATACACATGCCTAACTCCCTTCTAAGAGATGTAAATCTCTCTTCAGGTAAGGCCTTTGTGAAAATATCTGCTAGCTGATTGTTTGTATCAATAAACGATATTTCAATATTGCCATTTGCTACATGATCACGAATAAAATGGTATCTGACCTCAATATGTTTGGTCCTGGAGTGCTGAATTGGATTTTTGGTGAGGTTGATAGCGCTGGTGTTGTCACATAGCAGTGGAATTTCTTGACTTTGAGTCCAAAATCCTCAAGCTGTTGCTTTATCCATAAGAGTTGTGTACAGCAACTTCCAGCAGCTACGTACTCGGCTTCAGCTGTAGATAGTGCTACTGAATTTTGTTTCCTTGAGGACCATGAGATTAAACACCCTGCAAGAAATTGACAGCATCCACTGGTGCTTTTTCTATCTACCTTGCATCCAGCATAATCAGCATCAGAATATCCTACTAATTTTACATCACAGGAGTTTGGATACCATAGTCCTAGATCATGAGTCCTGGCTAAGTATCTGAAAATTCTTTTAACAGAAATTAAATGTGATTCTCTAGGGTCGGCTTGATATCTAGCACACATGCATACACTAAATAATATATCAGGTCTACTTGCGGTTAGATAAAGTAATGAACCTATCATACCTCTGTAGATCTTTTGATCTACCTTCTTACCATCCTTGTCACTGTCCATCCTAGTTGATGTACTCATTGGTGTTGACAGTGGCTTGGTGTTTTCAAATCCAAATTTCTTTAGCAGTTCTCTGGTGTACTTTGCTTGACAGATGTGAGTTCCTTCCTTTCCTGTTTGATTTGAAGTCCAAGGAAGTAGTTAAGCTCTCCCATCATACTCATCTCAAATTCTCCCTGCATTAGCTTTTCAAAATACTTGCACAAGGATTCATCAGTAGATCCAAAGATGATGTCATCCACATAAATTTGAACCAACAGTATATTTTTGACTTTTTTTTTATAAAAAGAGTGCTATCTACTTGACCTCTACTGAAACCATGTTTTAGGAGAAAAGAACTAAGTCTTTCATACCAGGCTCTAGGTGCTTGTTTTAAACCATATAAAGCCTTATGCAATTTAAAAACATGATTCGGAAAGTCTGTATCATCAAAACCCGGCGGTTGTTCCACATAAACTTTTTTTTTTATAAAACCGTTAGAAAGGCAGATTTAACATCCATTTGAAATAACTTTAAATCTAATGCAGAAGCATAAGCAAGTAAAATTCTAATAGCCTCAAGTCTAGCCACTGGTGCATAGGTTTCATCAAAATCTATGCCTTCCTCTTGACAATAGCCTTGAGCCACCAGTCTGGCCTTGTTTCTTAGAATTACACCAGATTCATCCAATTTGTTTCTGAACACCCATTTAGTGCCGATCACAGGATGGTCTGATGGTCTAGGAACAAGTGACCATACTTGGTTTCTCTTGAATTGATTTAATTCATCTTGCATTGCTATTATCCAAGATTCATCAGTTAAGGCTTCATTGACTGTCTTAGGCTCTAATTGAGATACAAAAGCAAGGTAATCACAAGGAATCAAGTTACCTCTTGTTCTTACCCTACCGATGGATCACCAATGATGTTTTCAGGTGGGTGATCTTTCTTGTATCTCCATTCCTTTGGAAGAGTTTCATGAGAAATTTCTTCTTGTTGCATTTCTTCCAGAGGCGGATCATCCTTCTTCAAGTGATGTGTCTTTCAGTTTATTGGACAGTTCATCTGCATCATCATTATCACTTTCTACTTCCTTTCTCAAGGAGGGGTTAGTTTCATCAAAAATAATGTGTACAGACTGTTCAATCAATAAGGTACGTTTATTAAACACTCTATAGCCTTTGGGTTTAGAGGTGTACCCCATGAAGATGCCTTCATCTGATTTGGCATCCAACTTACCAATATCCCTTTTTCCGTTGTTGTGAATAAAGCAAGGACATCCAAAGGTTCTGAAATGGCTGATCTTTGGCTTCTTCCCTTTAAACAGCTCATATGCAGTCTTCTTCAGGATTGGCCTGATCATGACTCTGTTGACAATGTAGCTGGCTGTGTTGACTGCTTCTGCCCAGAAATATCTTGGTAACTCATATTCACAAAGCATGGTTCTTGCCATATCCAAGAGAGTTCGGTTCTTCCGTTCGGCTATACCATTTTGCTGTGGTGTCCTTGGTGCTGAGAAATTGTGCTGAATTCCTTGATCATCACAGAATCTAGCAAATTTTCATTTTGGAACTCACCACCATGATCAGATCGAATGGATACTATACTGAACTTCTGATCTTTCTGGACTTTCTTGCTGAAGCTAACAAAATTATCAAAAGTATCATTTTTGTGTTCTAAGAATGATACCCATGTGAATCTTGAGTAGTCATCTACTATAACAAATCCGAAATTCTTTCCTCCAAGACTGGTAGTTCTCATTGGCCCAAATAGATCCATATGTAGGAGCTCTAAGGGTTTTGAGGTGGTCACCACCGTCTTTGACTTGAAGGAACTCTTTGTGTGCTTTCCCTTAGCACAAGGTCTGCAAACACTTTCTAATTTACCATTGATTTTCGGTAGACCTTCCACAAGATTCCTCTTTCTGAGCTTGCTCAAGCCATCCAAGCTGCAGTGGCCTAGCCTTCTGTGCCACAGATCAGTTGATTTGTCTTTGCTGGCTGCCAGACACACATTTTGCTCTTTGAGTTCTTCAAGGTAGAGCACGTACAGATTCTTCTCTCTATTTGCTTCAAAGATGACTGCACCATCCTTTAGTATGCTGCATTTTGACTCTTGAAATTTGATTTGATGTCCTCTATCACACAGCTGACTGATACTTATGAGGTTGTGCTTTAAACCTTTGACTAACAGCACATCTTCTATGACTGTTTTCCTTTGCTGTTTACTGATCCACTGCCAACTACAGTTCCTTTTCCATTATCTCCATAAGTGACTGTTCCTTCTTCATCTTGGAGATGGGAGAAAAGCTTCAGGTTTCCTGTCATGTGCCTTGAGCACCCACTATCCAATACCATTTGGATGCTCGAGGATTAACCTGAAATAAAGACATCAAGATTTAGGTACCCAAGTTCTTTTGGGTCCTGATGGGTCAGTATCATTACTTTTACTTTTTATTATCCACTTCTTATGTCTTGTTGGACAGGTGGATTTTAAATGTCCTAGCTTGTTACAGTGACTACAACATGATGTTATTGTTACTCTTTCTATGTACTTAAAATTCGCTTTATATGCTACATCTTGTTCTGGAGTGAATTTAGGAGTTGGATATTTTCAGGATAGATCATTTCTTCTTCATTAACTGGAGGTATGTATCCTAAACCTCGTTTGTTCTTACCAGATCGTCTAGCACCCTTAGTAATAAGGAGTTCTTCCCATTTGTAAACTTTTCTAAGGTGCTTGCAAGTGTATTGTTTTCTTCATTTAATTCTTTTACCGTTTTTCTTAAATCATCTGAGCTTTCCTGTTTTTCTAATTTAATGATTTGATTGTTCTTGTCTTTTAAGTTTTCACATAATAGTTCATTTCTTCTCTTAAGCTCCATTATCTGTCTTTCTAGTTCTTCATTTTCAGATTTTAAATCTGAGTTGGTATTTTCGAGACAGGTGATATTTTTCTTGCTAAGCTTAAGTAATTAGACACTTCTTATACTTATCGTAAAGTTCATTAAAGGCACTTTCCAAATTATCGGAATCTGAATCATTACAGGAATCAAAAGAGGAATCAGAGGTTACCTTATCCCCGGTATTTGCCATAAGAGCAAGTTGGCTTCTTCTTCTTCACTGCTGGAGCTTGACTCACTGTCTGAGCTGCTGTTTTCCCATGCAGCTGCCATGGCTTTCTTTTTGTATCTTCTGAACTTCTTGGAGCTGTCCTTCTTCTTGTGATCATTTTCTTTAGCATTGGACAGTCTGCCTTGATATGTCCAGGCTTCTTGCATTCATAGCAAAGTGGCTCATTCTCTTCTGATCTTTCCGTCTGGTTTCTTGAGATCTTTGTTTTTCTTGAAGTACCTCCTACCAGACTGAAACTTCTTCTTCTTGGCCAAGATTCTCTGCAATCTTCTTGACAGCATGGCTTCTTCATCATCACTATTTTTGCTATCTTCACTGTTATCCAAGGATTCTTCAGATGAGTCCCCATTAGCTTTAAGCGCATTGGACTGCTTCTTTCTACTGGAGGATTCTCCTAATCTTTCCATATTTATTTCATGGGCCATGAGAGACCCGATGAGTTTTTCTACTGACATTCTCTTAAGGTCATTAGCTTCTTCGATAGCTGTGACCTTTGCCGTCCATGAAGATGGCAAGGATCTGAGAATCTTCCTTACCATATCTGCAATCTCATATGACTTTCCTAGACTGGCTAGACCATTAGTGATGTCAGTAAATCGACTAAACATTTGAGTAATAGACTCACCTGATTGCATTTGAAATCTTTCATACTGAGTGACAAGAATGTCGATTCTTGTCTCCTTTACTTTGTCTGTACCTTCATACGTAATCCTTAGCTTTTCCCACATTTCCATGGAGGATTTGCATGCTGAGACTCTGTTGAACTCCTTCTTGCTTAGAGCACAACATAGAATGCTCTTAGCTTTACAGTTCAAGGAGATTTTCTTTCTATCTTCATCTGTCCATTGTGCTTTCTCATTTGTGACGACCAGATCACCTTCTTCCACTATCGACCAGATTTGATAGTCGTGGCCTTGTAGAAAGTATTCCATCCTGGTCTTCCAATACGTATAATCTTCACCGTCGAACAAAGGAGGTCTGTTGACAGACTGACCTTCGAAGTGACCTTGGGCTGCCATGGATCTTTACTCTTCAGATCGTTGGATCTTGTTCTTTGTCGAAGAGACTCGCTCTGATACCACTTGTTGCCCGGTTGGCTAACCCAGAGGGGGGGGTGAATGGGTCTTTAAATAAAATTTATCTGATAAAAACCTGAGCTCAAAAAAACATAAAGAGTTCTTGGAAGGGATTAGTAATGGTTAGTAAAAGCAACAATCACACGATAAAGACAATCTCACAACACACAGATTTATCCTGGTTCGGATCTCCTCTCCTTAGGAGTCCTACGTCCAGTCCCTGAGCAACCTCAGGATTTCACTAACTAGGGTACAGTCCCCCTATGGACAAAAACAACCACCCAGCTCAGCTGGTCTTCCTTCACTCCTGAAGGGAACACAACACCCTGGTACCACCAGGTCTTCCTTCACTCCGAAGGGAAAAACACCACCCTGGACACCACCAGGTCTTCCTTCACACACGAAGGGAAGAACACAAGAAAATCTTGAAGGAAATGACTAGCCCCTAGATCAAGCTTTTACAAAACTCAATCTGAAGCTACAAGCACTGAGAGTCAAAGATCTACACAATGTGGACTCTCTCAGAACTAATCTAGCTTCTTTGATTTTTCTTCTCACAGCACGAGGAGCTAGGAGCCAAGATCGAAAGGAGAGAATTTCTGGCTCTAGAGATTCTGAAGACTTGAAAGGCAGAGTTCTAGACTCTCTTGAATGTCAATAATGCTTCCTTCATGATCCTCATCTGTCTTCGGAACTTCGTCTTGTATTTATATCTCCAATTTGAATGAGGATGAAGAGATGACCGTTGTCTCACAGCTTTGGTGTACGTTAGACTGAAGGATCTGTAGAAACTTCCTGTCGACAGTCTTTGTTCTTTGGAGCACGCAAAGTGATGAGATCTTCTTAGTTGGCTTGTAGTTCTTTCTGTGTCAGATGTTGTAGGATAGTATATTTAGGTTCTGCAAGGTTGAGCTTTAATGGTAGACAGCTATACTATCTCCAGATGTCAATCAACGTTAGAGCAGATAGACACAAATATGGTAGTGACAGTTTATCGTTCTAGAAGATGCATGCAGAGGATACACGAGAATGGAAGATATGTTCTGTATCCGTGCAGAGATACGTTCAGTCTTTATTAAATGCATGGCAGTCAAACAGACGTGATGCGACTTTGACTATTCAACGTAGCTTAAATCAAGGAAAACATTTAATTAATGGAAACATGACTTATGCAGTCGTTATGAAAGTCTGATAGAATCGTTATGATCAAGTTGCTGTAGACTCATAAGAAGTCGTTATGATAACTTATGAAATCGTTACCACAACCAAGTCGTTCTATAACAGATGATATAAGAAATCGTTATGAAACATGGCAAGTCGTTCTGATTCTGAAGAAATCGATATGAAACACTTATCAAATCGTTATGAGATGCAAGTCGTTGTAGCTCTAAAGAAATCGTTACGATGTCTTACAGAATTGTTATGACGAGCAAGTCGTTATAACTCTCTAAAGAAATCGTTACGATGACTTACAGAATCGTTATGACGAGCAAGTCGTTATAACTCTCTAAAGAAATCGTTACGATGACTTACAGAATCGTTATGACGAGCAAGTCGTTATAACTCTCTAAAGAAATCGTTACGATGACTTACAGAATCGTTATGACGAGAGTCGTTATAACTCTCTAAAGAATCGTTACGATGACTTACAGAATCGTTATGACGAGCAAGTCGTTATAACTCTCTAAAGAGTCGTTACGATGACTTACAGAGTCGTTATAATGAGCAAGTCGTTATAACTTCTGAAGGAGTCGTTACGATAACTTACAGAGTCGTTATAATGAGCAAGTCGTTATAACTTCTGAGGAGGAGTCGTTACGATAACTTACAGAGTCGTTATAATGACAAGTCGTTTTTGAAGGAGTCGTTACGATAATACAGAGTAGTGTTGTAATGAGCAAGTCGTTATAACTTCTGAAGGAGTCGTTCGATAACTTACAGGTTGTTATGACATCGACTGTTTGAACACAAGGTTATCAATCTTCAAGTAAATCGTTGAACTGAGAGGAAATCGTTACAGCTAATGAAGGAATCGTTATGGCTCTTCTGAGAAATGATGTATGTAAGTACTTACCACAAATGCTTGACTTCTTTGTGCTTAAGGCTAAATAAAACAAGGTTAGAAAACTTTGACAGGTTTGTTTATCACCAAAATAAGCATGTAATTAATTTAAAAGTATATGGGGATGGACTGTTCATCATGTTATACCGTTGAGGTCTGTGTCGTCTTCTTGGACACCCTCACTCCTGAGTTTGAGTTGTACTTCGGCTGAGGGAAAGACGGCAGTGGGGCAGCGACTTCCCAGAGTTGTTCTTTTGTCTCTGGTAGCGCGCTCGTAGTTGGGGGTACGGACACCAGTAGTCGCAATAGTCCCAGCTAGTCCTGTTTTCCAGTTCTCACTTTAGAGTGCTCCGGCCAGAAACTCTAGAGTGCCAGGCATGGGCCTGCAGTTGTGTGTGTGTCTGCAGGTGTGGTGTTGGTTGGTCTCCACAGTTGTTTGACTTCTTCCTAGTGGAGCAGCAGTTGGACCTTTCGTCCGTGACTGCGAGGCTGAGAGGTAGTTCTTGTGTTGTGTTGTCGGGTTGGATATTGGCCTGATCAGCCAGTAGTTCGTTCCCGTGTGGTGGCGTCGTTCCCTTCCGACTCGTGCTTTGCTACTTGTCATAGTTTGTGAGTTGTGACTCGTGGTCGAGGTTTGACCAGTTCGAGGTGTGCCCTGGTGTTGGCACAGTTGTGACTGAGTTGTGGTTTATGTGACTCGTCGATTAAGGTTTCACTTGTAATGTTGTGTCTAAGTGAGGGCACAATATAATCGTGGTTCAGTGTGGTGTTTATCACATACTTATACCCTTGTCGGGTTGTTGTGTTGTGGTACCTCAGAGTAGCAGGTACCTATTCTTTCGTGGGTTACTTTGTAGTTTTGTGGTGGTACATTATGTACTAACCTTCCGAGTACTTGTGTGTTGAGGAGGTCTTGTGGTTTGACCTGCCACTGTTGTATCCTAACTGTTTAGGTAATCTTTGTTTATAATTTATTGTGGATTAGTTTGTGATTATTAATTATGTTACCTTTGTGGGTAATTTGCTGATGAGGCTTATGGCCTAGGCATATTGTGGTTTAGTTATGCTATGTTCCGTGGAGGCCGTGTGAGACCTTCCACTTGTTGAGTTTTACTCTTCTTGGATATGATTCCAATTATAGTTAGTGTGTTATGTGGCTTCATGGTAGCCAGTTTCGTTACTTTTGTGTGTAGTTTCCGATGTAGTGTGGTTTGGAGTATAAAGGACCAACTCTTTGTTAGCGGTCCTATTACTCAATGTTTGAGGTTTGCCTAAAAACTTGTAGTCTGGGCAGTACTTTGCCTGTATGGCTTTTAGCTTAGGCAACCAGTTGTCGTGGTAGTGTGCCAGTGAGACTGTGGTTTAGGCACTTTAGTAGTTGGACTAACTAATGATTTTATGTTAATCCTGTAGTCCTACTCTTTTCTTCTGAGGACGTTATGTTTATTATCATAAGCATGTTTAATTGTTATTTATTGTAATGATGTGAGCATGAAATGGTTTGGCTATTGTTGTTGCCAGTGAGACCCATTGGGGTCGAGGTGTCTGTGGTTACAGTGTTGTTTTGGGTAGCCCCTACTGAGCCAGTGACTTGTTGAGGCTCACTCCCCTACAGTTCTTTTCAGGCTTGCCGCGTGTTTGTCTTGTAGCGGTGTTGTGACAGATTTGTACCACCAGCAGTTGAGTAGTAATAGCATCTCTGTGAGCTGTGCTCCCTCGGGTATGCCCCAGGTAGTTGTACTCTTTAATTGAACATGTATTAAGTAATGGGACAGTTGTACAAATTTGTGAATAGATATAAGCACATGTACTTTCTTGTGTCTTATATTCTTGTGGCTTGTCTTTTATACTCTTACTGGACACGTGTGTGAGATATCCCTTGCGAGATTCGGTCCGTTCGCGGGAGGCGGATCTGGATATGGAGCCTTAATGGGCATAAATACCTCGGTCCGTCACATGTCAAGCCCGGCAGGAGTGTCGCACGTCGTGTTCGAACGGCCGCCAGCGGTGCGTCCGAGGAGGAATTTTGAAAACTGGAAGGAGCGGCGTTTAGGGCCCGCCTCGAATTTCGCGCCCCCCCTTTCCTTATAAAAAGGGAGGGGGCGAAGGCGGGAGCCACACCTTCGAAAAACCTCCAGCGTTTGAGCCTTCTAAGCTTCCCTCCTTCTTCTCATCTTCCTTGCTTCTGCTTCTTCCTGCAACTCTCCAGCGAGGGCGGACAGAGGGGAAAGCCGTTGCCGGAGCAAGCGGAAAGAGTGACGTGGCGGCTTCAGGCGGAGGGAAGCTCGCCACTATGAAGGCCTCAAAGAGAGGTTCCGCATTGGAGACGAGTACGAGATCATCGACGCGAAGGAGGGGGAGTCTCCACTGCGATGAAGCCAGGGTGCCTGACCCTCTCACAGTCCAGATATCCAGACTTTTGTCGTTTACACAAAAGAGCACATCTGTCGACAGATGGTCTTTGACTGTCGACAGATCTCACAGAACTGGAAATCCATACTTCTGTCTTACTGTCGCCTGTCGACAGATGTCCAAGACCTGTCGACAGACAGAGTACAATTCAAATTACGGAAAGTTTCTAAGTTATCCTAGGAGGTGTTTCCAACTCAACGTTTCTCCATGTGAGACTTCTATATTTAAACACCTCTTAGAAGGAAATTTCGCAGAGAAGCAGCCACAACCAAAAACCCTAGAGCTACTCCAAGTTTCACAAGAGTTGCTGCTGCCATGCTTCAGACTGCTGCACAGAGCCCTAAAGATCCGTCGATCCAGCAGTTCCTGAAAGAAGAACGTCGAGGATTCAACCTTCTCCATCGACTCAAAGCATTCAAGTCGAAGATTGAACTTCCTTCAGGCGTTCACAAGAGTTCTTAACCAGGATTTATTCTCTCACTCAGAACTCTCTCTGTTTTCATATTCTTACCAATGTGTGTGTGTTGTGGTGATTCAAGCGATCCTTGTGCTTGAGATCACGTGTGTGTGTGTGTTCTGATCGTGGGTGCACGTCAGAAAACACGTGTGTGTGTGTGAGTTGTAGTCACCGAACTCGCTGATAAGCAGTTTTCTTTGTGTTGTGTGTGCCGTGGACGTAGGGACACGATTTGTGTACTCCGAACCACGTAAATCTTCGTGTCTTGTTGTTTGAACGATTTTCACGTTAGATGCTTGATAGGCACGTTGCATTCACACACTAGATAGATTGCTAACTCATCTACACATCATCAACACATCTAAGTCTCACGTTGTTTCTACAGAAAAA
>CM024763.1:113847167-113925382 GCA_014218235.1 Colocasia esculenta
TCTCGGCAAGCTAAAGAGACCGTGATTCTTGAGAGATCTCGAGAGATAACAAACCATACTTATCATTGAAAGATTAACTTTAAAGTGGAAAAGGACAAGATATTCTTGCTTTTCTCCTACAAATTACATGTCAAATCGATAGAATGAATGAAACTTATCTGGATAAATCACTTTTCAAAGTGAGCATGAAACTAACAGAAGTAAAGAAACCAAGTAATAAGATCAGAGCTGCTAGCAACAATAAGGAAAAACTGAAATTTAAGAAGCTTCTTAATAGAAAAGCAAACAGACATCAAATTTAATAGGTTCTTTCCTCAAATTTCATAGAATCCAATGCTTTCGGCTCTTATTCTCATTCATCAAGCTAATCTTATCTTTTTGCTGTCTTACTTCTTTTATGTTGTATCTCTCAATGGGTCCAGGCAGTGGCATTTTGGGTCAAGGTGGCCCCAAGGCACCTGCCAGCCCTTTTGGGTGCCCAAAAGGAGGGCTGATACCTAGCCTTTGACCAGTGCCTTCACATGTAGGGGGACATTTAGGCACCCACCTTAGCAACTATGCTAATACTAAATAATTTTCATATGCAAAGAAGACATCAACTCTAAATCAAATGCTTTTTTGTAACCTGAAAATACATAAACCTCTCCCTGCAAGTATGTCAATTGAGAGAAACACCATGACAACACGACTGGTTGTTTTTCTAATATGGAACCAACTATCTGTATCATTGTCTTGGGTTACTTTAGCTATTAAATTTGTGGACTGCTATGGGAAAGAGTTTGACATAAATCTAATCAGCAACATACAGGTGCATCGTGAAGATCTCATTGACAAAGGGAAAGAAACTAGAGGGAAAGTGTTTCATAATTATATCTTTCCTATGGAGACTTTAGTTAGCAATTTGCTTCTTGAGATTGAGCTCCCTGCCTTACCTTCCAATCCTCTGTATTCTTTTATTTAAAAATGAGGACCATTATGGCTGCCAACCACACCATCCAGTTTATTGCTTTGGGTTACTTTAGCTATTAAGTTTGTGAACTGCTATCAGAAAGAGTTTGACATAAATCTAACCAGCAGCATGCAGTTGCATCTTGAAGTTCGTATAGCCAAAGGGAGAGAAACTAGAGAGAAAGTTATTGATGTTGAAAGAAGTGCATCCACCTTTTCTTGCTTCAACAATATGCTTAGAGATGAAATGCAGTAGACTCGCTCATTCTGGTCATTTTTATACCACATAGCTCCTATAAGGGGTGAGAACCCCATACTTTCTCTAGGTTGACAAGATAGGTGCTACACATAGTTGATGTTCCATATAAGCATCTCATTTACACCACAGCAGGAACATTTTTAGTTGGTGAATATGTAAATTCTAAGAAATATATATCCATCACTAGCATCAGATAGAAAAACTTCCCTCGGTAAGATGCCATTCCAACAAATAAAAAATACTGAAATGAAAAGATTGCGTAAGATGTGCTTCAAATTAAATGGCATCAACAAAGTCAGACACACCTTCAATTTTCTCAGATGTCGATGTCAAGAAGTTCCGAATACTCTGACCTTCTTGCACTTGGACAGTGCCCTCTTTCAGAAGGGCTTCCATTACTGCCTCCCCCACTGATTCATATGTTTCAACATCAAGATACCTCAGAAGAGTAACGGGGTCACTGTTGCAACACTTCGTAAGCCACTCATCCTTCAGCATCTTCAGACACTCATTTGTCACAG
Source organism: Colocasia esculenta (assembly GCA_014218235.1). NCBI lineage: Eukaryota > Viridiplantae > Streptophyta > Magnoliopsida > Alismatales > Araceae > Colocasia > Colocasia esculenta. The sequence goes on from CM024763.1 coordinate 113,848,896, forward strand.
ACAAGGATCTATCTGCCAATCCCCGTTGAAGAAGAATGGTCCTGAGCTTGATACTGAATATTGTTGGAGAGAAAAAAAAACATCCAAAATGTATGTGTAAATGCTGGTTAGAAAGTCATGAATCATATCCACTATATAGGTTTGGAAATCTTGAAAATTATGTTTTTACCTAAGGCTTTGAAGTGGGAATTTACATGACAAGGCACTATATGCAGCTTTGCGTACTGATTCATGGACATCAAGTGTGCGTTCAATGATGGATGTTGAGGTAGCACTTGTTGCTGGCATGGAAAGAACTATTGTTTTCCGTACATCCTGCAAACCAGTGCCTCAGAAATGAGTGAATCATCAAGTGAAAGCAATGATGGCAAAAAGGGAGGAGATGAAGGGGTTCAGGAACACACTGCATTTTGTTCTTGATGCAGGGTTTGGAGGAACAGATCAGAGATATCACTGTTTTCTGCATTGCTGGCAAAATGTGACAAGGCACGAACTGCGAAAACACGCACAGCAGGAACCTTGTCCTGCATACGTTCCTTCATGCAATCTATGGCTTCATCCCATACCTCATCACTCACATCAGCATCATCTGGCAACAGCATTATAATCTACAAATATAAACAGTAATGTCTATCATTATGAAAAAACACAATTTTTCAGTGATTCCCAACCTAATCTGGTCACTTTTGTGAAGGAAGGGGATGAACGGAACTCTCTTTCCACAGGTCGGAATTCAATCTCCTCCTTCGTCTTCTCATTTGAGTAACTTCCTATTGACTAAAATTATGCCTCAAATAAAATCTTGTTCAGTCACCCTTGAAACCAGTTATCAGACAGAAAACCCAGTAAAATATCCAAGTTTTGGCGCATCCCCGATTCGGACCGGATCGGGTTTTTCCTGATCCGATCCGATTCGGGCGGATCGAACCGATTCAGTTCGATCCGCTTGCATTCGGCCAGAACTCTTATTGAAGGGATCCGGGCGCATCGGAGCGAGCCACGCATCGGATCCTCCCTGATCCGATGCGATTCGGGGGGATCGGCCCGGCTCGATCCTGCGCGCCAAACCATGAAAATATCTATGAAAGTGGGAGAAATGGCTCAATACAGCGAATCAAATCACGTGTCACGTGTCTCACTAACACCACCACCCCCCCCCCAAGACCTATTTTTTAGTGTATTATGCACATTTGAGAACTTAAAATTGATATTCTTGGCTTATCTCTTACAGTATCCAGGGGTGGAAGGACGGTACACATCTGATGAATGGATAAGGAAAATAAACAGTTACAAGTTCCACACATCAGAAAAGCCACAGAAGATGGAGTGATCTAATGAAACAATGTAAAAGGAGGAAAATCGCATATCCTATAATCTAAAAGAGGTATCTTTTATAAAAAAACTTGCACACAAGTAAAGTAAAACACGTTAACTTGGAGAACGAACCATATGTATGATGGGAGTTGACATTGCATATAACGAAGATGAATGCTTCACCTCATCGAGCAAGAGCAGCTACAGGCAAACCAATTCAAGCGTATTGCCAGAACAAGAGGATCCCTAGATATGAAGAAGCAGAACATATCACCTCCGATGTAATCTGGCATCCGCGAAGCCTCGCCGTCTTGTTGGCAGAGCGTGCCGCCACCAGCAGGAATCTGAGGAACCCCTCGAGGAAGGCATTGCAGACGGCGGCATCACCGGACTTCCCGTCCCGGAGGGCTGCGAAGGCCGAGACGAACCGGACCGTCCGGTCGGTGGAGACGGTCCTCTTGGCGAAGCCGAAGAGCGGGATCAGGGCTCTGGTGAAGGAGTTCAGAAAGAGCACGATGCGGGAGGAGGACCGGAGGGCCGAGAGATCCTTGAGCTTGCGCCAGTGGACGGCTTGAGATAGCCGGCACTCGTCCAAGATCCTGGCGATCTCAAGAGCCAGGCGCTTGGTTTCTTCGTCTCTGGCCGCCGCCTCCTTCCCCGTCTCCTCCATCTCCCCCATTCTCTCTCTCTCTCTCTCTCTCTCTCTCTCACCCCGCCCTCTTCCCCCACAGCCACGCACACCCACAGACACAAATGCGATTTCGTTCAAAAGAGTTGGGCGGGAAAGAGGGAAGAATTGAGTAGTGGATGAGGTTGGGGAGAGGGGTCGTGGTGCACAGAGAATAAGTTCCATTGGACCACGCCGCGCCCAATGAATTGAGATTTTTTGGGAATAGGTAATTGCAATTATGTCATAGAAAAAGTTGGGAAGAGACTCATATATATACATATATATACACCACAAAAATTAAGACTGTCAACAGATCAGATTCAGAATCGAAAATAGATATTTTTACTTCCGCACTTATAAGAAATATCAAAAATAAAATCGGAATCGGAAATGAGTGTTTTCGTTTCTGCACCTATTTTCACTTTTTAACAAAAAATCAAAAATAAAATCAAATCTAAAATCGGTAATTTGAAAATATTTATATGACAGCAATATATGAATTAATAAATCCACATATTCAAATCATACAACTTTAAATGTAAATATATTAATCCACATTGTAATAATATTTTGATAAATATAAACAACTCATATGCACAAATTATATGGATGTCTAGATTTATAATCTCAAATCATAAAATCTTATATCAATCTATTAATTCACACTGCAAGAACACTTGGATAACCATCACAAATTCATAGATCCACAATGCATAGGAATGATAGGATCCATAAACTAAAATCACATAATTTAAAATGTAAATTTATCAATCCACAAATTATATAGTCTCAACTACATCTCATAGTACATAATAACTAATAAAACACCAAATTTAACACATATCTCCATTCACCGATCACATTCTCTCCATCTTCCATTACAATGTGCCCTACAAAATAAAATATGTGAGTCATGATAGCACTACCATGTCTATGGTTGACATCAAATACCTAAGGGTAAATACAATTACTTCTCCAGTTGAATGAATCGGATTCGGAAACCCTTGTTTCCATTTTCGCATCCTATAAGATTCGAAAACTCGATTCGAAATCCTATAAGTTGTCGGACCTGTTTTATCGGAGTTCCGAATCCTATAAAAATTGTGAAAATGGATCGAAATATCAGATTTTGGGTATCCATTGGCAGCCCTAACAGAAATATATTAAAATTTTTATGCATTTGTAAAATATTATATGTATTTGACTTTATTTCATCATATAAATCATTGTTGTTTCATTCCGCAGATCCATCTATCCATAAACATGTTAATGAGCTGAATCTATCTCTCACTATAAAATCCCATCAAAATATTTTACTTGATAACATCTCTCTCTCTAGTGTTGGGTAAAAATATTTTCATCCCTTCAATCCTAGATTCATTTATGCCTTTACAGAGTATTCCTTACATTTTGACGGCCAACTAACTCAAGGGATATAATCAATGAATTTTATCAAATATAGGATACAGATGATGAGGTCCATACAAGAATATAATGTGTAAAGGTCGAAATATAGACTAGCCAGCTAGATCATCATATCTACACACTTTTGAGATTTGTAGTGGATGGAGATATAGCAAAAGACTTGCAAAATGGAATGAATGATCAAAGGGGCCACATGTGTGTTGGCCTACTTAGTTGGCAGCAAGATTAACCTAGATGGGGGGTGAATAGGTAATATGAAAACAAAAACAAAGGTCACCACTTGAAGAACTTAGGTTAGTATAAACAAATGTGTGCAATGGAAATTAAAGGTGTGGATACAAGCACACAAGTAACACAAAGATTTATCCTGGTTCGGCCATTCAAAAAGGAAGTCTTACATCCAGCCCCCAAGCAAACTCTTGAAATTTCACTAACCAAAAGTAAAGTCCCCCTCGAGGACTTACAACACCCAGCCCCTACTGGTCTTCTTCTCTTTCCAGGCAAGAAGGCAGCCCACTGTTTCACCTCAGCCAAGTGCTTCTTTTCGAGCTCATAAGCAACTCACTCGTACAGACCTCCAACTGGTCAAACCACCAGATGCAAGCTAGTCTTATTCTCTTTCGAGGTAAGAAGACAACTCACTTCTTTTACAGACTCAGAAGCAAACTTGTTGAAATAAACCCCAGCGTGGTTACACCACCAGACATAAGCTGGTCTTCTTCTCTTTTTCGGGCAAGAAGGCAACCCACATCTCTTACAGGTCAAGAAGCCAACTTCCTGGTACAAATCCCAGTGCAGTTCTTCCCTTAATACAAGGGGAATGCTTGCACTGCAAGCCTTCTCCTCCAAAGAAGAGGAACACTTCTAAACACAGAAGTTAGGACCTGAAGCCCCTAGATCAAGTTCAAGATAAATAATGAAATGCTTGATCTGAGACTGAGTAGCAACCTAAATTTATGAAGAAAAAAATTAAATATTTATATTATTTAATTAGAAAATCAAATAAAAGGAAGATGTATTAAATCAACTAGGAAATCAAATAAGAGAGAATTAAATAAAACCCATTAAAAGAAAAGGAGTAATGGGCTTTGCTATATTGACCCATTAGAAATGAGTGGGCTAAAATAGAGATTTTTAGAAGGGGAATAATAGAGAAATACCCAAAATTCGTAACTAAAATATTACTAAAATAGAAAAGAGATATTTAATACATTAAATAGCTAGTTTGAATTAGGATTGGATTCCTAAACCTACCCCAATTGATTGGCCACGAAATTCCCTCTCTCCCAACCCAAATAGGAGATCTCTTGCTTAAAAAGGGGAGAGGAAAATAAGAAATTCAGAATTAATAGGAGTTAGGCTTAAACTAGGAAAGGGAATAGGGAGAAGCTTAAATACTTCTCTTAAACCCTCATGGCCGGCCCTAGCTCGTGCCAAGAGGTTCCTGGACCAGGAGGAGAGGCCAAGAGGAGGAGAATTCATGGAGAGGAAGGATCTCTCAAGTTCTTCCCCGAGTTCTTCAAGTCTTAACCCTAGAAGAGGAAAACGATCAAAGGTAAGCATTCTCACAAGCATAAACCATGAAACTTTTTCTGTAGGATGTCTCGTCTATCAGGAACAAAATCCCTTTGGTTTCATAATTTTCCATCAAGCATATATATCGTTCTTGATTTTTCATGTTCTGCAACTGACATGACCCCGAACCCTCTTCTTAATTCTTGATCTCCTTGTATACTCAACCCCATGCCACGAGATTTTTACTGTAGGAACTGATGCATGTTAGGCATCTTTTTCCCCTAAAAGCCCTAAATTTGATTCATCCTATCTTGCGAATTTAATCGTTGATCTCAACTATGTACTGTTTCATGTTCATCATGGATACCCGTGTTTAAAACATGTCCAAACCCTGATTGTTTTTCCAATTCCTATTTATTGTAAGTACCCATGCATGTCTAGGTCGTTTTGCAACTGGTTTCACAATTTTCGTTGACTATACAATTAGTTGTGATTTTCTGAACCACCCTGTGTTAAATAGGGTAAGTTTTGGCCCGCAATCCAATGTAATGTCCTTTCCCTATCGGACCCGGGCACAGACCCTGTGAACGCGACAGCCAATAGGCCGTGTTCACAAGGGTCATCGCAACAGCGCCCTCTGTCGCGATCGGATCGCGACAGGACCTGTCGTCGCGATCTGCTGCCCGACCTGACTAAGCCTGTCGCGACCCGTACAAGCACCCGTCGCGATCTCAGTTGACCCCGTCACGACCCTCATCAGGGTACATCGCAATCTGAGTTCTTTTTGCATAAAACCCCATGTCTCAGCAAATGCCTGATTACCTACAGTGTTTGTACTCTTGTTTAACAGTCATACATCCCGAAAATAACTCTTGTTATAAATTAAATATTCATGTATGATTAAAATACATGCACATGATCTTTTCTATCTAAAATTTCATGACACTTACACACACTTTGAACCATCCAATTATGGCATAATTTGGCATGAAACTATTTCATAATACATCTAGTAATTTATGTAATAAATTACCCTATACTTGTCTATCGTTTCTCGCGATGTTTTGGGAATACCGATATCGACGCTCCACTGTTCTAGAACTCCTCTAGAACGTCGAGCAATTGTTTCTATATACACTCTCTCTTGACTTGGACGAACTCTCCGTCGGATACTCCTTCTGTCGGACTAGTAAGTCTTTGTTCAAGGCCTCCGTAAGTCTCCTCTGTCCATGGATTCCCACATGGTCGACGAGCCAGTTGTACCCTAACACCTGTTACACCCTTATGGATCAATATGGTCCAAACGGCTTTTAGAAATTCACTCTCGTCTTGAATCACGCCGGACCTCTGGACCTGTGCTTAACATGGCCAGTGGTAAGGTCGTGAGTTCCGCCTGACTGCCAACACCATGTGCGCGTGTTGTGCAATAGTTACTATCGCTCGTTACTCGACGTTTCATGTGCAAGGTCCACTAACTCTCATCTATACTCTACTCGCTCATCTATTCACATTCACTCTACTATCTCGTCTATTCATCTAGTGCTCTCATCTACTTATTGGTACTCTATATTGGCCATTGACTGATTGTCTAAAGATAACAATATAACTAATGCCTGGCAATATATAAAGGGCCCGATCTGGTCCTGGGATGTGCGCCCGAAAGTGCTAGTGCCCATGGGAGTTAAATGATCAGAGTGTTTGGCATTACACTCAAGTGCTATCTATCTTGACTATCTAAATGACAATCAAAAGTGCTATGTTCTCTCGTTGTCCATTGACAACAAAGTGCTATGCTATACTCGTTGTGCTATGCTATACTCGTTGTGCTATCTGTACTATGGCCATCTTGCTATACTTGACATTGTGCTATCTTGCTATTATTGTGATATTCCCGACACTTGTGCTATTCTTGGTAAGTCTATATTGGAAAGTCTTGCTATTTCGTTCACGTACTGTCCTGCTATATATTTTTACTCGACACTCTCTTCCGTTCTGTCATTAGTTACTCTGCCTTTAATGCATTAATTACTTAAAGCCTGCTTGAACCTGAGATTTAAGTCCTACTGGTCGATGTTCGCTCACCCTGCGTTATTTGTCGTTGTGTTCTCAGGTGAGACCGAGGATGAACCATACACTCAAGAGGACGGGAACAACCTGGAGTGATGTCATGAGTACCCTAGTGTCCTATTGCTATGTTTAGCATTGTAGTAGTTAGGTTTGAAGTTTAGTCTTTTGCTTTATTCCAATGTAATCGGGCCCCATAGATTGGCTCTGATATTAGTGGTTGTAACTAGACATTGGAAAGATATTAATGAAATTTCACTTTAGTATTATTCATTGTGTAATGGTTTGATGTCTAGTATTCGCTCTATACCCTTTTCTTGCAACTGCCTTGCGTTCCGATATTCCGCGTCGGGGCGTGACAGACTGGGTCTAAGAAGGAAAGAGTTTACAAGAAAAGACTCTCCTTAGACTAAACCCCAGGTCTCTCTCTTGCAAATACACAAGGACACATAGAGAGAGAATGAGGAAGAGGGAAGACAACTTGAATGCTTCTGCTTGAATGGGCTCAAGCTTTCCTCTCTTGCTTTGAGCATGTATGGAGTTGAAAGCTCACTGGATGTACACTCCTTGAAAGATCTTCAAGTTGTCTCTTATGTTTCCTTCTACTTTCTCTTCTTCTTTATATAAAATAGTGAAGAGGCTGTTGACAGATAGTCGTTGGAGTTCCATACTTCTTCTTCTTCTGCTCTCTTTCTCTTAAGTTAATAGGTTCCTTCTTGTGTCTACTGACTACTTGGAATGGAGGAAGATGTTCCAACTAGTGCATGCTTCAAAGAGTGCCAGCAGCAGGTCCAAGATGTTGACTAACAGTGGAATAGGCCTATATACAACTAATGCAAATAGGAACATGTTAGATGAGAGTGTCTTCTGACAGATAGCCCATACCTATTTTGCCATGTTTCCTGTTGACAGATAGAAATAGTAGGTAGATCTTTTCTTTCTTGCAGGAAGAAAAATATCCTATGAGATATGCAAAAAGATCTCAGTTAGAGAAATAATAAGTTAAACATATGAAGTACATTTGAAATTTCATTTGGGTGCCAAAGACATTTTGAAAGATTTGAAAGTCAATTGTTGTAAGTCATAACAACAATCGATATGAGAAGATAATTGATATGTAATCGATGTGCTGAAAGGCAATCGATGTGATCAAGAGCAATCAATGTTTTACAAGGCAATCGATCCTTAAAGGCAATCGATCCATAAAGGAAATCGATGTTGAAAGACAATCGATGTTTATAAAGACAATCAATGTTTAAGTGAAGAGCAATCGATGTTTGAGAAGCAATCGATGTTTTTATGACAATGATGTTTAACTGAAGAGCAATCGATGTTTTAAAGAGAGTCGATGTCTAATGACAGTCGATGTGTAAAGGGAATCGATGCATGACTTAAACATTGATTCATGAAGTGTAATCGATATGAATTGTAAAACAGTAATCAATGTGCTACTATAATAGTAATCGATGGAACCTTTGTTCTTTAATCGATGTGGCACTTAGTCAGTAATTGATATGCATTGAATAGCAAATAATGAAGCGATAGTGCCATAATATGTTATATTTATGAGGAAAGCATGATATTAAATATATTCATGATATATTAAATTAAGCATGAGTTTTGTTATCACCAAAATATGAGGATAAAATATAGAGTGGTTCAACAAGGTGTTGTCTCAAGGGTGTTGATTCGAGATGGCTCTTTAGGTATCCTAGAGGGGGTGAATAGGACTTCTTGCACTTTTAAAATTTATCTGAAAATATATAACACTAAATAGAGTTGTTAGTACTTAGTGTGGTGTGTGTGAAACAAGTGAAAACTTGGCGGAACCAATCACACAATTGCACAAGATATTTTATCCTAGTTCATCCCTTCCCACATAGAAGTCCTACGTTCAGTCCCTATGTCACGCCCCGCCAATTTAGCAGCGGAATAAATCGGGGAGACGTGAACAATGTACATAGTAGTGTATAATGTACGAACAGTCGAGTAAACCAGAGCATCTAATGAACAATAATTTGGAATAAACTCTTTATTTCATTATAAATGTCACTAAGACTATTACAACCACTAATTCTGAGCCACGCATAAGGCTCAATGACATCACTACATTGAAAAACAAATCTAAAGCAATAACTACTAGACTCCATTGTACTAGGGTAACTTCTTCATTTGACTCCAGGTCGCTCATCACTTTGGTTCGATCCCATTGGTGTGTGTAACGTCATCATCTGACTTACCTAAGACACATATCAAATAACGAAGGGTGAGCGATAATGCTCAGTAGGGCTTAAATCTCATGAGTCAAGCAAGCTTTAAATGATTAATGTGTTAAAGAACATAGTAACTAATGATAGAGCAAGTCATGTACAGTCGAGAAAGTAATAGCACAAGCATCAAGGTTCAAATAGCACATGATTCAAGTATAGTACAATGAATATAATCAGTCACGATAGAAAGCGATAACTCACGATAGCAAGTAACGTCATTGTCAAGCACTTTGTTTTTGATTGTCTTAGATTAATCTTGATAGTATGGCACTTGGATGTAATGCCAACATCCTGATCATTGACTCCCATGGGCAAATGGCACTTTCGGGCGCACCTCTCAGGACCAGATCGGGCCCTATATTGCCTGGCATTGGTTATTTTTATTATCTTAGACAATCAATAGATGGCCAATAGTAAGTACCAAGAAATAGATGAGAGTACTAGATGAATAGACGAGTGTATAGAGACGTGAATAGATGAGTGAGTAGAGTATAGAGGAGAACTATCGGTCATTGCACGTAAAATGTCGAGTAAACAGGCGATAATAATAATTGCACAACACGCGCAATTGGTGTTGGCAATCAGTGGAGTTCACTACCCTTCCACTGGCCATGTTATGCACAGGTCCAGAGGTCTGGCATGATTCAAGATAAGTGCGAGAGAGCATTCTAAGGCCGTTCGGATCTTACCGATCCCTAAAGGGTATCATAGGTATTGAGGGTACAACCAGCTCGTCAACCATGTGGGAATCCATGGACAGAGGAGTCTTATGGAGCCTTGAAAAAGGATTCACTAGTTCGGCAGAAGGAATATTTGACGGAGAGTTTGTCCAAGTCAAGAGAAAGTGTATATATAGAAACAGTGCTGCTCGACGTTCCAGAGGAATTCTAGAACAGTGGAGCGTCGGTAACGGTATTCCCAAAACAACGCGAGAAACGAAGACAAGTCCATTAAAAATAGGGCAATTTAAATGCATTATTGAAATAAATTACCAAATATATTATGAAATATTTCATGCCAAGTCAAGTCATATGGATGGTTACAAGTGTGTGCATGTGATAAAGAAATCATAGATGTGAGAGATCATGTGTGTGTCTTTTAAATCATTCAATACATGCTTGCTTTTATAACAGCTTTATTTACTACGTTTAAGTCTGTTAACAAAGGTATAATCACTGTAGAAAGATGGAGTACAAAAAATCAAGGGTTTTCATGCAAAAGTCCAGAAGGAGACGTACCCCTGTAAGGATCGCGATAGTGTGCATCCAGAACACGACAAGGCTGTTCAAGGATCGCGACGGGTCGGTTAGGTCAGATAGTCAGAACGCGACGGGTCGGCTAGGTCAGACAGCCAGAACGCAACGTCCGAGCCTGTCGCGTTCAGAACGCAACGGTGGCTTGTCGCAATTAGCCCCTGAGACGTGGTCTATCGGGTCGTCGCGTTCTCAAGTCCTGTGCCTGAGTCCGAGCGGGAAAAGGTCCTTGCCTTGGATTGCGGTCCAAGTTTCCATATTTTGATACAGGGTCGAATAAAAATTGATATCTCGATGTACAATTGATCAAAAATTGCAAAACTAGTTTCAAACTATCTAGACATGTGAGGGTATGCTCAATAAATAGGAATTTGTAAATCATCATGGTCTGGACAGGTTTAACATGAACATGCACGATGAACACAGAGCAGTATATAGTGAAGGAAAAAGAATAATCGAGTAGAATACTGGATGAAAATTGGGGGTTTTAGGGGCAAATGATGCCTAACAATGAGCAGTATCTCCAGTTAAAATTTCATGGCATGAGATCAAGAGTACATGAAGATCTAAATTAAACATGATGGGTCGGGGTCAAGATGATAGCAGAACTTCAAAAATAGAGATCAAAAGATAGGGTTAATGAAAAATAGAGCAACGAGAGGGCTTTTGTTCCTGGTGTTTGGAACATCCTACAGACGAAATTAATTGAGTTTTGCTTGTGAGAATGTTTACCTTTGGGTCGATTTGTCTTCTAGGGCTTAGAACTCGAAGTGCAAAGGTTGGGTCTTGAGCAAGTCTTCTCCCCACGAATTCCCCTTCCTTTGGCCTCTCCTCCATGCCAGCAAGCCTCAACAATGCATTAGGGCCGCCATGGAGGGATTGAGGTATATTTATGCTTCCCTTGTTTCTATTTCCTATTATGACTCTAATTCCCCTTTAATTCTGAGTTTCCTTTATTTCTTTCAACCTTCCAAGCTTTCCACCTCCTAATTGGGTTAGGTTGGGATGCAATTTCGTGCCTAGCCAATTTGGGTAGGGTTAGGAGTCCAATTCCAACACAAAATAGCTATTTTAATGATTTAATAGTCTTTTCTTTTTAGGATATATATTAAAGATACGAATTTAAGGTATTTCCTATTATTCCTCTTTTTAAAATCCCATTTTGGCCCAATAAATTTTATATGATCCATTTAACAAAGCCCATCGCTTCTTTTCATTTAATGGATTTTAATTTATGAGAATTTCCCCTTTTAATTATGAAATAATAGAGTTACGAGTTTTATTGTATTTTTCTTACTTGAATTTATTCATGGACTATGAGGGGTCCATTGGTCCAAACTCTTATGATGGACTATCAATACATATCGTTTGGAGTCTACCCATAATTTTATTTTAATATTAGAATCAGTTAGGTATATGTGTTAATGGGTTTTGCAACTCGTTTCTTAATTACGATAATAAGTCACAAAATGCCTTAATCTTGACCAATCGGATTTTTCATTGCATGAATTTCTTTGTGGAAAACTTAGGAATAATGTTTGGGGTTGATTTATAATTTTTACGGAATTTTCCGATGTATTCTTGTGCATACGATAGTGGTACGTATGTTTCTATTATTTCGATATTATAGAAATTATTTTTCAAAATTTTAAGTACTAAATTTTCTCGGGGTGCTACACCCTAAGTAACCTCTTGGGATTTCACTAAACTGCCAGAACACTTGGCCTTCTCTCTGTTGAACCACTCTATGTTTGTCCTTGTATTTTGGTGATAACAAAACTTATGATAATATCAAGTATATCTTTGTGATAACAAAATTTATGGTTAATTAAATATTATTGAATATCTTGAATCATCTGTGTTGCATCAATCTCATAGCAAAATGCTAAGTCTCACATTGATGCAATATGGCGCACTAAAATGCTAAATCGATGTTCATTTAATATACATCGATTTCTATTCAAAGTGCCACATCGATTTCACTAACAACGATTTCATAAGTTACACAACGATTTGATCGTGTAACGATTCGTTAAGTGAAACATCGATTTTATCGTGCAACGATTTCATAAGTGAGAACAACGATTTGCTCTCATATCGATTTGGTTCTCATAACGATTCGATAAGTGAGCGCAACGATTTGCTCTCACATCGATTTACCTTCTATAACGGTTCGCTAAGGCTTCATAACGATTTGATAAGTTTCACATCGATTTGCTTGCCATAACGATTTGATCATCATAACAATTTCATAAGTGAGAACAATGATTTGCTCTCATATCGATTTGGTTCTCACATCGATTTGTTAAGGCTCATAATGATTTCATAAGTGAGAACAACGATTTGCTTCTCACATCGATTTGATAAGCCTCATAACGATTTGATAAGTGAGAAACAATAATTTGCTTCTCACATCAATTGATAAGTTTCATAACGATTTGATAGCTATAACGATTTGTTAAGTGAGAACAACGATTTGCTTCTCACATCGTTTCGATAAGTGCCATAACGATTTGGTCTCACATCTATTTGCTCTGAAGTTTTTTGGCACTTAAATGAAAAATCAAATATTTTCTGACAGAATAAAGCTGCATGCTTGTCAGAAAAAGATATGACCTTCTATTTTCAGTATGTTAGCAGAAACACAGTGGTATGCACTGTTTATCATAAACACTATTTTGTGCTAACACTCTCTTCTATGTGTACAGATCTCGAAGACCACCAGAGGTTGATTAAGACAAATGAAGAGCAACGGCTAGAACTCCAACGATTTATTCAAAGCTGTTCATATAAAAGATGAAGCATGGCTGAAGAACAATAAGAGCTTTCCTGAAGATTTTTTTTAAGGAGTGTACATCCTGTGAAGAACCTCAACTCCACATACACTCAAAGGAAAAGAGAGAAAGAGCCCGAGCCCAAGAAGAAGTGTTCAAGCATCTGAAGCCCTCAAGCTTCAAGCTCCTTCCCTCTCTTCACTCTCTCTGTGTGCATCTTTGTAATCTGGGGAGAGAGTCTTTTTGCTGAGAGTTCTTTTAGTTGGTTTTCATTTGTTCCAACTCTCAGCTTTGTTCTTTCTTTTCTAAGAAAGACTTCCGTCCAGCTGTAGACTGTATACAGTGTAGAACCTAGCTAGGGGTTTGTGTCTAGCAGAACTACACTGGTTTGTACCAGGTTTGGCTTCTTTACCTGTAAGAGAAGTGGGTTGCCTTCTTGCCCGGGAAAGAGAAGAAGACCAGCTGGGGTGCTGGGTGTTGTATTGTCCTTGAGGGGGACTGTACCCTTGGTTAGTAAATCCTAAGAGGTTGCTTGGGGACTGGATGTAGGACTTCCATGTGGGAGGTCCGAACCAGGATAAATCCCTTGTGTTATTTGTGTGATTGTTTATTTGCTTCCGCATTGCTACTCTTTATCACACTAAACTAACCAAACTTTCAAGTGATAATTTTCTGTGTTAAAGTTTCTATTTCAGATTTTAGAAAAACCTATTCACCCCCCCTCTAGGTTAGCTTGTTGTCGTACCAAAAGGGCCAACACTCTCAACCTGAGAGGTATTACAAACCCACTTGCACCTAAGCAAGTCTTTCATTTACAAAGGGGTACAAAGACCACCTACACCAGTAGGTTTTCCCTTCACAAGAGGGGCACTGCAGGAAACAAACCTCCTGCGGGTTATCTAACACAGAAATGAAAAACACTTGTGTGTCTGCTCAGAAGAATGAGCAAACACAGAGAATCAGAAAGAGATACAAATAAGAATTAGATCTCTAACTCTTTCTGAATCTAAGTGGGTGAATTGAGAAAAATCTACAGTTACAAAATGCCACCCAACAAGAAAAGACTTCTAAAAGCAAGAGAGCTTGGAAGTCGAGGAGTAGCAGCTCTGTTTCTCTTTTCAGTAGGAAGCTTGTGGTGACTCTTGTTGCTTGCAATTTCAGATTGGAGTTCAGTGTAGCTGGTTGGTTGCTTTTGATTCAAACTTTAGCTTCTATATATAAGCTTCAGAGACTTGATCTTCCTATTTGAAACTATCCGTTAGAAACTAGCCATTTGAAAGATAGCCATTGATCCTTGGATGTTGACACTTTGAGACTTCTGTTATAACCATCAGTCCTTCAGTTCTTAGAGTCCCAACATCTTCAGGCTATGTAGGTATCTTCATGGCTTGATAGACAGCTTCATTAATGTTATGTAAACTCCATGCTCAAGACTGAAAGCTAAGCAAGCTTTAATAATGTTCTGCAAGCCTGGGAGGACAAGAAAGACATAGATACCTCCATACTTTCGGAGGTAGGTGAGATAAAAATATATAAAGCATGAAGGAGTTTAGACAGACAGAAGTTCAGAGCATTTAAATATAGGAGACCACAATATATAATTATTTCAAATCTTAACAAAGATTTTCATATGTGGTTATTTTGAGTATAAATTTTTTTTTTCTGCCTAACAGAATATTAAATGGTGATAGCAAGAAGAACATCATCTGTAAGACATATAAGTGTCATTCATTTTGTAAAGGATCCCATAGGAGTAATGAAAGCCAATGAAATAACCAAGATTATGATTTCATGGATTCTGTGGAATGACAAATTACACAAATATTATTTTAAGTATAAGTACATAGAAGTTGATATATGATACTTCGACTTATAAGGAGTCGGAGTCAAAAGACAATAGATCTTTGACTATATAGAAGTCGCAATGAGACATTGATTGATAATAGACTTCGACTTTTTGAGAATTGGAGTGATATAAGTTTCTTCATCAATCGATGTCATACTTCGACTTTCAAGTAGTCGGAGTGAAGTCCTTCAACTGTATGGAAGTCGCAATGAGATATTGGACTTTGACTTATGGGGAGTCGGAGTAGAATCACACATCAACTTTTGGAAGTTGGAGTAAGATATAATCAACAAGACTTCGACTTTTTAAGAGTCGGAGTAAAGTCTGACTTCGACTATTAAAGAGTCGGAGTAAGGTTTAGTTGATAGGCAATCGGTATAGGACTTCGACTTTTAGAGAGTCCAAGCCAAACTTCGACTTTTCCAAAGTCGGGGTGCTATCCATTTATTCATCAATTGATACAATACTTCGACTTTTCTAAAGTCGGAGTCTAGAGTCAGAGTCAGTATGATTTACAGTTTAGGCTGTGGACTTAGAGAAATTTTGTGTGACAGTGTTGATACTTAGATTTTGTGTGTGCATAAATTTTGGCTAAGAACAGTATTTATATGAGAGCCTTTGTATTGTCATATTCATTTTCATAAATTGTGGTATAAATCAATAAATTGATTAGAAGATATTAAAAAGTTTTGTCATAGCAAAACATTATGATTAAATGTTTAGCAATATTTTTAAGGATAGTTGCTCAACAGAGGGATGTTGCCCAGATAGCAAGCCCAGGGGGGGTGAATGGATTGCTGAAAATTCTTTTTACAATAATTCCTATAAATAAACACACTTGACAGACAACACTAAGATCGATAGTTAGAGTTAGTGTTAATCAAAACAAGAGAACAATCACATAGACAACATGAAATTTTATCCTAGCTCGGATCTCCTATCCCAAGGAGTCCTATGTCCAGTCCCCAAGCAACCACTTGGGATCCCACTAAACAAGGTACAGTCCCCCTTAAGGGCACTTACACATCCAGCAGTAGTTGGCCTTCTCTTCTCTACCAGAAGAGGGATTGCTCCACCTGATGCAACAAGTCTTCTCTTCACACCCGAAGAGGAATACTCAAAGAAAAATGAGTTGAAAGAGAAAGGCCCCAAGACCAAGCTTATAATCACTGCTTGATCTGAGGCGAAGTCTGAGAGACACAAGATTATCACAAATGGACTCTCTCAGATCTACGCAAGCTCTCAAAGGCAATGCAATATTCTATGGAGAGCTAAGAGCTACAAAAAGTTGGAATGGACAAGCTGGCTCTTGTTGTTCTTTAGGTGACTAAGATGTTCAAGCTTCTCAAAAGTTGTTCCTAAAAGAGTGTGTCTTGTGCTTGTAGTCACCAGTCTTCTTTTATATTCTTTGAAATAAAATGACCGTTGAAGTATCCGTTGTCTCATATCTTCCTGCACGTTGGAGTATCTGGTCCGAAGTATGGAGCAGGTGAGCTTGCAGCCATTAATGCCCAGATTGACACATACACTCATGTGGAAAGATTGTCTGAATCTTCTATCCTCTTGTCAGGTTTAACAAGTCCATCTTTGCAACATGTGTTTCTACTACCGAAACCTTGCACACAATAAATGATGACACCTAGACAACTTATCTTTGTCTAAACTGTCAGCCAACATTAGCAGTCGTGCTGTATGACGATACATAAGAAGGGAAATGCCATTCTGTCATAGGCAAGATAGGTAAAAGATATATCGTGCAGAGGTTTGTACTATCACAATAAATGTTTGAGATCATGGATACAACATGCTTTCGTGGGAAAATTTGAAATCCACAAAGATGTGAAATGTATTTGAGTATCATGTGGAATGAAACTAAAGAACGTTTAAAAATGATTTTAACGAGAATGTTTGACAACTGTCTTAAATGTAATCATTAATAGAGGGTTGATGTATTTAGATAGGCTGTACCCAGAGAGAGTCGATGTTGATATTAAATCAATGATATAATCATAAGTCAAGTGAGAATGTAATCCATATTGAAATCAAGTTGATGTGAGCATAATCCATGTATTAATGAAATCAATGTTCTGTACAAAGTCGTTGTTTAACTGGAGTCAATGTGCTGATGAAATCATTGTTTGAAACGAAGTTGATACAAACATGAAGTCGTTGTTTCATATGAAGTCATTGTTCTACTGAAATCGTTGTTTAAGTGAAGTCGTTGTAGAGATGAAATCATTGTTTCATATGAAGTCGATGTTTGAGTGAAGTCGTTGTAGACATGAAGTCGTTGTTCTACCGAAATTGATGTTTAAGTAAAACGAAGTCGATGAAGCAATCAAATCGTTGTTTAAGTGAGACGAAATCGTTGTAGCAATCAAGTCGTTGTTTAAGTGAGACGAAATCGTTGTAGCAATGAAATCGATGTTGAAGCTATGAAGTCGTTGTAGCAACCAAGTCGATGTTTAAGTGAAATGAAATCGATGTTTCTATGAAGTCGTTGTAGCGACAAAGTCGATATTTAAGTAAGACGAAATCGATGTAGAATCGAAATCGATGTTCTAGCTATGAAGCCATTGTAAGACCGAAATTGTTCTTTTACTTAAGAATCGATGTGTACTCAGAAAGTTGTTATTTAATTGAAATCGATGTAGGGATGAAATCGATGTTCTTCTAAAGAAATCATTGTTCTATCAAAGAAGTCGATGTGTACTTAGACAAAACATATGTATTGAACTTCAGATAGCAGTATGTGTAGACAACTTACAAATATTACTTGAATTACTGCCTGTGGATAAACTTCAGAAAATATTGTTAGAAAGTACTTTTCAAGGTTTTGTTAATCACCAAAAATACATATAATTAATAATAAATTACTTGGATATGGATTGATCATCAATCTCTCCCTTTTTGGTGATGACAAAACATAGAGAGTTGCATGTATATAAAAGATTGAAATTAATTTGCGAAAAAATTTTAAGGTATGTATTTCAGAATAATTTCTCCCCCTTTTTATCATTGAGCAAAAAGAATTAGATAGAGCAAAAGATAAAATGGGAGATTGACAAAGATAAATGGAGCCAAGAAATGGAATTCACTCATTAAGGGGGTAGGCATGTAGAAGGCAGGAGACAATCTAGAAGCATGGCGAGTTATGAGCTGCCAATCTTGAACTTCTTGCTTTTCAAAAAGATTTCTAAAAACACCCCAACTAATATTATAAGATGGCCCCATCCCTGGACTAAGTCTCTTGATGTGGAGTAGTCTCTGTTCTTAATGAAAGAAGTATACTCCTGATTGCTAAGGGATGACTTGTAGGGTCCAGCAGTTCCAAAGCTGGCATGCTGAAGAAATTTATCAATAGAAAGAGGGTAGTGGAGCTTGTGAGCAAGCAAATCTTTCTTCAAGGCTATAAAGATCTTATACCTCTCAATCCAGGTAGAATATGGATCTGAAACCAAATTTAAGGAGTTGAGGTCCATGAATTTTTCTGGAGTGAGAATCAACTGATTTGACTTGTGCAGGGAGGAGTTTAGGTTCTCCAGTTGAAGTGCACCTCAGGATAGGCTTTACACCAGTCAGCGTTGACAATCTCTCTCAGCTCTGAGAGTAGTGGAGCTAAGACTGATGACTTGATGAAGCCTCTCTGATATTCCTTGAAGAGGAATCTATGGAATGCAAGAGGAGCTCCCTGCTGAACAAAGATCCTGGCCATAACTCTTGCAAATCTCTCGAAAATGATAGGACCCACCTCAGATTCCATAAGGAGAAAGTGAAGCTTGGGGAGAAAAGCAATCTCAGGCATCCTTAGAGTAGCAAAGTCAACTTGAAGAGGGGTGTTGACTGGATTCTCTGTACGGAGCTGAGCAATTGGCTACCCTGAACTGGCCAAGCTGAACTTCTGGAAGGCGGTTGACAAAGCAGTAGTCTTGGTACATTTGGAAGTGCCTGATGAATTTGATCTCCTTCTAAATGAAGGGACCCCAAGAGTCTCTATGCTGGCAGACAAACCACTCAGACAAGGTGAGAGGGTGATCTTTGGGTGGAAAGATGTTGGACCTGGTGTAGACGCGAGATTTGGCCCATCCCCGCATGGTTCCATGGCCCAATATGGCCCGTTTGACCATTTGTTGACTTCCTCGGATCCCATGTAGACGGCAGCATCGACTGCTGCTGACTTCATGTTGGCGGAAATCCCCTGGACGTTGACTTTGGTTGGCGTTCACATATGTTGACGCCTACATGGGGTTGGCGGCATCATCATTTGACGTCAACCTGGTTTTACCTGGTCTGCGCAACTGCCTGAGATTCCAGCCCACTTGCGCCATTCTCTCGGCCATGCAATGCATATAGTCGTTCTCAATGGGTATATGGGCCACCTTGGCACCCCATTGACCCAGTAAAAATCCTACTTGGCCTCCCCTCATTGGTTGGAGCATAAGCACATGGATTGCCAAGTGTGCAAGTGTGTTTCTTCACACTTGAGCATCCAAGGCTCTGAAGCTCCGACCCCACTGCCTATTTATGTCCCCCCTTGGCCTTCTAAGTGAGGGGGGAGAGGTTGGACGTCCATACTTTGTCACTTGGAGAGAAGAGAGAGAAAAGTGCACCCTATCTCCATCATCCTTCTTCCTCTTCCTCTCATCATTTGGGACGTCTAGGAGGCTTGATCCCGAGTTGGAGGAGCCCAGTAAGGAGTCAACAACGCCAACAAGGAGGATCATCTCCCTTCTTCTCCTCCTCTTCTCTTTTTCTCTCCTTAGTCTTTACATGCTTCACACATTCACATACACACCCTAGGCACGTAGGGCACCTTCCTACACACCTAAAAAGGGGTTTCCCACCAAAAAACAGAGGGAAGAAGGTGGTCATAACACTTGGCCACCCCTCTTCTCAAGCCCGTAACCGGTACGTGACTCTCCTTTTGGGCCTTTTCCTTTCGTTTTGAACATTCACTACATTCCTTAGAGTCTAATAGAGTCTTTCTTTTGTGGCAGGAATACTTGGACAAGACTGTGGAGCTCTCGTTCTTTAGCCGGCCGAAGAAGGAGAAGTTGGAGTCCCACAATCCACCGCTACTCGAGGCTACTGCACCAACGCGATCACAACACCTCCTTGGGCACAGGTAAGGCCCTGACGATCGCAACATCTCCCTTTCCTTTGTGGTTTTCTTTGTTTTCTCCTCAGTCAACTCAGTCAACCGTGGAGTCAACGAGGTCAACCAACAATCCTTCATCGCCAACGAGGGAGCGGCGACGTTCGTGAACGACTGGAGGATCCCACAGTCACTGGGAGTGCGGCGAACGACTCGTCTACAGGCAACCTCAAATTTTTTAGAGTGTTTTGTTGGCCTTGGCCCACTGATCCTTAGCCTTGGACTCAGCAGTAGATAAGATTTTGGCTTTTTGGAAGAGCAGAAATAGGAAGAATTATATTTAATGTTCAGAAAGATTAAGATAAGGGAGACCAAAAGTAGCTGCAAAAGTGCACTTTTGGAGATATTTGATGATCATTCCATCCCCATATATAATTTTATTTATTTTATATAATTTTGGTGATTAAAAAACCTTAACAAATATTTTCTAATAATCTTTTCTGAAGTTCATCCACAGGAAATAATGCAAGCAAAATCTGTAAGTTATTCTCACACTGTTAGTTAAAGTTCAGAGCATGCATTTCCTCTAAGTACACATTGATTTTCTTGATAGAACATCGATTTCATAAGTGAAATAATGATTTCGGTCTCACATGATTTCATAGTAAAATAATGATTTCGATCTCACATTGATTTCATAAGTGAAATAACAATTTTAGTCTCACATCAATTTCATAAGTGAGACAACGATTTGGTCGCTGTAACGATTCGATAAGTGAAACAACGATTTGGTCACTGTAACAATTCAATAAGTGAAACAACGATTGGTCGCTGTAACGATTCGATAAGTGAAACAACGATTTGATCGCTGTAACGATTCAATAAGTGAAATAACGATTTGGTCGTTGTAACGATTCAATAAAAAAACAACGATTTGGTCGCTGTAACGATTTGATAAGTGAAACAACGATTTGGTCGCTGTAACGATTTGGTAAGTTAAACACGATTTGATCACTATAACGATTTGTTACCACTTCAAACAACAATTTGCTCTTACTTGAACAACGATTTGCTCAAACAACGATTTGCTCTTACTTAAACAAAGATTTGCTCAAACAACGATTTGCTCTTACTTGAACAACGATTTGCCTTAGTTAAATAATGATTTGCTTGGTCAATGATTTCATTATTATTATCTTCTCAAATATTCCTAATAATGTCCATACTATTCAAAATATTTTTCAAAACTCTGTGGAGTTCAAGTCTTCCCGCGCATACAAAGATTTTGATCATTTCACACGAAATCCTCTTGCTTATTTGATATATCGCATAGAGTCTTGATTTATGTGATGACAGGATATCCTTTCTAGTTTAAGCTTATCATTACTGCACGACTACCAGTGTTGACTGACAACGTAGACAAAAAGTTTGTATAGGTATTTGTGTTTAATGCATGTAGGCCTTTTGTAGTAAAGCATGTAAAGTATGGATTCGTTAAAGGATAAAAGATTTAGAAAATCTTTCCTGAAGATGCAAAGACCAATCCAAACGCTTATAGTTGCAAGCTCACCTCTGCATGCCTACGACCAGTCTCTCTAACGAACATAAAGCTGTGAGACAACGGGCTTCTGAACGGCTACTTCAACGGTCAAAATATGTTGCAGAAGATAAATAGAAGACTGATGACTCCATGAAGAAAATTTTTTCAAGAGATAGAGCTTCTCATTCAACTGAAAGACAACTTGCAAGCATCAGTTAGAAGAGCTTTTTCACTTCCCTCCACCATTCATTTTTAGCTCTCAACTTTTCTTGCTTAGTCTTTGCAGAGCAACTGTTGTTCTGAGAGATTTTCGTATTGAAAATTTATCTCTCTCAAACATTGTCTCAGATCAAGCAAACTCTTATAAGCTTGGTCTAAGGGCCTTTAGCCTTTTACACAATTCTCTATGTGTTCCTCTTCGGTTGTGAAGAGAAGACCTGTTGGAAACATGTGGTTGTTATTCCCTTCGTTGAGGAAGGAAGACCTGCGTATCAGGTGGTTCTTTGTACCTCTTCGGGGTTAGAAGAGAAGGCTAGCTGCGGATGGATGTGTAAGGGTCCTTAAGGGGGACATTACCCTTGGTTAGTGAAATCCCAAGTTGTTGCTTGGGGACTGGACGTAGGACTCCTTGGGATAGGAGGTCCGAACCAGGATAAAATTCTCTTGTGTTGTGTGTTTGATTGTTTATCTTTATTCTCACTAACACTAACTATCAATCTTAGTATTTTTCTGTTAAGTGTTTTTATTGATAGTTTTAATTTATAAAGAGAGTTTATCAATCCATTCACCCCCCTCTGAGCTTGCTATTTGGGCAACAAGTGGTATCAGAGCCAAGTCTCTTCAAGAAAGAAGATCTCATGGCCTGAAGAGCAAAGATAAATGGCAGCTCAATGGTATGCAGAAGGTCAGTCTGTCAACAGACCCCCTCTATTTGATGGTGAAGATTACAACTACTGGAAGACTAGAATGGAATTCTTTCGTCAAGGTCTCGATTTCCAACTTTGGTCTATCATAGAAGAAGGAGACCTGGTAGTTCTCAACAACAAAGAAAACTGGACAGAATAAGACAAAAAGAAAATATCCCTTAACAGCAAAGCCAAAAGCATACTATGTTGTGCACTAAGTAAGAAAGAGTTCAACAGGATCTCAGGGTGCAAGTCAGCAATGGAAATGTGGAAAAACTCAGGATTACATATGAAGTGGACAAAGTAAGAGAAACAAGAATAGACATCCTGGTAGCTCAATATGAAAGATTCCAAATGCAATCAGGAGAATCCATCACACAAATGTATAGCAGATTCACAGATATCACCAATGGTTTGGCTAGGCTTGGAAAGACCTATGTCATGGGAGATATGGTAAGAAAGATATTGAGATCCCTACTAGTCTCTTGGACTCCGAAGGTGACAACCATAGAAGAAGCCAATGATGTAAGAAAAATGTCACTTGAGAAGCTCATTGGGTCACTAATGGCCCATGAGATAACATGGAAAGGCTTGGAGAATCCTCCAGCAAGAATAAGCATAGCAACGCTCTCAAAATTGCAGAAGACATATCTAATGAGGAATCAGATGGTGATAAAAGCAATGGAAGCAGCGAAGATGAAGAAGCCTTTCTCTCTAGAAGATTGCAGCATATTCTAGCAAAGAAAAAGTACCAGTCTGGAAGAAGATTTTTCAAGAAAGGAAAAGACCTCAAAAGATCAGAAGGAAAAGAGGTCAAGAAGCCAGAACCAATATGTTATGAATGCAAGAAGCCTGGACACATCAAGGCTGAGTGTCCAAAACTGAAGAAGACGGAGTTTAAGAAGAAGGACAACTCGAAGAAATTCAAAAGATACAAGAAGAAAGACATGGCAGCTGCATGGAACAACGAGAGTGACTCAGACAGTGAGTCAAGCTCCAGCGATGAAGAAGAAGAAGCCAATCTGGCTTTCATGGCAAACATCGATGAAAAGGTAACCTCTGACTCATCTTTTACTTCTTGTAATGAATCTGATTCAGATAGTTTAGAAGATGCTTTCAACGAATTATACAGCAAATATAAGGAAGTATGCAAGCTATTAAAAACCACCAAGAAAAATCATGCATGCTTAGAGATCACCAACTCATACTTAAAATCTAAAACTGAGCAGTTAGAAAAATAAATTTATGAATTAAAAAGAAGAAATGAACTATTATGTGAATATTTAAAAGTTAAAAACTAACAGATAACTAACCTAGAAAACCAGAACCATATTAAACTTAAAAAGGAAGTTGACACACTATCAAAAGACAATGAATATCTAACTAATACAATTGAAAAATTCACAAATGGTAAATCATCTTTAATATTAAAAGGAGCAAGAAGATCTGGTAAGGAAAAGCATGGTTTAGGATATTTCCGCCTAACAATGAAGAAACAATCATTCATCCTAAAATATACCTAACTCCAAAATTTGTAGCTAAACAAAATATTGAATATAAATCTAACATTAAATACAGACCAATTAAAACAGTAAATAATATATCATGCTGTAGTCATTGCAACATGCTAGGACACACTAAAATAACTTGTACAACTAAACACTTAAAGTGGATCCCTAAAAGACAAAATGAGGAAACTAACCTGCAAGTACCCAAAAGAACTTGAGTACCTAAATCTTAGTGTTTTAATTGCAGGGAAGCCTTAGAGCATCAAAGTGGTACTTAGACAGCGGTGCTCAAGGCACATGACTGGCAACAGGAAATTGTTCTCACATATTAAAGATGAAGAAGGCACAATAACTTATGGTGACAATGGAAAAGGATCAGTGATAGGTTGTGGACCGATTGAAAGTCAAGGCAAAACTCTTATGGAAGATGTATTATGCATCAAAGGACTCAAGCACAATCTCATAAGCATCAGCCAGCTGTGTGACAAGGGTCACCAAATCAAATTTCAGGAGTCTAAGTGCCTTATTATTAGGGCTGTAAACGGGTCGGTTTCGGAACCGGAAACACAGATTCCGATACCGATTCCGATAACCGAAATATGGTTCCGATTCCGATTCCGATAAGAATAGTTAATTCCGATTCCGTTCCGATTCCGATAACATTACCGAAACCGAAATTTCGATAAAGTAAGATGTTTACCATAATTTTACCTTGAGTTTATGATAATTTATCGGAATAACCGATACCGATACCGATTCCGATTATTTTTTCGATTCCGATTCCGATAACTTATCAGAATATCCGATACCGATTCTGATAAGCTATCGGTATCATTTTCCGATTCCGAAACCGATAATTTTTATCGGTATCGGGTCGGAATATCGGATTATCGGGTTCCGTTTACACCCCTACTTATTATGAAAGATGATGTGACTGTGTTTGAAGCCTGTAGAGAAAAGAATTTGTATGTGTTGCATCTAGAGGAATTGAAGGAACAAGATGTCTGTCTAGCAGCAAACAAAGATCAGAATGCTGAACTATGGCACAAAAGATTGGGTCACTGCAGCTTAGATGGAATAAGGAAGCTAATTAAACATGATTTAGTGGAAGGTCTGCCTAAGATAAGCTCAAGAACAGAAGGTATTTGTGAACCATGTGCAAAAGGAAAGCATGCTAAATCCTCCTTCAAGTCAAAGACATTAGTAACTACTTCCAAATCGCTAGAATTGCTACATATGGATTTGTTTGGACCAATGAGAACCACTAGCCTAGGAGGAAAGAATTTTGGATTTGTAATAGTTGATGATTATTCAAGATTTACATGGGTATCATTTTTGGAACATAAAGATGACACATTCAACAGTTTTGTAAAGTTCAGTAAGTTAGTTCAGAAGGACAAGAAGTTCAGCATAATAAGCATTCGTTCAGATCATAGAGGAGAATTCCAAAATGATAAGTTTGCAGAATTTTGTGATGATGAAGGAATAGAACATAACTTCTCAGCACCAAGAACACCCCAGCAGAATGGAGTAGCTGAGAGGAAGAATAGAACATTGTTGGACATGGCCCGAACAATGCTATCAGAATATAACCTTCCAAGATATTTCTGGGCTGAAGCTATCAACACAACTTGTTACATTATAAATAGAGGTTACTAGTTATATGCGGTAAATGTTTCTCTCTCTAGAATCCTAGAGAGAGAAGCTCTGGGGTTTTGGCTTCTCCGCCTGGTTCTCTCCTGCTCGCCGCCGGCCCTGGGGGCTGGCGGGGGCGCTGTCATATCCTACCATGGCTGATTCGGATGAGGGGCATGGAAGCAATGATCCTCCAGCGCGGATGTCTTATGCTCAGATCATCTATGCTACAAAACCGTCTCCATCCATAAGCATTGGAATCAAACCTCCAAGCTTCACTGACTCCGGAGAACCTGCTGTTTTCTTCTCGTGTGAAGAGGTTAGTAAGTCTATCCAAACTTTTAAACTGGCCTTGATAGTCCGGTGTGCCTATGGGAGATGTTCCATACCAGAATTTAAAGCAGTCCTTTCTCAACAGTTGGTTCTTAAGGGAGACTTCATAGTAAGTGTTCTTAACCACCGCCACTTGTTGCTGTGCTTTGAAGAGGAGGATGATTATTTGAAGGTCATCATGCGTAGAAGTCTATATCTTAAAGGTCTGCTATACAGATTCTTCAAGTGGGATCCGCAGTTTGACTTCAATTCGGATCCGACTGTTATACCCATTTGGATTGGCCTGCCTATGCTCCCTGTGAATTACTACTATGAAGATTTCTTGAAGTCTATTGCAGGTAATCTTGGTCATGTTTTGCGAATCTATGAACCTACCATGGCTCTCACTCAAACCAGTGAAGCTTTTGTTTGTATTGAGGTTGATATTACTAAACACAGACCGGACAGGATTTGGATCGGATGTGGTTCAGATGGATTCTGGCAGAAAATTAAGTATTATGGTATCCCTGCAGTTTGCTCCTTTTGTCATAAGTTGGGTCATGTTGTTACTGATTGTCACAGGAAACTAAAGCAGTTAGATCCGAAAAAGACCATTCAAAGTGATGTTCCTCAGCCTGATCAAGTTGAGATGAATCCGTTCATGCCAATACCGATGAAGAAAACCTGGCGCCAAAAAGATTCTCTTAAGGACTCTATTCCTTCACCGCATGCTAACATGTTTATTGTTCTTCAGGAGGAAAAGGAATCGGAAGGTGATACTACGACCTTAGAACCTGTTCGTATTCCAATGCAGGAGTCGGGAGGTGAGTTGCTTAAAAATAAAGTTCACTCGGATAACATGCATGGTTTGCATGGTGATTTTATGTTGCATGAGGATGGGTGTAATACTGGGGAGGTCACTGGTGTGGGTACTCCTAATGCTGAAGAGTGCAATACCGATATGGAAGCTCCTGTCAAAGTCACCAGGCCTCCGGCTCAAACCCAGCTTGACAGGGTGATTTCTTCCCCTTCTCCGACGATGGTGACTGAGGATGATGGGGAAATCTTGGAGGATTCTCGTGTTGCTTCTGTAGAACTCTTTCCTAAACCTCCTGATGTCCAGCTTCAGAAAGTTTCTTTAATGGCAGCCAGGGAAAATATTTTCATGCCCTCATATAATCCCATGGAGGATCTGATATCTCACAGGAAGGGAAGCGCTAGGACCCGGGCGCAAGCTAAGGCTGCGGAGGTTAAGACAGGATATGGTTCCTCATGAATAGTCAGATCTTATATTGGAATATTAGGGGCGTTTCTAACAATGCCTCTAGGAGATCTCTTCGCAGGATCATCAAGGATAACAATTTTTTATTTAGTTGCTATAGCAGAGCCCATGCTCCCCTATAGTCATGTTGCTCCCTTAAGTACATACCTTAACATGCAGTACTGTGCTGGTAATGATGGCGAGGAGTCTAAGATATGGGTTCTCTGGCGCAATCTCACCATGCAGGTTTTATTCTCCTCAGATCAACAAATTACCCTATCTGTCCTCAAAGATGGGCAAGCAGTCATGATAGTTTCCTTTGTGTATGCAAGCTGTACCTCCATTTACCGAAGAAGTCTTTTTGATGAACTGATCAGTTTTTCTGATAATGTGGCTGTCCCATGGATTATCGGGGGGGGGGGGGGGGGGCTTCAACTGTGTTTCTAATCCACATGAGAAGATTGGAAGCCGCCTTAGTAACATGCAATCTATGGTGGACTTTAACGCCTTTATGCATGCGTCTTCCTTAACTGATGTTAGGTTTGTCGGATCGCAGTTTACTTGGTCAAATAACCGCACTGGGCAGGCATCCATCAAGGCCAGGCTTGATCGTTTCCTTATTAACAATGAATTTGGTGATAACTTTCCAGGGACCAGTGTGAGGCACCTTATTAGGCGTACCTCTGATCATTCTCCTCTTCTGATTTACTTTGAAGATGAAGCTCACGTCCCGGCTAGGTTTGTTTTTCAGGCCATGTGGACTACTCATAGTTCCTTTCTTGATACTGTTAATAAGGTGTGGAATGAGAGCAATACTTGCCACCCCAACCCTTTCACTACTCTTTCATCTAAGCTCAAGGCTGTCAAGCAGGCCCTGCGCGCCTGGAACAAACATGTGTTTGGTAACATTGATAGTAACGTTGCTTCCATGGAGAATGAGTTAAGGATCAAACAGGACCAGTTTGATAGTAATTCAACCCCTGCAAACCGTTCTCTCCTGGGAGAGGCCACTGCTCATTATAAGAAAGCTCTGCACTGCATGAACACCTTCTGGGCCTAAAAGGCACGTATGGACTGGATGGATAAGGGGAATAGGAACTCTGCTTTCTATCAGGCTGTTGTCAAAGGTAAAAGAAGACGCAATAAAATTCAGAGAATCCAAATTGATGGAACCTGGTTAGAGGATCAGCAGGCCATCCGGCAAGAAGCTGCTCGGTTCTTTGGCAATCTCCTGCAGACTACTCCTCACTCGGTTGATCACGCCCTCCTGGATGTCATCCCATCTTTGATCACAGATGATCAGAACACTATCCTCTGCGCTACCCCTTTCGTGGAGGAGGTGAAAAACGCTGTTTGGAGCATGAATGGGAACATCTCCCCTGGCCCTGATGGATTCATTGGTATGTTCTTCACTTCCTGCTGGGAGATTGTTCAGTCTGATGTCTTTGCTGCTGTCACTGGTTTTTTCCAAGGCTACTCTTTCCCGAGGAGTGTTACTTCTACCCTTATTGCTCTTATTCCTAAAAAGGCCCATCCAGCCTCCTTCAATGATTTCCGGCTAATAAGTTTGTGTAACTTCTGTTATAAAATTGTTTCTAGGATCTTATGTGACAGACTGGTTCCTATTCTGCCTGGTATCATTTCTGAAGAGCAGGGTGCATTTGTTAAGGGGCGTTTTATCATTGATAATGTGTCGCTAGCCCGTCAGCTTGTGCGGGATGTTAACAGAAAAAGTCGTGGAGGAAATGTCATTTTTAAGTTGGATATCAGAAAGGCTTATGACAGTGTTGAGTGGGACTTTCTATTCGCTGTTCTTAGAAAGTTTGGTTTTGCTTCCAGATTTGTCTCCTATATTGGCATGTTGCTCTCTAATTGTTGGTTCTCTGTCTTGGTCAATGGCTTCCATGCTGGTTATTTTAAATCTTCCAGAGGTCTTCAGCAGGGAGATCCCATTGCTCCTGCTCTTTTTATCATCATGGAAGAGGTGCTTAGTCGAGGTTTGAAAAATATGGTTTCTTCTGGCCTGTTGATCCCTTATGCTGGCCCTAGAGGGTGCCCATCCCCATCACATTTACTTTATGCTGATGACACTCTTATCTTTACCAATGACAGTATTCATAATGTGAAGAATCTCATGCAGTTCCTGAACAATTATTCTCTATCTTCTGGTCAGCAAATTAATGCAAGAAAGAGCTCTTTCATGGTTTCTAATAACACTTCCATGCAAGCTGCTCAAAGAATCACTCACGTCACTGGGTATACTAGACAATCTGGCCCACTAGTTTATCTTGGTGTTCCTCTTAGAGCTGGGAGGGTTCTTACCTCAGATTACAAGCCCCTTATTGAAAGGGTTAATACTACTTTAGGCAGTTGGAAGGCCAAGCTCATTTCTCAAGCTGGGCGGCTTGTTCTTATCAATTCCATCCTCTCGTCTCTCCTTGTTTACTTGGCCGCTGCCTCCTCCCTTCCTAAGAGCATTACTTCTTATTTAGAGAAAGTTTCAGCTGCATTCTTTTGGAATGGCACTGATGGTATCCGTCGTCGGCATTGGATCTCTTGGCAGAAAATCCAATGTCCTAAGGTGGAGGGTGGCCTTGGAATTCGCAACATTCATCATGTGCAGACCTCTCTTGCTGTTAAACAAATGTGGAACATTCGACATGGCAGCTCTCTATGGTCTAAGTATGCGAGAAGGCGCTTTGTTGGAAATAACTATTCTCATATTCCCGATTTGGCCAAAAGCCTGTGTTCGGAAGCCAACTCCATCATCCATGCTCATACTAGATGGATTCATGGTAAGGGTGATAGGATTGATATCATCAAAGACACCTGGTTAGGGGACAGGCCGCTAGCTGCTTTTCTGCATGGCCCTTTTGACAATTCCAACTTTACGCTACGGGAAGTTGTTATGGATGACTCCCACCCATTGAGATCTGTTATTCCTTCTCATATTTTAAATGGTTTATCCCTTACCAATGATGAAGACAAATGCATTTGGGATGTCTCCTCTACTGGTGATTTTTCTACAAAATCTGCTTACAATCTGCTCAGACATAATGCTCCTCGCCGGCCTGTTATAATGAAGATTTGGCATAGCTCCTTTAACCCAAGGGCCGTTTTGTTCTGTTGGAAAATTCTTAATAGGGCTGTTCTGGTGGATGGCAGAATCTCTGAAAGTGGTATCCCTATGGTCTCTAAATGCTCTTGTTGTTCCTCTCCTCAGTGCGAAGATCTCAATCATATTTTCATCGACAGTGAAATTGCTGTTGTTATGTGAAATTGGTTAATTCATCTGGTTAGTAACAAAGTTCATCTCCATCCTCACATAACTACCAGAATTTGGAATTTCATTCAGCACTCGGATGTCCTTTCCCCAGCTAGTTTCATCTCTACATATTGTCTGATCCTCATGCTTTGGGAGCTTTGGAAGGGAAGATGCTCAATCAGATTTGAGAATAAAAGGACTCGGCCTATTGATATCATCAGAAACATTAAAACTAACATTGGTGTTGCACTTCATAAGATGAGTTTTAAGTTTGTTCCTTCGGTGGCTGAAGAGGGAATTCTCAATTCTTATGGTTTTTCCTATCACCTCTCCCCTAAACAGGTGAAGTTGGTTCATTGGATCCCCCCCCCATTGCAGGCTTTTGTTTAATGTGGATGGAGCATCAAAAGGTAATCCTGGTTTTTTTGGTGGAGGTGGGTGTATTCGGGATAGGTATGGCAAGGTTCTTGCTGCTTTTTGTTGCTATTATGGTGAGGGTGACAGTGCTATTGTAGAAACAAGGGCATTATGTGATGGTCTTCGCCTTGCTCACTTCCTGGGAGCTCATATCTCTGCTGTCTATTTTGATTCCTCCACCCTGGTCTCCTCCTTGCAGCAGAATGTTTGTCCTAACTGGCGTATCCAGCATTGGTGGCGATCTGCCAGAGATCTGCTTCACGAGGAACAATCTATAATCTCTCATATTTATAGAGAGATCAATCAAGTAGCGGACATGCTAGCCAATCAAGCTGTTATCTCTATGTGCAATGTGGTCTTTTGGGGCGATGAAAACCTACCTTTCACTTGTAAGGGGCCTCTGTGTATTGATAGAACATGTTTGATGAGTGTTAGGCCGGTTTCTTGAGGGCGTGGCTCTCATTTTTGTACCTTTTTAATTTATATATAATACTTAGGCCCAGAGCTTTTCAGCTGGTGGAGTGGGTCCATTCTCCCCTGCTGGGGGAGGGTGCACTCTCCTAGCTTGATCTCTGAGGACCTGTTTCACCTTAAAAAAAATAGAGTGATGATCAGACCAATTCTGAAGAAGACCAAATATGAATTATACAAGGGAAGGAAGCCCAAGATCAGTCACTTATGAACATTTAGATGTCCATGCTTTATACACAACAATGGCAAGAGAGACATAGGTAAGTTAGATTCCAAATCTAATGAAGGAATCTTCATGGGTATGCCTCTAAACCCAAAGGCTATAGAGTTTTTAATAGACATAGTTTATTAATTGAACAAACTGTTCATGTTATTTTTGATGAGTCTAACCCTTCCTTGAGAAAGGAAGTAGATAGTGATAATGAAAATGCATAAAATCTATCCAAGAAACTGAAAGATACATCTATCAAGGATAATGAAGATCCACCCTTGGAATAACTACAACAAAAAGAAATTATTCATGATGATCTTCCAAAGGAATGGAGATACAAGAAGGATGTCACGCCCCTCCAATTTAGCAGCGGAATAAATCGGAGGGAGACGCGAACAACGGATATGGTAACGATAATTGCGCATACTTCCGCAAACATCAGAGAATCTAATGAACAATAATTGGAATTAACTCTTCATTTCATTGAAATTCCGCTAAAACTATTACAACAACTAATTCGGAGCCAATACATAGGGCTCAATGACATCATTACATCAAAAAGAAATCTAAAGCAATACTACTAGACTCCAATCGTGCTAGGGTAACTTCGTCATTTGACTCCAGGTCACTCATCTCTCTGGTCCCGTCCCATTGGTACGTATAACGTCATTGTTCGACTTACCTGAGACACAATAACAAATAACGAAGGGTGAGCGATAACGCCTAGTAGGACTTAAATCTCAATAGTCAAGCAGGCTTTAAGTAATTAATGCATTAAATGGCAGAGTAACTAATGATAGAGAGAGTCATGTAAAGTCGAGAAAGTAATAACACAGGTAACCTGGTTCAAGTAGCAGACGAATCAAGTATAGCATGATGATTAAAGTCAAGTCACGATAGCAAATGATAACAACAATAGCAAGTAACGACATTGTCAAGAAATAGCAAGCGACACATATAGGAAGAAGAGAGATAGTAAATGGTCATGTAAAGAGTAAATTGTACTTTGATTGATTCTCATCAATCGAAATAGTATAGCACTTTTGATTAACTTTCGTTAATCGAAATAGTAATGGCACTTTGGTTATCCATAGATAGCCGAGAGAGAATATAGCACTTTTGTCGTCAAGAGACAACGAGAGAGTATAGCACTTTGATTGCGATCAAGTCGCGATAGCACGCAATAACTCAAGATAGAAAGTATCAAGTAGAGCAAGTAGAGAGTACGACAGTAGTTGCTCAATGACAGTTCAATAATAGTCAGTGATAGCACATTAATCACACAGTATGTCTGAACTCCTCAGACTAACATTAACAGTGTAACAGTCAGATGTCTAGCTAATTTAGAACAGTCAGTCAGAACCGGTGCAATGCACAACACCGTCTATAGTCCCTGCAGGTATTTTCGGGTGGCTCTTGCCCCTAGGACTAGATTGGAGCCCCTCGGACACTCTTCGTGCCCTGAACAGTACGCATTCAAGTCAGTAGAGTCACAAGACCCATTTTAGCACTAGACAGTCATGAACAGTTCAAAACAGTGGAAGCCACAACAACTCAAAGGTTCCAAGAGAGTACTAGATGAATAGATGAGATAGTAGTGTGAACATGAATAGACGAGCGAGTAGAATATAGATGAGATCTTATGGTCCTTGCACATGAAACGTCGAGTAACGAGCGATAGTAACAGTTGCTCAACATGCGCATACGGTGTTGGCAGTCAGGTGGAACACAACCCTTCTGCTAGCCTCATTATACACAGGTCCAAAAGTCCGGCGTGACTCAAGATAAGAGAGAGAACAATCTAAGGTTGTACGGATCTCACTGATCCCTAGAGAGTATCATAGGTGTTAGGGTACAACCAGCTCGTCGACCATGTGGGAATCCATGGACAGAGGAGACTTACGGAGGCCTTGAACAAAGACTCACTAGTCCGACAGAAGGAGTATCCAACGGAGAGTTCGTCCAAGTCAAGAGAGTGTGAATATGGAAACAAGTGCTTGACGTTCTAGAGGAATTCTAGAACAGTGGAGCGTCGATAACGGTATTCCCAAAATATCGCGAGTAAACATAGACAAGTTCATTTAAAAATAGGGCAATTAATATATATAATTGAAATAGATCGCTAGATGTATAAGTGACAATTTTTATGCCAAGTTAAGCCATATAGGATGGTTCAAGTGAGTGCAAGTGTAAGAGAAAATCATGGGCATGAAATAATCACGTGGATGACCTTTTAATTTAACTAATTACAAGTCTATGATTAACAATGTTATTTACTGAGTTTAAGACAGTTAACAGGGAAAAGGGTTATTGTAGAAAGTCGGAAATTTCAAAAATAGGGGGTTTCATGCAAAAAGTTGAGATCGCAACGTAACCTTGTAAGGGTCGCGACGGGATCAAGTGTGAACGCGACGGGGGCTTGTAAGGGTTGTGATGGGTAGGTCTGAATAGACAGGCAGATCGCGACAGGTTCTTATGAGGATCGCGACGGGTCGTTCAGTCAGGCGGCCAGAATGCAACAGGGTTCCCTGTCGCGATAAGATCGCGACAGGTACCTGTGTCGCGATGACCCTGAGAACGCAGCCTATCGGGCCGTCGCGTTCTCAGGTTCCGAACCTGAGTTCGAGCGGGAAAAGGACAGAGCCTCGGGTTGCAGGTCAACTTAACATGTTTTGACACTAGTTCCTTCAAAAATTCATAACTAATTGTATAGTCGATGAAAAATCATGAAACAAGTTGCAAATCGATCTAGACATACATGGGTACTTACAGTAATTAGGAATTTGAAAATAGCTAGAGTTTCGACATGCTTTATTCAAGTCAAACATGGAGTACATGACACAGTGAGCAGTTGAGATGAGAGAATTAATTCACGAAGTAGGGTGGATAAAAATTAGGGCTTTCAGGGGCGAAAGATGCCTAACATGCATCAATATCTTCAATAAAAATTTTGAGGCATGAGATAGAGTATTCAAGGAGATATGAATTAAACATGAAGGTTCAGGGTCAAGATGAGTACAGAACTTTAAAAATCAAGAACAAAAGATATGCTCAATGGAAAATTATGAAACTTGATGGTTTTGTTCCTGATGCATGAAACAATTTACAGACAAAATATTAGGATTTTAGCTTGTGAGAATGCCTACCTTTAGTCATTTTCCTCTTCTAGGGCTAGAACTCGAAGAATGGGGTTGAGAGCTTGAAAGGCTCTTCTCCCCACGAAATCTCCTCCTCCTTGGCCTCTCCTCCTGGTCTAGCAATCCCTTGGCACGAGCTAGGGCGGCCATGAGGGTTTTAGGAGGATATTTAAGCTTCTCCTCTTTCTATTTCCTATTTGAACTGTAACTCCTATTAATTCCAAATTTCCTCCTTTCCTAACCTCCTTCCAAGCTTTCCACTTCCTATTTGGGTTAGGATGGGAGCTAAAGTCATGGCTAACCTATTAGGGTAGGTTTAGGAATCCAATTATAACTCAAATTGATTATTTTAATGCTTTAATACCCCTTTTCTATTTATGTAATATTTTAGTTACGAATTTAGGGTATTTTCCTATTATTCCTCTTTTAAAAATCTCTATTTTGACTCAATAAATTCTAGAGGGTCCCTTTAACCAAGCCCATTATTTATTGGAATTTATCTCATGGGATTACCCTTTTTAATTAGGGTATAATAGAGTTACAGATTTTATTATATTTATCTTACTTGATTTATTCATGGACTATGAGAGGTCTATTGGTCCCATTTCGATAATGGGTCATCAATACCCGATGTTGGAGGTCTCTCTGACATGTTCATTTGATTTATGGGCCCGTTATATTTCCGTGTTAATAGTTTTCCGACTTAGTTTTCATATTTGGATAATTAGTCACGTTGTGACGTACGCTTGGCCAATCGGATTTTTCGTTGCACGCATTTCTTCGTGGAACACTTATGAATAATGTCTGGGGTTGATTTATAATTTTTAAGGATTTTTCTGATGTATTCTTGCATATATGATAATGGTACGTATGTTTCTATTACTTTGATTTAAGGAAATTATTATTTCAAATTTTTAAATATTAAATTTTCCGGGTTGCTACATCCTCCTCCACTTAAAAGAATTTGGTCCCCAAATTCATATGATGTGATACGACTACCAATTTATTCTAAATATTTCAATCCATCATCTCCCCCACTTAGGGCTTTGCTATCGCGAAAATAATATGAAATTAAACTAAGGGTTTAGTGATAGTACCTTGTCCACCTTCATTGGCATGATTCTTATCCACAAGGGCTTGTAATCATCCTTGGCGTGGAGTTTGGTTCTTCTTTATTGGACAATTGATGACTCGATGTTGTTGACTTCCACATCGCAAGCATCTGTCCAATTTCTTTCAACAGTTATCAATCTGATGCCCTGGCTTTTTACAAAATTTACAAAATTCCTTCCGCTTCACTTCCCTTTTCATTATATGCTATCTGTGGTATTTCTTCCTTTATTATCATTGGGATGAGTAGTACATTCCCTTTTCAACACCTTTTCTTATGGATCTTTTCAAGGAGTTCCATGGTGTCCTCGACTAATTGAGCTCTTAATGCCATGACTGAATATACTTCAATGTCTAGTGGAGCCAATTTTTCCTAGAACACAGGTCTCAACCCTTCTAGGAATCTCTTCACCTTCATCTTCTCTGTACTCACCAAATGTGGTGCGTACTGTGCTAGTCTTTCAAATTGCGCTTCATAATCTGTTACCGACATCATTCATTGTTTCAAATTGGCGAATTCATTTTCCTTATCATGACCCGCCAATTTAGCAGTGGAATAAATCGGGGAGGCATGAACAACGAGTATGATAACGTAAATTGCGCATACATTTGCAAATATCAGAGCAACTAATGAATAATAATTGCAATAAACTCTTTATTTTATTGATAATTCATCTAAATTATTACAACCACTAATTCAGATCCAAAATATAGGGCTCAATAACTTTATTACATTTGGAAATGATAACTAAGCAACTAACTAAACTAACTCTAGGGTACTGGGAATAATCCATCGCTATGACTCCAGGTCGCTCATCACTCCAGTCCAATCCCGTTGTTGTGAGTAAGGTCATCACCTGGTTTACCTGAAAACACAATAACAAGTAACGAAGGGTGAGCAATAACGCTCAGTAGGACTTAATATCTCGTGTAAACAAGCATGCTTTAAGTGATTAATGTCTTGTAACACAGGTTAACTAGAGAGAACGATCATGTATAGTCAAGAGAGTAATAGTATAAGATAACAAGTGAACGATAATACATTTCTCAAGAGTATTACAAAATTAGGATGACAACATAACGAGATAGCGTGTAACAAGATAGTGTATAACAAGATAGCGTGTATCAAAATGACATGTAATAGGATAGCT
Organism: Colocasia esculenta; assembly: GCA_014218235.1. Lineage (NCBI taxonomy): Eukaryota > Viridiplantae > Streptophyta > Magnoliopsida > Alismatales > Araceae > Colocasia > Colocasia esculenta. The sequence continues at coordinate 113,886,045 of CM024763.1, forward strand.
TGTATCAAGGTGGCGTGTAACGAGATAGCTTGTATATCAAGATAGCGTGTAACGAGATTGCATGTAAAGAGATAGTGTGTACAAAGATAACATGTAATGAGATAACGTGTATGGTTGCACCACGGTGTACTAGTCGAGTACGACAATAGTCACTTTGGGATAGTAGCCGTTTCACGATAGTACAGTATGTCTGAACTCCTCAGACTAGTATTATAATAACTAGATGTCTAGCCAAAATAGTATAGTCAGAACCTGTGCAATGCAGAACACCGTCAATAGCCCCTGCAGGTATTTTTGGGTGGTTCTCTGCCCCCAGGACTAGATTGGAGCCCCTCGGACACTCTCCGTGCCCTGCACTGTATGCATTCGAGTCAGTAGGGTCACCGGACCCATATTATGGCGCTAGACAGTCATGTATAGTACAAGCAATGGGAGCCGCAACAGCTCAAGAGTCTCAAGAGAGTACTAGATGAATAGACGAGATAGTAGAGTGAACGTGAATAGATGAGGGTACAAGGATAGTAGATGAGATAAGGGTATAATCGTAAAAACACAAGAAACGACGATAGTCACAGTTGCACGGCACACCCTAGTGGGCCGGCAGTCTGGTAGAAGTCACCACCGCCTGCTAACCGTGCTATGAACATTGGCTAGATGGTCCGGTGTGATCACAAGATAAGAGAGAACTCACTAAGGCCGTTTGGATCGTACTGATCTCTAAGATGTAACGGGTTTTAAGGGTACAACCAGCTCGTCGGCAATGGACGTGCGCCAAAGCCAAGAAGACTTACGGAGGCCTTGACAAGGAGTCCCTGGCCCAGTCGAGAGTATTCCCGATGGAGAGGTGGTCCAAGTCAAGAGAAAGTGTGTAACGAAACGTTGTCCGTCTTGCCTCGAGTGCTCGAAGGCAGAGGGACGCGATAACGGTGTACAATTCACGCGAATAAAATGAAGACATGTGTCATTTAAATAATATGAAAATTAGGTAATTAATTTCACTTAATTACCAGAAACATTATTGAGTAATTTACTAAGGTTTAATGGCAACATGATGGTTAAGTGTGTGCAAGTGTATGAAATCAAAAGAGCATGATGGATTGTGCACAAAGCTTTTAAATTAATTAGATTCATGCAATTTGTTGCACATTAATATTTATTCAGATAAAATTATGAATAACAATGTTTAATTCAGGCTAAACAATGGCTAATTAGCAAGTAGAGCAAGGGTATATAAGTAATTTCAGGTTCTGGCTATTTTTCTGTTAACGCGACAGGGGTACCCGTCGCGACTCCAGGTCGCGACAAGGAGGCTGGGCGCGACAAGCGAACTGGCCGGTCTGGCTCGGTTCAAGGTGGATATCACGGCGGCTTTGTCCGTCGCGTTCTCAGCACGACGTGATAGCGGGGTACGGCCGGGATGATATCGCGGCGGGTCGCGCCGTCGCGATATCAGAAGGGTCCGGCTCTTTTTCCATTTTTCCAGGGCAAATCCTGTTTGATATAGGGTACTTGTAAATTTAATATAAAATTGCACGATGATCCAAAAATCACGAAATTAGTTTTAAATGAAAATAAACACATATATCTATCAACTTAATTTGAAAATAGACAAGGTTTAGGTATGCTTTGATCGGGTGACATTTCTGTGGCCTAAACATGCGCAGTTAAGGTTCAACGAATTAATTAACAATGGATACATGATGAAAAATTTCGAAACTAGGGGCGTTCGAAAGCTAACATGATGTAGTATTTATGTGAATTTTCTCATGATATGAAGCAAGTATACATGAGGTTCACAAGCAAACATGAAGGGTCGGGTGCATGGATCTGACAAAGATTCAAAGAATTAATTCTCCCTCATGGGAGATCAAAATAGAGCGAAACTAGGGGCGTTTGAAAGCTAATAAGATGTAGTATTAATGAGAATTTTCTCATGGCATGAGGACAAGTACATGCAGGGGTATAGAGAAAACATGAGAATTCGAGTTCATGATAACAACAGGGTTCAAGCAATTAATTCGCCCAAATGGATGAGTGAAATACAATGAAATTAGAGGGCTTTTGAAGAGGTTCAGGAAATCTACTTAGGGTAATTTTTACACGAATTTAGCTTGAGAGATTGCCTACCTTTCATGTGTTTAAGAAATCCTAGGGCTTGAAGACGAGGTAGAAGATGAAATCCTCTTGCTCCAAGCTCCTTCCTTCTTGCTCCTCTCGTCCTCAACTCCTCTCTTCGTCCCCAAGAGCTTCAACAATGATCTATGGGGTGGTAGGGTCGAATTGGGGTGTGTATGGCTTGATTTAAGAGTCATACTTTCTTAAAACTCCTCTTTCCCTTCACACTCTTAATTTTTCCTTATTTATCCCCTTATTTCTTGCATTATCCCACCTAATAGGATAGATGAGAGGCTAATTTCATGGGTAAAGGGTTTAGGTAAGGTTAGGACTCTTTTTAGGACATTTATAACCCTTTTTAGTATTTATCTTACCCTTATTTAATTTATTTATTAATCAACTCCGAATTTCCACATTTATCTCCCCTATTCTAGCATTTATCCATTAATTGGCTTGTGGAGAGATCTAATTTCGTGGGTAATAAGTTAGGATAAGTTTAGGACTCTTTTTAAGGATTTATATATGTCATTTAGTATTTATCTAAGCCCTTTTTCTAATTATTACTATATTTAATCCGAATTTCACTTAATTAACTCCCATCTCATGGTGGGCTCTTCATATTAGGGCCCAACAAACCATGTTAGGTCCATTAGCAAAACCCATTACTAATTTAACTTAAGGGGTATTGTTTTAATTTTATTTATTCACACTTTATTCAAATTAAATCTATTTATCACACTTATTTAATTAATTTCTTATTTTTAATTTGATTTAATGCCAATATTTCTAACCTTCATCATTTGGGCTCTTACTCTTGGCCCAATAACTCGTGTGAGCTTAATTGTACAACCCATGTACTTAATGAATTTTTAATTATCTTTTTATTAGAGAATTAATTCATGGGCCAAGATTGTCTGTTGGTCCATATATCATAATGGGCTATCGACCCATATTATTTAAAGTCTACCCACATGTTATTTTAATTTATAATCCACTTTGGCTCATAAAATAATGGGTTCTCCGACTTATTCCTTAATTACGATAATTAGTCGCATAAATTCTTAAACTTGGTCTAAACGATTTTTTTTGTGCCCAAATTTTATGATGGGTCATTAGAGAACATTATTTAAAGTATAACTATTATTTTTATAAAATTTTTATGTGGGTTTTACGCATGTGATACTAAAGCGTACCATTTTAACTGGTTGAATTTATTAATTGATAAATTTTCAATTTATCTAAAATTTTAAATTACGGAATTTTTCGATATACTACATGCCTTCTTCTCATGAATCCTCTCGGAAAAATATTTGGTGTTGAAGAGTTCTAAAAATTTATCCCACTCTATGTTGATGTTTAATTGTCGACTGGCCGCTTCCTACCAAGCTCTAACATCGCGGTCCAACTGGAAGGTTGCCAGAAGGACTTTCTCCTGCTCTAAATATTGCATAACTCTAAAGATTCATTCCATCGCCTTCACCCAATTCTCAGCTTCATCGGAATCCGGAGTTCCATTAAACCTATGGGGATTTATTCGTTGAAAATTCCCATATAAGTCTCCTGCCCCATTTCTTGCTTGAATCACGTTGTTAAGGGCCTGAGTTAACCCATGTACGATCTGTTGTAATTCGTGCATTGGTGCATGCTCGCCAACCATCTCCTCTAGTTCCTGTGAGCAATAATACTTATTAATTTCCTTCTTAAACTTAGGGTGCTTATACATATAGTTAAGCTCCTAGCATAACCCCAAGCTTTACCCAATCTCTCACATAGGTATGGTGGTTGACTGAGACACGGTCATGGCAGTTCACCTAGAACATCGCTAGACTTAAAATATCCTAATAAGGACATCCTAGGCTCTTATACCAACTGTCACACCCTCCAATTTAGCAGCGGAATAAATCAGAGGGAGACGTGAACAACGGATATGGTAACGACAATTGCCCATACTTTCGCAAACATTAGTGCATCTAATGAACAATAATTGGAATTAACTCTTCATTTCATTGAAATTCCGCTAAAACTATTACAACCACTAATTCGGAGGCAATACATAGGGCTCAATGACATCATTACATCGAAAAGAAATCTAAAGCAATACTACTAGACTCCAATCGTGCTAGGGTAACTTCGTCATTTGACTCCAGGTCACTCATCACTCTGGTCCCGTCCCATTGGTACGTATAACGTCATTGTTCGACTTACCTGAGACACAATAACAAATAACAAAGGGTGAGCGATAACGCCCAATAGGACTTAAATCTCAATAGTCAAGTAGGCTTTAAGTAATTAACGCATTAAATGACAGAGTAACTAATGATAGAGAGAGTCATGTAAAGTCGAGAAAGTAATAGCACAAGTAACCTGGTTCAAGTAGCAGATGAATCAAGTATAGCATGATGATTAAAGTCAAGTCACGATAGTAAATGATAACAACAATAGCAAGTAACAACATTGTCAAGAAATAGAAAGCGACACATATAGCAAGAAGAGAGATAGTAAATGGTCATGTAAAGAGTAAATTGTACTTTGATTGATTCTCATCAATCGAAATAGTATAGCACTTTGATTAACTTTCGTTAATCGAAATAGTAATGGCACTTTGGTTATCCATAGATAGTCGAGAGAGAATATAGCACTTTTGTCGTCAAGAGACAACGAGAGAGTATAGCACTTTGATTGCGATCAAGTCGCGATAGCACGCAATAACTCAAGATAGCAAGTATCAAGTAGAGCAAGTAGAGAGTACGATAGTAGTTGCTCAATAACAGTTCAATAATAGTCAGTGATAGCACAATAATCACACAGTACGTCTGAACTCCTCAGACTAACAGTAACAGTGTAACAGTCAGATGTCTAGCTAATTCAGAACAGTAAGTCAGAACCGGTGCAATGCAGAACACCGTGTATAGCCCCTGCAGGTATTTTCGGGTGGCTCTCTGCCCCCAGGAGTAGAATGGAGCCCCTCGGACACTCTCCGTGCCCTGAACAGTACGCATTCAAGTCAGTAGAGTCACAAGACCCATTTTAGCGCTAGACAGTCATGAACAGTTCAAAACAGTAGAAGCCACAACAGCTCAAGGGTTCCAAGAGAGTACTAGATGAATAGATGAGATAGACGAGATAGTAGAGTGAACATGAATAGACGAGCGAGTAGAGTATAGATGAGATCTTATGGTCCTTGCACATGAAACGTCGAGTAACGAGCGATAGTAACAGTTGCTCAACATGCGCGTATGGTGTTGGCAGTCAGGTGGAACACAACCCTTCCGTTGGCCTCGTTGTGCACGGGTCCAGAGGTTCGGCGTGATTCAAGACAAGAGAGAGAACAATTTAAGGCTGTATGGATCTTGCTGATCCCTAGAGAGTATCATAGGTGTTAGGGTACAACCAGCTCGTCGACCATGTGGGAATCCATGGACAGAGGAGACTTACGAAGGCCTTGAACAAAGACTCACTAGTCTGGCAGAAGGAGTATCCGACGGAGAATTCGTCAAAGTCAAGAGAGTGTGTATATGGAAACAAGTGCTCGACGTTCTAGAGGAATTCTAGAATAGTGGAGCGTCGATAACGGTATTCCCAAAACATCACGAGTAAACATAGACAAGTTCATTTAAAAATAGGGCAATTAATATATATAATTGAAATAGATCGTTAGATGTACAAGTGACAATTTTTATGCCAAGTTAAGCCATATAGGATGGTTCAAGTGAGTGCAAGTGTAAGAGAAAATCATGGGCATGAAATAATCACGTGGATGACCTTTTAATTTAACTAATTACATGTCCATGATTAACAATGTTATTTACTTTGTTTAAGACAGTTAACATGGAAAATGGTTATTGTAGAAAGTCAGGAATTTCATAAATAGGGGGTTTCATGCAAAAAGTTGAGATTGCGACGCACCCATGTAAGGGTCGCGACGGGATCAGGTGTGAACGCGACGGGGGCTTGTAAGGGTCGCGATGGGCAGGTCTGAATATACAGGCAGATCGCGACAGGTTCTTATGAGGATCGCGACGGATCGTTCGGTCAGGCGGCCAGAATGCGACAGGGTTCCCTGTCGCGATAAGATCGTGACAGGTACTTGTGTCGTGACGGCCCTGAGAATGCGGCCTATCAGGCCATCACGTTCTCAGGTTCCGAACCTGAGTTCCAGCGGGAAAAGGACAGAGCCTCGGGTTGCGGGTCAACTTAACATGTTTTGACACTAGTTGCTTCAAAAATTCATAACTAATTGTATAGTCGATGAAAAATTATGAAACAAGTTGCAAATCCATCTAGACATACATGGGTACTTACAGTAATTAGGAATTTGAAAATAGCTAGAGTTTCGACATGCTTTATTCAAGTCAAACATGGAGTACATGACACAGTGAGCAGTTGAGATGAGAGAATTAATTCACAAAGTAGGGTGGATAAAAATTAGGGCTTTCAGGGGCAAAAGATGGCTAACATACATCAGTATCTTCAATAAAAATTTCGAGGCGTGAGATAGAGTATTCAAGGAGATATGAATTAAACATGAAGGTTCGGGGTCAAGATGAGTACATAACTTTAAAAATCTTGAAAAAAAAATATGCTCGATGGAAAATTATGAAACTTGAGGGTTTTGTTCCTGATGTATGGAACAATTTACAAACAAAATATTAGGAATTTAACTTGTGAGAATGCCTACCTTTAGTCATTTTCCTCTTCTAGGCCTAGAACTTGAAGAATGGGGTTGAGAGCTTGAAAGGCTCTTCTCTCCATGAAATCTCCTCCTCCTTGGCCACTCCTCCTAGTCCAGCAATCCCTTGGCATGAGCTAGGGCTGGCCATGAGGGTTTTAGGAGGGTATTTAAGCTTCTCCTCTTTCTATTTCCTATTTGGACTATAACTCCTATTAATTCCGAATTTCCTCCTTTCCTAACCTCCTTCCAAGCTTTCCACTTCCTATTTGGGTTAGGATGGGAGCTAAAGTCATGGCCAACCTATTAGGGTAGGTTTAGGAATCCAATTACAACTCAAATTGATTATTTTAATGCTTTAATACCCCTTTTCTATTTATGTAATATTTAGTTACGAATTTAGGGTATTTTCCTATTATTCCTCTTTTAAAAATTCCTATTTTGGCCCAATAAATTCTAGAGGGTCCCTTTAACCAAGCCCATTATTTATTGAAATTTATCTCATGGGATTACCCTTTTTAATTAGGGTATAATAGAGTTACGGATTTTATTATATTTTTCTTACTTGATTTATTCATGGACTATGAGAGGTCCATTGGTCCCATTTCAATAATGGGTCATCAATACCCGATGTTGGAGGTCTCTCTGACATGTTCATTTGATTTATGGGACCGATATATTTCCGTGTTAATAGTTTTCTGACTTAGTTTCCATATTTGGATAATTAGTCACGTTGTGACGTATGCTTGGCCAATTGGATTTTTTGTTTCACGAATTTCTCCGTGGAACACTTAGGAATAATGTGTGGGGTTGATTTATAATTTTTAAGGAATTTTCCAATGTATTCTTGCACATATGATAATGGTACGTATGTTTCTATTATTTCGATTTAAGGAAATTATTATTTTAAATTTTAAATTTTAAATTTTAAATTTTCTGGGTTGCTACATCCTCCCCCACTTAAAAGAATTTGGTCCCCAAATTCATATGATGTGATACGACTACCAATTTATTCTAAATATTTCAATCCATCATCCCCCCCACTTAGGGCTTTGCTATCGCGAAAATAATATGAAATTAAACTAAGGGTTTAGTGATGGTACCTTGTCCACCTTCATTGGCATGATTCTTATCCACAAGGGCTTGTAATCGTCCTTGGCGTGGAGTTTAGTTCTTCTTTATTGGACAATTGATGACTCGATGTTGTTGACTTCCACATCGCAAGCATCTGTCCAATTTCTTCTAACAGTTATCAATCTGATGCCCTGGCTTTTTACAAAATTTACAAAATTCCTTCTGCTTCACTTCCCTTTTCATTCTATTGCTATCTGTGGTATTTCTTCCTTTATTATCATTGGGATGAGTAGTACGTTCCCTTTTCAACACCTTCTTCTTATGGATCTTTTCAAGGAGTTTCATGGTGTCCTCGACTAATTGAGCTCTTAATACCATGACTGAATATACTTCAATGTCTAGTGGAGCCAATTTTTCCTAGAACACAGGTCTCAACCCTTATAGGAATCTCTTCGCCTTCATCTTCTCCGTACTCACCAAATGTGGTGCGTATTGTGCTAGTCTTTCAAATTGCGCTTCATAATCTGTTACCGACATCATTCGTTGTTTCAAATTGGAGAATTCATTTGCCTTCTTCTCACGAATCCTCTTGGAAAAGTATTTGGTGTTGAAGAGTTCTACAAATTTATCCCACTCTATGTTGATGTTGGTTAATTGTCGACTGGCCGCTTCCCACCAGGCTCTAGCATCGCGGTCCAACTGGAAGGTTGCCAGAAGGACTTTCTCCTGCTCTGAACATTGCATAACTCTAAAGATTCGTTCCACCACCTTCACCCAATTTTCAGCTTCATCGGGATCTGGAGTTCCATTAAACCTAGGGGGATTTATTCGTTAAAAATTCCCATATAAGTCTCCTGCCCCATTTCTTGCTTGAATCACGTTGTTAAGGGCTTGAGTTAACCCCTGTACAGTCTGTTGTAATTCGTGCATTGGTGCATGCTCGCCAGCCATCTCCTCTAGTTCCTGCGAGCAATAATACTTATTAATTTCCTTCTTAAACTTAGGGTGCTTATACATATAGTTAAGCTCCTAGCATAACGCCAAGCTTTGCCCAATCTCTCACATAGGTATGGTGGTTGACTGAGACACGGTCATGGCAGTTCACCTAGAACATCCCTAGACTTAAAATATCCTAATAAGGACATCCTAGGCTCTGATACCAACTGTCACGCCCCTCCAATTTAGCAGCGGAATAAATCGGAGGGAGACGCGAACAATGGATATGGTAACGACAATTGCGTATACTTCCGTAAACATCAGAGCATCTAATGAACAATAATTGGAATTAACTCTTCATTTCATTGAAATTTTTCTAAAACTATTACAACCACTAATTCGAAGCCAATACGTAGGGCTCAATGACATCATTACATCAAAAAGAAATCTAAAGCAATAACTACTAGACTCCAATCGGGCTAGGGTAACTTCGTCATTTGACTCCAGGTCACTCATCACTCTGGTCCTGTCCCATTGGTATGTATAACGTCATTGTTCGACTTACTGAGACACAATAACAAATAACGAAGGGTGAGCGATAACGCCCAGTAGGACTTAAATTTCAATAGTTACGCATGCTTTAAGTAATTAACGAAGGGTGAGCGATAACGCCCAGTATGACTTAAATTCATAACTAATTGTATAGTCGATGAAAAATCATGAAACAAGTTGCCAATCGATCTAGACATACATGGGTACTTACAGTAATTAGGAATTTGAAAATAGCTAGAGTTTCGACATGCTTTATTCAAGTCAAACATGGAGTACATGACACAGTGAGCAGTTGAGATGAGAGAATTAATTCACGAAGTAGGGTGGATAAAAATTAGGGCTTTTAGGGGCGAAAGATGCCTAACATGCACCAATATCTTCAATAAAAATTTCGAGGCATGAGATAGAGTATTCAAGGAGATATGAATTAAACATGAAGGTTCGGGGTCAAGATGAGTACAAAACTTTAAAAATCAAGAAAAAAAAATATGCTCAATGGAAAATTATGAAACTTGATGGTTTTGTTCCTGATGCATGGAACAATTTACAGACGAAATATTAGGATTTTAGCTGGTGAGAATGCCTATCCTTAGTCATTTTCCTCTTCTAGGGCTAGACTTGAAGAACGGGGTTGAGAGCTTGAAAGGCTCTTCTCCCCACGAAATCTCCTCCTCCTTGGCCTCTCCTCCTAGTCCAACAATCCCTTGGCATGAGCTAGGGCCAGCCATGAGGGTTTTAGGAGGGTTATTTAAGCTTCTCCTCTTTCTATTTCCTATTTGAACTATAACTCCTATTAATTCCAAATTTCCTCCTTTCCTAACCTCCTTCCAAGCTTTCCACTTCCTATTTGGGTTAGGATGGGAGCTAAAGTCGTGGCCAACCTATTAGGGTAGGTTTAGGAATCCAATTATAACTCAAATTGATCATTTTAATACTTTAATACCTCTTTTCTATTTATGTAATATTTTAATTACGAATTTAGGGTGTTTTCCTATTATTCCTCTTTAAAAATCCCTATTTTGGCCCAATAAATTCTAGAGGGTCCCTTTAACCAAGCCCATTATTTATTGGAATTTATCTCATAGGATTACCCTTTTTAATTAGGGTATAATAGAGTTACAGATTTTATTATATTTTTCTTACTTGATTTATCATGGACTATGAGAGGTCCATTGGTCCCATTTCGATAATGGGTCATCAATACCCGATGTTGGAGGTCTCTCTGACATGTTCATTTGATTTATGGGCCCGTTATATTTCCGTGTTAATAGTTTTCTGACTTAGTTTCCATATTTGGATAATTAGTCACATTGTGACATACGCTTAGCCAATCGGATTTTTAGTTGCACGAATTTCTTTGTGGAACACTTAGGAATAATGTATGGGGTTGATTTATAATTTTAAGGAATTTTTCGATGTATTTTTGCACATATGATAATGGTACGTATGTTTCTATTATTTCGATTTAAGGAAATTATTATTTCAATTTTTAAATATTAAAATTTCTGGGTTTCTACAAAGGATCACCTGAAGGACAACATTATTGGAGATCCATCAGTTGGGGTAAGAACAAGAGGTAATGTTATTCCTTGAGATTACCTAGCATTTGTTTCACAAATTGAGCAAAGACAGTCAATAAAGCACTGTCTGATGAATCTTGGATTTTAGCCATGCAAGATGAACTTAATCAGTTCAAGAGAAACCAAGTTTGGTCTCTTGTTCCGAGACCATCAGATCATCCTGTGATTGACACCAAATGGGTGTTCAGGAACAAATTGGATGAAGCTGGTGTTATCACTAGAAACAAGGCTAGACTGGTAGCTCAAGGCTATTCCAAGAGGAGGGTATAGATTTCGATGAAACCTATGGACCAGTGGCCAGACTAGAGGCTATTCGAATGTTACTTGCTTATGCATGTGCATTGGATTTAAAACCTTTCAAATGGATGCAAAATCAGCATTTTTAAATGGATACATAAAGGATAAAGTCTATGTAGAACAACCTCCTGGTTTTGATGATGTAGATTTTTCAAATCATATTTTTAATTGCATAAAACTTTATATGGTTTAAAGCAAGCACCTAGAGCATGGTATGAAAGACTTAATGCATTTTTGTTGAACCATGGTTTCATCAGAGGACAGGTAGATAGTACATTGTTTATTATGTCAAAAGTCAAAAGTATATTACTTGTGCAAATTTATGTAGATGATATAATATTGGATCTACTGATGAATCCTTGTGCAAGTATTTTGAGAAGCTCATGTAGGGAGAATTCGAGATGAGCATGTTGGGAGAGCTCAACTACTTCCTAGGATTATAAATCAAGCAAGGTAAAAAAGGTACACATATTTGTCAAGCAAAGTACACCAAAGAGCTGTTGAAAAAGTTTGGATTCGACAATGCTAAACCTCTGTCCACTCCAATGAGCACATCCACCAGGTTAGACAATGATAAAGAAGGTAAGAAAGTAGATCAAAAACTGTATAGAGGCATGATAGGATCATTGCTTTACTTGACAGCTAGTAGACCTGACATCTTATTTAGCATATGCATGTGTGCAAGGTATCAGGCTGATCCTAAAGAATCCCATTTAATATCTGTTAAAAGAATTTTTAGATATTTAGCTAAAACTCATGATCTAGGCTTATGGTATCTAAAATCATGAGAAACTAGCTTAGTTGGATATTCTGACGCTGATTATGCTAGATGCAAAGTAGATAGAAAAAGCACCCGTGGTAGTTGTCAATTTCTTGCAAGATGCTTGATTTCATGGTTTTCAAAGAAGCAAAATTTAGTAGCACTATCAACAGCTGAAGCTGAGTACATAGCTATTGGGAGCTGTTGCGCTCAACTCCTATGGATAAAACAACAGCTTGAGGACTATGGATTACACATCAAGACTATCCTATTGCTGTGCGACAACATAAGTGCTATAAATCTCACGAAAAATCCAGTTCAGCACTCCAGGACAAAGCACATAGAGGTCAGATATCATTTTATTAGAGATCATGTACCTAATGGTAATATAAATATTTCCTTTATAGACATATTGAATCAGTTAGTAGATATATTACAAAGCCTTACCTGAAGAGAGATTTACATCTCTTAGAAGGGAATTAGGCATGTGTAATTTATAACAGATTTTTCTGCATATAACTGAAATAATAAAATTTCAGAATAATGTTTTCTCTCTCCCCTAAAATCAAGAAAATACTTATTGCTTGCGTCATAAAATACTATGACTTTTCGGGATGAATTCTTTATTGTTTCCATTATCTTCTTCTCTTTTGTTGTTATCCGCATTTAATTATCTGACATTTCAAAAAGCGCCTTTATGTCCTGTCGTTATAGCGCGAAATCCATGCCATATCGATTTCATCTCTCTCTCTCTCTTCTCTTTCGACTTGCCTGGAGCGATAAACCCTATCGATTCCAGACCCCTCTCTGTGTGATCTCAAAGGATTTCTCTGTTCCCGCCAAGATTTCTTGAGGGCTTCTGTTCCATTCCTTCCCACGATCCTCCAGAAACTTTCCTTGTTCATTTCCATGGCGGCTTCTGGGAGTTCCGGCACCGTTGGTGGATACAACGTCGTCTTCCTCACAGCAGAGCAGTAGGAAAGGTTTGCATCAGTGAAGACCAAGCTATGTGGCACAAGGCCGTAGATATCACAGATTTAGAGAAGAATGGGATGCACAGTATCGTGGAAGCCATAGAAAGGAAGAAGTGGTCAAGAATGGTCACAATTTTTGAGCCAAGTTATCCGAACCTAGTCAAAGCATTCTTCACATGCTTGAGGTGGAAGAAGATGGGTCCCTCTCCTCCTCAGTAAAGGTACACCTATCCACATCACCCATGATTTATTGGAGAGGCTTTTTGGTGTGTCTACCATCGGTCGTAGTGGGGTAGACAGTGTAGATATCCATGCCAAGAGGTTAGGTATCATCGGTACAGAGTACAAGCTGAAGGATGGGAAGATAGACATCAGCCTGCTGAATGCATTCAACAGGGTTTTGCATTTCATTGTGTGCAAGATTCTAGCACCAAGGAGTGCAACTTTCTCGACTTGCCCTAAGGCCAACTCAGATATGATGTTTTGGGCAATCCAAAATCAGGATATTAACATGGCATAAGTAATAATTGAGAGGATGAGATCTGTCACGTCCCGATAATTTCGCAGCGGATATTAGTTCGAAGAATTCGAGTCGATAATTCGAGACGTGAACAGTTGGCAAATAAGCCTCTAGCTAGCACGCACTAAATGTGTAATAACATACATTATCATAGGGCCCCAAATATTTAACTCAACTAATCTTTTATTCAAATCTCAACTCATTGTGTTCCAAATGAAAACTATTACAGGACTAAGACTCAATAAAAGTAAAAGTACAAAATACCTCACTTCCTACTACATTGTTCTAACACTCAAGATAACTAACTATAGATAGACTCATAATTGGAACGCTCTTCACTCGGACGCATTCCCATCCTCGACTTGCTCTTCCTCTTGAACTTCATAGTCACCTAGATTGGTTAAAAGTAGGGGATGAGCAAACTAGCCCAGTAGGATTTATATCTCAATGTGCGGGCAATGATATAAGTGATTAACAATTTAGAACTAGGTAAGCACGATGAATGTCATGATATGCATGTACGAATGAAACAGATTAAAACATGATGCATGAAACAAGCTAGATAGAGAGTGATCGTGATAGAGCAAGAATATAACGAGCAATATGTTGTCAAGAGCGAGGCATGTAACAAGCACGCAAGATATCATGTAAATTGCAATAAATGCAGGATGGCCATATCACGCAAGCAAGCAAGCAAGAATGTACGAGCACGATCAAGTAACACTAATCCGGCACGTAGACACTAATGTACACCAAGAAAAGATCCATCAAGAATGTACACCAGGACACGTGTATGTGGTTGTTGTATCTATCATTCAATAAGCAAGAAAGTACTCCCAGCACAGATGCAACGCCAGTAATCATTATACCCCATGGTTAACAGTATATCTATGACTCGCCGTCATTGGGGCTAGATTGGAGCCCTGGACACACGCCGTGCCCTGTCAGCATCTCATGTAAATTTTTAAATGTAGATACCCACAGTCATTAATAATGGCCAATGAGAGTTTCAATAAGTAAGCATGTGTAATGTCATGTTCATGATGATGATGGGAACAAGTAATAAGTAATTGAACATGATTTTCAATTGATAACAATGGTCAAGAGATAAATCTGACAGCATAACGGTACGATTTATACTTTAGTTCAATCTTTACATTAATGGCTTTGGTCTAGATTGTAAATCACACTCACGAGAACAAGAAGAGAAAAGGAAGTGCACACTATCTCCAGGGAACTTCAATGGTACAACCAACTCGTCGGCCATGTGGGAATCCATGGTCAGAGGAGATTTACGGAGGCCTTGGTGAAAAGGTCGCTAGTCTACCGATTCGGAATGACCGGTAGAGAGTTTCCAATTTCCCAAGAAAAGGGCTGCCTAGATGTGCAAGTGTGTAGTGATGTACGCGTGTCTCAATTCTCAAACCATCGGTTTCAAACTCGCGGAAAGCACTTAACATGATGGCATGACATGAAACTATGCACTTTAACAAATCATGGTTTGCAAGATTTTTAAGGCAACAAAATTATCATTTTAGTCAAGCTAGAATAGTAAGAAGAAGAAATCATAAGTTGCATGAATGATCACGTCATTAGGAGAGCAATTAGAATATCATTCATGTAATTATAGATTTTAAATGTGTTAATCACTTTTAAGCCATTACAAGACATCATGTAATGATCAGACACAAGATATGCAATTTACACACTGGAAACCATGTTAAACTGACCTCGGGTTAGCATGATAATACATGTAGAACCTTTCTATAATAGTTCAAAACTCACACATATGAAGAGTGGCATAAAACGACAGAAACCGGAACATATGCCTTTTAGGAAGTAGATGTAGTCCCAACCCTTCCACTTCTAGAGTCATCACTCATTGATTTCTTATGCAAATCTGACACATGAATATACCATATTGAAGCCCTTTGAATAAGGAATCCAACAAAAAAAAAAAAAAACGGCGCGTCAATCCGAGGTCTATAGAAAAAGTTATAGCCATTTAAGCGAACACTGCGCAGAGGCCAAGTCGCGACGAAACCAGTCGCGTTCTGAATGCGACGTGATGATACGTCGCCTTCTGGAGAGAGGTTTTGGGTTGCCAAATGCACCCAGTTCGACTCATACTTGGACTGGGTTGATATAGGGAACTTATACGGCTTATAACTCCTAATCTAGAGCTTTTGGGATAGAACTTTCAACATGAAAATGTCTAGAACATATAGTAGAAGAACTTGATGTTGGGGGTTGATCTAATTCGATCTCGAATCCCACGAAAAAATATGAAGAACGAAAAAGGAAGTGCAACCCGAAAACACAGTTTCCTGTAGCGGCTTTCTTACGACGCTTATAACTCTCTAACTAATGACATTTAGACAAAAGTCTCAACATAAAAGTTGTAGGGAAAATGAAATAGGTGCGAACTATAATTTTTAAATAATTTTAAACGAGCTCGAGATGCATGATAAATCGACTTGAACAGGAAAGGACCCTGACAGGCGCGACTTTGGCAAAACGCCTATAACTCATGATGTACTAAATGGAAAACGATGAAATCAGTGGGAAATGAAAGTTAACTTGATGCTCTACACATTGGTATAGGATATGTTAAGATTT
This sequence comes from Colocasia esculenta, assembly GCA_014218235.1. Taxonomy (NCBI): domain Eukaryota; kingdom Viridiplantae; phylum Streptophyta; class Magnoliopsida; order Alismatales; family Araceae; genus Colocasia; species Colocasia esculenta. The sequence continues at coordinate 113,902,141 of CM024763.1, forward strand.
GGCCCGAGAAAACCTACCTTCTGGGATGAAAAAGTGTCATTTTTCCAGAAAACCCGAGTTCAGACCACTTGGGGGAGAACGCTTACTGCTCCGTGTATACTGCATGGAATTTGGGCATTCCACTTGGGTTAGAATGTAGACTTGACCCTATTTCCAGGGGCATAAGCTTTGCAAGGTTTGGTTTAGGTTTGACCTACCTTGGTCGACTTCAAGATGACTGTCTGTGCATGTCGCAACAGACGCAACGGGGAAGAAGATGAGCTTCTTGTGGTCGTTCCACAGCTCCTCAGCCACCAAGAGCTCTTCCACACGACCCAGCAAGTTCTAAACTCGTCCCTAGGGTTTGGGTGAAGAGTATTTAAGCAACCAAGGTGTTTAAGAGTCCTATTGTAACTAGGAAAGCTAGGTTGCGGTTTTGACATATTAGTTTCCTATTTTGACGATTTCTTCCTCCATTAGAGTGTGTGAGGCTTTAGGAAACATCCCATCATTGTTAGGCACGAATTTAGGTTGCCAAGAATGCATGATTGCATCCCATTCAACTCAAATTGCCTCTTTCTAATTTCAGCCTATTTAGAGTTACGAATTTCCATGCATTTTCTAGCTTTATTTGATTTTTGGGCCATATGTGGTCCATTGGCCCAATTATGATATGGGTCATTAATATATAATGTTAGAAGTCTCTCCAATATTTTTATTTAATTTTTGGTTGCGTCGTATTTTCGTGTTAACGGTTTTCCGACTTGTTTCCTAATTTGGATAATCGGTCACAATAACTCTTAAACCTAGTCCAAATGATTTTTATTGACCCAAATTTCTTGATGGGTCATTAGAAGATATATTTGAATCCCATATATGATTTTTATTTAATTTTCTGACTCATCCAAGTACGTGTGATAATGATTTTCCGACTTATTTATGAATTATGATAATAAGTCTCAAAACGCTTTAAACTTGGCTAATCCAATTTTTGTTGCACAAATTTCTTTGCGAAAAACTTAGGAATAATGTGTGGGGTTGATTTATAATTTTTATGGAATTTTTCTGTGTGTTCCTGCACATACGATAGTGGTACGTATGTTTAAATACTCCGATATTATGGAAATTATTTATTTCCATTTATTTTGAATTTTTTTATGTAATTAAAATTTCCGGGGTGCTACACCCTCCCCCACTTAAGAGAATTTGGTCCCCAAATTCATAGATCATTAATTAGCTTTTGATAGTTATGATTCTTAAGCTCGTTCGGATTTACGTCTTATAACGTGTTTCCACATCGTGGATGCTAGTCCAACATTTACACCTATGGCCACCCGTACTATTTATTTGGTTCCTTCCACTCCTGTTTTCTTTCACGGTTGACATAACTCCATCTTAATCCTCCGGATGAACTATGGTATAATTACTAGATTATTCCTAATCTCCCCTTAATGATCTCCCCCACTTAGAAATGTACTAATAAGAAAAACATCATAAGATCAGTTTAGGCGTTTAACAATCATACCTCCTTCCGGAAGCTCCACTTGCGTCATTGCATTCACCCGTCCCTGACGCTTTACCACTTCTTGGTTCCTTCCAGCTTGGTCTTTTAGTATGGGACAGTTCGGTATACGATGTTCATGACTCCCACATCGCAAGCAAGCCCCGGCCTTCTTCCAGCACTTGTCCGCATGGTGCCCAGGCTTGTTGCAAAATTTACAATACTCCACCGTCATTGTTTCTTCTACTTTGATCTTTTTCTCCATGCCATAGTCCTTCCCAGTGGTTGGCCTTTTGTTGTTGTTATTATTGTTATTGGGGAAAGTTCCAGTTGTATCGACTGCTCCCCTTTTTGTAAAGGTCGGCTTTGAGATGTCCTTTCCCCTCATGCCTTCCACCTTAGCCATAGTATCTTCTACCAGTTGAGCTCTTTGGACCATCTCAGTGTAGGTTTGAATGTTGTGTGGTCCGAGACTTTCAATGAACATGGGCCTGAGCCCATCCATGAACCGATTGGCCTTTAGTCTTTCCGTGCCCGCCAGATGTGGGGCGTACACAGCCAGTCATGCGAACTGAGCCTCATACTCAGCCACTGACATTCCTTTCTATTTTAGTGCGGCAAACTCCGCTGCCTAGTTCTCCTTGACTCTCTCAGAGAAATACTTTCCCCGGAATATCTCCAGGAATCCGGCCCACTCTAGTTCAGCTACATTTGGCAGGTGGGCCGAGGTGGCCTTCCACCATGCTCGGGCATCCTTGGTAAATTGAAAAGTGGCCAGTACCACTTTCTCCCTATTGGTGCATTGCATTACTTGGAAGATCCTTTCTATTCTTCCTGCCAATTCTCTGCTTCGTCTAGGTCAGGGGATCCAGAGAAACGAGGAGGGTTTTAAAATCCTAAACTGCTGGTGCAGATCACCGGCTCCATTCCTTGCAGCGGCAGCCTGATTTCCAGCCTGTACTACATTTTGTAATGCTTGGGTCAGACCAGCCACAGTGTCTTGCATAGCTTGCCACTGGTTGCGGGCCATTGCAATTGAGTGTAGGAGTTATGAGGGTTCCTGAGGAAAGGATGGAAACCAATAATGTCTCTAGATACATTATCAGAGTCAATGGGTAGGAGTGTTTTAATTTTTGCTAACATATTCCCAGTCTCTACCCATTCTCACCAGGTACTGTATTTAATTTCCATGACCTAGGTTCCATAGGTATCTCCTATTCCTGAGACATATATCCTATTTGGTATTCCTAGGCTCTGATACCACTAAACTGTCACGTCCCGAGAATTTCGCAGCGGATATTAGTTCGAAGAATTCGAGTCGATAATTCGAGACGTGAACAGTCGGCAAATAAGCCTCTAGCTAGCACGCACTAAATGTGTAATAACATACATTATCATAGGCCCCAAATATTTAACTCAACTAATCTTTTATTCAAATCTCAACTCATTGTGTTCCAAATGGAAACTATTACAGACTAAGACTCAATAAAAGCAAAAGTGCAAAATACCTCACTTCCTACTACATTGTTCTAACACTCAAGATAAACTAACTATAGATAGACTCATAATTGGAACGCTCTTCACTCGGACGCATTCCCATCCTCGACTTGCTCTTCCTCTTGAACTTCATAGTCACCTAGATTGGTTAAAAGTAGGGGATGAGCAAACTAGCCCAGTAGGATTTATATCTCAATGTGAGGGCAATGATATAAGTGATTAACAATTTAGAACTAGGTAAGCACGATGAATGTCATGATATGCATGTACGAATGAAACAAATTAAAACATGATGCATGAAACAAGCTAGATAGAGAGTGATCGTGATAGAGCAAGAATATAACGAGCAATAGTTGTCAAGAGCGAGGCATTAACAAGCACGCAAGATATCATGTAAATTGCAATAAATGCAGGATGGCCATATCACGCAAGCAAGCAAGCAAGAATGTACGAGCACGATCAAGTAACACTAATCCGGCACGTAGACACTAATGTACACCAAGAAAAGATCCATCAAGAATGTACACCAGGACACGTGTATGTGGTTGTTGTATCTATCATTCAACAAGCAAGAAAGTACTCCCAGCGCAGATGCAACGCTAGTAATCATTATACCCCATGGTTAACAGTATATCTATGACTCGCCGTCATTGGGGCTAGATTGGAGCCCTTGGACACACGCCGTGCCCTGTCAGCATCTCATGTAAATTTTTAAATGTAGATACCCACAGTCATTAATAATGGCCAATGAGAGTTTCAATAAGTAAGCATGTGTAATGTCATGTTCATGATGATGATGGGAACAAGTAATAAGTAATTGAACATGATTTTCAATGATAACAATGGTCAAGAGATAAATCTAACAGCATAACGGTACGATTTATACTTTAGTTCAATCTTTACATTAATGGCTTTGGTCTAGATTGTAAATCACACTCACGAGAACAAGAAGAGAAAGGAAGTGCACACTATCTCCAGGAACTTCAATGGTACAACCAACTCGTCGGCCATGTGGGAATCCATGGTCAGAGGAGATTTACGGAGGCCTTGGTGAAAAGGTCGCTAGTCTACCGATTCGGAATGACCGGTAGAGAGTTTCCAATTTCCAAAAAAAGGGCTGCCTAGATGTGCAAGTGTGTAGTGATGTACGCGTGTCTCAATTCTTAAACCATCGGTTTCAAACTCGCGGAAAGCACTTAACATGATGGCATGACATGAAACTATGCACTTTAACAAATCATGGTTTGCAAGATTTTTAAGGCAACAAAATTATCATTTTAGTCAAGCTAGAATAGTAAGAAGAGTAAACCATAAGTTGCATGAATGATCACGTCATTAGGAGAGCAATTAGAATATCATTCATGTAATTATAGATTTTAAATGTGTTAATCACTTTTAAGCCATTACAAGACATCATGTAATGATCAGACACAAGATATGTAATTTACACACTAGAAACCATGTTAAACTGACCTCGGGTTAGCATGATAATACCTTGTAGAACCTTTCTATAATAGTTCAAAACTCACACATTGAAGAGTGGCGTAAAACGACAGAAACCGGAACATATGCCTTTTAGGAAGTAGATGTAGTCCCAACCCTTCCACTTCTAGAGTCATCACTCACTGATTTCTTATGCAAATCTGACACATGAATATACCATATTGAAGCCCTTTGAATAGGAATCCAACAAAAAAAAAAAACGGCGCGTCAATCCGAGGTCTATAGAAAAAGTTATAGCCATTTAAGCGAACACTGCGCAGAGGCCAGGTCGCGACACGAAACCAGTCGCGTTCTGAATGCGACGGGACGATACGTCGCCTTCTGGAGAGAGGTTTTGGGTTGCCAAATGCACCCAGTTCGACTCATACTTGGACTGGGTTGATATAGGGAACTTATACGGCTTATAACTCCTAATCTAGGGATTTTGGGATAAAACTTTCAACATGAAAAATGTCAAGAACATCTAGTAGAAGAACTTTGATGTTGGGGGTTTGATCTAATTCGATCTCTAATCCCATGAAAAACATGAAGAACGAAAAAGGAAGTGCAACCCGAATACACAGTTTCCTGTAGCGGCTTTCTTACGACGCTTATAACTCTCTAACTAATGATGTTTAGACAAAAGTCTCAACATAAAAGTTGTAGGGAACATGAAATAGGTGTGAACTATGATTTTTAAATAATTTTAAACGACCTCGAGATGCATGATAAATCGACTTGAACAGGAAAGGACCCTGACAGGCGCGACTTTGGCAAAACGCCTATAACTCATGATGTACTAAATGGAAAACGATGAAATTAGTGGGAAATGAAAGTTAACTTGATGCTCTACACATTGGTATAGGATATGTTAAGGTTTGGCTCGAGAAAACCTACCTTATGGGTTGAAGAAGTCTCATTTTTCTAGAAAACCCGAGTTCAGACCACTTGGGGGAGAACACTTACTGCTCTGTGTATACTGCATGGAATTTGGGCATTCCACTTGGTTAGAACGTAGACTTGACCCTCTTTCCAGGGGTATAAGCCTTGCAAGGTTTTGTTTAGGTTTGACCTACCTTTGGTCGACTTCAAGTTGACTATCTGTGCAGGTCGCAGCAGACGCAACGGGGAAGAAGATGAGCTTCTTGTGGTCGTTCCACAGCTCCTCAGCCACCAAGAGCTCTTCCACACGACCCAGCAAGTTCTAAACTCGTCCCTAGGGTTTGGGTGAAGAGTATTTAAGCAACCAAGGTGTTTAGGAGTCCTATTGTAACTAGGAAAGCTAGGTTGCGATTTTGACATATTAGTTTCCTATTTTGACGATTTCTTCCTCCATTAGAGTGTGTGAGGCTTTAGGAAACATCCCATCATTGTTAGACACGAATTTAGGTTGCCAAGAATGCATGATTGCATCCCAATTCAACTCAAATTGTCTCTTTCTAATTTCAGCCTATTTAGAGTTACGAATTTCCATGCATTTTCTAACTTTATTTGATTTTTGGGCCATATGTGGTCCATTGGCCCAATTATGATATTGGGTCATTAATATATAATGTTAGAAGTCTCTCCAATATTTTTATTTAATTTATGGTTGCGTCGTATTTCCGTGTTAACGGTTTTCCGACTTGTTTCCTAATTTGGATAATCGGTCACAATAACTCTTAAACCTAGTCCAAATGATTTTTATTGACCCAAATTTCTTGATGGGTCATTAGAAGATATTATTTGAATCCCATATATGATTTTTATTTAATTTTCTGACTCATCCAAGTACGTGTGATAATGATTTTCCGACTTATTTATGAATTATGATAATAAGTCTCAAAACGCTTTAAACTTGGCTAATCCAATTTTTTGTTGCACAAATTTCTTTGCGAAAAACTTAGGAATAATGTGTGGGGTTGATTTATAATTTTTATGGAATTTTTCTGTGTGTTCCTGCACGTACGATAGTGGTACGTATGTTTAAATACTCCGATATTATGGAAATTATTTATTTCCATTTATTTTGAATTTGTTTTATGTAATTAAAATTTCCGGGGTGCTACAAGATCTGCTGCTGACATGATATGGGATAAGAAGAACAAGCTCAATGTATCACTTCCGTATGCTCATCTGCTGACCAGGATATTCAGGCATTATAATATTGATTTGATGGGAGAAGTGATGGAGAAGATGGGCCAACCTATTCGGTCCAGAAATTTAAAGAAGAGTGGATTTTCACTAATAGAAAGTGTTTGGACCAAGACCATAGTAGCAGAAGGAGAGGCTATTATAGGTGAAGCTCCTACAGTCCCAAAATTCCAGTGGTCCAAGAAGAGGAAGAAGAAGTTAGAAGTGAAGAACCAGTGGCAAGTGCCAGAAGAATAAAAGAAATCACTCCTGAGCACATTGAGCCCGTTGAGCAGCAATCTGAGGTTGAGACCCCTTCGACAGTTATTGCATCTGTAATTGAAGAAGTATTGGAAACTGTTGCTAGTATTCAGGGGGAGCAGGAAGAAATTCATGAAGAAACCCCTCAAAATTTTCCTGCTGAAATTGCTAGTGTGGAAGTTGGCCATGGAGCAGCTATTTTCGAAGATGTGGCACCAGGCCACATAGAAGATATTCAGATGGAGGATGCTCCAGCTCAGGGGGAGCTTGTGGCTGAAAAGGAAGTGGAAATTCAGAGGGAGCCCACAATGAATGCCCCTGATACTCAATTTCAAGAAGGTGTTGTGGAGAGCACCTCTGAAGATGACGTTGATGTTGTTAAGGAACCAGTTGCTGGTACTGATGATAAAGGGAAGGGTGTGGCCACCAAAATTCCATTACTAACCAGGAAGGCACACCGGAGATCAAAGAAGAAAAGGATTCTTGTGCACTTGAAACCTGTGATTGAAAGATTAGATAAACAAGGGAAAATCCTATGCTCTGTGCAGTCTGATATCTCTTCTATCTTTATTAGCCAGAGCACTGGAGTCAAAAGCTGGCAATGGTCAAAGCAGTGCTGCGGGGAATGAAAAATGAGCTGGGCAGCATGAAGGAATTAGTGTCAAATCTTTCAGATTTGGTGAGGGCGCAATTGTCTTCTCCTATCCCTCCTGCTCCCACTCCAATAGTTCCGGAGGTTCCCGGGCCATCAGGGCCTTCTGAAGAAGCAACCAGGCCATCAGGGCCAGTTGGTGTTGAGAAATCAGGGACACCAGGGACTTTTGAAGAAGCACTCAGGCCATCAGGGCGCAATGTAGTTGAAGAATCCAGTCCTGCACAGGAAGCATCAGGCCACCAGGGCCATCAGTTGAGAAGTCAGTGCCTCCAGGGCCAGTTATGGAAGAGTCTGGGCCATCAGGGCCAGTGGAACCTGAAGCAGAGCAAGTAAGATTTGAAGATCCAGTTGAAGCTGCTGTTGTGCCCCTAGAGCCTCCTGTCTCTTCACCTCTTAAGACTCCAGCTCCTCCTTCTCCACCTTCTTCATCCACTGCACCTCCAGCCCTTGCCACCTTCAAACAACCCCTTCCAAAACACATTTCCTCACCTACACCATTTCCTACTACCTCCTCTTCTTCTCCTACTCCCTCCACCTTTATTCTCCTCCTCCTATCTTTGAGAATCCTCCAGCCTCCTCTTCAGCTGGATCCTCATCTGCCAGTCCATCCACAGCTGGACCATCTGTCCCACCTCCTCCTACCTCTTATTCTGTTCTTCACCCATGCACTCCACCCTCATTCATAACTCTCATTCCGGAGGGTGCTCGAATTCTGAGTGTGGTCATTGAGGACATCAAAGATGAGTTTGAAGAAGCAATTCTTCGCTCAGTCCTCTCCCTTTCCTCTCATGTTCATAGGACAGGCTCTTCTAGTCCTGCTCCTAAAAAGAGGAAAGTCTCAAAGGACCTTGCCCTCTCCTCTGAACCTCGTTTTCCACCCCTTTGGTTATCTCTTTCTGTTGAAAATAGAAGAAGATCTATCTATTCTAAATTCCTGTAGAAATACATTTTTGCCACAGTGTGTGGTCTCCCTCATCTCAACCTCACAGACCACCTCCAAATTGTTCTCCCTCTTTCTCCTCTATCTAAAGCTGATCAGTCCAAATTTTTTTCCATGGCTGAATCTAAAACTGAAGATCAGTGGGATCGGGGCCATCAAGCAGCAGATCTTCTACCCCATTTCAATTGATCAGTTCTTGCAGCATGCCAGCTTTGGCACATCCAGTTCCTACAAGATGTCTCTTGGTAAGGATGAATATCCCAATTTCTTGGAAGCTCAGAGGCAACTTCACATCCAGGGAATGGTTCCTGTTATGGGGCCTTCCTACACTATTGCTTGGGGAGCATTTCAACAATATTTTGAAGATCAGGAACTCAAGGCTTGGCCAATCATCACTCACCATGCCTCTCTCTTGTCACCTGCCTTCTATATCTCTGTACCCCCTCAGTAATCCAATATAATGGTTCTTTTGCCTCCCATTTATCTTTCCTCTCTTCTTTCTTTGTCTCTTTGTATGTCTTTTTGCTTAATGACAAAAAAGGGAGAAAATAAAATATTCTGAAATACATTCCTCCAATTTATCAAATTTATCTAAATTTAGATAGCAAATTATTTAAATTCATTTTAGTACTTTACCTTTTTATGTTATGTTTTGTCATCACCAAAAAGGGGGAGATTGATGATCAGTCCATCCCCATATATAATTTTATTTATTATATATAATTTTGATGATTAACAAAACCTTAACAAATATTTTCTAACAATCTTTTTTGAAGTTCATCCACAAGAAATAATACAAGCAAAATCTGTAAGTTATTCTCATACTGTTAGTTAAAGTTCAGAGCATGCATTTCCTCTAAGTACACATCGATTTTCTTGATAGAACATCGATTTCATAAGTGAAATAACGATTTCGGTCTCACATCGATTTCATAAGTGAATAACGATTTCGGTCTCACATCGATTTCATAAGTGACACAACGATTTGGTCGCTGTAACGATTCGATAAGTGAAACAACGATTTGGTCGCTGTAACGATTCGATAAGTGAAACAACGATTTGGTCGCTGTAACGATTCGATAACTAAAACAACGATTTGGTCGCTGTAACAATTTGATAAGTGAAATAACGATTTGGTCGCTATAATGATTCGGTAAGTTAAACAACGATTTGATCGCTATAACGATTCATTACCACTTCAAACAACGATTTGCTCTTACTTGAACAAAGATTTGGTCAAACAACAATTTGCTCTTACTTGAACAACAATTTGCCTTAGTTAAATAACGATTTGCTTAGACAACGATTTCATTATTATTATCTTCTCAAATATTCCTGATAATGTCCATACTATTCAAATATATTTTCAAAACTCTGAGGAGTTCAAGTCTTCCCGCGCATACTAAGATTTTGATCATTTCACACAAAATCCTCTTGTTTATTTGATATATCGCATAGAGTCTTGATTTGTGTGATGACAAGATATCCTTTCCAGTTTAAGCATATCATTACTGCACGACTACCAGGGTTGACTGACAACGTAGACAAAAGTTTGTCTAGGTATCTGTGTTTAATGCATGCAGGCCTTTTGTAGTAAAGCACGTAAAGTATGATCCATCAAAGGACAAAAGATTCAGAAAATCTTTCCTGAAGATGCAAAGACCAATCCAAGCATTTGTAGCTGCAAGCTCACCTCTGCATGCCTACAACCAGTCTCTCTAACGAACATAAAGCTGTGAGACAACGGGCATCTGAACGGCTACTTCAACGGTCAAAATATGTTGCAGAAGATAAATAGAAGACTGATGACTCCATGAAGAAAAAGTTTTTTCAAGAGATAGAGCTTCTCATTCAACTGAAAGACAACTTGCAAGCATCAGTTAGAAGAGCTTTTTCACTTCACTCCACCATTCATTTTTAGCTCTCAGCTTTTCTTGCTTAGACTTTGGAGAGCAAACTGTTGTTCTGAGAGATTTTCGTATTGAAAATTTCTCTCTCTCAGACATTGCCTCAGATCAAGCAAACTCTTATAAGCTTGGTCTAGGGGCCTTTCGCCTTTTTATACAATTCTCTGTGTGTTCCTCTTCGGTTGTGAAGAGAAGACCTGTTGGAAACAAATGGTTGTTATTCCCTTCATTGAGGAAGGAAGACCTGCATATCAGGTGGTGCTTTGTACCTCTTCAGGGTTAGAAGAGAAGGCCAGCTGCGGCTGGATGTGTAAGGGTCCTCCCTGACAGTACCCTTGGTTAGTGAAATCCCAAGTTGTTGCTTGGGATTGGACGTAGGACTCCTTGGGATAGGAGGTCCGAACCAGGATAAAATTCTCCTGTGTTGTGTGTTTGATTGTTTGTCTTTATTCTCATTAACACTAATTATCAATCTTACTGTTTTTCTGTGAAGGATGTATGTGGAGAGGAAGGGGCTGGAGTCTGAAGATTGGGAGATTCAGAAGGCTCCGGAGGCACACCAACTTTCTCTACAGATACTTGAGGCCCGGTTGGCCCTGCCACTGACTCCATTTGCACAGATGACCCTGATGGCCCAACACTAATATCTTCAACTGCACACGACCCTGATGGCCCTGACTGTCCAAGGATGACCCTGGTGTTCTGGCAACTGGCTCAACTGGTTCAGAAGGCCCTGGTGGTCCTGCACTGACTTTTGGCATAGACTGAGTGGGAGCAGGAGGGGCAGGAGCTGACAGCTGCACCCTCACAAAATCTGATAAATCAGTTACTAGCTTCTTTAGGCTACCCAGTGGCGGAGCCAGGGGGTCAAGGGGGGGCAATTGCCCCCCCTTATTTTTTTTGCCCCCCTTGTGTTGAATACCCATGAATAATTATTTTATTAATTGTCTCCCCCTTATTTTTTCATAAATTTTTTCCTTATTAAATTTTTTTTGCATAAAATTTCTTCTGATGGCATGTGAATTTTTTTTTAACTTTATTAATTGTCCCCCCTTGCATTGAGTACCCATGAACAATTATCTTATAATTGCCCCCCTTCCAAATATTTCTGGCTCTGCCACTGAGGCTACCCAGATCACTTCTCATCTCCTAGAGCTCAGATTTGACTGCTCCAATCTCCTTGGCTCCAATGCTCTGACTAATGAAAATAGATGATATATCTGATTATAAAGAGCATAGGATTTCCCCATGAGCATTCAGTCTAACAATGACTGGCTTTATGTGCACATGAATCTTCTTTTTCCTGGATCTGTGGTGTGCTTCCTGGTGAGCAGGGGAACTTTAGTAGCAACACCTTTACCTTCTGAGCCAATGGCTGGCTCCACATTATCATCATCTGAAGTATCCTCAACCAGTCCTTCTTGGAACTGGTTTGCAGGGGCACTGGCAGTGGGCTCCCCCTGAATCTCTGGCTCCTCTTGGACTTCTGGCTCCCCCTGAGCTGGAGCAACTACCATCTGAACATCTTCAGTGTGGCCTGGTGCCACAACTTCTGCAACTGTGTCCTCATGGCTCTCCTTCAGTGCAGTTTCTACTTCAGGAACATTGGGGGTTTCTTCTATATGAATATCTTCAAGCTCCCCCTCAAAATGAGCAGCACCTTTAGCAATTACTTCTTCAACAATGGCATGTGCAGGGACTGTAGGAGGGATAATTTCTTCAGTAGATTGCCCAATGGGCTCAATGTGTTCAGGTGCAATGTCCTCAATCCTCCTTTCTGGAACAGGAGGCTCCTCTTCTCTGACAGCTGCCTCTTCTTCTTGAACTTGAGGGTCTTCAGGTGCTTCTCTAATGATAGCTTCACTCTCTGCTACTGAAGTCTTGGTCCATACATTTCCAATGAGGGAAAATCCACTCTTCTTCAGGTTCCTTGATCTGATTGGCTGACCCATCTTTTATATTAATTCTCCTTTCAACTCTATATCCAGGTGACTGAAAATCCTTGTTAGTAAATGAGCATAGGGAAGGGACACTACTAGCTTGCTCTTTCTGTCCCAAATTGCTTATGCCGCATACTTCATTCTTTCAATATTATTTGAGCCATGTTGATGTCCTGCTTTTGAACAGCCCAGAACATCATGTCTGCATCTCCCTTGGTACATGACGAAAAAGTTACACTTCTTGGCACTAAAATCTGATAAACTATGAAATGTAGGATCATGTTGAAGGCATTGAACTGATTGATATCTATCTTCCCATCCTTCAATTTGTATTCAGTTTCTATAATCCCTAGCCCCTTGGCATGAATATCAGGGATTCAACCAAACTGTGCCCGACTGTGGACACACCAAACAACCTCTCCAACAAATCATGAGTAATGTGAATAGATTTACCTTTGACTGTGGAGGTTCCTCTGTCTTCAAACACGTGTAGAAAGCCTTCTCCAGATGCGGATAACTGGGTTCTGAGACTGTGCATATCCCCGTCCACTTCAACCTCTGAAGGGCTTCGACCACACTGTGCATCCCGTGCTTTTCCAAGTCTGCTAAATCCACTGCCTTGTTCCCACAGAGCTTGATCTTCACTGCTGAATATCTCTCCTGTTGATCGTCCGTAAGAAAAGCAACACTGTAACCACCTACGCCCCCGGAGCTCCTAGAAGCGGCCATGGAATGGAGAAGGAGGAACAGAACCCCTCAAGAAATTTGAGCGGGAAGGAAAGGTTTCTTCGAAAGCACAAAGAGGTTTGCCAGAGTCGATGAGGGGGTTTCTCAGGCTTTCGAGTCGAAGGGAATAAGAGAGAGAGAGGAGAGAGAGAGAGAGAGAAAGCGAATCGGTGTGGGAAGGATTACGAAGGTAACAGAAGGACATAAAGGCTTTTTAAAACGGCGGAGCAATAAATGCAGATAACGACAAAATAAGAGAAGATGACGTAGGGAATAATGGATTTACTCAAATCTATCGGGGAAGGATAAGTCTCATCCTGAAATTAATTATATTATGTTAGTTACATACAGACATATCTATTACAAATTGCACATACCTAGTTCCCTTCTAAGAGACGTAAATCTCTCTTCAGGTAATACTTTTGTAAAGATATCTGCTAACTGATTTTGAGTATCTACAAATGAAATATTAATATTACCGTTAGCTACATGATCTCTAATAAAATGATATCTGACCTCTATATGTTTCATCCTGGAGTGTTGTACTGGATTTTTAGTGAGATTTATTGCACTTGTGTTGTCGCACAGCAGCGGGATGGTCTTGATGTGCAATCCATAGTCTTCAAGCTGTTGTTTGATCCATAGGAGTTGAGAGTGCAATAGCTTCCAGCAGCTATATATTCAGCTTCAGCTGTTGATAGTGCCACTGAATTTTGCTTCTTTGAAGACCAGGAGATCAAGTATCCTGCAAGAAATTGACAACCACCACTGGTGCTTTTTCTATCTACTTTGCATCCAGCATAGTCAGCATCCGAATAACCAACTAAACTAGTTTCACAAGATTTAGGATACCATAGACCTAAGTTATGAGTTTTGGCTAAGTATTAAAGATCATCTTAGCAGATATTAAATGCGATTCCTTAAAATTAGATTGATATCTTGCACACATGCATACACTAAATAAAATATCAGGTCTACTAGCTATTAAATAAAGCAATAACCCAATCATACCTCTGTAAAGTTTATGATCGACTTTCTTACCTTCCTTATCACTGTCTAACCTGGTGGATGTGCTCATTGGAGTGGACAGTGGTTTAGCATTATCAAACCGAATTTCTTCAACAGTTCCTTGGTGTATTTTGCTTGACAAATGTGTGTACCTTCATTGCTTTGCTTGATTTGTAATCCAAGGAAGTAGTTGAGTTCTCCCATCATGCTCATTTCAAATTCTCCCTGCATGAGCTTCTCAAAATACTTGCACAAAGATTCATGATTGGATCCAAATATAATATCATCTACATAATTTACACAAGTAATATATTTTTGACATTTGATTTAAAAAACAGTGTGCTATCCACCTGTACTCTAATAAAACCATGAGTTAGTAAGAATGCACTAAGTCTTTCATACCATGCTCTAGTTGCTTGTTTTAAACCATATAATGCTTTATGTAATTTGAAAATATGATTTGAAAAATCTAGATCATCAAAACCAGGAGGCTGTTCTGATGACCAGTCTGTCCCCATGTAATTTTAATTAATTACATATATATTTTGATGATTAACAAAACCAAACAAAAGTTTATCAATTATATCTAATGAATATTTCATAAGTCTTAAGCACAGGAAAAATACCAAGGTCAAACAAGCCAATAAAGGTATGCATTACTTCTCTGAAGCCTTAATCTTTTCAACATGATATTTCTCTAAGTCTATATCGACTTCTATTGAAGGCCATAACGATTTATTTATAAGCATATCGATTTCAATAGAATTATCATAATGATTTCCTTTCTAGCTGAAAAGTCATGTTGTTTCAAACAAATCGATGCCGTAACGATTCTATAAGTGATCGCAACGATTTCCTATAAGACTGAAAAGTCATATTATTTCAAACAAGTCGATGTCACAACGAGTCTATAAGTTACAGTAACGATTTCTTTAGAGCCCGTAACGACTTGCTCGTCACAACGACTCTATAAGTTACCGTAACGATTTCTTTAGAGCCCGTAATGACTTGCTCGTCACAACAACTCTATAAGTTACCGTAATGATTTCTTTAGAGCTCGTAACGACTTGCCTGTCGCAACGACTCTATAAGTTGTCGCAACGATTTCTTTAGAGCCCGTAACGACTTGCTGGTCACAACGACTCTATAAGTTACCATAACGATTTCTTTAGAAACTCGTAACGACTTGCCTGTCATAACGACTCTATAAGTTATCGCAACGATTTCTTTAGAAAGCGCAACGACTTGCTTGTTGTAACGATTTCATAAGTTATCGTAACGACTTCTTTAGAACTCGCAACGACTTACTTATTGTAACGACTTCATAAGTTACCATAACGATTTCTTAGAGTTCATAATGACTTGATAAGTATTCATAACGATTTCTTTAGAATTCACAACGACTTGCTTTGTATAATGATTTGTTAAGTATTTCACATCGATTTCTTCAGAAACACAACAATTTGCTTTGTGCAACGATTCATTAAGTGTTCATGATATATCTTCTGTCACATAACGATTTGCTATGACTCATAACGATTTCATAAGTCATATAGTCATCGATTTCATATCTTGATATCTTATTCATCTTAAAAGCGTTGACTAGTCAAAGTCCACGTAGACATCTCTGTGACGCTTTTGCATTTATGAGATCTGAACATATCTTTGCATGCATGCAGACCATATCGTGCCTACTCTGATTATGTCCTTTAGACTTAAGCTATTTTGCACTACTATTTTCATGTCTATTGCTACTGACGTTGACTGACATCAGAGACAGCTTAGCTGTCTGCTATTTGAGATTGACATTTGTGCATACCTCTGAACTAGCTTCATGGTACAACGTTAAACAAATAGAAGCCAACAGATATTTCTGAAGATCTATCTCTTTGCGTGCTCAAGTGATCAAAAGACTGTTGACTGGAAGCTTCCAAGACTCCAGATGTCATTCAGTCTAACGACTACTCAAAAGAGAGACAACGGACACTTCAACGTCTACATTTCAATTTGAAGATATAATTCAAGTCAGAAGAACAGAAGAAAATAAGAGATCGCGCATTCAAGCATTCAAATTCTTCTGAAGAAAGTCCAGAGCCAAGAACCTTCATTCCACTTAGCTTTTGCTCTTTCGCTCTCCACTAGTTTGTGAAAATCTTGAGAGAGCCTATATAGTTCTGAGAGTGTGCCTTGTTTAGATCTTTGCTCTCAGTTCTAGTTGCTTCAGATCCTTGCTTATCAAAAGCTTGATCTAGGGGCTTAAATTTCATTCACTCTCTTTGTGTTGTTCCCTTCGGTTGTGAAGGAAGACCTGGTGGTATCCAGGGTGTTATTCCCTTCGGTTGTGAAGGAAGACCTGGTGGTATCCAGAGTGTTATTCCCTTCGGTTGTGAAGGAAGACCTGGTGTGGTATCCAGGGTGTTGTTCCCTTCGGTTGTGAAGGAAGACCTGGTGTGGTATCCAGGGTGTTGTTCCCTTCGGGTGTGAAGGAAGACCAGCTGAGCTGGGTGTTGTAGCATCCTTAGGGGGACTGTACCCTAGTTAGTGAAATCCTGAGTTGTTGCTCAGGGACTGGACGTAGGACTCCTAAGGAAAGGAGGTCCGAACCAGGATAAACCTTGTGTTGTGTGATTGTCTTCTTTGTGTGTTTGTTATTTAAACTAACTGTCACTAACCTACTTCGAAGAACGTTTGTGTGAATGTTTTTAGTTACAGGTATCTTCTAGATTAATTTTAAAGACCCATTCACCCCCCCTCTGGGCTCGTCAACTGGGCAACAAGTGGTATCAAAGCGAGTCTCTTCGACAAAGAAGGATCCAACGATCTGAAGAGTAAAGATTCATGGCAGCCCAAGGTAGCATTGAAGGTCAGTCTGTCAACCGACCCCCTCTCTTTGATGGTGAAGACTATCCTTACTGGAAGACCAGGATCGAATATTTTCTACAAGGCCACGATTATCAAATTTGGTCAATAGTAGAAGAAGGTGACCTGGTTGTCACAAATGAGAAAGCACAATGGACAGATGATGACAGGAAGAAAATTTCCTTGAATTGCAAAGCTAAGAGCATCCTTTGCTGTGCTTTGAGTAAGAAGGAATTCAACCGAGTTTCAGCCTGCAAATCCTCAATGGAAATGTGGGAAAAGCTCAGGATTACTTATGAAGGTACAGACAAAGTAAAGGAGACAAGAATCGACATTCTTGTCACTCAGTATGAAAGATTTCAGATGCAGTCAGGTGAGTCAATCACTCAAATGTTCAGTCGATTCACCGATATCACCAATGGTTTAGCCAGTCTAGGGAAGACTTATGAGATTGCAGATATGGTAAGGAAAATTCTTAGATCCTTGCCATCCTCGTGGACACCAAAGGTCACAGCTATAGAAGAAGCTAATGACCTGAAGAGAATGTCAGTAGAGAAGCTCATTGGGTCTCTCATGGCCCATGAGATCAACATGGAAAGGCTAGGAGAGTCATCCAGCAGAAAGAAGCACTCCAATGCTTTGAAAGCAGAAGAAGATTCACTAGAAGCCAGCTCAATGAAAGTGAAAGTGATGAGGACAGTGAAAATGAAGAAGCAATGCTCTCTAGGAGATTGCAACGGATCTTGGCCAAGAAGAAAAAGTTTCAATCTGCAGAAGGCACTTCAAGAAAAACAAGGACCTGAAAGATCAGATGGTAAAGAAATGAAGAAAGGAGAAACCATCTGCTACGAATGTAAAAAGCCTGGACACATCAAAGCTGATTGTCCAAATTTAAGAAACCAGAATTCAAAAAGAAGGAGAGCTCCAAGAAGTTCAGAAAGTATAAGAAGAAAGCAATGGCAGCAGCATGGGAGAACAGTAGTGACTTAGACAGTGAGTCAAGCTCATGCAGTGATGAAGAAGAAGCCAACTTGGCCTTCATGGCAAATGTTGATGAAAAGGTAACCTCTGTCTCCTCCTTCGATTCATGTAATGATTCTGATTCAGATAACTTAGAGGAAGCATTTAATGAATTGTATAATAAGTACAAAGAAGTAACTAAACTCTTAAAAGCAAGTAAGAAAAACAATACCTGTTTAGAAAACACTAATTCTGATTTAAAAACAGAAAATGAAGAATTAGAAAAACAAACAATCGAATTTAAAAGAAGAAATGAATTACTCTGTGAAGATTTAAAAGGTAAAAATAAACAAATAACAAAATTGGAAAAATAGGAAAGTGTAGATGAATTAAGAAAAGAAATTAAAAACTTAAATGAAGAAAATGATAAATTATCTAGCACATTAGAAAAATTCACCAATGGTAAAAACTCCCTCATATTAAAAGGTGCTAGAAGATCAGGTAAGAAGAAAAGTGGATTAGGATATACACCCCCAGATAATGAAGAAACCATAGTTCATCCTAAAACATATCCAACACCAAAATTTGTACCTGAACAAGATATAGCATACAAAGCTAATTTCAAATATATAGAAAAAGTAACTAAATTATCTTGCTGTAGTCACTGCAACAAGTTAGGACATATCATAACTACATGCCCAACAAGACATAAGAAATGAATAATAAAAGGCAAAATCAATGATACTAACCCATCAGGACCCAAAAGAATTTGGGTACCTAAAACTTGATGTTTTTATTTCAAGACATCTCTCGAGCATTCAAATGGTATTTGGATAGTGGGTGCTCAAGACACATGTCAGGAAACTAGAAGTTATTTTCTCATCTCCAAGCTGAAGAAGGAACAGTCACTTATGGAGATAATGGGAAAGGAACAGTGATAGGCAGTGGCTCTGTGAATAACAAAGAAAAAACAGTCATAGAAGATGCGTTATTAGTCAAGGGATTGAAGCACAATCTCATTAGCATCAGCCAGCTATGTGACAGAGGCCATCAAATCAAGTTTCAGGAGTCAAAGTGCAGTATAGTAAAGGATGGAGCAGTCATCTTTGAAGCAAATAGAGAAAAGAATATGTATGTGCTCTACCTTGAAGAACTCAAAGAGCAAAATGTTTGTTTAACAGCAAGTAAAGACAAGTCTACAGAATTATGGCACAGACGACTTGGACATTGCAGCATAGATGGCATGAGAAAACTGCTGAAGAAGAATCTTGTGGAAGGTCTACCTAAGGTTAGTACAAAATTGAATGGTGTATGTAAACCTTGTGCTAAGGGAAAGCACACCAAAGGCATGATTCAATTCAAAGACGGTGGTGACCACCTCAAAACTCTTAGAGCTCCTTCATATGGATCTATTTGGGCCAATGAGGACTACTAGTCTTGGAGGAAAGAATTTTGGATTTGTCATAGTTGATGACTACTCAAGATTCACATGGGTATCATTCCTAGAGCATAAAGATGACACCTTTGAAAACTTCGTCAGTTTAGTAAGAAAGTCCAGAAATGTACACCTCGAAAAATTTAGTGATTTAAAAACTTTGGAAATAAAGGAGGACAAATTAAATAAACATATTAGAAAGACTTCTGACACCATGTATAATGACCCATTAACAAGATTGGGCTAATGGAGCACATTTGGCCCAAGGATATAAATAAGCTGGGACAGGGAATTACCCAGAAATTCGTGTATGTAATTATGCCATAATTAGATAGGGCAATTTAGGGTTAAAATAAGGGTGATTAGTCATGTATGGTAAGCCAAAATTGGACCCAACCCTAAGAGGAGGTTTCCTAAACCATTACTACCTCCTTTGGAGGAAAGAGTCCCAGATTTCTTAGAAAACAGGGAGCAGAATTCGCAGCCCCTTTCCTAGTCTCGTTAGGACTCTTAACTACAACCTAAATCTATAAGAACTCATCCTCAAACTCTTGGGGAAGGTTTAACAACGAGTTGGGGTCGTTTGGAGGCAGGCTAGAACTTCTGAGGAGCAGGAGAAAGGCTAGGAACCCGTATCTTCATCCCCTGCATCCTCTGTTGCGTCCAGAACATCGACTGGTCTTAGATCTTCATAAAGGTAGGTGTTCTCGGGCCAAGATTAAAGAAAACCAACACCAGAATGTAGTTCTTTAAGTCTAGATTCATTTGCACTTGGTTTGACTAGTTTTCATGGAGTATACGTTGTGTATTAGTAGTTTTCCCGAAGTCTCACACAGTTAGGGATTTTTTCGTTCTTCTTATTATGCACGTGATTCAAGACCGAATGTGACTAAACTTTCTTCATGAAAGTTCTTCCACTTGAAGTCACGATCATCTTCTATGTTTGACATTTTGTCCAAAAGTCTTTAGTTAGAGAGTTAGGAGCATGATAAGAGAGTCTCTGCATGATACTGCGATTTCAGACTACACTTGACTTTTTATTCTTCACATGTTTTCTCGGGATTGGAGACCGAAATAGATCAAACCATCAACATAAAAGTTCTTCTACTAGTTATCCTGGTCATCTTTTGTGTTGAACATTTTGTCTAAATGTCATTTTTTAGAGAGTTATAAGTGGGGTAAGTAAACCACTGCATGAGATGTGTTTTCGGGTTCCACATGGCTTATAAGTTATGTTATGGAAAGGCACTAGTGTCGACATTACATGAGCTAGTGTCGACACACTGTCCCAAAACAGCCCAGAAGGTGTTCTGGGAAGGCCTCTAGTATCGACACTACTTGGGCTAGTGTCGACACACTGTCCCAGATTGGCCAGAAGGTTTTCTGGGAGCTGTCTCTAGTGTCGACACTACCTGATCTAGTGTCGACACTACTTGACCTTTTTGCCTTGTATTTGAAGCACTGTGTCGACACTACCTGATCTAGTGTCGACACTACTTGACCAGTTTTGCATGATTTTGTCTTGAGTTTGAAGCATTGTGTCGACACCACTTGATCTAGTGTCGACACTACCCTTACAAAATTTTGCATATTTTGGGTCTAATCATCTCATGATGTCTACTAGCATGTGCATGATGTTATATAGTATGCATGGACCTAAAATAAATCAACCCATTGAAAAATAGTAATGATATGAATACGATTCTAATGTGTAATTGTGATTGATCTTATGTCCATTGGATTATCTTGTGATCTTGCTTATTGTCAATTGATAAGATAAGAATATGATATGAATGTGGGGATGAATACATGTTAGTATGGACATGTTAGTGGTGTTAATGTTATGATTTGCATATGAGTTTCATGGTTACATGTTTCCCGGTGTTCAATTAATTATTTGTCATATGCATACATGTTAGGAAAGCACATGTTCTACATACGATCTGTCTTTAGAAACATCCTTATGTCAAGACATTAATGACCTATGAAACATAAGATACGTCGTTATCCTGCCTTGTTCTTTTGAGCTGTTTGTCATTCCTTGACTCTATGAATGATCATGTTCCTTTTACTACGAGCTTGTTATTGAAACTCTATGGCCATAATATGAATCTATTTGTTCGGCACAACGTGGGACTCCGGTCCAAACTGATCCAATGCCTGTGCAATAGGGGCCCTGTCCGGTCCTGGGGAGGAGCGCCCCAACGTACTTATTAACCGTGGGAGTATGGACTCTTGGTGCTTGGCATAGCACAAACAAACAAGCAAGATTGTGAAAATGTGCCTCCTGTTTGACATGATAAGTTTGACTTGACATGATATGATACGTCTGTTCATGTGAACACATGAGATCTGTTTGAATATGGCCAATCTCTTCTGATATGATTTTTATTCTTGAAATATATGTCCACGGTATATAAAACTCGACATTTGATCTGATATGATATCCGTCCTACTTTGCTATTCAACTTGTTAGAAAAGCATGCAATGTCATAAAATTCATATGCATATCTGCCTATTTAAAATGTTAATCATGTATACCAGTACCCGCATGTTATTGAGATGTAAATCCTACTGAGCTAGTTCGCTCACCCCTATCATCCTGCCCTTTTTTTTCAGGTAGTGATGAAGAACCCGTGGAATCCGATGGGACAGGGCATGAGTGACGAGCACCTGTCATATGAATAGTTGTCAGCTTAGGAATAGAAATTTAAGTAGTTGATGTATTAGAGAAACGTTGTTATTTGATTAATAAACCTTTTCAGTCGATTCTTCTTATGTGAGGTTGTATCTAGTTGAATGGAATGAAATAAAGTATATTTTTGGTGACCATATTATAGTCTCGAATGTGTTATTATATTCAATTGTGACTCTGTGCTATTCAACTGTGATACGCCGGTTTGTATCGTTCACGTCCCCCGGTATTTATTCCGCTGCTAAATATCGAGGCGTGACAAGAAAGATCAGATGTTCAGCATTGTGTCTATCTGATCAGATCATGGTGGTGAATTTCAAAATGAAAAGTTTGCTAGATTATGTGATGATCAAGGAATTGAGCATAATTTCTCAGCACCAAGGACACCACAACAAAATGGTATTCTGAGAGAAAGAACAGAACCCTATTGGATATGGCAAGAACTATGCTCTCAGAATATGATCTGCCAAGATATTTTTGGGCTGAAGCAGTCAACACAGCAAGCTACATTATCAACCGAGTAATGATCAGGCCAATCCTGAAGAAGACTGCATATGAACTATTCAAAGGGAAGAAGCCAAAGATCAGCCACTTCAGGACTTTTGGATGTCCTTGCTTCATTCACAACAATGGAAAAAGGGACATTGGTAAGTTGGATGCCAAATCAGATGAAGGCATCTTTATGGGGTACACCTCTAAACCCAAGGCTATAGAGTATTTAACAAACGTACTTTATTGATTGAACAGTCTGTACATATATTTTTGATGAAACTAACCCTTCCTTGAGAAAGGAAGTAGATAGTGACAATGATGATGCAGATGAACTGTCCAAGAAACTAAAAGATACATCAATTGAGGACAAGGATGATCCACCTCTGGAAGAATTGCAACAAGAAGAAGTTACTCATGAAAATCTTCCAAAGGAGTGGAGATACAAGAAAGATCACCCACTTGAGAATATTATTGGTGATCCATCCATAGGGGTAAGAATAAGAGGTAATGTTATTCCTTGTGATTACCTAGCTTTTGTTTCTCAAATAGAGCCTAGGACAGTCAATGAAGCTCTTTCTGATGAATCTTGGATAGTAGCCATGCAAGATGAATTAAATCAATTCAAGAGAAACCAAGTATGGTCACTTGTTCCTAGACCATCAGACCATCCAGTCATTGGCACCAAATGGGTGTTCAGAAATAAACTAGATGAAACTGGTGCAATCTTAAGAAACTAGGCCAGATTGGTAGCTCAAGGCTATTCTCAAGAGGAAGGCATAGATTTTGATGAAAC